>LR738709.1:49125710-49176229 GCA_902687465.1 Secale cereale | reverse complement strand
AAAAAAACGAAAAACCTAGCTCCTGAGCTACTGACGCGTGGATGCTTTTTGGTCCCGGTTGGTGTTACCAGCCGGGATCAAAGGCCCTCCTGACTGGGCACGCCGGAGCGGCCACGTGGAGCCTCACCTGTGCCGGTTCGTAAGCGAATAGGGACTAAATTTCATGGGCTTTAGTCCCGGTTCCAGAACCGGGACAAATGGGCCTCTGGAACCGGGACAAATGGGCCTTTTTCTACTAGTGTCATCTGTGGATATGTTTGCTTCTCTTTGGAATACTACATATGGAATCTCACCAAATGCGCTTGCTTGCAAAATGCAGCCGTCGAGTATAGCTGAACAGATTGTCGCGGAGAAACCCTCATCAATTAGACGATATAACCTTCTCATTCTTCGATTGGGGAATGATTATGAAGTGTCGCACATACTGAGCAAACCATATACCATCACGATTTGCATATGCTTCAGAGAACAGAGAGATCAGGACTCGCTCTAGAACCAAGAAAACTCACCTCAAAAAGGGATCCAGAGGGGGAACAAGCACAAGGGCACACGATGCTATCAACTTGATCAACAAGGCCTCGACATCAATCTTCAGCACCAACACATTGGGCGTGTTTTGTTGCCTGCACGAGGCCCAACCAGGCCCGCGTGGGAAGAAAACGAGCTGTTTGGTTGGCTACATACACTGTTGAGCCTGCATAGCACGGAACTTAAAGCACCACTCGACCTGGCTCGCTAGAAACGCTCAGATCGACAGTTTCTTGCGAGCCAGGCCGAGGCAAGCGCAAGTGAGTGGGCCCTTGCACGAGTGGAGATGGGAGGTTATTACGTGACATCTTCTTCAACCTGCAGTAAGCTTCTCTCTAACCTCCTCTCTTCCTTGCCCCTCTGATCTACACAATGGTGCTTCGATTCGATGTAAGCTCTACAGGAAAAAGATGCACCTCGATGCTACGGTTCCATTTAGGCGATCGGTTCATAGTTTCGTCAGTCGAAAGTTTTTAATTTTGTGTTCCTGTTTGGAGCTATTCTAGATGAATTTTGTCAGATTTGTCGTGCAGGATCGATCGTTTGAAATTTCCTTTGACCAGTAGCCTAATCTCGCAGTTTCGCACAACATTCATGTTGTAAGTTTTTGTTTTCGACGATCGTAGCTTCATTTCTCCTTGAACAATAGTCTAGTGCACTCACGTTGCCATGTCAAGCTCCTCCGTCCTCTGCTCAGAACCCTCCTATTCATCTCTCTCGACGCCGACGCCATTCCCCTTGATCTCCTTGCCCGCGTCCTACTACACTTGAGTCGTTTCCAATGTCACTCATATTGTACTACTCTCTGTCGTCCTCCTACTGCACTGACGCTAAAATGGCGTGCACACTGCTTTCTTGTGTCCTCTGCCTCTGTGCACACTGCAGTTCACCACGCCACCGACGGGGTCGATCATCTTGGCCTCCTCCCGACCTCCTTTCTCTCGTCCCACTACATTGGACTCGTTTCCGATGTCGATCATCTCGACCTCCTCTCTCGTCCTACTGCACGGATGATACCATGGCGCGAGAACTACATTCTCCTCCTCTATTCACTGTCTTTGTGCGAGCACCGCAACTAGTTCGCCGACGGTGTCGCCCGCCGTGCCACTATCCACCAATCGCCTTGGTCCGGCGCCACGGCCACTATCCACCGTAGTCGCCATGGTCCGACGCACAGTGCATTTCTTCTCCCCTTCCTCTGCTAGCTCTTAACCCTGTGTGCTAAGTGCAATGGCTAGCTCTTAATCATACTCCATGTGGGCAACCAAACAGCATGTAGTCGTATGCACCGACACAATGCAGTCAACCAAACAGCATGCCAAAGTTGATCCCCTAATGCAGGAAGTCCATATGCAGGTGATATGTCTCCATCGTATCTATCATTTTTGATTGTTCCATGCTATAATATTACCTGACTTGGATGTTTTACATGCATTTATTTGCCATTTTATATGATTTTTGGGACTAACCTATTAACTCAGAGACCAGTGCCAGTTTCTGCTTTTTCCTTGTTTTTCAGTTTTGCAGAAAAGGAATATCAAACGGAGTCCAAAGGGAACGAAACTTCACTAGGATTTTTCTTGGACCAAAAGACATCAGATGGACTTGGAGTGCACGTTAGGGGAGCTGCGAGGCGGCCACAAGGATGGAGGGCGCGTCCTGGGGGTAGGGGGCGCCTCCCACCATTGTGGGCCCCTTTAGCGTCTCCTGAACTAATTCTTCAGCCTATATATACCCATATATTCCAAAAACATCAGACGTGCGATCAAAACCACTTTTCCGCCACCGCAACTCTCTGTTCTCGTGAGATCCCATCTAGAGGCCTTTTACGATACTCTGTCGGAGGGGGAATCAACCAAGGAGGGCATCTACATCAACACCATTGCCCTTCCGATGAAGTGTGAGTAGTTTACCACAGACCTATGGGTCCATGATACGTCCAAAACGTATCTATAATTTCTGCTTGCTCCATGACTCTTTTGTGTGATATTTCTATGATATTTATGCACTTCCATACACTTTTGATCATATTTGGACTAACCTATTAACTCAGTGCACCCCAGTGCCAGTTTCTGTTTTCTGCTGTTTTTGTATTTCAGGTTTTCCCATTACGTAAATTGCCAAAAAAAAACCGGGAAAAATATATAAAAAATAAGCGTTCCGGAAGCTTCCATGCGGCCGAAGTAGGACCAGAGGGGGGCCACAGGGGCTCCAGGCGCCCTGGCCACGCGGCCCCCCTCCAATCCGTGCCGGGGGGGGCGCCTGGGCCCCCCTTAGCTCCCCTGGCGACCCCCTTTGGCATATATTTAACACCCGTCGAGGAAACCCTGATTCTAGACCCCTTTTCTCCAGACGCAATTCCGATCTCCGCCGCCATCGCCATCAAGCTTCGGGGGACCAGAATTCCTGTGCCGGCACCCTGCCGGGACGGGGAAGTGCCCCCGGATTCATCTCCATCGACGTTGCTTCCTCCCTCCATGATGCGGGAGTAGTTCCTCCTCGGGGCTGAGGTTTCTACTAGTAGCTATGTGGTCAATTCTCTCTCCCATGATGTGATCTTCGTTGTGATCATAGGCTATGTTAATCTAGGGTGATCCCATGATATTTCCCCTTCCTCTATGTATTGGATTGATGTACTCACTTGTCTTTATCTAGTATAATCCCCGAGACCAAGGTGACAGCGGTCTATTGGACATGGATTAGAAAAATATTTTCATGAGTGATTTCCTCTCTTGTGTGTTGATTGAAGATTGAGAGTCTCTTGGTGCTTGTATTTGACTATCCATTAGATATGTTGTGGTGATTGTGGGACTCTCTTTGGATGGCCGCGGTGACATTGGGAAATCCTTAGATTGAGAACTACGAACTTTGAGGTGTGCTTTTGTAGCCCTACATAATTCTCGTCCTCTCTTGACCACGAAGGAATGACCTCCGGGTGCGTCTCCATTGCATGTTTTATGGGAATATCATGTGATTCGATTATGTTAATGTTGTTGGGAGTTGCCACTAGTGAAAGTATGAAGCCTAGGCCTTGTTTCCACCATTGCAATACCATTTGTGCTCACGTTTACCACTTGTTTGCTTGCTGCACTTTTTATTACAGATTTATATTACTTTGTTTTGCCATCCATATCACTTGCCATTTAACATCTCTTCGCCGAACTAGTGCACCTATACATCTAACAAGTGTATTAGGTGTGTTGGGGACACAAGAGACTTCTTGTATCTTAGTTGCAGGGTTGCTTGAGAGAGACCATCTTCAACCTCTACTTCCCTGAGTTCGATAAACGTTAGGTCATCCACTTGAGGGAAATTGCTGCTGTCCTACAAACCTCTGCGCTTGGAGGCCCAACATAGTCTACAAGAGTAGAAGCGTGTGTAGACATCAGTCCATAGCTAGACGGCTTCTTCTCTCTTGTTGTTCTTCAATACCATGTTCTCCTCGTTGTTCTTGGAGATCTATCCAATGTAATCTTCTTTTGCGGTGTGTTTGTCAAGATACGATGAATTGTGGGTTTATGATCAGATTATCTATGAATAATATTTGAGTTTCTTATGAATTCTTTTATGCATGATCTTATATCTTAGTAATTATCTTAGGACTATCGGTTTGGTCTGGCCAACTAGATTGGTTTTTCTTGTAATGGGAGAAGTGCTTTGCTTTGGGCTCAATCTTGCGGTGCTCAATCCCAGTGATAGTAGGAGAAATGACACGTATTGTATAGTTGCCATCGAGGATAAAAAGATGGGGTTTTCATCATATTGCTTGAGTTCATTCCTCTACATCATGTCATCTGCTTAAGGCGTTACTCTGTTTTTATGAACTTAATAATCTAGATGCAGGCAGGAGTCGGTCGATGTGTGGAGTAATAGTAGTAGATGCAAGCAGGAGCCGGTCTACTTGTCACGGACGTGCTGCCTATATTCATGGTCATTTCCATAGATATCATTATAATTATTCGCTTTTCTATCAATTGCTTGACATTAATTTGTTCACCCACCGTAATACTTGCTATCATGAGAGAAGCCACTAGTGAAACCTATGGCACCCGGGTCTCTTTTACATCTTATAAGTTTCTGATCTACTATTCAACAATCTTTTACTTTTCAATCTACAAACCAAAAACCTAAAAATATTTACTTTCTTGTTTATCTATCTCTATCGGATATCACTTTTTGCAAATAACCTAGAAGGATTGACAACCCCTTTATAGCGCTGGGTTCAAGTTGTTTGATTGTTTTGTACAGGTATTTGGTGACTTGTGTGTGATCTCCTACTGGATTGATACCTTGGTTCTCAATACTGAGGGAAATGCTTACTTCACTCTTTCTGGTGCCGTTGCCGGGGAGATCTACGCCAAGTCAAGACCCACCAAGTACCTATCATAAAACCCTCATCTCTAGCATTTACATCATTTCCATTCGCCTCTCGTTTTCCTCTCCCCCACTTCTAAAACAATTTTTGAAAGATTTGCTTTTGCCTTTTCTTTGCCATTCTTTCGTCGTGTTCGCATGCTTTTTGTGTGCTTGTGTGTTGGATCGTTTGCTTTGTTATGATCGATCAACAAAAAAATATTGATCCTTACTCTAGAAAGTTGGACGAAATTAAGAACAAAGTTAGAAGCTTTATGTCGTTACAATTTGAACATAATAATTTCTTTAGAAATGAGCTGAAGGAGCACAAAAGTTTTTTGGAATTTATGAATAAAGAGCTTGATGGTATGTCTAAGGAATTTTATGGTCTGAAATCTCAGTTTACTCATCTTGAAAATTTAGTTGGACGGATTTCAGATAAGCAGGCCACCTTGGTAAACAGGATGGCTGCTAAACCAGATAGCGAAAATAATGATGAAGATCTTAAAGTGATTGATGTGACTCCCATTGAATCTTTGTTTTCCAATATAAATCTTGATAAATATGGGTTGTAGATGAGTCAACTATAGCTAAAAGGCGTCCCAATAATTCAGAGTTTTTAGATCTTGATGCAAAAATTGATAAAATTGGGATTGATGAGGTCAAAACTTTAAGTAGTGATGAACCCACTAGATTGGATCTCAAGGAATTTAATTATCATAATTGTTCTTTAATAGATTGTATTTCCTTGTTGGAATCCATGTTGAATTCTCCTCATGCTTATAATCAAAATAAAGCTTTTAATAAACATATTGTTGATGCTATGATGCAATCTTTTGAAGAAAAGCTTGAACTAGAAGTTTCTATCCCTAGAAAACTTTATGATGAGTGGGAACGAGCTATTAAAATAAAAATTAAAGATTATGAGTGCCATGCTGTGCGTGATTTGGGTGCTAGCGTTTCTACTATTCCAAAAACTCTATGTGATGTGCTAGGGTTTCGTGAAATGGATGAGTGTTCTTTAAATTTGCATCTTGCGGGTTCCACTATTAAGAAACCTATGGGAAGGATTAATGATGTTCTTATTGTTGCAAATAGGAATTATGTGCCCGTAGATTTCGTTGTTCTTCATATATATTGCAATCCTACATGTCCTATTATTCTTAGGGCTACAAGAATAGCTCGAGGCTCGTGAGCCGCTCGAGATCGACTCGTATTTTGGCTTGACTCAAGATCGACTCGCGAAGAAATGAGCTGAGTATGAGCACTTTATGTAGCTCGATCGATAAACGAGTTGATCTTGAGCTAGCGTTGGCTCACACGATTTTAGCTCGATATCATATAAGTATATTAAATTATCTTCATGTCTATTACAAAGATTTATATCATTTATTGCCATATATGTTGTGTATGATTTTATTCTTCATTTTACCTACTAGGAAATAATAAATTAAGCGTGGACAAAATTTAGCCTCAATATGATTTCTGGCCAAAATTTGTGAGCGGACTTACCTTCATTTTCATCTCTTGCTAGTTCATCCATGATCTCTTGGGTTATTAAATACTAGTCTTCAGTTGAGGAAAAACAAGTTATATTTTATAGTTATTGTTTGTATGTTTTAGCTTATCTTGTTTTAAAATTTGACTTAAATTATTTTAAAACTCATTTTATTTGGCTCGAAACTAGCTCGAGATCGACTCGGGATCGTTACAAGCTGAGCACGAACCGCTTTCTATAGCTCGACCTTGAGCTTCGCTCATTTTGAGCTCGCTCAAATTTTAGTATGAGTTGAGCCGAGCCTAGTCCAACTCGCTCGAACTCGACTCGTTTGCAGCCCTATTTATTCTTGGTAGACCTTTCCTTAGAACAATTGGTGCAATTATTGATATGAAAGAAGGAAACATTAGATTTCAATTTCCATTAAGAAAGGGCATGGAACACTTTCCAATAAAGAAAATTAAATTACCTTATGAATCTATTATGATAGCTACCTATGGATTGCATACCAAAGATGACAATACCTAGAGCTATTTGCGTTTTTATGCCTAGCTAAGGGCGTTAAACAATAGCGCTTGTTGGGAGGTAACCCAATTTTATTTTTGCTTTTTACTTTTTGGTTCTGTTTTGCAAATTTTACACATTATTACTTCTGTAGTAATTGTGTTTTGGTGTTTTCATTAGTGTTTGAGCCAAGTAAGACCTTTGTGATGGCTTACGGGTATCGTTGATTTGATTTTGCTGAAAAACAGAAACTTTTCCGCCCAGTGCAGAAAATTCAACAAATCACTGGAACGTCGAAACCTTCTGCAATTTTTACAAAACAATGATATACAAATTCCACATGTCTTCCAATTTTTTCTGAATTTTTAGAGTTACAGAAGTATGCGAAGTTTTCTGATTGCTACAGACTGTTCTGCTTTTGACAGATTCTGTTTTTATGCGTTGTTTGCTTATTTTGATGCATCTATGGCTAGTATCGGGGGGTATGAACCATGGAAAAGTTGGAATACAGTGGATATTACACCAATATAAAATTAGAATAAGATCACAACAATAACTTGAGTGGTTATTTTCTTTGTTTTACTAACGGAGCTCACAAGATTTTCTGTTGAGTTTTGTGTTGTGAAGTTTTCAAGTTTTGGGTAAGGATTTGATGGACTATGGAATAAAGAGTGGCAAAAGCCTAAGCTTCGGGATTCCCAAGGCACCCCAAGGTAAAATTCAAGGACGACCAAGATCCTAAGCTTGGGGATGCCCCGGGAAGGCACCCCCTCTTTCGTCTTCACCCATCGGTAACTTTACTTGAGGCAATATTTTTATTCACTACATGATATGTGTTTTACTTGGAGCGTCGTGTATGATATGAGTCTTCGCTTTTTATTTTGCCACAATCATCCTTGCTGTACACACCTTTTCAGATATGTGCCTCACTTATATCTTTTGAGCTAGCCAATTTTTGCTCTAGTGCTTCACTTATATCTTTTTAGAGCATGGCGGTGGTTTTATTTTGTAGAAATTGTTGAACTCTCTTGCTTCACTTATATTATTTTGAGATTCTCTAAAACAACATGGTAATTAGCTTTGGTTATAAAGTTAGTCCTAATATGATAGACATCCAAAGTAAGTATAATAAAAACCTTCATATGACAATTGTGATCGTTTTGAGATGTGAGGATGGTAATATTAGAATCATGCTAGTAGTAAATAGTAGGGTAGAGAAAATAATTGTGTTAAGGTTCGTCATTCCCGAAGCATGCATGAATGGTCTATAAAAGTGCAACCAAAATGAGATGCTTGTGTCTTGATTGTTCACCTTTGTGTGAAGTTCGGGGGCGCGCGGTGTTCACCTTTCGCTATCGGTCATTGAACGAAGGAGTTTCGTTTATGTCTATGATTTATCGAACCTACTGCGTCACAAGCTTAAGGTAATCACAATTTGCTAAGTGTCAGTAGGACGAGGCTATAGAATATTTATTTGTGGAATTTTTTCACTAATATTCAGAATAGTTTTGTGACAATTCGGAAGCGTTTCAGGGTCACCGGAAGGGTTTCAGAGTTTATCGGGCAGTACCGGGTATTATTTATAAATAATATATATAGGTGAAAAATGTTTCCGAAGGTGTTAGATTATTAATAAAATGCTCTAGTAATTGTTAGAGGGCATTTATATTTAATTTAATATCAACGGGCCTTAAAAGGCCAAGTGGTGGAAGGAGTATTGGGCCACCATGGCCCAATAGGAAGTGGCGCCCCCTTTCCTTGTGGTGGTGGGGGGGGGGGGCGAATTGACTAGGGACGGAATCTAACTCCTCTCCCTTGGCTAGCGCCCCAAGGAAGGACTTTCCCTCCTAGGTGACAACCCCTTTATGTCCTTCTAACCTATATATACTTTAGGTATTGACCCTTTTGTAGATAAAAGTTCTGGAGCCTCCTCTAGTTCTATTTCTAGTTGATCCTAGTTCAGCAATTAGAGCTTGACCTAGATCTTCTAATCCTCATAATTAGAAGCCCAGTGTGGTTCTAATATCCTCCCTTTAATTCTCCAGCGATGATTCGCTCTGGATGGCGAAGCGCTGCAGGATCGTGAATACCATACGCTTGCAACCAAGTAGAGATGTCCTGCTTTGGTCTTCCGTTCGAGGGATGGTTTGAGGGCAGTTCGCGGGATCATTCATCTACATTGTGAGGGACTCCAAGTACGATCTACACCAACTCGTCTACTTCTAATGCACTCCAGAGTTTGTAACGGTCATTGATCCAAACCTCATATGCCCCTTGATATTGTTCATGTGTGATCATAGGGCGATTTTTTGTTTACTACTACGTTCCCAACCATGGCATCATGATCGGTTTTATGTGTAGATGCAGGTTTCAATCTAGACCATATGTTGATGCGAGGGTTTAATGTTCTTGCTATGCTTCCCTCGAGTGTTGTTTCGGTTCAGTTCAAATATTCATTTCCGCAATCAGACATCCACTAAACTTGTAACACAAATATACATTTTTCCAATCTAATTGAAGAAATATAATTTTCTTGTCACTATAAGCGCTACTTTTCTGAAAAATCTTTTGAAACATTTCAAAGGATCCAAATTTATGTCTCAATAAGTAAATATAAATGTCTACTTGAGTCATCCTTAAAGATAGATAAATCAACTGCTTGCAACAACACTTATTGGACTAGACACATCCATATGCATATTTCCAAATATTGTGTTGCTCATTTTTCATGGCCTGTGAACCATATTTTAGTTTACTTCACTAATTGGACAAAAGTTGCAGGTGTCAGATGAATCATAATCGGATGACTTCAAAATCCATCACTATAGAATTTCTCCATGTTGGTTTCTCCAATGTGACTAAATGCAGTGCCACACATATGTGGTATTCTTTTAGTCTTATGATATTTAGTGTTAGTGTTATGGATGTTCAATTATATCATCAGTATTCATAACATACATCCTGTTCATGATGGGAGTATGGTCTTTTGTTCATCACATCAAACAACTGTTGTTCTCTTGCAACTTTTATGCAATGGGCTAGAGCTTACAAAACTATAAAATGAATTATAACAATAAATACAGAGGTTATATGCTGATGGGAAGTACTGTAACTTTCTAAAATGAATCATAACTATCGCATGATAATTATGATTACCTCTCAAACCACTTATATAATCAGGAGGCAATGAAGGTATTCGTACAAAACCCATGGTACAATATTGAAGTATTCCTCAAGAGGATGAAGGATGGATGGTCAATCATCCACATGCACTGGCCAAAAGTTGCAAGGACCTTCAACATCACTGAAGGCTCAATATTTGCCTTCCGCTTCAGCAGTTTTCCATAAGAGATTCATTTGTCTATCTACCGTCTATGATGCTAATTTCCAAAGGTTATAGTTGTTGCATGTGAAACTTGGTGCTGGTGTTGTTATGTAATGGGGTAGTGCTACTTCTCGAGCTTGCGTTGTATTCCCTCGAAGAGGAAAGGGTGATGCAGCATAGTAGCGTAAGTATTTCCCTCAGTTTTTGAGAACCAATGTATCAATCTAGTAGGAGACCACGCGCGAGTACCTCACACCTGCACAAACAAATAAGAACTTCGCAGCCAACGCGATAAGGGGTTGTCAATCCCTTTATGGTCACTTACGAAAGTGAGATCTGAGAGAGATGATAGTTTGATATTTTTGTTATTTTGGATATAAGAATAGAAAGTAAAAACGCAAAGTAAAGTAGATTGTAGATTGATCTGTTGAGAATAAACCCGGGGCCATAGGTTTCTCTAGTGGCTTCTCTCATGGTAGCAGAATTCTATGGTAGGTGAACAAATTATTGTCGAGCAATTGATAGAAAAGTGAATAATTATGAGACTATCTAGGCATGATCATTATATATAGGCATCACGTCCGAGACAAGTAGACCGAAACGATTCCGGATCTACTACTATTACTCCACACATCGACCGCTATCCAGCATGCATCTAGAGTATTAAGTTCATAAGAACAGAGTAACGCCTTAAGCTAGATGACATGATGTAGAGGGATAAACTCAAATAACATGATATAAACCCCATCTTTTTATCCTCGATGGCATCAATACAATACGTGCCTTGCTACCCCCTGCTGGTACTGGGAAAGGACACCGCAAGATTGAACCCAAAGCCAAGCACTTCTCCCATTGCAAGAACTATAGATCTAGTAGGCCAAACCAAACAAATAATTCGAAGATACTTCCAAAGATATTATAATCATACATAAAAGAGTTCAGAAAAGAACCAAATATTTCTCATAGATAATCTTGATCATAAACCCACAATTCATCGGATCTCGACAAACACACCGCAAAAAGAGATTACATCAAATAGATCTCCTCGAAGACCGAGGAGAACTTGGTATTGAGATCCAAAGAGAGAGAAGAAGCCATCTAGATACTAGCTATGGACCCGAAGGTCTGTGGTAAACTACTCACAACTCATGGTGAGGCGATGATGATGTATAAGCACTCCGTGGTAGATCCCCCCCTCCGGCAGAGCTCCGGAACAGGCCCCAAGATGGGATCTCTCGGGTACAGAAGGTTGCAATGGTGGAACTAGGGTTTTCTCTCCTCTTTTGATGGTTTCGGGGTACGTAGGTATATATAGGAGGAAGGAGGGCACCGGGGGCCAGACGTGGGGCCCACGATGCAGGGGGACACGCCATGTATGGGGGGGGAGGCGCCCCCACCCTCGTGGACGCCACGTAAGCCCTATTCCGTGGTTGGCAAGTCTCCCGTGCGTAGTTTGCTCCAAAAATATCTCTCCCGAAGTTTCATTCCGCTTGGACTCCGTTTGATATTCCTTTTCTGTAAAACCCTGAAATAGGCAAAATACAACAATCTGGACTGGGCCTTTGGGTTAATAGGTTAGTCCCAAAAATAATATAAAAGTGTATAACAAAGCCCATTAAACATCCAAAACATCATAAATAATAGCATGGAACAATAAAATATTATAGATACGTTGGAGACGTATCAAGCATCACCAAGCTTAATTCCTGCTCGTCCTCAAGTAGGTAAATGATAAAAACAGAATTTTTGATGTGGAATGCTAACCAACATAATTTTCAATGTAGTTCTCTTAATTGTGGCATGAATGTTCAGATCTGAAAGATTCAAGACAAAAGTCTATATTGACATAAGAAATAATAATATTTCAAGCATACTAATAAAGCAATCATGTCTTCTCAAAATACTATGGCTAAAGAAAGTTATCCCTACAACATCATGTAGTCTGGCTATGCTCCCTCTTCATCACACAAAATATTCATATCCTGCACAACCCCAGTTTCAGCCAAGCACTTGTTTTCATACTCAATTCTTTCAAACCTTTCAACTTTCACGCAATACATGAGCGTGAGCCATGGATATAGCACTATGGGTGGAATAGAATGGTGGTTGTGGAGAAGACAAAAAGGAGGGAGATAGTCTCACATCGACTAGTCGTATCAATGGGCTATGGAGATGCCCATCAATAGATATCAATGTGAGTGAGTAGGGATTGCCATGCAATGGATGCACTAGAGCCCAATATGTATGAAAGCTCAACAAAAGAAACTAAGTGGGTGTGCATCCAACTTGCTTGCTCACGAAGACCTAGGGCATTTGAGGAAGCCCATCGATGGAATATACAAGCCAAGTTCTATAATGAAAATTCCCACTAGTATATGAAAGTGACTAAACATGAGACTCTCTATCATGAAGAACATGGTGCTACTTTGAAGCACGCGTGTGGAAAAAGATAGTAGCATTGTCCCTTCTCTCTTTTCTCTCTTTTTTTGGAGGGGCTTTCTCTTTTTTTAGCCCCTCTCTATATTTTTTGGGCCATCTCTTTTTTTATTTGGCCTTTCCTCACATGGGACAATGCTCTAATAATGATGATAATCACACTTATATTGATTTACAACTCAATATTACAAGTCGATACTAAAACAAATACGATGGTGTCTTTGCCACAAATACGATGTCAACTACATGATCATGCATGACAATATGACAATATGAAGCATGTCATATGAACGGAACGGTGGAAAGTTGCATGGCAATATATCTCGGAATGGCTATGGAAATGCCATGATAGGTAGGTATGGTGGCTGTTTTGACGAAGATATATGGTGGCTGTTTTGAGGAAGGTATATAGTGGGTGTATGGTACCGGCGAAAGTTGCGTGGTACAAGAGAGGCTAGCAATGGTGGAAGGGTGAGAGTGCGTAATATCCATGGACTCAACATTGGTCATAAGAACTCATATACTTATTGAAAAAATTTATGAGTCATCAAAAGAAAGCAATCAACGCATGCTCCTAGGGGGGAGGTTGGTAGGATTTAACCATTGCGCGCCCCCGACCTCCACACAAAGGATGACACTCTACAAATACCTCATGCTCTAACTTCTTCACATAGCGGTTCACCATACGTGCATGCTACGGGAATCACTAACTTTAACACAAGTATTTCTCAATTTCATAATAACTGCACTAGCATGACTCTAATATCACTATCCTCATATCTCAAAACAATTATCAAGCATCCAACTTCTCATCATATTCAATGCACTTAGTATGAAAGTTTTTACTACATTCATCTTGGATGCCTATCATGTGAAGGCTAGTTTGTCGGGGAAACTGACCTCCCACGAACACCTATGGGACCGGAGCCCCTTCTACGGTACGGTAAGGGAGCGGAGGGAGCACGAAGAGCGGATCGAGGGGCACACGCGGGCAGTTTACCCAGGTTCGGGCCGCGCGGACGCGTAAAACCCTACTCCTGCCTTGGTTGTATTGAGTTCTCGGGCTCAGGAGCTTGAAGATCTACAGTGCTACCTACACCGAGCGTAGGAGTGATCGAGTTTCTGGGATCGAACCTCCTCTACGTTGCGCATGGGCCTCCTTTTATAGTTCAAAGGGGTTCCCGACAGGTGTCAACGTAGAGGAGGGTAAAAGTGTAAATTTGGTGGTGGTTGTAACAGTGCATGAACAGTGTATGAACAGTGGTCTTCACCTAACTCTGACGGTGGGGGACAAGGGCATTGAATGCCCGTCGCCGTCGCCCCAAAAGCGCCCGTCCATGCGTCTCCGTTCGCCACGGCGATAGTCTCGTCACCGCGGCTTGCCACCGTGTACCCCAGGCTGCACAGCCATCTGCCACGCGCCCCTGGAAGGGCCCCAGGGCGACGCGTGGCCAAATGAGCTGGAGCGCAGGCACACAGTGTAGGCTATCCCCGGCAAGCACCTTGCCGGGGCTGCTATCTTGCCGGGCTCGAAAGCTTGTCGCTCTCCAGGTCCTGCCGGGGCGCACGATGCGCCGCGATATATCTTCTGAAGCGTTATTCTTTGGCCTTCCTGGCAAGCTCCTCTTGCCAGGGTCTTGTGAGAATAGAGTGGTCTTGGGCTTGGAGCAGCCTTCCCGGCAAGCTCCTCTTGCCGGGGCCTTGATCTTCTGACTTGTATACTTTGTTCTTGAATGGCTTCAAAAGGGGCCAGAGTGGGCTTTGGCGGGGACGTGGTGAGCCAGACCACGGGGCGCTGCTACTGCCCGTGCACAAGTCGGGATACTAAGGTACCCCTACTTTAGTACACCGACAGGAGCCCCCGGGCCTGGGCCATACACGGTGCCGAGCGCTGTTGGGCCAGGCCCAAAACAGTGCACGGGCACACGCGGCCCACGGCGCGCCGTTTCCCACTCCGCATCTGCCGCATCTCTCCCTAACGGCACGCGTCGATTGCGGCGTCGTGGGAGAGATCGTGGCCTGCTTCTTTAATGAAAAAATGCGAAACGTCCCCCACTTCCCCCTTAAAAGCAGAGGAAGCAGGGGCAGTTCCCTCCATTGCCTTCATTGTGCCTTGAATCTCCAGAAACCCCCGCCGCTCTCTGCCTCCCCTCAGGTCGACAGAGAGCCGAGCTCCACCCTTCCTTCGCCGTCCCCAGCATCCGCGGCGCCGTCGACCCCCCCTCCCCCCTGCCGCCCCTGCCATGGCTCCAAAAAGCGACAAGGTGAAGAGCGACAAGGCGAAGAAGGAGAAGTCTGAGCAGGCGGCGAAGCTGGCAGCTATGCGGAGAAGGATGGTGGTCTTCCTGCCGAGGCTCGGCCCGAGGGAGCTGCGGGACAAGTACTACTTGTTCTGGGCGAGGGAGACGAAGGATCACCCGCGCACCAGAGTCCTCCCCGCCGTGGCCGTCGACATGTTCCCGGGAGGTTACCACTTCTTCGCTTCGTTCTTCCATTGCGGTCTCTGCCCTCCGTATTCGGAGTTCTTCTGTGATGTGATGAACACGTATGGCCTCCACCTCTTAGATTTCACCCCAAATGCCGTCCTCACTTTGGCCGTTTTCGCACATCTGTGCGAAAACTACGTCGGGGTCCACCCAAATGTAGCTCTTTTCCGCCACTTCTTCACGCCTAGAGTAGAGTCCGGGTCCCCACTCTCCGGCGGCATCTCCTGGATCTTTAGGCTGAACAAGAAGGAGGCGTACTTGATTGGAGAGCTACGCGGCAAGTGGGAAGAGTGGAGAGCTGATTGGTGCTGTGTTCTGGAAGATGAGCCCGAGCAGTTTACCTTGCCGCGCCAGACTGCAATAGTGCGCGGCAAGGATTGGAGCGACTTGGCCCCGGAGGACGACAAGCTGCAGATTGCCCTTACTAGGATCCTTCGTCTCCGGGCTGCCAATCGTACTGTAGGTGAAGTAGGGGCCGATTTCCTCCGCCGCCGCATCGCCCCCCTGCAGGAAAGGAAGAGGCCTGCCTGGGAGTTTGGCAACGCGGCAGACCGCATGAGGCTGCGCCCCGGGCTGAACTATAATTTCACCGTCTTGGAACTGAAGGGGATGGTCCGGGGGTTGTTCAAGCACGACCCCAAGCATCCGGAGTGGTTCAGACCGTCGGTCGGAGTAGTTCCTTTGTGCAACAATACTGCCCTTAGTGCCATCCGAGCGGTGATGCCCGAGTGTGATTCCCACGGGGTTGTTCCCACTTGGCTGATGCCTTCAGAGGAGACCGTGCAGGCCTTCTTCGACAACCTGGTTGAACAGCCACGCAACCCCGAGGAGAAAAAGGGCCTCACCCGGGATACCACCGAACGGGTTTGGCATACATAGCCAGCAGGATGGAAGAGGCCGCCGCGGCTGCGGCCGCAGGCGAATTTGGGTACACTGTGGATGAAGCAGAGGCAGCGGACGCACTGAGCCAGGCCGAGGAGGAGGAAATCCTCAAGCTGCTGAGGATTGCGCCCGAGGAGTTTGCCGGGGAGCCCACCGGGGAGCCTGCCGGGACGAGCGAGGCTGCCGGGCAAGGCCCCGAGTCCAGTGAGCCCGCCGAGGAGGATGCCGAATCGGGCGATTCTGACGAAGACTCGGGCGGGTCACTGAACCTGGACGACGATGCCTCCTCGTCCTCAGA
The DNA here is from genome assembly GCA_902687465.1 of Secale cereale. Taxonomy (NCBI): domain Eukaryota; kingdom Viridiplantae; phylum Streptophyta; class Magnoliopsida; order Poales; family Poaceae; genus Secale; species Secale cereale. The sequence continues at coordinate 49,159,919 of LR738709.1, read as the reverse complement.
GAATTCTCCATCACCACCAAGTCCTCCGCCACAACAGAAGAAGCGCCTCCGCAAGGCCGCAGAGACGGTGAGGCCACAGGCGCCCCGACAGCAGCCGAAGCGCCGGGCGACGCGCGCCACCACGACGAGCAAGGTCATCAAGGAGGCGCCCCGTACCCGAGCGACAAGCGGAGGGGGATCTTCCCGGAGTGGCTCTGGGGTTCCTTCCGCCCCTCGGTCTTCAGCGACGACCGGCGCGGGGTCTTCACAACCCACAGCTCCGGAGCCCGCCAAACGCCCGAGGGAGCCTTCTCCTCCAGCTCCTCGCGCCGGAGCACGTGAGGCGCAGTTTGACTTCTCCGCTCTCAGCTCCGATGAAGAGGAGGAAGAGTAAGTACTTGCAATTATAATTTCCTTGATTTTTGTTGCTTTTGTCTTGATTTCTTTTCGCCTAACTCTGATCTTGTTTGTCTTCCAGGACCTTGACCCAAAGGATGGCGAAGAGGGTCAAGATTCCTGTGGTTGACCTCGAGGACGACGAGCCTACCGCAGCGACGGGGGATGCGCCAGCGACAAACTTGCCGGACCAGCCCGTTGCTTCGGAGAGCAGCCCCCAGCGTAAGTCCCTTGTTCACTTTTCTGTTTGTAGGGCGCGCTTGAGGTAGTTATTCTTGCTAATGTTTTGTTGTCTTGCGCAGAAGTGGAGCCGCAGCCGCAGGAGCACCAAGAGGTCGCCCCCGACGAACCGCTTGCTCCACCCTCCCCGCCAAGGATGAGCTCCCCGGCAAGGGACAGTGCTCCGCCAAGGATGGGTACTCCGCCAAGGGCGAGCACCCCGCCAAGGGCGAGCACCCCGACAAGGGTGGACTCCCCGCCAAGGGAAGGCGCCAGCGGCCCTCCGCCGGCGGGGGCTTCTTCTACGCCGCCAAGGGAGAACTCCCCGGCGAGGGACCCCGTTGTTGAAGAGGCCCGCGAAGGTAACTCTTGTAATTTCTTCTTCTTGGATTCATCTCTTTTTGGATATTTGCTTGATGATTTTTCCTTTATTTTTCTTCTGTCGTCAGACCCGCCCGCCCCGGAGCTGATGGAGATGGAAACCATCACCGAGGAGGAGGTGCGTGGCGACGCTGGCGATGCCACCGCCGCAGAGGGAATGGCCGGCGCCGATGAGCCAGCCGCCGAGGAGACCGCCCCGACCGCTGACGCGGCAGCTGGGGAAGGGACCGGCGACCACACTGCTGGCCCGGAGGCCGCAGGAGCGCCGGACGCTGCACCGGTCGCCGATCCTTCCGCCTCTGCGGCTGGGTCGGGCGTCTATCTGGAGGCTGCCAACGGGGTCTTTATCCAAGTCCCGTGGGCGTCCTCATCAAGGGCACCCGCAGAGGGGGAGACGTTTGACGGAGAAGTTCTTCCCTCCGCCGGGTTGAAGGTTGTCGACGCGCCCGGCAGCAGCGACGAGCCCGAAGAGGAGCAACTCCTGCGCCGACTCCTGGGTTTGTACCGGGCCAGGCAAGCCAAGCTGGAGTCCCGAGAAGCTCTGGCTACCAAGGCTGGTGCTGATCTGGAGAAGCGTGCCGCGGAGCTCCGTGCCGCCAACCAGGCGACCCTCCGAAACTTGGCGGAGGAGCGCGAAGAGCTTGCCGGAGCACACCAGGCGTTCCTCCTCGAGAAGGCCGAGGTGGAGGAGCAGCAGCGTCTGGCCGCCGAGGAGCTGTCTCGGCTGGAGGGAGCGCTCAACCAGCGGAATGTCGACCTCGACAGCCATGAGGACGACCTCACCGCTCGTGAGCAGGCCATTGGCGGGGCTCTGCAGGAGGCGAGGGATGCCGCCGCTGCCGCAGAGACCGCCAAGAGGGATCTGGAGGCCAGGGTGACGCAGATGGAGTCGAACTTGAAGGCGAGTGAGGACAGGGTCGCTGCGCTCAATGTGGCGCGGGAGAAGGACGCCCACACCAACTCGGAGCTGCAAGTCCGCCTCTCCGAGAAGGGCAAAGAGCTCAACGATGCCAAGGACTCCATCGCCGACTTGGAGCTGAAAGTTTCCACTCTCACCGATTCGCTAGACGCCGCCCGGGGCCGTGAAACGAAGCTGAAGGAAGACCTCCGGTCTGAGAGGGCCTTGCTGGAAAGCGCCGCCGTCTCGCAAAACCACTTCCAGCGGACGGTGGAGCAGTGGACCGAGGAGCTCGTCGCCTCCGCCGCCAACATCGACAGGGAGATGGTGGCGTTGAGGGCGGAGCACCTCGCATACTCCCCCGACGAGAGCCTCCCCCACAGCGCCAAGCTGAGCCTGTTCTTTAGAGGGGTGGCGCCGGCGCTTGCGCAGCTACGGGAGAAGATCCCCGCGCAGCTGGCTGACGAGGCACGCCGGCTCTGCATGGGTACTATGGAGCGGGTGTTGCCGAAGATTGTCTACCGCAACCCCGGGATCAACCTCGTCAACGTCCTCCGGACCCTGCCGCCCGAAGCTGACCAGGAGGCCCTGAAGGCACAAGTTGCCCACATCGTGGCGAAGGCGGGCAGGATCCAGAGGGTCGATGGAGACCGTAGGGACTAGGCTTCTTTCTTTCCACTTCCCTTGCCGCTGTCAATTAAGTCATAGGTAGTAGTTGGTTAGAATCAGCGGCAAGTTATCTTGTAATATAACTTTATTTTGGATAATCAACGCAGTGTTATCTCCCTTGTTTAGTCCCTTCACTTTGTACGCTCTCCACCCTACGCTTTTAGGGAACTTGCCGGCAAAGGGACCCTTGCCGCGAGCGCTGAGTGCGGGACTCTTAGCAGCCTCCTAGCAATGCCCTTGCCGGCAAGAAACCTTGCCGCAGCTAGTCGCAGCACGCTTAGATTGTTGAGCGAACTCGAAAACGAAGTAAGGGCGCGACACTTGTCGCAGCGCACTTAATGTTGGTGAACGTAGCATAATTCAAAAAATTTCTATGCCTTCACCAAGATCCAACTATGGAGACATCTAGCAACGAGCAAGTAAGAGTACATCTACATACCGTTATGTAGATCGCGTGCGGAAGCTTTCAAAGAAGTGTGGATGAAGTAGTCGTACTCTTCACGTTCTTCGTCACCGATGATCTAGCGCCGAACGGACGGCACCTCCGCGTTCAACACACGTACGGTGCAGCAACGTCACCTCCTTCTTGATCCAGCAAGGGGGGAGGAGAAGTCGTCAGAGATCCGGCAGCACGACGGCGTGATGACGGATGCAGTGGAGATCGCAGCAGGGCTTCGCCGGGCGCCCTGCGTGGGAGTATGGAGGTGTGACGGGAGGGGAAGAGGCGCCAGGGCATGGGTGCGGCTGCCCTCTCCCTCCCCACATATATATAGGGGCTAGGGGGGTGCGCCTGGGCCCCCTGCAGATCCAATCTGCAAGGGGGCGGCGGCCAGGGGGGGTTCCTTGCCCCCCAAGGCAAGTGGAGCCCCCCTCCCCCTTAGGGTTTTAACCCTAGGCGCATGGGGAGGTGGGCCCCCTAGTGCTGCGCCAGCCCTGAGGGCTGGACACTTCCCCTTGCGGCCTAGGGGCCCCACCGGGATGGGTGGCCCCACCCGGTGGACCCCCGGGGCCCCTCCGGTGGTCCCGGGACGCTCCCGGTGACCCCCGGAGATCACCCGTTGGCCGAAACTGGACTTCCTATATATCAATCTTTACCTCCGGACCATTCCGGAACTCCTCGTGACGTCCGGGATCTCATCCGGGACTCCGAACAACTTTCGGGTTTCCACGTGCATTCATCTCTACGACCCTAGCGTTGCCGAACCTTAAGTGTGTAGACCCTACGGATTCGGGAGACACGTAGACATGACCGAGACCTCTCTCTGGTCAATAACCAACAGCGGGATCTGGATACCCATGTTGGTTCCCACGTGTTCCTCGATGATCTTCACCGGATGAACCACCGTGTCAAGGATTCACTCTATCCCGTATGTTATTCCCTTTGTCCATCGGTACGGTACTTGCCCGAGATTCGATCGTCGGTATTCCCGATACCTTGTTCAATCTCGTTATGGCAAGTCTCTTTACTCGATCCATAATCCATCATCCCGTGACTAACTACTTAGTCACATTGAGCTCATTATGATGATGTCTTACCGAGTGGGCCCAGAGGTACCTCTCCGTCATACGGAGTGACAACATCCCAGTCTCGGTTCGTACCAACTCAACAGACACTTTCGGAGATACCCGATGTGTACCTTTATAGCCACCCAGTTACGTTGTGACGGTTGGCACACCCAAAGTACTCCTACGGTATCCGGGAGTTGTACAACCTCATGGTCTAAGGAATAAATACTTGACACCGAAAAGCTTATGCATTACGAACTATACGATCTCGTGTTATGCTCAAGTTTGGGTCTTGTCCATCACATCATTCTCCTAATGATGTGATCCCGTTATCACTGACATCTCATGTCCATGGTCAGGAAACCGTGACCATCTGTTGATCAACGAGCTGGTAACTAGAGGCCTACCAGGGACTCATTATGGTATGTGTATTCACACATGTATCGCAGTTTCCGTACAATACAATTCAAGCATGAATAACAGACAATTATCATGAACAAGGAGATATAATAATAATGCTTTTATTATTGCCTCTAGGGCATATCTCCAACAGTCTCCCACTTGCACTAGAGTCAATAATCTAGTTACATTGTGATGAATCGAACACCCATAGAGTTCTGGTGTTGATCATGTTTTGCTCGTGAAAGAGGTTTAGTCAACGGGTCTGCTACATTCAGATCCGTATGCACTTTACAAATATCTATGTCTCCATCCTGAACATAATTCCGGATGGAGTTGAAACGGCGCTTGATGTGCTTGGTCTTCTTGTGAAACCTGGGCTCCTTGGTAATAGCAATAGCACCAGTGTTGTCACAGAAGAGAGTCATCGGGCTTGACGCGCTTGGAATGACTCCTAGGTCGGTGATGAACTCCTTCATCCAGACTCCTTCCTGCGCTGCTTCAGAAGCAGCTATGTACTCCGCTTCACATGTAGATGCAGCCACCACGCTTTGCTTGCAACTGCACCAGCTGACTGCCCCTCCATTCAAAATATACACGTATCCGGTTTGTGACTTAGAGTCATCCAGATCTGTGTCGAAGCTAGCATCGACGTAACCCTTTACGACGAGCTCTTCGTCACCTCCATAAACGAGAAACATATCCTTAGTCCTTTTCAGGTACTTTAGGATGTTCTTGACCGCTGTCCAGTGTTCCGTACCGGGATCACTTTGGTACCTCCCTACCAAACTTATGGCAAGGTTCACATCAGGTCTGGTACACAGCATGGCATACATGATAGAACCTATGGCCGAGGCATAGGGAATGACACTCATCTTTTCTCTATCTTCTGCCGTGGTCGGCGACTGAGGTTTTGCTCAATCTCATACCTTGCAAAACAGGCAAGAATCCTTTCTTTGACTGATCCATATTGAACTTCTTCAATATTTTGTCAAGGTATGTACTTTGTGAAAGACCAATGAGGCGTCTCGATCTATCTCTATAGATTTTGATGCCTAATATGTAAGCAGCTTCTCCAAGGTCCTTCATTGAAAAACTTTTATTCAAGTAGGCCTTTACATTTTCCAAGAATTCTATATCATTTCCCATCAGCAATATGTCATCCACATATAATATGAGAAATGCTACAGAGCTCCCACTCACTTTCTTGTAAATACAGGCTTCTCCATAAGTCTGTATAAATCCAAACGCTTTGATCACTTCATCAAAGCGAATATTCCAACTCCGAGATGCTTGCACCAACCCGTAAATCGAGCGCTGGAGCTTGCATACCTTGTTAGCGTTTTCTGGATCGACAAAACCTTCCGGTTGCATCATATACAACTCTTCCTTGAGGAAGCCGTTAAGGAATGTTGTTTTGACGTCCATTTGCCATATCTCATAATCATAGAATGCGGCAATAGCTAACATGATTCTGACTGACTTCAGCATCACTACGGGAGAGAAAGTCTCGTTGTAGTCAATCCCTTGAACTTGTCGATAACCCTTAGCGACAAGCCGAGCCTTATAGATGGTCACATTACCATCCGCGTCTGTCTTCTTCTTAAATATCCATTTGTTTTCTATGGCGTGCCTATCATCAGGCAAGTCCACCAAAGTCCATACTTTGTTTTCATACACGGATTCTATCTCGGATTTCATGGCTCCAAGCCATTTATTGGAATCCGGGCCCGCCATCGCTTCTTCATAGTTCGAAGGTTCACCGTTGTCTAACAACATGATTTCCAGTACAGGGTTGCCGTACCACTCTGGTGCGGAACGTGCCCTTGTGGACCTTCGAAGTTCAGTAGTAACTTGATCTGTTTCTTCATGATCATTATCATCAACTTCCTCCCTTGTCGGTGCAGGCACCTCAGGAACAGTATCCTGCGCTGCGCTACTTTCCGGTGCAGGAGGGGTGACTGTCACCTCATCAAGTTCTAGTTTCCTCCCACTCACTTCTTTCGAGAGAAACTCTTTCTCCAGAAAGCATCCATTCTTGGCAACAAAGACTTTGCCTTCGGATCTGTGGTAGAAGGTGTACCCAATCGTTTCCTTTGGGTATCCTATGAAGACGCATTTTTCCGATTTGGGTTCGAGCTTTTCAGGTTGAAGTTTCTTGACATAAGCATCACAACCCCAAACTTTCAGAAACGACAGCTTCGGTTTCTTGCCAAACCAAAGTTCATACGGAGTCGTCTCAACGGATGGAGCCCTATTTAAAGTGAATGCGGCAGTCTCTAAAGCATAACCCCAAAAAGATAGCGGTAAATCGGTAAGGGACATCATAGATCGCACCATGTCCAACAGAGTACGATTTCGACGTTCGGACACACCGTTACGTTGAGGTGTTCCGGGCGGTGTCAATTGTGAAACAATTCCACAGCTTCTAAGGTGTGTGCCAAATTCATGACTTAAATATTCACCCCCACGATCCGATTGCAAGAATTTTATTTTCCTGTCACGTTGATTCTCAACCTCATTCTGAAATTCCTTGAACTTTTCAAAGGTCTCAGACTTGTGTTTCATCAAATAGATATACCCGTATCTACTCAAGTCATCCGTGAGGGTGGGAACATAACGGTAGCCTCCTCGAGCCTCAACACTCATTGGACCGCACACATCGGTATGTATGATTTCCAGTAAGTTGGTTGCTCGCTCCATTGTTCCGGAGAACGGAGTCTTGGTCATCTTGCCCAAGAGGCATGGTTCGCACGTGTCAAATGATTCATAATCAAGAGACTCTAGAAGTCCATCTGAATGGAGCTTCTTCATACGTTTGACACCAATGTGACCAAGTCGGCAATGCCACAAGTATGTGGGACTATCATTATCAACTTTACATCTTTTGGCATCTACACTATGAATATGTGTATCACTACGTTCGAGATTCATCAAAAATAAACCATTGACCAGCGAGGCATGACCATAAAACATATCTCTCAAATAAATAGAACAACCATTATTCTCTGATTTGAAAGAGTAGCCATCTCGCATAAGACGAGATCCAGAAACAATGTTCATGCTTAAAGCTGGTACTAAATAACAATTATTGAGGTTTAAAACTAATCCCGAGGGTAGATGTAGAGGTAGCGTGCCGACGGCGATCACATCGACCTTGGAACCATTCCCGACGCGCAGCGTCACCTCATCCTTCGCCAGTCTCCGTTTATTCCGCAGCTCCTGTTTTGAGTTACAAATGTGAGCAACTGCACCGGTATCGAATACCCAGGAGCTACTACGAGTGCTGGTAAGGTACACATCAATAACATGTATATCATATATACCTTTGACGTTGCCGGCCTTCTTGTCTGCTAAATATTTGGGGCGGTTCCGCTTCCAGTGACCCGTTCCCTTGAAATAAAAGCACTCTGTTTCAGGCTTGGGTCCATACTTTGGCTTCTTCCCGGAAACAGGCTTGCCAGGCGCGGCAACTCCCTTGCCGTCCTTCTTGAAGTTCTTCTTACCCTTGCCTTTCTTGAACTTAGTGGTTTTATTGACCATCAACACTTGATGTTCTTTCTTGATGTCCACCTCCGCTGATTTCAGCATCGAATACACCTCGGGAATGGACTTCTCCATCCCCTGCATATTGAAGTTCAACACGAAGCTCTTGAAGCTTGGTGGGAGCGACTGGAGGATTCTGTCAACGACCGCTTCATCTGGGAGATTCATTCCCAGCTGAGACAAGCGGTTGTGCAATCCTGAAATCTTGAGGATGTGCTCACTGACAGAACTGTTCTCCTCCATCTTACAGCTGTAGAATGCGTCGGAGACATCATATCTCTCGACTCGGGCATGAGCTTGGAAAACCATTTTCAGCTCTTCGAACATCTCATATGCTCCGTGGTGCTCAAAATGTTTTTGGAGCCCCGACTCTAAGCTGTAAAGCATGCCGCACTGAACCAGGGAGTAATCATCACAACGCGACTGCCAAGCGTTCATAACGTCTTGGTTTGCCGGGGCGGGAGCGTCACCTAGCGGTGCTTCTAGGACATAAGTTCTCTTGGCAGCTATGAGGATAATCCTCAGGTTACGGATCCAATCCTTATAGTTGCTACCATCGTCTTTCAGCTTGGTTTTCTCTAGGAACGCGTTGAATCTGAGGGAAACCTGAGCGTGGGCCATTTGATCTACAAGAGATATTGTAAAGAATTTAGACTAAGTTCATGATAATTAAGTTCATCTTAATCAAATTTTAGTGAACTCCCACTCAGAATGACATCTCTCTAGTCTTCTAAGTGATACACGATCCGAATCGAGTAGTCCGTGTCCGATCATCACGTGAGACAGACTAGTCATCAACGGTGAACATCTTCATGTTGATCGTATCTTCTATACGACTCGTGTTCGACCTTTTGGTCTTCCGTGTTCCGAGGCCATGTCTGTACATGCTAGGCTCGTCAAGTGAACCCTAAGTGTATCGCGTGTGTAAATCTGTCTTACACCCGTTGTATGCGAACATTAGAACCTATCACACCCGATCATCACGTGGTGCTTCGGAGCAACGAGCTTTAGCAACGGTGCACAGTTAGGGGAAACACAATACTTGAAACTTTAGTGAGAGATCATCTTATTTACTACCGTCGTTCTAAGTAAACAAGATGCATAAACATGATAAACATCACATGCAATCAATTAAAGTGACATGATATGGCCAATATCATCTTGCTCCTTGGATCTCCATCTTCGGGGCACCATGATCATCTTGTCACCGGCTCGACACCATGATCTTCATCATCATGATCTCCATCATCGTGTCTTGAAGAAGTCGTCACGCCAACTATTACTTCTACTACTATAGCTAACGTTTAGCAATGAAGTAAAGTAATTACATGGCGTTATTCAGTGACACGCAGGTCATACAATAATTAAGACAACTCCTATGGCTCCTGCCGGTTGTCAAGTTCATCGACATGCAAGTCGTGATTCCCTATTACAAAAACATGATCAATCTCATACATCACATATATCATTCATCACATCTTCATTCTTGGCCATACCACGTCACATAGCACATGCTGCAAAAGCAAGTTAGACGTCCTCTAATTGTTGTTGCAAGTTTTACGTGGCTTCTATAGGATTTCTAGCAAGAACGTTTCTTACCTACGCCAAAACCACAACGAGATTTGTCAACTTCTATTTACCCTTCATAAGGACCCTTTTCATCGAATCCGATCCGACTAAAGTAGGAGAGACAGACACCCGCCAGCCACCTTATGCATCTAGTGCATGTCTGTCGGTGGAACCAGTCTCACGTAAGCGTACGTGTAAGGTCGGTCCGGGCCGCTTCATCCCACAATACCGCCGAATCAAGATTGACTAGTAACGGTAAGAAAGTTGAACAAGATCATACGCCCACAACTGCTTTGTGTTCTACTCGTGCAAGATGCTACGCATAAAACCTAGGCTCAGATGCCACTGTTGGTGAACGTAGCATAATTCAAAAAATTTCTACGCCTTCACCAAGATCCAACTATGGAGACATCTAGCAACGAGCAAGTAAGAGTACATCTACATACCGTTTTGTAGATCGCGTGCGGAAGCTTTCAACGAAGTGTGGATGAAGTAGTCGTAATCTTCACGTTCTTCGTCACCGATGATCTAGCGCCGAACGGACGGCACCTCCGCGTTCAACACACGTACAGTGCAGCAACGTCACCTCCTTCTTGATCCAGCAAGGGGGGAGGAGAAGTTGTCAGAGATCCGGCAGCACGACGGCGTGATGACGGATGCAGTGGAGATCGCAGCAGGGCTTCGCCGGGCGCCCTGCGTGGGAGTATGGAGGTGTGACGGGAGGGGAAGAGGCGCCAGGGCTTGGGTGCGGCTGCCCTCTCCCTCCCCACATATATATAGGGGCCAGGGGGTGCACCTGGGCCCCCTGCAGATCCAATCTGCAAGGGGGCGGCGGCCAGGGGGGGTTCCTTGCCCCCCAAGGCAAGTGGAGCCCCCCTCCCCTTAGGGTTTTAACCCTAGGCGCATGGGGAGGTGGGCCCCCTAGTGGTGCGCCAGCCCTGAGGGCTGGACACTTCCCCTTGCGGCCTAGGGGCCCCACCGGGATGGGTGGCCCCACCCAGTGGACCCCCGGGGCCCCTCCGGTGGTCCCGGGACGCTCCCGGTGACCCCCGGAGATCACCCGTTGGCCGAAACTGGACTTCCTATATATCAATCTTTACCTCCGGACCATTCCGGAACTCCTCGTGACGTCCGGGATCTCATCCGGGACTCCGAACAACTTTCAGGTTTCCACGTGCATTCATCTCTACGACCCTAGCGTTACCGAACCTTAAGTGTGTAGACCCTACGGGTTCGGGAGACACGTAGACATGACCGAGACCACTCTCTGGTCAATAACCAACATCGGGATATGGATACCCATGTTGGTTCCCACGTGTTCCTCGATGATCTTCATCGGATGAACCACCGTGTCAAGGATTCACTCTATCCCGTATGTTATTCCCTTTGTCCATCGGTACGGTACTTGCCCGAGATTCGATCGTCGGTATTCCCGATACCTTGTTCAATCTCGTTATGGCAAGTCTCTTTAATCGATCCGTAATCCATCATCCCGTGACTAACTATTTAGTCACATTGAGCTCATTATGATGATGTCTTACCGAGTGGGCCCAGAGGTACCTCTCCGTCATACGGAGTGACAACATCCCAGTCTCGGTTCGTACCAACTCAACAGACACTTTCGGAGATACCCGATGCGTACCTTTATAGCCACCCAGTTACGTTGTGACGGTTGGCACACCCAAAGTACTCCTACGGTATCCGGGAGTTGTACAACCTCATGGTCTAAGGAATAAATACTTGACACCGAAAAGCTTATGCATTACGAACTATACGATCTCGTGTTATGCTCAAGTTTGGGTCTTGTCCATCACATCATTCTCCTAATGATGTGATCCCGTTATCACTGACATCTCATGTCCATGGTCAGGAAACCGTGACCATCTGTTGATCAACGAGCTGGTAACTAGAGGCCTACCAGGGACTCATTGTGGTCTGTGTATTCACACATGTATCGCTGTTTCCGTACAATACAATTCAAGCATGAATAACAGACAATTATCATGAACAAGGAGATATAATAATAATGCTTTTATTATTGCCTCTAGGGCATATCTCCAACACTTAAGCCGTTGAGCATGCTCCAAACAAAGTAAGGGTGCGGCTAGCCACGGGTAGGTTCCTCCGCGCACAGGTTTTCCATACAAAGTGTGGTTGTTCATGGAAGACAACTAAGAATTTGAAATTTTTAAATTGCTCAAACTTTGGCAACTTATCTTTTGTGTTCTGTTTGCTTCTCGGCGAGGCTTTCCTTCCTTGAACAGTACTTGGCCCATACCACTATCTCCTTCCCCCCGGCAAACTTGTGCGCGAGGAACACTTCTTCTGTTTAAGAGAGAAAGGAAAGGATGAGAAAACACAAGTATGGAGCCTTGCGGCTTGTTTCTGCTTACCGGGGATGTGTGCTGCCCAAAATGTCAGATGATACATGCAAGTAAAAAGAAAAGCATGAAATGACAAATGGCGCGAAGCACAAAAGTTTTACTGATGCACGGGGTCTGCGCCCGGCTTTGTACAAAGGTTTACATGCAACAGCGGCAAGACTTGTACAAAAGGTGGTTGCCGGAGCGGATCACGGCAACCGCGCCTTACGGGTGAAACTTGCGAAGATGCTCAATGTTCCAGGAGTTGCTCACCGGTAAGCCTTCTTCGGTCTCAAGGCGGACAGCGCCAGGCCTTGTGACTTGTCTCACCCGATAAGGGCCTTCCCACTTCGGCGTCAACTTGTTGGAATTCTTGGCGGACTGAACGCGCCGAAGAACAAGGTCGCCTTCCTCGAGACTCCTGGCCTTGACCTTGCGGCTATGATAGCGACGCAAGGCTTGTTGGTATCGAGCAGCTCGTACAGCAGCCTGGAGACAGTCCTCCTCGAGGAGCAATGCATCATCTTGCCGAAGTTGCTCTTGCTCGAGCTCGTCGTAAGCGAGCACTCGAGGAGACCCGTATACGAGTTCCGTGGGGAGAACTGCCTCTGCCCCATAGACAAGAGCAAAGGGTGTCTGTCCGGTGGCTCGATTTGGTGTCGTTCTGATTGACCAAAGAGCCGCCGGCAACTCTTCTATCCAGTTTCTTCCGCACTTATGCAGCCTGTCGAAGGTTCTTGTCTTGAGCCCGCGCAGCACTACAGCATTGGCCCTCTCCGCTTGACCGTTACTCCTTGGGTGAGCAACAGAAGCAAAGCAGACCTTAGCGCCAAGGTCTTGGACGTACTGCATGAAGATGCGACTTGTGAACTGCGTGCCGTTGTCGGTGATGATCCTGTTAGGGATTCCGAAACGGCAAACAATTGACCTGAAGAACATCACTGCTGACTGTGCTGTCACCTTTCTCACTGGTTCCACTTCTGGCCACTTTGTGAACTTGTCGATTGCAACGTACAAGTACTCAAAGCCCCCGACTGCGCGGGGAAAGGGGCCGAGGATGTCGAGCCCCCAGACCGAGAAGGGCCAGGACAAAGGGATCGTCTGGAGAGCTTGAGCTGGCTGGTGAATCTGCTTGGCATGGAACTGGCACGCTTCACACTTGGTTACTTGTGCAGTTGCATCTTGGAGGGCTTCTGGCCAAAAGAAACCTTGCCGGAACGCCTTCCCGGCAAGTGCTCTTGCGCCAATGTGGTGGCCACATATGCCTCCGTGTATCTCTGCCAACAGCTTCTGTCCATCTTCCCGGGAAATGCACTTCAATCTGACACCATTGTGTCTTCTTCTGTACAGTTCATTGCCGACGAACTGGTACATACTTGACTGCCTGGTAATCCTCTCTATCTCTTCTGGTTCTTCGGGAAGTTCTCCAGTTTGAAGAAAACGGACGATTTGCTGCGCCCATGCTGGAGCCTGAGGCTCAACAACAAGGACTAAAGGCATCAGGACTGCTGCGGGAACCTCAGCTTCTACGACAAGAACATGTGGCTCTGCCGGAGCTGAGTGTTCCCCGGCAAGCCTGCCGGGGCAAGACTTGTCGGGAACGCCTGCTTCAACTGTACGAACCCTGGGGTCCGCAGGAGCAGACCGTTCCTCAGCAATTTGGTCATTGATCTTGGGGACCTTGGCGGCGGCTTCAGGAAGATCCGCCGGCAAGTAGTCGCCGGAGACCAACTTCCTCTTCTTGCTTAGCCCGACTGACGGTGTAACGGATGGTTGAATTAGCTTGAGCATGAAGGTCCCTGGTTCCACAGGTAACTTCATTGCAGCACACTTTGAGAGGCCATCTGCGATATCATTTTGAGCTCTTGGAACGTGCTCCATTTGCAGGCCTTCAAAGTGTTCTTCAAGCTTCCTCACTTCATCGACATAAGCTTCCATCAAAGGGCTCTGGTAACTCTTGTTTACTTGTCGGACTACTAATTGCGAATCTCCCCGCACAATCAGCTTCTTGATCCCAAGTTCGGCCGCAATTCTGAGACCGGCAAGCAAACCTTCATACTCAGCAGTATTGTTTGTTGCTTGCTCCTTGGGAAAGTGCATTTGAACAACGTACTTGAGGTGCTCTCCGGTGGGCGCTATGAGTAACACGCCGGCGCCGGCGCCTTGCAGCGAGAAGGCACCATCAAAGTACATTATCCACTCTTTGTTCGCTTCTTGGACGGGGATGCTTGTCTCTGGAACTTCTTCATCTGGTGTTGGAGTCCATTCTGCTATGAATTCTGCCAAAGCTCTGCTCTGGATAGTTGAGGTACTGTCAAACTTGAGACCAAAGCTTGACAGCTCTAGTGCCCACTCGACGACCCTGCCTGTTGCTTCTGGATTTTGCAGTATCCTCTTTAACGGAAAGCGAGTGACCACTGTTATCTCGTGCGCTTGGAAGTAATGGCGCAGCTTCCTTGAGGCCATGAGGAGGCCGAAAAGCAACTTCTGCACCCCAGAGTATCTTGACCTAGCCCCCTGCAAGAGGGAGCTTACAAAATACACTGGGCGCTGTACCATCTTCTTCCGCACTTCTCCTTGTTCCTGCGCAGGCTTGTCCTTGTCGGGGCCAGAGCTTGTCGGGGAAGCCCCCTGCTTGTCGCTGGATGCGCTTGCCGGGGATGTGGGTATTTCCTCATCTGCCTCCCTCTCCGCTACTAACGCAGCACTAACCACTTGATTGGTTGCCGCTAGGTACAGCAGCAACTTCTCTTGTAGCCTAGGTGCGACAAGTATCGGAGTGGAGGATAGGTACCCTTTCAAGTCACGCAGCGCTGCCTCCGCTTCCGGAGTCCATTTCATAGGACCTGCCTTTTTCAAGATTTTGAAGAAAGGCAGGGCGCGTTCTGCAGATTTTGAAATGAACCTGCTGAGAGCAGCCACACAACCCGCGAGCCTCCGTACATCCTTGACGCGCTTCGGGGCTTCGATCTGCTCGATGGCTTTAATCTTGTCGGGATTGGCTTCAATCCCCCTCTGGGACACAAAGAACCCGAGGAGCTTGCCGGAGGGGACTCCGAAGACGCACTTCTCGGGGTTCAACTTGAGCTGTATGTTGCGCAGATTCTCAAAGGTTTCTTCTAGATCTTGAACCAGGGTATCCTTGCTCTTGCTCTTGACCACTATATCATCCATGTAGGCTTCTACATTCCTGTGTATCTGTGGCTCAAAAGCAGTGTGTACCACCCTTGCAAATGTTGAGCCCGCATTCATCAATCCAAAGGGCATGCGTACAAAGCAATATGTGCCACATGGAGTTATAAATGCAGTCTTCTCTTCATCTTCCTCAGCCATGAATATCTGGTGGTATCCGAAGTATGCATCAAGAAATGAAAGCAACTCACACCTGGCCGTGGAGTCAACGATCTGGTCAATGCGCGGCAAGGGAAATGGGTCCTTGGGACAAGCTTTATTCACATCCGTGAAGTCTATACAAAGTCTCCATTTCCCATTAGCCTTACGCACGACAACTGGATTAGCCAACCACGTGGGATGTAGTACACCTCTAACAAGGCCTGCTGCTTCCAACTTCTTGATTTCTTCGGCAATGAACTCTTGGCGCTCCACCGCTTGCTTTCTGACCTTCTGCTTGACGGGCCGCGCGTGAGGACAAACAACAAGCTTGTGCTCAATTACCTTCCTGGGAACGCCGGGGATGTCAGATGGTTGCCATGCAAACACATCGACATTCGCCCGCAGGAAGGCAACGAGCGCGCTTTCCTATTTGGGGTCGAGCGTAGCACTGATGGTGAAAGTACCACCAGTGCCGTCCTCCTTGGCGGGCACCTTCTTGGTTGCCGGTGGAGCTGCCATTCCTTTCTTGCACTTGCCGGTGGAGCTCGATGGTGCGTCCTCGACGGCAACGCAGCACTCCGAAGAGGTGCGTTTGCCGGAGTGGGCCCCAGAGCTCTTGCCGGACTTGATCTTGGTCTTCCCCCCGGGAGCTTCAGCGGCAAGTGTGTTGCTGTCTGCCGCGGCTGCTGCGTCCCGGTAAATCTTGTCGGTGCAAATAAGCGCGTCCTTCTTGTCGCCGGGGACAGAGATGACGCTTATTGGCCCCGGCATCTTGAGCATGTTGTAAGCATAGTGGGAGGCCGCCATGAACTTGGCGAGCACAGGACGGCCAAGTATCCCATTGTATGGCAACGGGATGTCGGCGACGTCGAAGGTGATCCTCTCCGTCCTGAAATTAAGCTCTCCGCCAAAGGTCACCGGCAGCGTGATCTTTCCCTTCGGCTTGCTCCTTCCCGGGTTGATCCCTTGGAACGTCCCGGTTTCCTCGAGCTCGCTGTTGGGGATTTGCAGCTTCTTGATCACAACGGAGGAGATCAAGTTGAGGCCGGCCCCGCCGTCAACCAACATCTTGGTGACCCTGAGGTTGCGGATAGTTGGTGAAACCAACATCGGCAAGCACCCGACCGCAGTTGTGCGGTCAGGGTGGTCCTCAAGGTCGAAGATGATGGGCGTGCCGGACCATTTCAGCAGCCTGCGCGATTCGACGGATGGTTTAGCTGCATTCACTTCCCGCACCCATTGCTTGAGTTAGCGGTGGGAAGTGTGCAGAGAAGCACCTCCATGGACGCACAGAACTTCTGTGGCCTTCTGGAACTCCTACTCGCTGTTGTCTCCTTCATCCATGTCCTCGTCATCGTCTTCATCTTCATCCTTGTCGCGGCCCCGGGGAGGTCTGTCTCCTTGCCGCTGCTTGGCCTTGCCGCGGCGTCCTCCCCGGCCATTGAACGGCCGCTTCTTGGCGGGCTCTCCCCCGCCTCCTTGGGCCTTCTCCTTGTCGCGACGCTCGTATTCAGACTTCTGCTGTTCTACGAGGTACTCTACCCTTTTGCAGTTCTGGAGATCGTGGCCCTTGGTGCGGTGGATCTTACAGTACTGCTTGTCGGAGCCGTCCTGCTTGTCGGCTGCCGCTACAGGGGCGGCCTCCTTGCCGAAGCCACCAGCCTGTGTCTTCTTTGCGGCAGCCTCCTTGCCGGACTGCTCGACGACTAGTACCTCCTTGTTCTTCTTCTTCCTGTTGTTCCGCCGCCGGCTTTTCCTTGCCGGGGCGGCATCCTCGCTATCCGTTCCTCCTGCTCCCGTATCCTCTCCGGGGAGCCTCCTCCCCTCTTCAGCACGCGCACACTTGTCAGCCAGAGCGTAAAGCTCGCTGACGTCCCGGATCTTGGTCATCGCCATCTCCTCCCTCATCCAGCGATTACGCACGTTCTGGTGGAACGCGCTGATAACCGCGGCAGGGTGGACATCGGGAATATTGTGCTAAACGCGGCTGAACCTTTGGATGTACTTGCGCAGGGACTCTCCCTCCTTCTGGGCAAGAATGTGGAGATCGCTCTCCTGGCCGTGGGGTTTGTGGCCGCCTGTGAAGGCGCCGACAAACTGATGGCACAGATCTGCCCAAGAGGAGATGGAGTTCTCCGGCAAGTGCATAAGCCAAGACCTGACGTTTGGCTTAAGCACGAGCGAGAAGTAGTTCACTAAGATCTTCTCGTCGCGCCCCCCGGCAGCCTGCACCGCAATGGTGTAGATGCTGAGGAACTCGGAGGGGTGTGTCTTGCCGTCGTACTTCTCGGGTACGTCGGGCTTAAAGTTCTTCATGCTGGGCCACTGGACTTGCCGCAGCTCTCGGGTGAACGCAGGGCAGCCTGCCGCGTATGGCAAGTCGCCTGGTTCACCGGGCGCGTGCATGTCGACAGCGGTCCCAGCGCGCTGATCAGACTGTCTTCGGGCTTCTCGTCGACGCTCGATACGAGTTCGAGCGTCCTCTTGTCGCCTGTCATCTAGGACTTGGCGCTGATCGCGGCGAGCCCGCGGATCCGATGACGCTGTAGAGTCATCGTCGACGTTGATCCGGCGGGGTGGCGATTTCTGCTTCCGCGGCGAGGAGTGCACGGTAGTTGCGCCCCCGGCGGTCTTGTCTCCATCGGCCTTCGCTTGGTCGACTTGCCGTGGCCGTGATGTCGCTGGCTGCTGCGGTGCGTCGTTGTTGGCGAAGGCGATGAGGCTCTGGATCGTCGCCCTCCAGTCTTCGGCCTTGTCTGCCGCTGGAGGGAAGTCGAGAAGAAGTTGAGCTCTGGCTAGAGCTTCTGCTGGAGAGGAGGGAAGCGGTGGCGAACGGTGCGAGGAGCGAGATATGCTCGGACTTCTAACAGGTTAGAAGGAGCAGGGTCTCGCCCCGGCGACCGCGCCTTGCTCGTACCAGCGCGCTGGCCTTGAGCATCCCGCGACCCGCCGGCTTGTCCTCGTCCCAGCAAGCGTATGGTACCCCCGGTACCACGTCGCTGCTGGTCCGGCGCCTCCTGAGAGGGACGTGGAGCGTGCACGGACGCCGAGGTCTTGGAGTTCGCCCGGTCGTCTGTCTTGTCTTTGTACTTGGCGGCGCCGCGAGTGTCCTCGCCGGCGTCCACCCCTCCGCCAGCGTCTACCCCACCAACCATTGGTTCTGGTGGTGGTGGGATCGACGCAGACGGGCCTCCGACCTCCGAAGCCTTCTTCTTCGGAGGAATATTGACGTAGTCGATGAGGTTGATGAAACTAGAGCGGTTGATGAAGACTGCGCCCGCGTGAGTGCCGGATCAGGTTCGCACAACCTCGACGCCCCCTACCTGGCGCGCCAAAGATGTCGGGGAAACTGACCTCCCACGAACACCTATGGGACCGGAGCCCCTTCTACGGTACGGCAAGGGAGCGGAGGGTGCACGAAGAGCGGATCGAGGGGCACACGCGGGCAGTTTACCCAGGTTCGGGCCGCGCGGACGCGTAAAACCCTACTCCTGCCTTGGTTGTATTGAGTTCTCGGGCTCAGGAGCTTGAAGATCTACAGTGCTAGCTACACCGAGCGTAGGAGTGATCGAGTTTCTGGGATCGAACCTCGTCTACGTTGCGCATGGGCCTCCTTTTATAGTTCAAAGGGGTTCCCGACAGGTGTCAACGTAGAGGAGGGTAAAAATGTAAATTTGGTGGTGGTTGTAACAGTGCATGAACAGTGTATGAACAGTGGTCTTCACCTAACTCTGACGGTGGGGGACAAGGGCATTGAATGCCCGTCGCCGTCACCCCAAAAGCGCCCGTCCATGCGTCTTCGTTCGCCACGGTGATAGTCCCGTCACCGCGGCTTGCCACCGTGTACCCCAGGCTGCACAGCCATCTGCCACGCGCCCCTGGAAGGGCCCCAGGGCGACGCGTGGCCAAATGAGCTGGAGCGCAGGCACACAGTGTAGGCTATCCCCGGCAAGCACCTTGCCGGGGCTGCTATCTTGCCGGGCTCGGAAGCTTGTCGCTCTCCGGGTCCTGCCGGGGCGCACGATGCGCCGCGATATATCTTCTGAAGCGTTATTCTTTGGCCTTCCTGGCAAGCTCCTCTTGCCAGGGTCTTGTGAGAATAGAGTGGTCTTGGGCTTGGAGCAGCCTTCCCGGCAAGCTCCTCTTGCCGGGGCCTTGATCTTCTGACTTGTATACTTTGTTCTTGAATGGCTTCAAAAGGGGCCAGAGTGGGCTTTGGCGGGGACGTGGTGAGCCAGACCACGGGGCGCTGCTACTGCCCGTGCACAAGTCGGGATACTAAGGTACCCCTACTTTAGTACACCGACATAGTTTTATAGCCAAAGTACATTACCATGCTGTTCTAATAGACTCTAAAAAGGATATAAGTGAAGCATGACAGATCAACAATTTCTCCAAAATAAAATCACCACCTTGCTCTAAAAGATATAAGTGAAGCACTAGAGCAAAAACTATTCAACTCAGAAGATATAAGTGAAGCACATAGAGTGTTCTAACAATTCTTAGGCCATATTTATCTCTCTCAAAAAGGTGTGTCCAACAAGGATGATTGTGGCAAACTAACAATCAAAGACTCAAAATGATACATGACGCTCCAAGTAAAACACATATCATGTAGTGATTAAAAATATAGTCCCGAGTATAGTTACCGATGGATGAAGACGAAAGAGGGGATGCCTTCCCGAGGCATCCCCAAGCTTAGGCTTTTGGTTGTCCTCGAATTTTACCTTGGGGTGCCTTGGGAATCCCCAAGCTTAGGATCTTGCCACTCTTTGTTCCATAGTCCATCAAAGCAATACTCAAAACTTGAAAACTTCACAACACAAAACTTAGACAAAAATCTCGTGAGCTCCGTTAGTATAAGAAAACAAACCACCACTCAAAGGTACTGTAATGAACTCATTCTTTGTTTATATTGGTGTTAAACCTACTGTATTCCAACTTCTCTATGATTCATACTCCCCAATACTACTCATAGATTCATCAAAATAAGCAAACAACACACGAAAAACAGAATCTGTCAAAAACAGAACAATCTGTAGTAATCTGAAACTTTCGCATACTTCTGTAACTCCAACAAGATTGAAATAAATTGGTAAACTTGAGTAATTTGTCTATTAATCATCTGCAAAAAGAATCAACTAAATAGCACGCTCCAGTAAAATCTGGTGACTATTCTAGCGAGCGCTAACGATTCTGTTTTTCACAGCAAGATCATATAAACTTCACACAAGTCTTCCCAAAGGTTCTACTTGGCACAAACACTAATTAAAACACAAAACCACATCTAAACAGAAGCTAGATGCAATATTTATTCCTAAACAGAAGCAAAAACAAAAAATATAAAATTGGGTTGCCTCCCAACAAGCGCTATCGTTTTACACCCCTATCTAGGCACGATACAAGTATAGATTTACGTGTTGCCATCTTTGGAAGGCAATCCATAAGTGGCTCTCATAATAGTTTCATATGGTAATTTGATTTTCTTTCTAGGAAAGTGTTCCATGCATTTCCTTAACGGAAATTGGAATCTAATATTTCTTTCCTTCATATAAATAATTGCACCAATCGTTCTAAGGAATGGTCTACCAAGAATAATAGGACATGAAGGATTACAATCTATATCAAGAACAATGAAATCTATGGGCACATAATTCCTATTGGCAACAATAAGAACATCATTTATCCTTCCCATAGGTTTCTTAATAGTGGAATCTGCAAGATGCAAATTTAAAGAACAATCATCAAGCTCATGGAAACGTAACAAATCACACAAAGTTTTTGGGATAGTGGAAACACTTGCAACCAAATCACACAAAGCAAATCATTCATGATCTTTAATTTTAATTTTAATAGTAGGTTCCCACTCATCATAAAGCTTTCTAGGGATAGAAACTTCCAATTCAAGTTTTTCTTCATAAGATTGCATCAAAGCATCAACTATGTGTTTGGTAGAAGCTTTATTTTGACTATAATCATGCGGAGAGTTTAGTGAGGATTGCAACAAGGAAATACAATAAATCAAAGAGCAATTATCGTAATTGAATCCCTTGAAATCCAAAGTAGTGGGTTCATCACTATGCAAAGTTTTAATCTCTTCACTCCCACTTTTAACAATTTTAGCATCAAGATCTAAAAACTCTGAATCATTGGGACACCTTTTAATTAAAGTAGATTCATCTCCAATCCCATCTTTATAAAGATTCATACTAGAAAACAAGGATCTAATAGGAGAAACATCAATAACTTTCAGATCTTCATCTTTATTTTCATGATAACTAGAAGAACACGCTTTTATATAACTCTCTTTTTTAGCAAGCATCCTAGCAGTTCTTTCTTTGCATTCATCAATGGAAATTCTCATGGCTTTAAGAGACTCATTGATATTATGCTTAGGTGGAATAGATCTAAGTTTCAAGGAATCAACATTAAGAGTAATTCTATCCACACTTCTAGCCAATTCATCAATCTTAAGCAATTTTTCTTCAAGCAAAGCATTGAAATTCTTTTGCGAATTCATAAACTCCTTAACACTAGTTTCAAATTCAGAAGGCATCTTTCCATAAGAGTTATTGTAGGAATTACCATAATTATTAGAGGAATTACTAGGAAAAGGCCTAGGCTTAAAGTTTCCTCTATAAGCATTGTTACCAAAATTATTCCTACCAACAAAATTCACATCCAAAGATTCATTATTATTTTCAATCAACGTGGATAAAGGCATATCATTAGGATCAGAAGAAGCACTCTTAGCAGCAAATAATTTCATAAGTTCATCCATCTTTCCACTCAAAACACTAATCTCTTCAATAGCATGCACTTTTTTACTAGTAGATCTTTCGGTGTGCCATTGAGAATAATTAAGCATAATATTATCTAGGAGTTTGGTAGCTT
This sequence comes from Secale cereale, assembly GCA_902687465.1. Lineage (NCBI taxonomy): Eukaryota > Viridiplantae > Streptophyta > Magnoliopsida > Poales > Poaceae > Secale > Secale cereale. The sequence goes on along the minus strand of LR738709.1, from coordinate 49,137,767 downwards.
CTCCTAAGGTAGTTTCCATGAAAGTGCCTCCTGCAGCCGAATCTAAAATATTTCTAGAAGCAAAATTCAAGCCAGCATAAAAGTTTTGAATAATCATCCATAAGTTCAAACCATGTGTAGGGCAATTACATATCATTAATTTCATTCTCTCCTAAGCTTGTGCAACATGCTCATGATCTAGTTGCTTAAAATTCATAACATCGTTTCTAAGAGAGATGATCTTAGTAGGAGGGAAATACTTAGAGATAAAAGCATATTTGCACTAATTCCACGAATCAATACTATTTCTAGGCAAAGAGGAAAACCAAGTTTTAGCACGATCTCTAAGTGAAAACGGAAATAACTTCAATTTAACAATATCGTTATCTGTATCCCTTTTCTTTTGCATATCACACAAATCAACAAAGTTGTTTAGATGGGTAGCAACATCTTCACTAGGAAGGCCGGAAAATTGATGTTTCATGACAAGATTCAACAGAGCAGCATTGATCTCACAAGATTCAGCATCGGTAATAGGAGCAATCGGAGTGCTAATAAAATCATTATTGTTGGTATTGGAGAAGTCACACAATTTGGTATTGTTCTGAGCCATAATGACAAGCAAGCAATCCAACACACAAGCAAACAAGAAGCAAGCGAACGATAAACACACGACAAAAAGAAGGGCAAATAAAATGGCAAGGGTGAAGTGGGTGAGAGGAAAACGAGAGGCAAATAAATGTAATGCGAAGGATAAGGGTTTGTGATAGGTACTTGGTATATGACTTTAGCGTAAGCCTCCCCAGCAATGGTGCCAGAAATTCTTCTTTCTACTTCTCGAGCTTGCATTGTATTCCATCGAAGAGGAAAGGGTGATGCAGCACAGTAGCGTAAGTATTTCCCTCAGTTTTTGAGAATCAAGGTATCAATCCAGTAGGAGACCATGCGCGAGTCCCTCGCACCTGCACAAAAAAATAAGAACTTCCCAGCCAACGCGATAAGGGGTTGTCAATCCTTTACGGTCACTGACGAAAGTAAGATCTGATAGAGATGATAGTTTGATATTTTTGTTATTTTGGATATAAGAATAGACAGTAAAAATGGAAAAGTAAAGTAGATTGTAGATTGATATGTTGAGAATAGACCCGGGGGCCATAGGTTTCTCTAGTGGCTTCTCTCATGATAGCAAAATTCTACGGTGGGTGAACAACTTACTGTCGAGCAATTGATAGAGAAGAGAATAATTATGAGACTATCTAGGCATGATCATTATATATAGGCATCACGTCCGAGACAAGTAGACCGAAACGATTATGCATCTACTACTATTACTCCACGCATCGACCGCTATCCAGCATGCATCTAGAGTATTAAGTTCATAAGAACAGAGTAACGCCTTAAGCAAGATGACATGATGTAGAGGGATAAAACTCAAATAACATGATATAAATCCCATCTTTTTATCCTCGATGGCAACAATACAATACGTGCCTTGCTGCCCCTACTGTCACTGGGAAAGGACACCACAAGATTGAACCCAAAGCCAAGCACTTGTCCCATTGCAAGAACTATAGATCTAGTACGCCAAACCAAATTGATAATTCGAAGAGACTTGCAAAGAAATTATAATCATACATAAAAGAGTTCAGAAAAGAACCAAATATTTCTCATAGATAATCTTGATCATAAACCCACAATTCATCGGATCTCGACAAACACACCGCAAAAAGAGATTACATCGAATAGATCTCCTCGAAGACTGAGGAGAACTTGGTATTGAGATCCGAAGAGAGAGAGAATAAGCCATCTAGATACTAGCTATGGACCCGAAGGTCTGTGGTAAACTACTCACAACTCATGGTGAGGCGATGATGATGATGTACAAGCACTACGTTGTAGACCCCCCCTCCGATGGAGCTCCTGAACAGGCCCCAAGATGGGATCTGACGGGTACAGAAGGTTGCGGTGGTTGAACTAGGGTTTTCTCTCCTCTTCTGAGTGTTTCGGAGTATGTAGGTATATATAGGAGGAAGGAGGGCACCGGGGCCATACGGGGGGCCCACGAGGCAGGGGGGCGCGCCCTGTAGGGGGGGCGCACCCCACCCTCGTGGACGCCACGTAAGCCCTATTCCGAGGTTTTCAAGTTTCCCGTGCGTATTTTGTTCCAAAAATATATCTCCCGAAGTTTCATCCCGTTTGGACTCCGTTTGATATTCCTTTTCTGTAAAACCCTGAAATAGGCAAAAAACTGCAATCTGGAGTGGGCCTTTGGGTTAATAGGTTAGTCGCAAAAATAATATAAAAGTGTATAACAAAGCCCATTAAACATCCAAAACATCATAAAATAATAACATGGAACAATCAAATATTATAGATACGTTGGAGACGTATCAGGTAGCTAGCTATATGCGTATATGGTGTAACTGAGTGTTGAAGAGAGCTATATGATGTTGTACTCTGGTGTATTTCAATTATCAAATCATGTTTCTGTAAGCCGAAAATAAAATATATTGTGTGTTTAATATGAAATGTCAATTTGAATACTAAATGGATTAATAATAATAGGCCAATTTACCTACTTATTTTCTAATGTAAATGATTGTTGAGACAACACCATGGGTGATGACCTCAGACAACCCACACATTTTCTAGGAAGTAAACGTGTTTGATCAATGAACAATCACACACGAGTTTCTATGGACAATTTTTTGTGTTAGGCCACCTTGCGCAAACATTTTCCACATAAAAAGTGTGTGTGATGGAGAGTCTATGCCACATAGTTTCTTTTAGGCACCGTGCATGATACATTCAATAACGCAAGCGATAAAATTATTAATATGGTATGCAATGGCAACGCTATTGATACGTCTCCAATGTATCTAGTTTTTTTTTATTGTTCCATGCTATTATATTATCTGTTTTGGATGTTTTATATGCATTAATATACTATTTTATATTATTTTTGGGACTAACCTATTATCCGAGAGCCCAGTGCCAGTTTCTGTTTTTTCCTTGTTTTTGAGTTTCGTAGAAAAGGAATATCAAATGGAGTCCAAACGGAACGAAACCTTACAAGGATTTTTCTTGGACCGGAAGACCTCCAGAGGACTTGGAATGCACTTCACGGGAGCCACGAGGCGGCCACAAGGACGGAGAGTGCGCCCCCACCCTTGTGGGGCCCCTGTTGCGCCACCGACCTATTTCTTCCGCCTATATATTCACATATATTTCAGAAACCCTAGAGGAGGTATCGAAACCACATTTCGACCGCCGTAACCTTTTGTATCCGTGAGATCCAATTTGGAGGCCTTTTCCGGTACTCTGCTGGAGGGGGATTCGACCATGGAGGGCATCTACATAAACCCTATTGCCCTTCCAATGAAGTGTGAGTAGTTTACCACAAACCTACATGTCTATAGCTCGTAGGTAGATAACTTCTTCTCTCTCTTTGATTCTCAATACCATGTTCTCCTCGATGTTCTTGGAGATCTATCGGATGTAATGTCTTCTGCGGTGTGTTTGCCAAGATCCGATGAATTGTTGATTGATGATCAGATTATTTATGAATATTATTTGAGTCTTTTCTGAATTCTTATATGCATGATTTTATATCTAAGTAATTCTCTTTGAAATATCGGTTTGGTTTGGCCAACTAGACTGGTTTTTCTTGCAATGGGTGAAGTGCTTTGCTTTGTTTCAATCTTGCGGTGCTCAATCCCAGTGACCGAAAGGGACATGACCCATATTGTATTGTTGCCATCGAGGATAACAAGATGAGGTTTTCATCATATTGCTTGAGTTAATTCCGCTACATCATGTCATCTTACTTAATGAGTTACTCCGTTCTTTATGGACTTAATACTCTAGATGCAGAATCGTTTCGGTCTATGTGTGGAGTAATAGTAGTAGATGCAGGCAGGACTCGGTCTACTTGACAAGGACGTGATGCCTATATTCATGATCATTGCCTTATATATCATCATAATTATGCGCTCTTCTATCAATTGCTTGGTAGTAATTTGTTTACCCACCGTAATATTTGCTCTCTTGAGAGAAGCCACTAGTGAAACCTATGCCCCCGGGTCTATTTTCCATCTTATAAGTTTCCGATCTACTATTTTGCAATGATTTACTTTCCCATCTATAAACCAAAAATACAAAAAATATTTACTTTTGCAAATAATCGTGAAGGGATTGACAACCCCTTTATAGCACTGGGTGCAAATTGTTTGATTGTTTCTGCAGGTATTTGGCGATTTGCGTGTTGTCTCGTACTGGATTAATACCTTGGTTCTCAAACTGAGGGAAATACTTACTCTCCTTTGCTGCATCACCCTTTCCTCTTCAAGGGAAAAACCAACGCAAGCTCAAGAGGTAGCAGGAAGAATTTTTGGCGCTGTTGTCGGGGAGATCTACGCCAATTCAAGACATACCAAGTACCCTTCATAAAACTCCCATCTCTTGCATTTACATTATTTTCCATTCGTCTCTCATTTTCCTCTCCCCCACTTATAAAACGATTTTTGAAAATATTTTCCTTTTCTTCGCCCTTCTTTCGTTCATCTTTTTGTTTGCCCTTATGTCATACTTGGTTTGTTTGCTCGTTTGCTTGGTACAATTTTGTGTTTATTGAAAATTAGATACAAAGTTTATGGATCCTCATCCAGTTGCTAATCTTTTTAAGAGATCCAATTATGATGAACCAATTGCTAGTGAGTTGAGTGCACTAGATTATCTTTATGAAGTTTTGCTTGAAATTCGTGAATCTGAAAGTTGTGATGAAATTTATGAAGTGATTCACGACAGCTCCTTGAGTGAAAAGCATAATTGCAATGATGTTATTATAAATTATATTAATGTCAATTGTGCTAATGATATGCAAAACCCTAAGCATGGGGATGCTTATTTTGCTATGCTCACTACTTGTTGCAATGATCATGATTGGGGAGATGCCTCTTACTATCTTAAAAAAATATTTAAGCCCCGTGATGAATATGAGATTGATAATAATGTTTGCCATGATATTCAAAGTGGGTATGAAAGAATGTCAACTTTTGATCCCACTACTTTGGATATTTATCAGTATTATGATATTTTTGATAAAAGTGGGCTTGGAGAAGCAATGACTTTGTTCTATGTTAATCCCACTATTTTGAATGAGTGACAACTTTGCATACATATGGATCATGTAGAGAAAATTTTATGTGATAGCTGTATTGTTGAATTTTAATAAGATCCCAGATGCAATTACTATGAGAAGTTGTATTGTTAAGTCCCATCTTGCGGATATTTTGCACATGCAGTACATTTATTGGAAGCAGCGTTGCACCATCAGATCAATTAAAGTTGGTGAGGAGAATTCAAAATTCTTCCACGCAATGGCAACGGAGAGATATCGCAAGAACACTATTTCATCACTCAGAAATGCGGCGGGCGAGGTGATTTCTGACCACCAACAACTTGCTACTATGTTCTGGGCTGATTTCAAGCAGCGAATGGGCCATGCTAAAGGAATTCAAATGGATTTTGATCTTGCTTCCCTTATTGTCAAGGTTGATGGGCTTGAGGAGTTGTCCCGGCCTTTTTCAGATAAAGAAGTTGAGGATGTGATCAAACATATGCCTTCTGATCGTGCTCCGGGGCCCGACGGTTTCACTGGGCTGTTTCTGAAGAAGTGTTGGCCCATTCTGAAGCATGATTTCCTATCACTTGTCAGGGGCTTCTATGAGGGCTCATGTGATCTAGAATGCTTGAACTCTTCCCTCATTACCCTCATTCCTAAGAAGTTAAGCCCTGAGGTGGTAGGGGATTTTCGGCCAATATCCTTGACTAACACCTGTTTAAAGTTTCTCACGAAACTGTTAGCTAACAGACTCCAACAGGTGATCCTCTGATGTATCCATAAAAATCAATATGGTTTTCTTCGGTGCCGATCAATCCAGGACTGTTTAGCTTGGTGTTTTGAGTACATACACCAATGCAAAGCTTCCAAACGACCTATAGTCCTCCTCAAGCTAGACTTCACAAAGGCTTTCGATACACTGGAGCATGCTACCATTATTCAGATGTTACATTACAAGGGATTTGATGAGCGTTGGTCTGGCTGGGTAGATGCATTGTTATCATCAGGCTCTTCTTCGGTGCTTCTCAACGGAGTCCCTGGTCAACATTTTCACTGTCGAACTGGGGTGCGTCAAGGTGACCCTCTATCCCCGTTGCTGTTCGTCATTGCGGTGGACTTGCTTCAATCGGTGGTTAATGATATGTGCGCTCGCAACATTCTTCGAATGCCAATCCCTACTGGCTCCAATGATTATCCAATTGTCCAATACGCTGATGACACTCTGATCATCCTTCCGGCTGCTGACGATCAAATCATTGCTCTTAAGCAGATGCTTCAAAAGTTTGCCCGAGCCACCGGGCTCTGCGTCAACTTCAGCAAATCATCGTTGATACCTCTAAACCTGTCTGCGGAGGAAGGCTCTCGCATTGCTGCTCTCCTAGGCTGTGAGGTGGGAACCCTACCCTTCACATATCTCGGACTACCTATGGGCACTTCTAGACCTACCGTGGCAGAGCTATCGCCACTTGTTGATCGTCTGGAGCGGAGGCTTTCTGCCTCCTCTTGTTTGCTGAATCAGGGCAGCCGTCTTCAACTGCTGCAATCCGTTTTAGCTTCCATGCCTATCTATTTCCTGTGTTCCTTATCTCTACCAAAAGGCATTCTTAAGCAGCTCGAAAGAATCATGCGCCAATGCCTCTGGAGGGGCAACTCGGAGACACCACGACAATCTCTAGCTGCCTGGGACCTTATATGCCGACCCAAGAAGAGTGGTGGACTTGGTGTTACACATCTGGGAATTCAAAACGAGGCTCTACTCATGAAGCATCTATACAAGTTTTTCAACAAACTTGATATACCTTGGGTTCAGTTGATCTGGGATTCTTATTATGTTTCTTCACCACCTCAGGCAACTCGTAGTTGTGGCTCTTTCTGGTGGAGGGATATCCTCCAGCTCTATGATCAATTCTGCTCTCTCGCCGTCCCGCATGTTCTTTCAGGAGACACTGTGTTGTTTTGGGCTGATAAGTGGCATATTGATAATAGGGTTATTTCACTCCGGACCAGATTACCTCATCTCTACTCCTTTGTGCTTAATGACCTTATCACTGTCAAGGACTTCTTTCTTGCACCAACTGAGGCCCAGAATTTCCACTTACCTTTGTCCATCGAAGCCTATCAGGAACTTCAACAACTGCAGTCTATGTTGGCTACCATGCAGCTTGATCCATCAACCCATGATACCTGGCAATGGCCCTCTAAATCAGGTACCTTCCAATCCAAAGTGTACTATGACTTCATGTTCTCTCATATTGTGGTCGACCCCATCTTCAAATGGATCTGGAAATGCTCCTGCATGCTCAAGATTAAAGTCTTTGGCTGGTTATTGTTGATGGATTGCCTCAACACAAGAGATATGATGCAACGAAGACATTGGCATATCGATGACGCCAACTGTGCTTTATGCCTTCTCCCTCAACTTGAGGACCGGGAGCATCTATTCTTTGTATGCAACTTTAGTCAGCGCGTTTGGAACTATCTTGGTATCTCTTGGACATCTGAAGGTCACCCATCCACATACTCCATGGCTTTGGCAGCGCGTCAGGATTTCGGCCAACCGTTCTTCACTGAGGTAGTCTTCACTGCCACTTGGAATATCTGGACTCAGAGGAATGGCAAAGTTTTCAGAAATGAGCAACCCAGCTTCAGATCCTGGAAGCGAAATTTTGTGTATGATATTTCTCTCCTTGCTCATCGAATTAAATGTAAGTATAGAGATAAGCTCCTCTCTTGGATAGCATCCCTCCAGTAGGTTAGCTGTAAGTACTCTCCTCCCTTGTACATATTTAGGACTTTTGTAACCTTCACCCTCTCTGGGTCTTTAATTTAATAAAGCACTGTGAGGCTGTTGCCTTGCAGTATATAGTCAAAAAAAATTACTATGAGAAAGGAAAATATGGTTGTAGGAATTTTCATGTTACTAAATAACCTCTCGTTATGTTGAGATTGCTATTGTTTCATTCTTCTTCCTTGGATAAGTTAGTTTTCACTTGTCTTAATAATTTATTTGCTTATAAAATGCCTATCCATAGGAATTATGTTACACTTAGATGTGTTTTTCACATATTTTATGATGCTCTCTTTGTGCTTCAATTCTTATATTTCATGTGAGCGCCATTGAAATCTCAAGCCGATCTTAATGGTTATAAAGAAGAGCTTGTTGGGAGGCAACCCAATGAATAAAATTTATTTTTTCCTTTTCCTTTTTGTTCTTGTGTAATCACACATTATTACTTCTGTAGTAATTGTGTTTTGGTGTTTTAATTAGTGTGTGAGCCAAGTAAGACCTTTGTGATGGCTTACGGGTATCGTTGATTTGATTTTGCTGAAAAACAGAAACTTTTGCGCCCAGTGCAGAAAATTCAATAAATCACTGGAATGTCGAAACCTTCTGAAATTTTTACAAAACAATGATATACAAATTCCCCATGTCTTCCAATTTTTTCTGAATTTTTAGAGTTACAGAAGTATGCGAAGTTTTTAGATTGCTACAGAATGTTCTATTTTTGACAGATTCTGTTTTCTATGTGTTGTTTGCTTATTTTGATGAATCTATGGCTAGTATCGGGGGTATGAACCATGAAAAGTTGGAATATTGTGTATTTTACACCAATATAAAATAATAATAATGTCACACACAGTACCTTGAGTGGTTATTTGCTTTGTTTTATTAACGGAGCTCACGAGATTTCTGTTGAGTTTTGTGTTGTGAAGTTTTCAAGTTTTGGGTAAGGATTTGATGGACTATGGAATACGGAGTGGCAATAGCCTAAGCTTGGGGATGCCCAAGGCACCCCAAGGTAAAATTAAAGGACAAAAAAATCCTAAGCTTGGGGATGCTCCGGGAAGGCATCCCCTCTTTCGTCTTCGTCTATCGGTAACTTTACTTGAGGCAATATTTTTATTCACCACATGATATGTGTTTTGCTAGGAGCGTCTCGTATGATAAGAGTCTTTGCTTTTTAGTTTGCCACAATCATCCTTGCTGTACACACATTTTGAGAGGGATACGCTTCAATCGTGATTTATTGGAATACTCTATGTGCTTCACTTATATCTTTTGAGCTAGGTAATTTGGCTCTAGTGCTTCACTTATATCTTTTTAGAGCACGATGGTGGTTTTATTTTATAGAAATTGTTGAACTCTCTTGATTCACTTATATTATTTTGAGAGTCCTTAAAAACAACATGGTAATTTTCTTGGGTTATGAATTTAGTCCTAATATGATAGGCATCCAAAGTATATATAATAAAAACTTTCATATATAGATCATTGAATAATATGAAAAGTTTTACTCCTTGTAATTGTTTTGAGATGTTAAGATGGTAATATTAGAGTCATGCTAGTGGTATTTTGTGAAGTTAAAGAAATAATTGTGTTAAGGTTTGTGATTCCCGTAGCATGCACGTATGGTCTCCTAACTATGTAACCAAATTGGAGCGCACTGTATTTTTATTGTTTATCTTCGCGTGAAGGTCGGGGCACGCCATGGTTAACTCCTACCAACCTCCCCCCTAGGGGCATGCGTCATCTTACTTTGTTTCGGGGGCTAATATTTTTCTTCACAATAAGTAAGTAAGTTCTTTATGACTAATGTTGAGTCCATGGACCATACGCACTCTCACTCTTCCACCTTTCTAGCCACTCTTGTGCCGCGCAACTTTCAGTAGTGCATCAAACCACCTTATATCCTTCCTCAAAACAGCCACCATAACTACCTATTATGGCATTTCCATAGCCATTCTGAGATATATTGCCATGTAACTCCACTGTTCCATTTATTATGACACGCATCATCATTGTCATATTGCTTTGCATGATCATGTAGTTGACATAGTATTTGTGGCAAAGCCACCGTTCATATTTCTTATACATGTCACTCTAGATCATTGCACATCCCGGTACACCGCCAGAGGCATCCATATAGAGTCATATCTTTGTTCTAGTATCGAGTTGTAAGTAAATAAAAGTGTGATGATCATCACTATTAGAACATTGTCCCATGTGAGGTTATAAATAAAGAGGCCAAAAGAGTATAAAAAAGAGAAAAAGGTCCCCAAAAAAAGAGGAGCCTAAAGAATGAGATAAAAAGTGAGAAGGGACAATGTTACTATCCTTTTCCACACTTTTGCTTCAAAGTAGCACCATGTTCTTCATGATAGAGAGTCTCCTATGTGGTCATTTTCATATACTAGTGGGAATTTTTCATTATAGAACTTGGCTTGTATATTCCAACGATGGGCTTCCTCAAATGCCCTAGGTCTTCATGAGCAAGCAAGTTGATGCACACGCACTAGTTTTCTTTTTGAGCTTTCATACACTTATAGCTCTAGTGCATCCGTTACATAGCAAACCCTACTCACTCACATTGATATCAATTGATGGACATCTGCATAGTCCATTGATTTGCCTAGTTGATGTGAGACTTTCTCCCTCCTTTTGTCTATCGCCATCTTCTATTCCACCCATAGTGTTATGTCCATGGCTCACGCTCATGTATTGCGTGATGAGTTGAAAAGGTTTAAGAATGTTAAAGTATGAGATGGGCATGATTTATACTTTGTGTTAAGAAGAGGGAGCATAAAATACTATATGATTTTGTAGGGATAACTTTCTTTGGCCATGTTATTTTTTGAAGCTTTATAGATTGCTTTTAGTATGCTCAAAGTATTATTTTTTTGATATTGGTAAACTTTTGTTTTGAATCTTATGGATCTGAACATTCGTGCCACAATAAAGAAGAATTACTTTGATAAATATGATAGGTAGCATTCCACATCAAAAATTCTTTTTTTATCATTTACATACTCAAGGACGAGCAGGAATTAAGCTTCGGGATGCTTGATACGTCTCCAACATATCTATAATTTTTGATTGTTCCATGCTATTATATTATCTATTTTGGATGTGTTATATGCATTAATATGCTACCTTATATTATTTTTGGGACTAACCTATTAACCTAGAGCCTAGTGCCAGTTTCTGTTTTTCCTTGTTTTTGAGTTTCACAAAAAAGGAATATCAAACGGAGTCCAAACAGAATGAAACTTTACGAGGTTTTTTATTGGACCAAAAGACATCCAGAGGACTTGGAGTGCACATCAGGGGAGCCACGAGGCGGCCACAAGGATAGAGGGCGCGCCCCCACCCTTGTGGCCCCCCTATTGCTCCACCGACCTATTTCTTCCACCTATATATTCACACATATTCTGGAAACTCTAGAAGAGGTATCGAAACCACTTTTCCACCTCCGTAACCTTCTGTATCCGTGAGACCCCATCTGGAGGCGTTTTCCCGGAGGGGGATTCGACCACGGAGGGCATCTACATCAACCATATTGCCCTTTCGATGAAGTGTGAGTAGTTTACCAAAGACCAATGGGTCCATAGCTAGTAGCTAGATGGCTTCTTCTCTCTCTTTAATTCTCAATACCATGTTCCATTGCTGGAATCAGGATCTTTGCCGTCAGCCAGCTCTTTGCCGTCTACTAGCTGACGGCAAAGAAGGTTTTTGCCATCAGCTTACAGAAAGGTGACGGCAGAGAAAGAGCTCACGACAAAGATCATGTTTGCTGCCAGCCAGCTCTTTGCTGTTTGCTAGCGGACGACATAGAAGCTTTGCCGTCGGCTAGTAGACGGCAAAGAGGGAGGGTGGCCCACTAGCGAGAACCACCTAACGGAGACTTTCTTTGTCGTCTACTAGCGGACGGCAAAGAAAGTGGCCAACCTAACATCCGTTAGCTAGGCTCTTTGCCGTCTGCTAGCAGACGGCAAAGAGCTGTGACCTAACTAAAAAGTGGCCAGCACCCGCGCCCCACCCGTCTCTCTGTCCGCTCTCTCTCCCCTACTCGAGCCGCCGCCGCCCCTCACCGTGCTGCCCCCGTGCCCCGCGCCACCCCCGTCGCCAGCCGCCCCACCTCGCTCACGTGCCCAAGCCGTCGCCGCCCTGCACCACC
>LR738709.1:49097922-49124210 GCA_902687465.1 Secale cereale | reverse complement strand
CCCCCGTCGCCGACTGCCCCGCCACACCCCACCGCCGTCCCGCCCCTCCTCGTGGTAAGTTCTTTTGTTTGTTTCTTTCTTCTGTTTTTTAGATTTACTTTATGTTTGTTTAGTTTAGGTTAGGTTAGATTAGTTTAGTTTAGGTTAGTTTAGCTTAATTTTGATTATTTTAGGTTACATTTAGTTTATAGTTTAGTTTAGGTTTTTTTCTTCTGTTTTTTAAGAATAAACAAGAAAGATGAAAAAAAAGAAGTAAAAGAAGAAGAGGAAGAAAAAGAAGAAGAAGATGAAGAAGAAGAAGATAAAAAAGAACAATAAGTAGTAGAAGAAGAATATGATGATGAAAAAAAAGAAGTAGACGTAGAAAATGGAAAAAGAGAAGTAGGAAAAGTAGAAAAAGAGGGTCGCCAAGGGGTCGAGGGTCGCCGGTCATGGATCGCCTGTCGCTGAGGGGTAGATGGTGTAGCTCGTGTGTCCCGCCGGTTCCGACGTCGTCGCCCATACCAGAGGGCGCCCGGGGACGGGCGAGTTAGGGAGTTCCTCGACGTCGATGGAACCCTAAATAACAAGTATTGTCGGTGCGAGATACATATGGCCATTGGTGTCAAACACTACATCCACGTCCCACAAGTGACGCTGGCGTCCGGCATCCCACAGCAACAGTTCTCAGGGTCGATGGCGGTCGAACACCTATGCGAATTTGTCTTGTAGCCTTTATGATGATGATTAAAAGCCAATTGTTGAAACTTGAAACACCCAAACCGACTCAAGTCAGTTTGGTTGTTTGAACTTTCAAAACGTGGCTTTAATCCTCATCGCAGAGGTTGCCAGACAAATTCCCCAAGGTGTTCGACCGTCATCGGCCCCCAAAACTATTGCTGCGCGCGGGATGCCAGGCGCAGGTGTCACTTGTGGGATGTGGATCTAGTGTTCAACGCCGAGCGCCACATATATCTCGCACCGATGATACTTGCTATTTAGGGTTCCATCAACACTGAGGAACCCCCTAACCCACTCGTCCTGTTGTAGATATTTAGTTAGGTTGACGGAAAAAACAATATTGCTATGTTATTCATCTTTCAATTTAAATGTGCAGTTTTTTCGTCGCTGCGAGGGTCTAGTGTTCGATGAGCTCTGTCCCTACGTTCGTGGGTGAGCACAAATGACATCTCCTCCTCCTCATTCATTTGCTCTGTTCCGGTCTTCGTGCTGATGAAACTTGCTAGCTATAGGTGTCTTCAATCATCGGTATGCATGACCACTATGCGTCTCACGTTCGAAAGTCTACAAATTGTTGTGTCTCTGCCATCGGCGAAGGAGATACCGAGTATTTTGGAAGAGTTGAAGCAATTTATGAACTTTTATTCTATGGTGCAAACCCACCAAACGTCGTAGTCTTCAAATGTTGTTGGTTCCAGTCGAAGGAGACTAGAAGGACTCATGAACATATAGGGCTAGTGAAAATCAAAAAAGGCACCCATTTGGATGTTCCCGATGTCTATATTATGGCTCAACAGGCAGCCCAAGTTTTCTATCTACCGTGGGCCTGTCAAAGTGATTCAAATCTTAATGGTTGGGATGTCGTTTATGAAGTGCCGCCACGGGTTAGACCACCCCCTCCCCCCCCAATGAAGAGGATTATGAACCTCACATTAACCCAGACACATATGAAGGAGAATTCTTCCAAGAAACGCGTCTTTCCAAAAAACGTTTCAAGAACCGCTCTACTTCACCCCAAAACATTGAAGTAGACAGCGACAGTGAACTCGTCTTCAGCCCTGAGCCGGAACAAGAAGAGCCTGAACTAGAAGAGGTTATTGCTGCAGATGACCTGTCAATGCTTGACCGATTACGTAAAGGTGGCCTTCCACATGATGATGCATTTATTGATGATGATGATGAACACGTCATTACTGATAGTGATGACGACGATGATGATGCATTTATTGATTTCGAAGCATTTATTGAACCTGACGATGTAGATTATTATTAGGTATTCAATTTTTTATGTTGTACTTGATTTATATAATTACTTGTATGATTCTATGACTTATATAGTTACTTGTATAATTTCTTACTTTGTATGATTGTTTGTTATACATAGTGCCATGGTCTTGATATCCGTCCCCGTCGGCCCTCGCCCGCTTATGACTCAAATGTGGTAAATTCTCTTTTATAACTATTTGTTGCATTTCGCATTTATGACAATTATGGCCATCAAGTTATCATAGAGATATTTTTATCTAGGAGGTATGTGAACCGGAAATTGCAACCGACCCTCTTGTCGAGAAGTTAAATTTAGTTGAAAATGAAAATGAGTATTTGTAAGAAAAAATTAAAAGAATTGAAGAAGAGAAGAGGATATTGGAGTTGTATGTTGTCGATGTCGTCGATGATCACAAGATAAAGATGAATGCAATGCACTTGAAGATGGATGCAATGCGCTTGAAGATTAAGAAGATTAGAAAATATGCCATTAATAATGAGGCTTGGTATCATTATGCCGTTGGATCAATTGTTACCTTAGTTGCGATCTTCATCGCATTTGTTGTGTTGAGGGTAAGTTTTCTCTAGTGTTTTGCTTAACAAATGCATACTTAGCTTGTTTTTCTCCTAAATGGCAGAATAATATTGGTTGAGCTCCAAAATGTCGTATAATTAGTTTATTTTCCTCCGAAATGACAAAATAACCTAGCCTAGCTCTAAAATGACCCACACTTACCATTTTGTCCTAAAAAATGAATAAATATACTTAGTTAGCTCAAAAATGGCATAACTACCTAGGTTAGCTAAAAATGACCTATACTTAGCTTCTTTACTTCATTTATGACATACTTAGCATACCTAGGTCAAAATGGCATGATAACCTTACTAAGCTCCAAAATGACCTATTTACCTAGCTTAGCTCTAAAATGACCTACACTTAGCATTTTTTCCTAGCTTAGCTAAACTATGGCATTATTACCTACCTTAGTTAGAAGAAGAAGATACAAAAGAGGAAAGGAGAAAAAGGAAGAGAAGAAAAATTACTCTTCCTCTTTTTCTTCTTCTTCTTCTTCTAGCTAGTCTTCTTCTTATAGTGTTCTTCTTCTAACTTTCTTCTTTCCCAATTTGCAGATTTGCTTTAGATGAGGAAGCTTGCGTTGATGGAGTCTACTCTTCTCCTTGTGCTTCCTTTTTGTTTTGATTTGGTAGGATAAACAATGTTAAACTTGCTACCTATATATGTATGTATGGATGTAACCATTGTATGCTTCTTGTTGGATATGTTGGCTAGCTATATATGTTGCATATGGACTTTTGATTTGGTATGTATATGTGTTGGATGATCATATCCATATGGCAGCGATATGATTTGGTATATATATGTGTTGGTATGCTTGTTGAAAGTATTTTCAAATGTATGTATGTGTGTGTGTCTATATATATATATATATATATATATATATATATATATATATATATATACAGCCGATCTATTCTCATAATATTATGAGAATAATATTCTCATAACACTTCCGCACTGCACGCATAACACGAGGGCACTGCACTCTTAGTAGCAGAGGTACTGCAACACAGAGACCAATGAACTTCATGTTGAAAAAACTGTACGTGTTGTTTTTTCGGTACCTTTTTTGCTCTAGTTTTTAACAGTTTCTCGGAACAATGCGTGTAATATACCGTTGAAAAGCTACGGATTATGCGCTACTTCGCCATGTTGAACACTTTTCGAGATTCATCACGGTTTAAGAGTAGTTTTAAAAACGGTGCGACCCACGAATAATGGCAGCGAGCGTTCATTCGTGTTTGTTTCTAAACCGCTCGTCGGAATGAAACATATGATACACCGTTGGAAAGATATCGTCGAGGCGCATCTTTTTCATATATAATTTTTTGTCTAATTCGTCACGATTTAAAAGCAGTTTCAAATTTACTAAATCGCGGAAAGCTGTTTTTCGATTTTTTTTTTTAAATTTTTGGTACTTTTTTCACTCCAGTTTTCTAACCATTTGTTGAAACAAGGCGTGTAATATACCGTTGAAAAGCTATGGACGAGGCGCAACTTTCATATTTTGAAATGATTTTGAGATTCCTTACGGTTTTTAGTTAATTTGGAAAATCGTGCGGCTGACTATGAGGGGCAGCAGCAATTTTTGGCGGAATTTTTACAAACCGCTGGTCAAAATGATTCAATATATATGCCGTTGGAAAGATATCGTCGAGACGCAACTTTTTCATGTAGAATGCTCCCTGTAATTCCTTACGGTTGAAGAACAGTTTCAAAATTACGAAAATGCGGACACTCTGTTTTTTGCGACACCCAAATCGGCAAGTGAACATCATCGAACAAAAAACTGCACTGCATCGGACGAAAATCGCACTGCATCGGACGGACACCCGAGCTGCATAATTTTTGTCAGACGTAAATTTTCTTAGACGAGTTTTTGTTGTCCTTTTTCCAACTTTTTTTTACAAGAGTGGACCGTAGAAAGACGAGAAGTGAACCACAACGTTATCGAAAGTGAACCGCATTACTCTTTTTGTCGTTTTTTCTAATATATTTCACAAATATGTGACATTGAGACAAGGCAAGCGGACTGCATCATCTTTTTTCAGTATTTTTTATGCATAGCGAATCAAAGTGCACTGCATAAACTAAACTTTTTTTTGCAACAACAAAGTGTACTGCAACAAGAGTTTAGTTTTTCAGTGGTGACCAAAGTGAACCTTATAGTGAACCATGTCATGCGAACCAAAGAAAAAATACAAAAAAACTTCACACACAAGTCGTGCCAACCGCAAGCCGTGCCCCAATGGACTGCATCACTTTTTATATTATTTTACATTTTTCTCACACTTTTTTTATAAGAACAAAGTGAACTTAAAAAAATGTTTTATTTACTTCTGTAGTTCGCCGATGAACTACACGCCCACACCACTGGACTGCGCGCGTCGTGCGCGTGGGCTGCAATCAAATGGGAGTCCACAAATAAGCCAAAAAATTTACAAGAACCTCTTAAAAGGAAAAATACACAATCGAGGGGCTTGGAAAAATGCCCAGCACCACTTGCGTTAAATGTTTGTCAGGTAACAAAACCAAATAGCACGGGGGCGGCTCCAACTGCACGTGCGAGGTAACCTCACTGCAGCACACAGGCGACCTAACCACATTGTGAAGCTGGAGCGAACTGCACCCGAGAGGGCAGCCATCGACCACCATTTTTTTTCTTGCATCCAAGATGACGAAAAGCTCGAGAGAGGAAGGGGCCGATCCCTCGCACCCGAGCTGCTTGTCAGAGAGTGGCTAGAGTTGGTGGTGGCGAGGTAGGGGCCGAAGGGCCTAGATAAGGCGCTGGAGCAGCAACGCAACGCAGGGTGCAGTGCAGGTCGTACCAGAGGAAGTTGCAGCTCTCTTCCATGGCCTGGGGTGGATTGGAGAGCTGGAGTTGTCCATCTGGATCCCGCACCATGGAGTGGGCGACACTATTCTGACATGGACTGATGGTGTGTGGGCGCAGGCAGAGGGGGCCTAAGGATCTTCGGTGAGGGGAGGGCCGGGGTGAGGCTAGCGCGGGGGAGTCCGGCCCACTCCGGTCAGGGGAAGCACGCGGTGGAGGTGGATATGAACTTTCCTTGGCTGATGTGCCGGATCTGAGAGGGGGGAAGGTAGTTGGTGAGCCGGCGGAAGGAGGTTCTCTGGGGAGTGCGACGCAGGTGCCTCGCAGCGGCCGGATCCGGCGGTGCTGGCCGTGCATGGGAGGGGCGCGACGACGCTAATCTGGCGAGATGTGAAGGAATAGGGAAGGGGGAGATCTCGCGCTGGGGTAGGCAGGGGCGGCTGGCGGCACAGCACTTTTTAGGCGGTCGGCAGTGGATGTGGGAGGTGGTGGTGGAGGCCACGGGGGCCTGTGCTTCAGGGTGCGGGAGCCTGGAGGGGAACAAGGTTGGTGTGC
Organism: Secale cereale; assembly: GCA_902687465.1. Classification (NCBI taxonomy): domain Eukaryota; kingdom Viridiplantae; phylum Streptophyta; class Magnoliopsida; order Poales; family Poaceae; genus Secale; species Secale cereale. The sequence continues at coordinate 49,118,256 of LR738709.1, read as the reverse complement.
GGGGAGCCCTGCAAGGAAGAAGGTGGGTGGGGGCGGCGAGGAAGATGGCGAGTGCGGGGCCCCGACGGGGAAGAAGGTGGGGGTGTGGGGGTTTCAGCGCATCCGTGGGTGTAGTTTGTTTCTGAAGGCACGGGGTGGGGTGGGGTGTTAGCAGAATAAGCGAAGTGTTATGAGAATAAGGTCTTAAGGGGTGTTATGAGAATAGACCCACCCTATATATATATATATATGTAAAATTCTATGAAATTGATTGAATTTAAGAGAAATAAAATAGAAAAAACAGGGGCTATACAGGCACTTCGCCGCCTGCTGGCAGACGGAAAGGAGGTTTGCCGTCAGCCAGTTGATGGCAAAGCTGCCACGTGTCAGCTACCTGTGCAACCTGGGGTGCACTGGGCTGGCCTAAAAAACATGCTTTGCCGTCTGCTGGTAGACGACAAAGACCATTGCATCTTTGCCGTCTGTCAGCAAAGCACCCCACGTGTCAGTTATCTGGGGGCACCTGGGATAACCACTTTGCCTTCTGCTAGAAGACGACAAAGGCCTTTGCATCTTTGCCATCAGCCAGCAGACGGCAAAGCACGCCGTTAACCCCTAACGGACCTAACCTGACACCCCTGTCGTGTGATAACCCACAAGTGTAGGGGATCGCAACAGTTTTCAAGGGTAAAATACTCAACCCAAATTTGTTGATTCGACACAAGGGGAGCCAAAGAATACTCTTAAGTATTAGTAGCTGAGTTGTCAATTCAACCACACCTGGAAACTTAGTATCTGCAGCAAGATAGTTTAGTAGTAAAGTAATATGATAGTGGCGGTAGCAGCAATAAAAGTAACGATAGTGTTTTTGTAGTTTTTGTGATAGTAGCAATGGAAAAGTAAATAAGCAACAAGCAATATATGAAAAGCTCGTAGGAATTGGATCGGTGATGGGAAATTATGTCGGATGCAATTCATCATGTAGAAGTTATAACCTAGGGTGACACAGAACTAGCTCCAGTTCATCAATGCAATGTAGGCATGTATTCCGAATATAGTCGTACGTGCTTATGGAAAAGAACTTGCATGACATCTTTTGTCCAACCCTCCCGTGGCAGCGGGGTCCTATTGGAAACTAAGGGATATTAAGGCCTCCTTTTAATAGAGTATCGGACCAAAGCATTAACACATAGTGAACATATGAAGTCCTCAAACTAAGGTCATCACCGGGAGTGGTCCCGATTATTGTCACTTCGGGGTTGTCGGATCATAACACATAGTAGGTGACTATAGACTTGCAAGATAGGATCAAGAACACAAATATATTCATGAAAACATAATAGGTTCAGATCTGAAATCATGGCACTCGGGCCCTAGTGATAAGCATTAAGCATAGCAAAGTCATAGCAACATCAATCTCAGAACATAGTGGACACTAGGAATCAAACCCTAACAAAACTAACTCGATTACATGATAGATCCCATCCAACCCATCACCGTCCAGCAAGCCTACGATGGAATTACTCATGCACGGCGGTGAGCATCATGGAATTGGTGATGGAAAAAAGTTGATGATGACGATGGCGATGATCTCCACTCTCCGGAGCCCCGAACGGACTCCAGATCAGCCCCCCCGAGAGAGATTAGGGCTTGGCGGTGGCTCCGTCTCGTAAAACACGATAATTCTTTCTCCTTGATTTTTTCTCCCCGAAAGTGAATATATAGGATCTGGGGATACGTCGGTGGAGCACCAAGGGGCCCACGAGGCAAGGGGCACGCCCTAGGGGGGCGCCCCCCACCCTCATGGACAGGGTGTGGGCCCCTTGGTCTGGATCTTCTTGCAGATATTTTTTATATTTTCCAAAATAATTCTCCGTGGATTTTCAGGCGATTCCGAGAACTTTTTATTTCTGCACAAAAACAACACCATGGCAGTTCGGCTGAAAACAGCGTCAGTCCGGGTTAGTTCCATTCAAATCATGCAAGTTAGAGTCCAAAACATGGGCAAAAGGGTTTGGAAAAGTAGATACGTTGGAGACGTATCAACTCCCCCAAGCTTAAACCTTTGCTTGTCCTCAAGCAATTCAGTTGATAAACTGAAAGTGATAAAGAAAAACTTTGACAAACTCTATTTGCTCCTGTTGTTGTAAATATGTAAGCCAGCATTCAGGTTTTCAACAAGATCATGAACTAACCACATTCACAATAACTTTCAGGTCTCAAGACTACTCACATCAATGGCATAATCAACTAGCGAGCAATAATAATAAACCTCGGATGACAACACTTTCTCAAAACAATCATGATATGATATAACAAGATGGTATCTCGCTAGCCCTTTTTGAGACCGCAAAACATAAATGTAGAGCACCTTTAAAGATCAAGGACTGACCAGACATTCTAATTCATTGTAAAAGAGATCCAGTCATGATCATACTCAATGCATATTAATAGTAATACATGCAAATGACAAAGGTGCTCTCCTACTGGTGCTCTTTGATAAGAGGGTGATGACTCTGCATAAAAGTAAATAGATAGGCCCTTCGCAGAGGGAAGCAGGGATTTGTAGAGGTGCAAGAGCTCAATTTTTCAATAGAGATGAATAACATTTTGAGCGGTATACTTTCATTGTCAACATATCAACCAAGAATCTCGATATCTCCCATGCTACGCACATTATAGGCGGTTCCCAAGCAGAATGATAAAGTTTATACTCCCCCAACCATCAACAAGCACACTCCACGGCCATCCGAATCCACGGGGTACCGTCCAAACCAGCAACAGCCCTGTGGGAGTTTTGTTTAATTATTATGATTTTGAGCATGGGACTGGGTATCCCGATTACCAGCCATTTTCTCATGAATGATGAGCGGAGTCCAGTCATCGTGAGAATAACCCACCTAGCATGGAAGATATAGACAGCCCTAGTTGATACATGAGTTGTTCGAGCATACAAAACAAAATTTCATTTGAAGGTTTAAAGTTTGGCACATACAAATTTACTTGGAATGGCAGGTAAATACCGCATATAGGAAGGTATGGTGGACTCATGTGGAATAACTTTGGTGTTTATGGAAGTGGATGCACAAGCAGTATTCCTGCTTAGTACAGGTGAAGGCTAGAAAGGGACTGGGAAGCGACCAGCTAGAGAGCAACAACGGTCATGAACATGCATTAAAATTAATCAACAATGAATGCAAGCATGAGTAGGATATAAATCACCATGAACATAAATATCGTGGAGGCTATGTTGATTTGTTTCAACTACATGCGTGAACATGTGCCAAGTTAGACCACTTGAATCGTTCAAAGGAAGATACCACCCCATCATACCACATCACAACCATTTTAATATCATGTTGGCACGCAAGATAGACCATTATAAACTCTCAGCTAATTAAGCATGGCATAAGCAGCTATGATCTCTAATTGTCATTGCAAGCATGTTTCATTCATAACAAGCTGAATCAGGAACGATGAGCCATCATATTTACAAAAACAAGAGAGGTCGAGTTCATACCAGCTTTTCTCATCTCAATTAGTTCATCATATATCATCCTTATTGCCTTTCACTCACACGACTGAATGGTGTGAATAATAATAATAGTGCACGTGCACTGGACTAAGCTAGAATCTGTAGACATTTAATACAAGAGATAAGACAAGGTAATATGGCTCAAGGTTAAACAAACAATAAAGCATATGAGAGACACTAAGCATTTTCATCATGGTCTTCTACTCTTGTCCCCCAAAGAAAAGAAAGGAAACTATTCACACGGGAAAGCTCCCAACAAGCAAAAGAAGAACGAGAAATCTTTTTGGGTTTTCATTTTTAACTACTACTACAAGCAAAGAAGGTAAACTAGCTAGAAGCTACAACTAATATTTTTTTCTTTAGGTTTTTCTAGCACACGAGAAAATCGCTAAGAAAAAGAAATGAAACTAAACATGGATGGTACAGTGAAAGAGTGTGAGCACCGACAACTACAATAAGTGTGAACATGAATGTAATGTCGGTGAGAAACACGTAATCCCCCAAGCTTAGGCTTTTGGCCTAAGTTGGTCTATGGCCACGGATCGAAGCTACTCCCTCCAGTGTACTGAGATGTGTCCTCTGGGTGCCACTGGTTGGCGAGCTCATCCAGCTCCCACCCATAAACAGACTGACGGTAAGGATCGAGGGGTGGCTCCGACTCAGGCTCTGAAGCTTGTGCCAGGCTCTGGTACTTTTAGAAGGCATCTGATGTAATGAGATACTTGCCTGTGGACAGATCAAACAAAGATGGTGCAGGCAAGCTAACAATTTCACAGTATATTTCATCAAACCTTAATTTATAATTAAGCAGCCTCTTCTTGTCTTTAACAATAAAGTCATGAGCTACCATGCTCTTGTAGTCTAGATAAACAGGGGCAAGCAATTTTTCTTCCTTCTCATGATGCCTAATAGGTATTCTAAAATGTTCAGCAAGGCGAGAAGCAAAGATGCCTCCAAAGATGGGCCCCTTTGAGCGGTTCAGACTCAGTCATTTAGCAACGACGGCGCCCAAGCTAAAAGTTGTGTCTTGAAACAAAGCATGGCGTAAGATGACAATATTAGGGGCACTAAGATTCCTGCTGTTCCCGCGACCAAGTAAACATCTACTAGAAAATAAAGCAAAGTAGCGCAGAACAGGGAAGTGTATACTAGTGATTCTTTCCCCTGAGACTTGTCTAGTTTTCCCTACAGCTATCATGTCAATAAACCCTTCAATGTCTTCACGACGTGGTTCATCAAGTCTACCTTCAAAGGGTACCTTACATATTTCACAAAAATCTAAGAGTGATATCTCCTTAATCACATCATATAAACGAAACTCCACCATAGGTGGTGTTTTCTTAGCATGAAAATGAAAACTTTGCGTGAAAATATTGGTGAGTAAGAGATACTGTTCTTTCTGGTCGTGGAGGAAGTCGGTGAGGCCTACATTATTTGCCAACCAATAAAAGTCTTCGTAAATCCCGGCGGACATCTTGAAATCATTGCAAGGCCATTCACACGGTCGAACTTCCGCCATGCGAGGAAGATTATACTTGGGCTTCTTATTTTCTTTCTTCTTCTTCTCCTCTGAGCTCTTGCTGCTGGAACCCCTCAACAATCTTTTTATCATTTTCCTTTTCTGAAAATTTCTGAAATTTTTACTAACTCAAAATAGAATTTAACCATACTCAACAAGATTGATAGCAACAACTCCTATAAGTGCCTAGAGACTATATCAAGCATTAGAACTACTTGGGACCAAGAAAATTTGACATGCAAGCTCAAGAACAAGGTCACCACAGCAGCATAAATTTTCAATAAATAAAGAACTAGAACAAAAACTAATTGGACCAATGGAGGAGTCACATACCAAGGAACAATCTCCCCAAACAGTTTGGTGAATGGTGCTTTGAGCAAGGAGATCGAAAATGGTAGCAAGATGAGCTAGAACTCGGGTTTGAGCTGGTTGGTGATTTTTTTGGGAGGAAGAAGAAGAGCATGGGTGCAGGAATAAGTGGAGGGGGGCCACGTGGGGCCCACGAGGCAGGGGGCGCGCCCTGGACCCTCGTGGCCACGTGCTGGCTCCCCTCGCTGTGTGTTTTGTGCCATATTTTCTTAAATATTCTAGAAAAAATCATATTTCATTTTCATGGCAGTTGGAGAATTTTTATTTTTGGGGTATTTTCTTATTGCACGGATAAGTCTAGAAACAGACAGAAAATACTATTTTTCTTTTATTTATCCTATTTAACAAAAAGTAAAAGGAGGGTACAGAAGGTTGTGCTATCTAGATTCACCTATCTCATGCTCCTCAAAAGGAATCCATTAACAAGGTTGATCATGTCTTGTTAATGAACTCTTTCCGAATAGCATGAAACCGGAGAATTTATGAATAACACTAGGTTACCTCAATGGGGATATGTATGTCCCCAACAATAAGAATGTCATATGTCTTCTTGACAGTAGGAAGAGGAAATTCAAACCCTCCAATAGTAATAGTTGAAATTTTTCCAATATAATTGATATTGTGGACCTGAGGTTGTTTCCTCGGAAATTGAACCGTATGCTCATTACCATTGACATGAAAAGTGACATTGCCTTTGTTGCAATCAATAACAGCCCCTGCAATATTAAAAAAGGTCTTCCAAGAATAATAGACATACTATCGTCCTCAGGAATATCAAGTATAACAAAGTCCGTTAGAATAGTAACATTTGCAACTACAATAGGCACATCCTCACAAATACCGACAGGAATAGCAGTTGATTTATCAGCCATTTGCAAGTATATTTCAGTGGGTGTCAACTTACTCAAGTCAAGTCTACAATATAAAGAGAGAGGAATAACACTAACACCGGCTACAAGATCACACAAAGCAGTTTTAACATAGTTTTTCTTAATGGAACAAGGTATAGTAGGTACTCCTGGATCTCCTAGTTTCTTAGGTATTCCAGCCTTAAAAGTGTAATTGGCAAGCATGGTGGAAATTTCTACTTTGGGTATCTTTCTTTTGTTGGTAATAATATCTTTCATATACTTAGCATAATGATTTGTTTTAAGCACATCAGTCAAACGCATACGCAAAAAGATTGGTTTAATCATTTCAGCAAAGTGCTCAAAATCCTCATCATCCTTTTTCTTGGATGGTTTCGGAGGAAAAGGCATCGGTTTCTGAACCCAGGTTCTCTTTTCCCTACTGTGCTTCCTAGCAACAAAGTCTCTCTTATCATAACATTGATTCTTTGATTGTGGGTTATCAAGATCAACAGCAGGTTCAATCTCTACATCATTATCATTGCTAGGTTGAGCATCATCATGAACATCATCATTAATATTATCACTAGGTTCATGTTCATTGCCAGATTGTGTCTCAACATTAGAAACAGATATATCATTGGGATTCTCAGGTGTGTCAGCTATAGATTCCCTAGAAGCATGCAAAGTCCTATCATTTTCTTTTTCTTCTTCTTAGAAGAACTAGGTGCATCTAAATTAGTTCTCTAAGAATCTTGCTCAATTCTCTTAGGGTGGCCTTCAGGATACAGAGGTTCCTGACTCAGTCTACCACCTCTAGTCACAACTCTAATGGAATTATCATTATTCTTACTATTTAATTCATTGAGCAAGTCATTCTGAGCCTTAAGTACTTGTTCTACTTGAGTGGTGACCATAGAAGCATGTATACTAATAAGTTTCAGTTCACCTTTAGCTCTAGACAGATAATCACTCAAGCATTCAATCATATAAGCATTGTGTTGCAATTGTCTACCAACATAAGCATTGAAATTTTCTTGTTTCACAATAAAATTGGCAAACTCATCTAAGCATTGACTAGGAGACTTATAACGAGGAATATCACCTTCATCAAATCTATAAAGAGAATTTACCTTTACTACCTGTGTCGGGTTATCAAGACCATGTATTTCTTCAATAGGTGGTAAATTCTTAACATCCTAAACTTTAATACCCTTTTCTTTCATAGATTTCTTTGCCTCTTGCATATCTTCAGGACTGAGAAATGGAACACCTCTTTTCTTCGGAGTTGGCCTAGGGGCTGGTTCACGAAGTGTCCAATTATTTTCATTGGCCAGCATATTATTCAATAGTAATTCACCTTGTTCCACTGTTCGTTCCCTGAAAACACAACCAGCACAACTATCCAGATGGTCTCTGGAAGCATCAGTTAGTCCATTATAAAAGACATCAAGTATATCATTCATCTCAAGAGGATGATCAGGCAAATCATTAAGTAATTGGAGAAGCCTCCCCCAAGCTTGTGGGAGACTCTCTTCTTCAATTTGCACAAAGTTATATATTCCCCGTAAGGCAACTTATTTCTTATGAGCGGGAAAATATTTAGCAGAGAAGTAATACATCATATCCTGGGGACTACGCACACAACCAGGATCAAGAGCATTAAACCAAGTCTTAGCATCACCGTTTAATGAGAAAGGAAACAGCTTAAGGATATAGTAATAACGAATCTTTTCATCGTTGGTAAACAGGGTGGCTATATCATTCAACTTAGTAAGATGTGCCACAACAGTTTCAGACTCATAGCCATGGAAAGGATCAGATTCAACCAAAGTAATTAACTCAGGATCAACTGAGAATTCATAATCCTTATCGGTAACACAGATAGGTGAAGTAGCAAAAGCAGGGTCAAGTTTCATTCTAGCATTCAAGGACTTTTCTTTCAGCTTAGCTAACAATTTCTTAAAATCATATCTATCATTGCAAGCAAGAAAGTCTCTAGCAGTTTCTTCGTCCATAACATAACCCTCAGGCACAACAGGCAATTCATATCTATTGAGAGAAGCTTCATCATCACTTTCATAAATATCATCAGTTTCAGTATTTGCATTCTCCCTAACCTTAGCAATTTGTTCATCTAGAAATTCACCTAGTAGCACAGTATAAGGCATAGAAGTAGCTTCATCATAGATAGCAGAAGTGGCATCATCAAGAACATACGACATATCAGATTCAATAGCAGGAGTAGGTGTCGCAATTTTACTCATAACAAAAGGATAATCAAGTGTAGAGCTAGATGGCAGTTCCTTACCTCCCCTCGCAGTTGAGGGTAAGATCTCGGTTTTTGAGTCCTTCAAATTCTTCATAGTGATCAACATATATAAATCCCAAGTGACTTAAAGAATAGAGCTATGCTCCCCGACAACGCCGCCAGAAAATAGTCTTGATAACCCACAAGTGTAGGGGATCGCGACATTTTTCGAGGGTAAAGTATTCAACCCAAATTTGTTGGTTTGACACAAGGGGAGCCAAAGAATACACTTAAGTATTAGTAGCTGAGTTGTCAATTCAACCACACCTGGAAACTTAGTATCTGCAGCAAGATAGTTTAGTAGCAAAGTAATATGATAGTGGCGGTAGCAGCAATAAAAGTAACGATAGTGTGTTTGTAGTTTTTGTGATAGTAGCAACGGAAAAGTAAATAAGCAACAAGCAATATATGAAAAGCTCGTAGGCAATGGATCGGTGATGGGAAATTATGTCGGATGCAATTCATCATGTAGAAGTTATAACCTAGGGTGACACAGAACTAGCTCCAGTTCATCAATGCAATGTAGGCATGTATTCCGAATATAGTCATACGTGCTTATGGAAAAGAACTTGCATGACATCTTTTGTCCTACCCTCCCGTGGCAGCGGGGTCCTATTGGAAACTAAGGGATATTAAGGTCTCCTTTTAATAGAGTACCGGACCAAAGCATTAACACATAGTGAATACATGAACTCCTCAAACTAAGGTCATCACCGGGAGTGGTCCCGATTATTGTCACTTCGGGGTTGCCGGATCATAACACACAGAAGGTGACTATAGACTTGCAAGATAGGATCAAGAACACACATATATTCATGAAAACATAATAGGTTCAGATCTGAAATCATGGCACTCGGGCCCTAGTGACAAGCATTAAGCATAACAAAGTCATAGCAACATCAATCTCAGAACATAGTGGACACTAGGGATCAAAGCCTAACAAAACTAACTCGATTACATGATAGATCCCATCCAACCCATCACCGTCCAGCAAGCCTACGATGGAATTACTCACGCACGGCGGTGAGCATCATGGAATTGGTGATGGAGGAAGGTTGATGATGACGATGGCGACGATCTCCACTCACCGGAGCCCCGAACGGACTCCAGATCAGCCCTCCTGAGAGAGATTAGGGCTTGGCGGCGGCTCCGTCTCGTAAAACGCGATAATTCTTTCTCCTTGATTTTTTTTCTCCCCGAAAGTGAATATTAGGATCTAAGGATACGTCGGTGGAGCACCAGGGGGGCCACGAGGCAGGGGGCGCGCCCCCACCCTCCTGGACAGGGTGTGGGGCCCCTGGTCTGGATCTTCTTGCAGATATTTTTTATATTTTCCAAAATAATTCTCCGTGGATTTTCAGGCGATTCCGAGAACTTTTTATTTCTGCACAAAACAACACCATGGCAGTTCTGCTGAAAATAGCGTCAGTCCGGGTTAGTTCCATTCAAATCATGCAAGTTAGAGTCCAAAACAAAGGCAAAAGGGTTTGGAAAAGTAGATACGTTGGAGACGTATCACCGTGCATGCTCTTTGTCTTCTGCCGGCTGACGGCAAAGGCCTTTGCATCTTTGATGTCTGCTAGCCGATGGCAAAGAGGACTTTGCCGTAGCTCGTTCAGCCAGATGGTTTGCCATCTGCCTACCGACGGCAAAGGTCTTTGCCATCCTGCAGGCATGCCTTTGCCATCAGCCATGGCTGCCAGCAAAGATCCCGATTCCTGTAGTGTTCTCCTCAATGTTCTTGGAGATCCATCCGATGTAATCTTATTTTGCAGTGTGTTTGCTACGATCCAATGAATTGTGGATTTATGATCAGATTATCTATGAATATTATTTGAGTCTTTTCTGAATTTTTATATGCATGATTTGATATCTTAGTAATTCTCTTCGAACTATCGGTTTGGTTTGGCCAACTAGATTGGTTTTTCTTGCAATGGGAGACGTGCTTTGCTTTGGGTTCAATATTGTGGTGCTCAATCCCAGTGACATGAAGGGACTTGCCACGTATTGTATTGTTGCCATCGAAGATTTCAAGATGGGGTTTTCATTATATTGCTTGAGTTAATTCCGCTACATCATGTCATCTTACTTAATGTGTTACTCTCTTCTTTATGGACATAATACTCTAGATTCAGAATCGTTTCCGTCGATGTGTGGAGTAATAATAGTAGATGCAGGCAGGAGTCGGTCTACTTGACATGGACGTGATATCTATATTCATGATAATTGCCTTAGATATCGTCATAATTATGCGCTCTTCTATCAATTGCTTGGCAGTAATTTGTTTACCCACCGTAATATTTTCTATCTTGAGAGAAGCCTCTAGTGAAACCTATGACCCCCGGGTCTATTTTCCATCTTATAAGTTTCCTATCTACTATTTTGCAATCTTTTACTTTCCAATCTATAAACCAAAAATACCAAAAAATAATTTACAGTTTATTGATCTATATCAGATCTCACTTTTGCAAATAACCGTGAAGGGATCGACAACCCCTTTATAGCGTTGGGCGTAAGTTGTTTGATTGTTTGTGCAGGTATTTGGCGATTTGCGCGGAGTCTCCTACTGGATTGAGACCTTGGTTTTCAAAATGAGGATAATACCTACCTCCTTTGCTGCATCACCCTTTTCTCTTCATGGGAAAAACCAACGCAAGCTCAAGAGGTAGCAGCTAGCACAAATGATTTGATGGGAAAATTTGTGTGTGATGTACTCCCTCTGTTTTTTTAGTCTGCATATAAGATTTATTCAAAGTCAAACTTTGTAAAGTTTGACCAACTTTGTTGGAAAAAATAACAACATCTACAATACTAAAACTAGATGGTATGAAAATTAATTTCATGATGCATCTAACAATAATTATTTCATATTGTGAATCTTAATATATTTTTCTATACACTTAGTCAATGTTTTCCAAGTTTGACTTTGACTAAATCTTATATGCAGACTAAAAAGAAATGGAGGGAGTACGTGCGAACGGAAACGTTTGTCTGGGATTCACTATGTGGGATGTACATACGAACGGAAACTTATGTCTTGGATTCACTGTGTGGGATGTACATATCAACGGAAACGTGTGTCTTGGACTCACTGTGTGGGATGTACATACAAACGGAAACGATTGGGCATGTATAATTGTGTGCAATGGCTCGCCCTGTCGCACATGAGCTCTTTTTGCCCCGTGTGTGTGACCGGAGGGCCTACGGCCGATGGTTTCAGGGTCGTGTGGGAAGAACCCCCTATCTCACACATAGGCAGGACGGCGGTTTAAAATTTCCATTGTGGAAAGGGGGTAAAACATGTTTGTATAGGAGTCGCTTGCACTAGTGTGTCGTCATGGTTATCGAGTTCGGCTTTCGCTTGAGGACAAGCAAGGTCTAAGCTCAATGTCAGAAAACATTGCTGCGGGGACCGTTTAAAAAATGTAGTCGTGGCTCCAGTTTTAGAAAGTGCTGCCATGGCACAAAAATTTTAGCAGCTCCTCGTTGTGCCAGGTGAAACTTCGGGTCCTTCATGTGCACTTTCCACCATCACTTGTAACCTATAGGGCCTCTCTACATCTATTACATTAAAGTGGCAATCCCATGGCTCCAGCCATCATGCCGTGACGTGATGTCTACTACGCAACCTTCTTCTTGTAGACTCGTGTTGGGCCTCCAAGCGCAGAGTTTTGTAGTACAGTAGAAATTTCCCTCAAGTGGATAACCTAAGGTTTATCAATTTGTGGGAGGCGTTGGATGAAGATAGTCTCTCTCAAGCAACCCTGCAACCAAATACAAGAAATCTCTTATGCCCCCAACACATCCAATACAATGGTAAATTGTATGGGTGCACTAGTTCGCGAAGAGATGGTGATACAAGTGTAATATGGATAGTAGATATGGGTTTTTGTAATATGAAAATATAAAAACAGCAAGGTAGAAAGTAGGAAAATTGAGCATAAACGGTGTTGCAATGCTTGAAAACAAGGCCTAGGGTTCATACTTTCACTAGCGTAAAATCTCTCAACAATGATAACATAATTGGATCATATAACAATCCCTCAACGTGAAACGAAGAATCACTCCAAAGTTCCTATCGCGGAGAACATAAGATGAAATATCTTGTAGGGTACGAAACCATCTCAAAGTTATTCATTCTGGTCAATATATTGGGCTATTCCTATAACTGTCACAAACACCCTAGGGTTCGTACTAGAATAACACCATGTGACACGCATCAATCAACCCTAATGTGATCTAGATACTCCAAAGTCACCACAAGTATCCGTGGGATAATTATACGATGTGTGTCACACAATTTTAGATTCATAATATTCAATCCAACACAAATAACTTCAAGAGTATCATGAGATTTCTATCAGAGAAAGGAATATGAAAATGCGTACAACCCCTATGCACAGATTACCCCAATGTTACCATGGGAATCTGCAAGTTGATAACCAAAACATACATCAAGTGGGTCAATAGAACATCCCATTGTCACCACGTATATCCCATCGCAAGACATACATCAAGTGCTCTCACATCCACAAGATTCAATCCAACATAACAAAACCTCAAAGGAAAATATTTGATTCATCACAAGGTAGAGAGGAAGAACACCATACGATCCAACTATAAAAACAAAGCTCGTGGTACATCAAGATCGTGCCAAATCAAGAACACGGGAGAAAGAGAGAGAGAGATAAAACACATAGCTACTGGTACAAACCCTCAGCCCCAAGGGTGGACTACTCCCTCATCATCATGGTGGCCACCGGGATGATGAAGATGGCCTCCGGTGATGATTTCCCCCTCTGGCAGGGTGCCGTAATGGGGTCCCGATTGGTTTTTCGTGGTTACAGAGGCTTGCGGCGGCGGAAGTTCCAATTTAGGGTTCTTTCTGGGGTTTTTGGTATTTATGGGAATTTTAGGCGTCGGTCTCATGTCAAGGGGCTGCCCGAGGGGCCCACAAGTCTGGAGCTAGCGCCCTGGGGGTAGGGCGCGCCTCCCTGGCTTGTGGACACCTCGTCTACTTCTTGGCCCAGCTCCGGTGCTTCGGGGGTCTCTTTTGGTCTATAAAAAATCGCCGTAAATTTTCATCCCATTCCGAGAACTTTTATTTCTGCATAAAAAATGACACCACAATAGTTCTGCTAAAAACATCGTCGGTCCGGGTTAGTTCTAATCAAATCACACCAAAACCTTATAAAATTGTTGTAAATGGCATGAATACTTCATAAATTATAGATACATTGGAAACGTATCATGACGCGCAGGCCACTTAACATTACAACATATAACCATCACATACCCAAACTCGTTATCATGATGAAGGCTATACCACATCATATTCAAACCTGCAAAACCAAGTTAGAAGTCCTCTGATCAGTTTGGCAACTTTTAATTACATGGCTTCTAGGGTTTCCACATAACACTAGCTACCTATGTCCACCATCAAGGCAATAATTCTTGTTGCTAGATTAACTTTCGGGGTGTGTGAGGGAAGATACTTAATTAAAAATCTCTAGCTCCACACTAAACTTCCTCAAATATGCATGACCACCTAGAAGATCGTTCATCTTCATAGCCCTCTTGTGTACGTGACGGTTCAGTATTCTTGACTATGATGAACCACAAAGAAGTTCTAACAAATCTTTGTCACCCAGAGCCGATTAATTGTCGGAACTTTGTGCATCGCTACATCATGCGCCAATGAACTGACTCGAAGAAACACTCGAGGGACGCATAGTAAGAACATCAAGCACTCACATCTTGTAATGCCCAGTATGAGATTATACCTCCTACGAGTCGAGGCACGACTTAAAGGTATAAGCTCATACTAGAATGATCTCAAGTATCGTATCTTTGCACGACTCATGTAAAATAGGGATGAAATTGCAAAAGATTAGTTGGCTTACACTCGCCATGTCACACAACAGATTACACAAGCAATCATCATCCAAATAACATCACAGTCCGACTACGGACGAAGATCCAAATGAAAGATACCAAATAAATAAAGCCACAAGGTCTGATCGCCCCTACACTAGTAGAAAACAGGGCATTGGACCAGGCCTGTCCAGCCCATTAGCCCTAGTTCAATCTAAAACCGGGTCCAATGGGGGCACTGGACCCGGTTCGTGAGCCCAGGGGGCCGGCCGGGCCACGTGGGCCATTGGTCCCGGTTCGTTTGGACCTTTTGGTCCCGGTTGGAGAGACAAACCGGGACCAATGGCTCTTGGTCCTGGCCCACCACCATTGGTCCCGGTTAGTGATATGAACCGGGACCAAAGGTTCCCCTTTAGCCCCGGTTCATAGCACCAACCGGGACCAATGAGGTGCCTATATATATAACCCCTCACTCAAGAGCAGAGCTCACTGCTCTGTTTTTTTTTCTGGCCGAGGAGGAGAGGGGTTAGTGGTGCTCTAGCTCACCTCCTATGCACACAACGTGTTCGGTGGAATGCCCGAGCCACACTAGTTAAGCTTTTCTCCTCTCGAAGCTCTATTTTCTCCGAGATTTGTCTAGGTTTAGCGGTCCGTCACGTCCCGTCCCCGTCTTCGCCGCCGTCGATCGCCCCCGCCGATCTCGTCACCGGCACCACCGTGGTGAGCCTCTTGTTATGTCCATGCTTTTTTTACTTTTATTATTGCTTGTTATTATTTCTTTAGATAGATATTTGTCTAATTTTCTTACGTTTGTTATTGCTTGTTATTATATAGTGCGATGGTTTTGATATCCGCCCACGTGGGCCCTCGTCCTGTCTACGATTCGGATGTGGTATATTATCTTTAATTTATAACTAATTGTTTTAGTGTTTATGATAGTTATGCCGACCAACCTGACATGCATAGATGTTTTATTATGTCTAGGAGGTAGTTGAACCGGAAATTCCAACCGACCCTCTTGTGGAGAGGTTAAATTTAGTTGAAGAGGAAAACATTTCCTTAAAGAAAAAATTGGAAAAAATGGAGGAGGAGAAGATGGAATTGGAGTTGCATGTTGCGGAAGTCATCGATGATCACAAGATCAAGATGGACCCTATTGTCGAGAGGTTAAATTTTGTTGAAGAAGAAAACAAATTCTTGAAGGAAAATATAAAAAAAAATTGTGGACGAGAAGATGATATTGGAGTTGCATGTTGCGGATGTCGTCGATGATCACAAGATCAAGATGGATGCAATGCGGTTGAAGATTAAAAAGATTAGAAAATATGCCATTCATACCGAGTCTTGGTATCATTATGCCGTTGGATCAATTGTTACCTTGGTTGCGATTATGATCGCATTTGTTTTCGCATTGAAAAGTTTTACATAGTTTCGATGTGTATGGAGAGCTATATGTTGTTAGATGAGAACTATATATGTATGTACTTTGGTTTTAATGTGATGATGAACTTTTATCCATTTGGTCACTTAATTATCTATTTATGATGTTCTGTAATGGTTTTTGACACACTTAATTATATATAATGCACGCAGATGAACCGGCAATGGATGTACGGTGACAGACACACCTCCGATTACATTAAGGGCGTGCATGAGTTTCTAAATGCGGCTGAGGCAAACAAGCAGAATGGTTTTATGTGTTGTCCATGAACTAAATGTGTGAATACGATGTCTTACTCTAACCGGAAAATCCTTCACTCCCACCTGCTTTACAAGGGTTTCATGCCACACTATAATGTTTGGACGAGGCACGGAGAAATAGGGGTTATGATGGAAGACGGCAAAGAAGAAGAGTACGATGACAACTATGTGCCCGCTGAATACGGTGATGCTGCAATGGGGGGAGCTGGTGAAGATCAAGAGGAACCAGACGATGTGCCAATGATGCTGCAACGGGTGAAGCTGCTGAAGATCAAGAGGAACCAAATGATGATCTCCGCCGGGTCATTGTCGATGCAAGGACAGAATGCGAAAGTCAAAAGGAGAAGCTGAAGTTCGATCGCATGCTAGAGGATCACAAAAAAGGGTTGTACCCCAATTGCGAAGATGGCAACACAAAGCTCGGTACCGTACTGGAATTGCTGCAGTGGAAGGCAGAGAATGCTGTGGCTGACAAAGGATTTGAGAAGCTACTCAAAATATTGAAGAAGAAGCTTCCGAAGGATAACGAATTGCCCGACAGTACATACGCAGCAAAGAAGGTCGTATGCCCTCTAGGATTGGAGGTGCAGAAGATACATGCATGCCCTAATGACTGCATCCTCTACCGCGGTGCATACAAGGATCTGAACGCATGCCCGGTATGCGGTGCATTGCGGTATAAGATCAGACGAGATGACCCTGGTGATGTTGATGGCGAGCCCGCCAGGAAGAGGGTACGGTTCCTGCGAAGGTGATGTGGTATGCTCCTATAATACCACGGTTGAAACGTTTGTTTAGAAACAGAGAGCATGCCAAGTTGATGCGATGGCACAGTGAGGACCGTAAGAAAGACGGGAAGTTGAGAGCACCCGCTGACGGGTCGCAGTGGAGAAAAATCGAGAGAAAGTACTGGGAGGAGTTTGCAAAGGACGCAAGGAACGTATGGTTTGCTTTAAGCATGGATGGCATTAATCCTTTCGGGGAGCAGAGCAGCAATCACAGCACCTGGCCCGTGACTCTATGTATGTATAACCTTCCTCCTTGGATGTGCATGAAGCGGAAGTTCATTATGATGCCAGTTCTCATCCAAGGCCCTAAGCAACCCGGCAACGACATTGATGTGTACCTAAGGCCATTAGTTGAAGAACTTTTACAGCTGTGGAATGGAAACGGTGTATGTGCATGGGATGAGCACAGACAGGAGGAATTTTACCTAAAGGCGTTGCTGTTCGTGACCATCAACGATTGGCCCGCTCTCAGTAACCTTTCAGGACAGACAAACAAAGGATACCACGCATGCATGCACTGTTTAGATGACACTGAAAGTATATACCTGGACAAGTGCAGGAAGAATGTGTACCTGGGCCATCGTCGATTTCTTCCGACCAACCATCAATGTCGAAAGAAAGGCATGCATTTCAAAGGCGAGGCAGATCACCGGAAGAAGCCCGCCATGCGTACCGGTGATCACGTACTTGCTATGGTCAATGATTTACACGTAATCTTTGGAAAGGGCCCCGGCGCACTAGCTGTTTCGAATGACGCTGAGGGACACGCACCCATGTGGAAGAAGAAATCTATATTTTGGGACCTACCCTACTGGAAAGACCTAGAGGTCCGCTCTTCAATCGACGTGATGCACATGACGAAGAACCTTTGCGTGAACCTGCTAGGCTTCTTGGGCGTGTATGGAAAGACAAAAGATACAGCTGAGGCACGGGAGGACCTGCAACGTTTGCACGAAAAAGACGGCATCCCTCCGAAGCAGTATGAAGGTCCTGCCAGCTATGCTCTTACGAAAGAAGAGAAAGAAATCTTCTTTGAATGCCTGCTCAGTATGAAGGTCCCGACTGGCTTCTCGTCGAATATAAAGGCAATAATAAATATGGCGGAGAAAAAGTTCCAGAACCTAAAGTCTCATGACTGCCATGTGATTATGACGCAACTGCTTCCGGTTGCATTGAGGGGGCTTCTACCGAAAAACGTCCGATTAGCCATTGTGAAGCTATGTGCATTCCTCAATGCAATCTCTCAGAAGGTGATCGATCCAGAAATCGTACCAAGGCTGGGGAGTGATGTGGCGCAATGTCTTGTCAGTTTCGAGCTTGTGTTCCCACCATCCTTCTTCAATATCATGACACACGTCCTAGTTCATCTAGTCGACGAGATTGTCATTCTGGGGCCCGTATTTCTACACAATATGTTCCCCTTTGAGAGGTTCATGGGAGTCCTAAAGAAATATGTCCGTAACCGCGCCAGGCCATAAGGAAGCATCTCCATGGGCCATCAAACGGAGGATGTCATCGGGTTTTGTGTTGACTTCATTCCTGGCCTTAATAAGATAGGTCTCCCTAAATCGCGGTACGAGGGGAGACTGACTGGAAAAGGCACGCTTGGAAGGGACTCAATAATATGCAGGGACGGATATTCTTGGTCTCAAGCACACTACACAGTTCTACAGAACTCTACATTAGTGACCCCGTATGTCGATGAACACAAGAACAGTCTGCGCTCCAAACACCCGGAGCAGTGCGACGACTGGATTACACGTGAACACATCAGGACTTTCAGCAGTTGGTTGGAAACACGTCTCAGAGGTGACAACACTGTTTGTGATGAGTTGTACTTGTTGTCCAGGGGACCATCTTCGACTGTATTGATTTACAAAGGATACGAGATAAATGGGAATACATTTTACACGATTGTCCAAGATCAAAAGAGCACCAACCAAAATAGCGGTGTCCGCTTTGATGCAACAACCGAGAGGGGAAAGGACACATATTATGGTTACATAGTGGACATATGGGAACTTGACTACGGACATGATTTTAAGGTCCCTTTGTTTAAGTGCAAATGGGTCAATCTGTCAGGGGGCGGGGTACAGGTAGACCCACAGTACGGAATGACAACAGTGGATCTGAAAAATCTTAGATACACTGACGAACCGGTCGTCCTAGCCAATGATGTGGCACAGGTTATCTATGTGAAGGACATGTCTACCAGACCGAGAAAAAGAAAAGATAAGGAAGCGAATACATCATACGATGAGCCAAAGCGCCACATAGTTCTTTCAGGAAAAAGGGACATCCTGGGAGTGGAGGGTAAGACAGACATGTCTGAAGATTATGAAAAGTTTCATGAAATTCCTCCCTTCAAAGTCAAGGCTGACCCAAGCATCCTGATAAACGATGAAGATTATCCATGGTTACGGCGCAATAAGCAAATGACACAAGCGAAGAAAAAGTAAAGACTTTTTTCGGCAACTATTATGATGATATCATGCCAACTTTGTAACAAACGAGTATGATACCATTGTCCGTTTGTACTATTCAAATTTGCACTAACAGAAAGTTTGTAATTGGTTTTACCAGAAAGAATTAAAAAATAAAACAAAAAACAAAAGAAAATAAATAATGAAGAAAACAAAAAAAACTTGCAAAAAAATAAAAAATAGCAACAATAAGTATTTCATTGTAAGTAGAAACAAAATAAAATAAATAAAGCAACAAAGAAAACAAATAATTTCAAATTTAAACTATTCAAATTTGAATACTACTTGCACTAACAGAAAGTTTGTAATTGGTTTTACCAGAAAGAATTAAAAAATAAAGCAAAAAACAAAAGAAAATAAATAATGCAGAAAACAAAACAAAAAAACTTGCAAAAAAAAAATAGCAACAATAAGTATTTTGTTGTAAGTAGAAACAAAATAAAATAAATAAAGCAACAAAGAAAACAAATAATTTCAAATTTAAACTATTCAAATTTGAATACTACTTGCACTAACAGAAAGTTTATAATTTGTTTTACCTAAAGCAATAATATTCACAAAGAAACTCTAAATACAGCAAAAAAACAACTTAGAAATAAATAAAGCAAAAAAGGAAAAATTAAAAAAATTGGGCGCTGCCCAGTGAGCCTGCAAGGCCTACAGCCCAGGATGCATCTGGACTATAAGGCCCAGCAAGCTCACAGGGCAGCGCGCAGAGTTAGGCCCAGAAGCCTGCAATTGAGAGGAGCTCGAGTGGGTGGGCGCAGCAGCGCTTATAAACCATACCCGAGCTCTCTCAACTAGCGAGGTGGGACTAAACATCCCACCGCATCGCGCCAGCACAGGGATTTGGTCCCGGTTGGTGGCACCAACCGGGACTAAAGGGTGGCATTAGTCCCGGTTGGTGGCTCAAACCGGGACTAATAC
>LR738709.1:49055684-49090391 GCA_902687465.1 Secale cereale | reverse complement strand
GCTGTACTTCGGGCGCAAGGTAGGTTCTGGAACGCAGATTTTTTATATAATTTTTCTGGATTTTTCCTGACAGTTCTCGTAGTGTGAAAACCTGAAATACAAAAACAGCCGAAAACAGAAACTGGCACTGGGGTGCACTGGATTAGTAGGTTAGTCCAAATATGATCAAAAGTGTATGGAAGTGTATGAATATCATAGCAATATCACCCAAAAGTGGCATGGAGCAAGCAGAAATTATAGATACGTTTTGGACGTATCAGTGTCTTATGTCACTGATATGCAGAAAGAAGATCTTTGGACTGAGCTGAAGTCAAATTTCATCCTAGCGGCAGAGGATGATCCGGCGAAGCCAGTTAAAGAGGAGTTAATCAAGTCTGCTGCTCTTTCGAAGATGGCAGACCAATTCAGGGCATGGAAGAAAAAACTGAATAAGTTTGTCAAAGATAAAAAGACTCCAGAATTCGTGGGCATATATGAGAAGATCAAAGATGACTGGCCCGCATTTGTGGCCTATAAGACATCAGAAAAGAGTCAGGAGATGTCGGAGACAAACCGGATAAATGCTGCGAAGAAGAAGCATCACCATCGCACGGGGTCAGGTGGCTACCTCAGAGCCCGGCCTAAGTGGGCCAAGGCTGAGATTGATCTGCTTGAGAAAGGGATCGAACCAGAGACAATGCAATGGCCAGACCGTTGCCGGACTTGGTTCTTCGGGGCTGGCGGAACCTTGGACCCTGTATCAGGGTGGTGCATTTGGACAGACAAGCAATTGGAAACACCACTCAGGAAGATGCGGTAGTATATCAAAGCAGCGCATGAAGGGACGTTCTTCCCCGACAGAGAGAACGACGAGCTGACAATGGCCCTCGGGAATCCTGAGCACCCTGGACGGACACGAGGCACGCTAGGCTCCCTTCCGTGGCGTGCTGGGTTTCCGGACGCAGGCGGCTACAAAAGTCACGAGAGGAGGAAGAAAATGGAGCAGCCCGAACTGCAGGCGATGCGGGCCAGAATACAAGCGATAGAGGAACGGGAAGCAAATCGGGACAAAAGAATTGCCGAAGCTTCCCCCGAAGCTACCCCGCCATCTCAGCGGAGAAGCAGCGTGGCTTCCACCGAGCTGCTTCAGTCAGAGCCTGTCTTGACGGCTACTGCCAGGTATCCCGTGGATGCTATCACGCGGGCACAAAATTGCCACCTTATGGCGCAGTGGATGAATATGAAGGTCAAGGCGGCTGCTGGCTCTGTTTATCCTTCTGGACCCAGCGCAACTTTTCATTGCCGGCCGATTCCAGAAGGATATGCTAGGGTGATGGTGGATGAAATAACGGAGGGATTTGAGGAGCTCCAGCTTGACCACCCTACCGGTGAAGGGGAGACTCGGCTGGGTTCTTCACTTAAGACTCCATGCCTATGGCGGAAGGACCTCATCAACATTCTCAACTGGACGCCGCCTCCTCCTCCTCCTCCTCCTCCGGCGAGTCAGGGCACTCCGCCTCCTCCACCGCCTCCTCCACCGCCCCCTCCTCCGGCGAGTGACGATCAGGGAACTCCGGCTCCATCTCCGGCGCGTGGCGGCACTCCGCCTCCTTCGCCGCCGGCGCGTGGCGGCACTCCGCCTCCTTCGCCGCCGGCGCGCCCGAGCAGCCAGCCTGCTCCTCCTTCTCCGCCTAGTCAGCAAGGGCGGAAGAGACCTGCCGCCGCTCCGGCTGCTCCTGCTCCGGCGCGTAAGCAAGGAAAAAAGACAGCCGCTTCGTCTGGTCTGGCGACGTCTAGCAGTACAGCCAGAGGCGGGAGGCGATGCAGATTCGGTCCTTCTCTCACGCCTCTAGAAAAATTACCATATGAGAGGTCTGACGAGGAAAACACGAAGATAGCTCAAGGCGAAGTTAAGGACTGGCTTGAAGGGTTGAAAGCACAGAGACATCCACCTCCGGAGGAGAAGATAGATGCGGTGAAAGCAAAGCGCACTCTTGCTGCCCTGAAGCAACCAGCGAAAAGTAAGCCGCAGGACAACTATGACCGCATGATTCAAAAGTCATTTCAATCAGCGAAGCGGTCGGGAAGTACTAAAAGTGATCAAAGGTTAGCAGAAGGACGAGCTGGGAAACAAATTGCCCAGCTCGGCGAACAAGCGGACCAATCGTGCCCCCCGCTCAAGGTGTCTAGCGACATGGTCGCTAATGATCCGAGGATGGTGCCCGGTTATAGCAATCTTGGAGATTACGTGTCCGACGATGTACAATATGATTTCCTGGAGGTGCAGATACAAAGATACGAGTACGGGAAGCCTCTCGTCAAAAATGGAAGATCTCTATCAACGAATATGCGAAGATTGCATGATTGGTACTTGAAAATCTGCAGAGAGTCTGGGGGGAGGGATAGCTTGTATTTGAGAGTTAAACCAGAGCATGACCTCGTTGGAATTGAACTGTTGCCTGTTCCATTTGAGGAGTTCTATCAGTTTTTCAATCAATTGGCCCTCGATAAAACAACGGTCACCTGCTACTGTCTGTAAGTAGTACTACTTCTGTCATTAAGTCTCTCTATATAGCTGATCTTCATTGCATGTATTTATAATTATCCTCACTATATTATGCAGATTGAAGATCGTCGAATTGAAGAAAAGACAAGTAGGTGATATTGGGTTCATTAACACATACCTCATAGATGCAACCGAGGTTAAATTGCGTCCCGACGATACCGAGACCAACTTGCTACGATCGTTGGTGGTAAATGAAAACAAAGATATAATACTCTTTCCTTACAACTTCAAGTGAGTGTTACTGTCTTGTGCATATTTGGTTTCCCTTATATATCAGTCAAGGTTATAGTGATGTAATTGATGAGTTCATGCATGCGTGCGCAGCTTCCACTATATTCTCTTAGAGATTAAGCTTCAGAAGGGAGTAGTAACTGTCTTGGACTCTAAACGTGAAGATCCCGAGGAGTATGCGGACATGACTCAAATGCTCGTCAGGTAAGTTAAATCGATCAATATTATCCACCATGCATATATATCAGCAACTTCATTTCTGATATCAACTAATTGTTTTCTTTGTCTGGCAGGGTTTGGAGAAAATTCACCAAAAAAGCTCCGGGACTGCCGAAGAAGCTAGAATTTAGATACCCGAAAGTAAGTACTATATAGTAGCATGTTCCGCGCGCGCATCTCCTATATCTTGATTCAAGCGCTAGTTTCATCAATACCAATTTGGCATTCTTGCTTATCAGTTTGATTGACCTCTATTTCTTGTAAAGTGGTTGCGGCAGGAACCCGGGAATGATTACTGTGGATACTACATTTGCGAGTCCATCCGCCACACGACCTATGAGCGGGGCTACTCTGAAGCACAATTTGAAGTGCGTAAGCAATTAATAATATTCACAAATTGATAGCATCATTTCATGTATTGACCCCCTACTTCAAATTAGATGTTTCAGATGCGGGATGAACTCCTAACACCAGATCGTCTACGAGCAATTCAAGAGGAATTGGCGGCATTCTTCCTTGAACACATGATCGCGCCAGACGGAGAATACTATGTGGACCATGCGTCCATCCTATAGGAGATTATATTTGTAAGAGATAATTATTGTATATATGTACCCGGTAGTGTCGGAGAGATATACGAGAACTTGTTGTTCGACCAATCTCTCGGAGAAGGAGAGGTGGTCGATATTACTTCTCTCTGTATATATATATATATATATATATATATATATGTTGATTATACGATCTTCTGTTTCCTTCGTTTGCTTTACTAGCTAGCTAGCTAGCTAGCGTGTCTAGTCCTCTCTATACGTATGTGTAGTACGTAGCGTTGACCAAGCATGGACATAAGAGAGGACATTTCTCTCTATTAATTAGCTAGCTAACACAATATGAAACACCTAAATTAACCCCCCAAAACCTCCAACCCCCCCTCCCCTTTCAAAAAAAACAAAAACCACAGCCACAGAAATGCTGACGCGTGGATGCCTTTTGGTCCCGGTTGGTACCATCAACCGGGACCAAAGCCCCTCCTGCCTGGGCTCGGCGCACAGGCCACGTGGACACCCATCTGCCCCGGTTCTGGATTGAACCGGGACTAAAGGGTCAGAGCATTAGTACCGACACTCTTGTCCCGGTTCAGGAACCGGGGCTAAAGGCCCAAACGAACCGGGTCTGATGACCCTTTATCTACTAGTGCTAGTAGAAGCCACTACTGATCCTCTGGATAAGACACGTAGTATCGCCCATGTTCTTCATCGCACTCCCAGTACAGCTCGGTGTCATCACCTATGTAGTTCACCATAGTACCTGCATCTGGTGTTGTGTAGAATCTGTGAGCCACGGAGGACTCAACTATCCCGTTCCCGGGTAGCAAAACTATCTAAGCCTTGGGTGTGGAACAAGGCTTAAGAATAAGGTTGCAGCTGCACTAGCACTAGCTTACGTGTTTAGAGCGAGAAGAGAAATGCCACGAGCGTCAAAGTGATCACGAAGTGATCCTATCTAAGCACGTCAAACATAACCCCACCGTGTTCACTTCCCGAACCCCTTCGGAAAATGACCGTCATGGTTACTCACACTGGTAGTGTATTCTGAACATGGGGACAAGTTTTCTACAACCGGATATTAACAAATTCCCATCTGCCACATAACCGCGGGCACGGCTCTCGAAAGATCAAACCCTGCAGGGGTGTCCCAAATTAGCCCATCACAAGCTCACGATCTGCGGAGTCGCAACTCCAAGGTGGGAAGACCCGAGTATTCTCGGAATCCCGTGCTCAAGATATTCCAACATAGGTAAACCTAATCCAGCAAGACCTCCCGGCGTGTCGACACCCTAACAGTAGCCGCGCATAGCTAGTCTCAGGCCACGACCGGATGAGCGAAGCGTACAGGTGCCAGATACCCCAAGTTGCCAAGGGGCGGACCCGCACAGTGCTCTTGTTTGGACCAACACTCATGTGGAGCACTGGCCCGGGGGTTGTTAATTAAGATCACGGGATAGCTAGTCCCTATGCAAGTTTTAGTTATTAGGCAAATGGAGTACCAATGTCGGGCCTTGCTGGAAAAGCTTTAGCGCTAAGCGGGTTATCGAGGGGGTCCCATAACCCCAACCGTCTTAGGAACGCAATATCAAGGAACATAACACCGGTTTAAACGGTTCCTAAGGTGGCATGAGTGGAACAAAACACCAAGAAAGAGGCTTAGCCTTCCACCCATTACCAATATATAGATGATTTAGTTTAATAGATTATATAGTGTGATATCCCAACAATAACTTCAACATGAAGCAAGAATCTTCAAATCTTCACCTGCAACTAACAATGCTATAAGAGGGGCTGAGCGAAGCTTACGTAGCCAATCAAAGGTTTGCTAGGCTGGGTGGTTAGAGAGATTCATGGCTACAATAGGAGGCTAACAAACAAACATGGGCATCAAGGCAACAAACTAAAGAGCGAGACATCTAGCAATAGGCAAATATAGTAATGATATCTGGGTCAGGTCATCTTGCCTGTCGAGTCGTCGATCGGATCGTAAGACGGCTCCTCGTACTCAACCTCGGTAGGAACCTCATTCTCGGTCTCGGCTTCCGGCTCTACTCAACACGAGAACAGAAAATGGCACAATCAAACATGGTGCAATGCACAATCAACATGATGCAAGACAAGTCTATATGATGCATTTCATGGCAAGGGTTGAAGCACACAAGAACAACACAAAACAACAAGTTTAAATGAGGCCGGAATCAACATAGCAAATCCGGTAAGTCCTCATATGCATATTTTGAAATTGGTCCAGATCTGAACAAACCTTAAGTTAAAGTTGTTAAACAGCAAGTTAACATGCACCATGATGATCTACATGAAATTCTAGTTAAGTTTCATATAAAGTTTGTTTAATTCGGAGCTACGGTCTAGAAGATATGAGCAAAACAAGACAAGCAAGGCAACGGTGTAAGATGCATTCAAACATCATGCAAACACACTCCAAACATGTAAACAACATGATATTATGATTCTACATGCAAAATCACACAAGTTTCATATAGGGCACGCTCAAAACGGAGCAACGGTTCAGCATATACACACGAAACAAGATACAATGCAAAGCTGAAGTTAACAGCCACATAGCAACTTTGGAGCAAGAGATATATATGCTACAGCACCCAAACATGATGAAAAGAAGCATGGACATGAAGTAGACATGTTCTACAGCAAACAACTCCATTGGAGCATCTCCATAGGAGGCATGGATCAATAGCAACAAGCTACACTCATTTCCATAGTTGAGAGGGGTATGACACTTTCTGCCATAGAGGATTTCAAACCGAGCTTTGCCAGCACTTGCTTGGAAACTGTTGTTGTAAGAGAACTCGGCAAACGGAAGACAATCTTCCCACTTCATGCCAAAAGAGATGACACAAGCTCTGAGCATGTCTTCGAGGATCTGGTTCATTCTTTCGACTTGACCACTAGTCTGAGGGTGAAACGCAGTGCTGAAACGGATCTTAGTGCCCATGGCTGACTGAAAGGAGTCGCAGAACTTGGATGTGAACAAACTTCCACGGTCTGAGGAGATAACTTGAGGAATGCCATGTAATGACACAATTCTGGAAGTGTACAACTCTGCCAACTGAGCTGCATTGATGGATTCTTTGACAGGAAGGAAGTGAGCTACTTTGGTTAGCTTGTCAATCACAACAAAGATATCATCATTCCCCTTCTTGGACTTGGGAAACCTAGTGACGAAATCCATTTCAATGTGGTCGAGTTTCCACTCGGGAATAGGAAGAGGTTGGAGGAGACCGGCTGGACGTTGATGCTCTGCCTTCACTCTTCTGCAGACATCACATTCATTCACGAATTGGGCGATCTCCCTTTTCATGCGAGTCCACCAGTAAGATTGCTTGAGGTCTTGGTACATCTTGGAACTTCCGGGATGAATGGAGAGGAGGGAGTCATGTGCTTCATTCATTATGAGCTTCCTGAGATCACCCTTGGGAACCACAAGTCTGTCTTCAAAGAACAATGTGTCTTTCTCATCAACACGATAGCACTTGTATTTGGGAGTACCCTTAGCAACACCATGTTTCACTTTCTGCACCATAGCATCACTGAGCTGGGCCTCACGGATCTGATCTTCCAAGTTAGGAGCAACTTGAAGATTTGCAAGAAAGCCTTGCGGAACAACTTGGAGGTTGAGCTTCCTGAATGATTCACAAAGCTCAGGCTGGAACGACTTGAGAAGGAGACTGTTGCAATATGCCTTTCTGCTCAAGGCATCTGCAATGACATTGGCCTTGCCAGGTGTGTATTCGATGCTTGGATCATACTCTTGGATCATCTCAACCCAACGAGTCTGGCGAAGGTTCAGGTTCGGCTGTGTGAAGATGTACTTCGAGCTCTTGTGATCGGTGAAGATGTCCACTTTTCTGCCCAACAGAAGGTGTCTCCACGTGATCAAGGCATGTACCACTGCTGCTAGCTCGAGATCATGTGTGGGGTAGTTCTTCTCATTTGGCTTCAACTGACGAGAAGTGTATGCCACAATCTTCTTGTCTTGCATTAGAACACCACCAAGTCCTTGTAGAGAAGCATCACAGAATACTTCATAGGGCATGGACTCATCCGGAGGAGTAAGAACCAGAGCAGAAATGAGCTTCTCTTTGAGTGTTTTGAATGCCACATCACAATCAAGAGACCAGTTGTACTTGACATTCTTCTACAGCAAGTTTGAGAGAGGCTTGGAAATCTTGGAGAAGTTCTCAACGAACCTTCTGCAATAGCTAGCAAGACCAAGGAAGCTTCGGAGTTGCTTGACGTTCTCCGGGGGTTCCCAGTTGACAATCGCTTCAACTTTCTCGGGGTTGACAGAAATACCCTCAGCAGAGATGATATGGCCAAGATATAAGACCTTATCCAGCCAGAATTCGCATTTAGAGAACTTCGCATAGAACTTGTGTTCACGGAGTCTTTCGAGAAGCAAACGGAGGTGCTTGGCATGATCTTCTTCATTCTTGGAGAATACCAAGATGTCATCCAGATAGATGAGAACAAATTCATTGGTGTATGGGTTGAATATGAAGTGCATCATCCTCGAGAAAGTGGGTGGAGCATTTGCGAGGCCAAAAGACATGACCGTGTATTCATAGGAACCATAGCTCGTTCTGAATGCGGTCTTGTGAATATCTTCTTCACGGATACGAATCTGGTGATAACCCATCCGGAGATCGAGCTTTGAGAACACTTTTGCTCCTTTGAGCTGCTCGAACAATTCATTGATGTTGGGGAGCGGATACTTGTTCTTTATTGTCTTCTTGTTCAATGGCCCATAATCAATGCAAAGGCGCTCCGTGCCATCCTTCTTCTTGACAAATAGAACAACATAGCCCCAAGGAGAAGTGCTAGGCCTGATTAGACCCATACGCTCTTGCTCGTTGAGTTGTCTCTTCAGCTCCTTCAACTCTTCAGGGGAAAGCTTGTACGGACGCCGACATGCTGGCTCGGTATCGGGCTCGAGTTCAATAACGAATTCAACTTGACGATGTGGAGGCATGCCTGGAAGCTCTTCAGGGAAAACATCTTCATATTCATTGACCACCGGAATTTGAGAGATGGCATTAATCTCGCCCTTGTCACTGAGAGAGAATAGCCTGATTGTGTTATCTTGAGAGGCGAAGATAATCACGTCTTCGTCAGGATGAGTAAGCTTGACTTCCTTATTTGCACAATCAATGTGAGCATCATGCTTGGAGAGCCAATCCATCCCAAGAATAAGATCAATGTCGGAGTTGTCGAGAACAACCGGAGAAGCCAGAAAGCGGTAATCACCCATACGAAGAGATACATCCGGAACAACTGAGTTGGATCTCATCAGAGAACCCGGAGAAATAATGCGCAATGGTTTATCCAAATAAGATGATGAGAATTCATGCTTGGAAATGAATGGCCTTGACATGAAACTGAGTGATGCACTAGAGTCAAACAATACTTTTGCAGGAATTGAGTTAACTCAGAGGTTACCAAGTATCACATCTGAAGAATTCTCCGCTTGAGCTGCATTCATCAGATTCACTCTTGCTGTCTTGGGGTTGTGCTTGACAATAGCAGTGCTGACTGGTGGAGGAGGCAGAAGGCGCCTTTGAGTACACTTGTTGTCATAGTGACCTTTCTGCCCACACTTGTTGCAAGTCACTTCTGAGAGAGGATGGTGATAAGGAGCACTTGACTTCGAAGCTTGAAAGTGATTCTTGGACTGATTGCTTGGGTTGGGTGGGTGGGAGAAGCCATGGCCACCAGAATGCTTGTTGTTGTTGTTGGGAGGGCGGAGCACCGGAGGAGGTGGAAGCCAAAACTTCTGCTGCTTTGTGACCACTTGGGAAGAAGAGGAGGAGTTGATAGCATATTTGATCCTCTTTTTGGAAGCTTCACAATTGAGCTAGGCTGCCTCTTTCTTAAGTGCCATGTTATACAATTGATCAAATTCATCTGGCTCAAACAAGGTGAGAGCTAGCTGGAGTTCATCCTTCAGACCACCACGGAACTGATAAATCTTGCTCTTGGAATCTAGGATGTCTTGCTTGGCATAGCGGGCAAGGTTCTGGAACTTGACATTGTATTGATAAACGGACATGGTGCCTTGCTTCAGGTTGCGGAATTGCTCACGCATACCTTCGATGACACTAGTTGGAATGTGGTGAGAGCGGAAATCTTGCAGAAGTCAGTCAACGAGATTTCACGTCCTTCTGTGGAATCTTTGTACTGCTGCCACCAATCAGCGGCTTGGTCCTGGAGTTGGAAGGCGGCAAACTTGACATAATCCTCAGGTCTCACATTACTGCACTCGAAATGCTTCTTGATATCTGTTATCCAGTCTTCAGCATCTAGCGGATCCACACAGTAACTGAATGCCTTCGGTTGGTTTGCCAGGAATTGGTTGAGAGTAGCAAAGTGAGGTTGGTTGAACAAATTGCCTTGGCCTTGGTTCCCATGACCATCTTGATTTGCTTGATTTGCTTTAATGTTCTGCATCATTTGCATAAGCATCTGGGTGTTCTGGTTCATCGCTTGCATAATTGCTCTCCAGGCCTCAGACGGAGGAGGAGGGGAAGGAGGACGATCAGGAACTTCTTCACCCTCTGGGTTAGCGTTGGGAACCTTTTTAGGAGCCATCCTGAATGAGATGACAACTATTAGCCATTGATTGAAAATATATAAGCTGAATCAACAGCTAGAAATTGCAACATAAGTCTTCACAAGAACATTCAAACAAAATGAACGAATGTAATCCACAATTTAATGGTACAACAATCTTCTTGAGAAGCCACTTGAGAGAACAAAAGGTAAATAAAAACAACAAGGAGCAGATAGCACAAATACAAGATAGAAGCTTCGTTCGACATATTCGTGCTGAAAGCTTATGGAACGTGTTACAAAAGGGTTTTGCAATCCCTGGATCAGCATAGCCAAGGACCCTTTAAGATGCAACTCCCGATCAGAACAAACGCCCATAAAACTACTTCACTCAATGTAGAACCTCGAACTCCATATCATCCATTCGTTGGAAGAATGCCTACGAGCTACTAGATGAACCCACCTATTAATTTCCGAAAATTTCCAGTTATGCAATCAGGTGTTGGGGATACAGGGGAAGCATCGCGCACTCAACTCTAATCCTACATCCAGCTGTATCCATCCTTCAACACATAACGAGTTATTTCCGGAAACCGTCTACCTCGGACCTTCAAAACGCATCTGCTATACAAGCTATGGCAATACTCCCGAACTACCTCCCCAGTACTGGGTGATGTCGGGGTTATCTTGCCACTAACGCATAGAAGAGTTTTCGATGTCGATCGTCTTAAGTATTCCAGAACTGCTGCGATATATTTGTGACGACAACACCTCAGAGCTCAACTCCCGGGGACACTGCCACAACCCCTAAATGACAGGAGGCATCGATAACAATGTTCTCGTCACAAAGACATCGGAACAATTCAAACAATACTCGCGTGATCCTAAAAAAATTGTGAATTTTTTAGAGTAGAAGAGATAAGTAATCGTCAGGAGTCCTCACCAGAGTGAAAAGAGATGAGGAATAAAAAGAAATCCTACTCTCCGATATATATATATAGGACTCAAAACATTTTCAAGTGTGTGCCTAGACTCAACCGTCAACGATTCGATCAATCAGTGGGGTCTTCTAGGTCGCAGAAGGCTCTGAATACCAACTTGTAATGCCCAGTATGAGATTATACCTCCTACGTGTCGAGGCATGACTTAAAGGTATAAGCTCATACTAGAATGATCTCAAGTATGGTATCTTTGCACGACTCATGTAAAATAGGGATGAAATTGCAAAAGAGTAGTTGGCTTACACTCGCCACGTCACACAATACATTACTCAAGCAATCATCATCCAAATAACATCATAGTCTGACTACGAACGAAGATCGAAATGAAAGATACCAAATAAATAAAGCCACAAGGTCCGATCGCCCCTAGGAGAAGCCACTACTGATCCTCTGGGTAAGACACGTAGTATCGCCCACGTTCTTCATCGAACTCCCAGTACAGCTCGGTGCCGTCACCTGTGTAGTTCACCATAGTACCTACATCTGGTGTTGTGTAGAATCTGTGAGCCACGGAGGACTCAGCAATCCCGTTCCCGGGTAGCAAAACTATCTAAGCCTTGGGTGTGGAACAAGGCTGAAGAATAAGGTTGCAGCTGCACTAGCACTAGCTTACGTGTTTAGAGCGAGAAGAGAAGTGCCACGAGCGTCAAAGTGATCACGAAGTGATCCTATCTAAGCACGTCAAACATAACCCCACCGTGTTCACTTCCCGAACCCCTTCGGAAAATGACCGTCACGGTTACTCATGCTGGTAGTGTATTCTGAACATGGGGAAAAGTTTTCTACAACCGGATATTAACAAATTCCCATCTGCCACATAACCGCGGGCACGGCTCTCGAAAGATCAAACCCTGCAGGGGTGTCCCAACTTAGCCCATCACAAGCTCACGATCTGCGGAGTCGCAACTCCAAGGTGGGAAGACCCGAGTATTCTCGGAATCCCGTGCTCAAGATATTCCGACATAGGTAAAACACTAATCCAGCAAGACCTCCCGGCGTGCCGAAACCCTGACAGTAGCCGCGCATATCTAGTCTCAGGCCACGACCGGATGAGCGAAGCGTACAGGTGCCAGATACCCGAAGTTACCAAGGGGCGGACCCGCACAATGCTCTAGTTTGGACCAACACTCATGTGGAGCACTGGCCCGGGGGTTGTTAATTAAGATCACGGGATAGCTAGTCCCTATGCAAGTTTTAGTTATTAGGCCAATGGAGTACCAATGTCGGGCCTTGCTGGAAAAGCTTTAGCTCTAAGCGGGTTATCAAGGGGGTCCCATAACCCCAACCGTGTTAGGAACGCAATATCAAGGAACATAACACAGGTTTAAACGGTTCCTAGGGTGGCATGAGTGGAACAAAACACCAAGCAAGAGGCTTAGCCTTCCACCCATTACCAATATATAGATGATTTAGTTTAACAGATTATATAGTGTGATATCCCAACAATTATTTCAACATGAAGCAAGAATCTTCAAATCCTCGCCTGCAACTAACAATGTCATAAGAGGGGCTGAGCGAAACTTACGTAGCCAATCAAAGGTTTGCTAGGTTGGGTGGTTAGAGAGATTCATGGCTACAATAGGAGGCTGACAAACAAACATGGGCATCGAGGCAACAAACTAAAGAGCAAGACATCTAGCAATAGGCAAAGATAGTAATGACATCTGGGTCAGGTCATCGTGCCTGTCGAGTCGTCGATGGGATCGTAAGACGGCTCCTCGTACTCAACCTCGGTAGGAACCTCGTTCTCTTTCTCGGCTTCCGGTTCTACTCAACACAAGAACACAACATGGCACAATCATACATGGTGCAATGCACAATCAACATGATGCAAGACAAGTCTATATGATTCATTTCATGGCAAGGGTTGCAGCACACAAGAACAACACAAAATAACAAGTTTAAATGAGGCCGGAATCAACATATAGCAAATCCGGTAAGTCCTCATATGCATATTTTGAAATTGGTCCAGATATGAACAAACCTTAAGTTAAAGTTGTTAAACAACAAGTTAACATGCACCATGATGATCTACATGAAATTCTAGTCAAGTTTCATATAAAGTTTGTTTAATTCGGAGCTACGGTCTAGAAGATATGAGCAAAACAAGACAAGCAAGGCAACGGTTCAAGATGCATTCAAACATCAAGCAAACACACTCCAAACATGTAAACAACATGATATTATGATTCTACATGCAAAATCACGCAAGTTTCATATAGGGCACGCTCAAAACGGAGCAACGGTTCAACACATACACACGAAACAAGATACAATGCAAAGCTGAAGTTAACAGCCACATAGCAACTTCGGAGCAAGAGATATATATGCTACAGCACCCAAACATGATGACAAGAAGCATGGACATGAAGTAGACATGTTCTACAGCAAACAACTCCATTGGAGCATCTCCATAGGAGGCATGGATCAATAGCAACAAGCTACACCAAATTGATCATGCTGTTAAAAACCTAACAGTTATAATTTATAGCAACTTGAGAGCAAGAAATAAATAAGCTACAGCAGACCATATGTGCAAGTAAGGGCATGAATGGATAGACAAAAACATGTACAACAACGAATGATCATTGGCCACCCCAAAACAAGCATGGATTTGAGTGAGGCATCATGCAAACATAGCATCAGGTTAACATAGATTCCAGACTTAGCAGTTTATAACAAGTAGCACTCTTGTCACGAATATTAGGTCATCAAGATGATTTCAAACAAGCATGACACAATGGAACAAAATGTAGAGCACATCACCACGATCATTTTGATGTATCACACGCCCAAAACGGATCTACGAGCACGAAGTTACAACCATGCAAAGGAGGCAACAAATTATTGCAGATCTGGGACTTAGTGGTTTTATACCTCACAAAAAGTCAACCCGGGACGGGGATGTCCCGGGACGAGGAGATCCGGGCGGAGGCGGGTTGTTTGGATGGAGCAACTGGTGGATCTCGTCCCGATCACGAACCGGATCGGGATCGCCGGAGAAGATGACGGGCCGGCCGGAGGCGGCTCGCCGGAGACGGTCGGTGTCGAGGTGGCGGTAGCCGGGGCGGCGGGAGGCAATGGCGAGGTCCGGCGGCGGAGGCGGCCGGCGGCGCGGCTGCCCACGGGACGCCCGGCGGCCGAGGCGGCGACGGCCGGCGTCCGACGGGAGGCGGCGGTTGCCGCGGTGCAGGGGCGGCGGTGTTCCTCGGGGCGGAGGACCCTGCGGCGGCGGCGTGGGCGTGTGGTGGCGGTGGCGGAGTTCCCGCGGCGGCGGGCCAACGGAGGCGGCGGGGGCCGGCGTCGCGAGCTCGCCGGCGGCGACGAAGGGAATGCACGGGGCGGCGGTCGAGGCACGCGGCGTCGGGCGCGGGCCGGGCGGGCCGGCTGCGGGCCCGCGGGCCGCGGCAACGCGGTGGGAGAGAGGGAGTGGGAGCGGACATGTGGCAGCATGGGACTGGCCGAGGGAGCCGGAGCGGACGTGTCCGACCGGAACGGACGTGTCCGGCGGCGCGGAGGAGCTCGGGTTAGGGTTTCGTCCGCAAAAATGGACGTGGGGGCTGTTTTATAGGCATAGGGAGCTAGGAAACTCCAAATAGGGTGCGGTTTTCGGCCACACGTTCGTTATCCGACGACCGAGATGATGGAAGTTGTTGTGCTGGGTTAGTGGGCTGTTGTGGAGGTGGTCTTGGGCCAAAAGGAAGGGGTACTTTTAGCCCACTAGGTTAACCGTTGGAGTACCAAACGAACTCCAAACGCGATGAAACTTGACAGGCGGCCTACACGTACCAAAACAACAACGCACAACAAGTCTCACGTCATTCCGGGAACGTTACACGCCCACACACGAAAGAAGGACTCGGGGTGCCACGGACACGTGTGTGAGTGTCGGAACTCGAAACGGGCAACGGGAAGAGGCGAGTGGGACCGGGTGCAAGTGACAACACGAATGCAATGCAATGCACATGATAACATGACATGCATGAAATGCACACACGTACACGACAAAACGAAGAAATCCGAAATGAAAGAAGAGCCGAAAATGGAATTGATGAAGTCAAAGTTTCATATATTGCCATAATTGGAAAGTGTTACATCTGGGGCATTACACATCTGCTTCTGATCTATATCGGAACCTGCATCTACTAATAGATCTGCTCATGATGCCATTGTTGGGAAACATAGTAGAAAAAAATATCGCCTGCATAAATGGTTTGAATCATAATCATTACCGACTTCGGAGTGCGGCAGAAGTAGACCAGCCGGTGTGGATCGTACTTGCAGTCCCACGGATGATCGATGAACGATCCATCGAACTGCCCATGAACGATTCCTCAAAGGGAAGACCGAAAGCATGACCATTTTACTTGGTTGCAAACGTACGGTCTTCATGATCTGGCAGCGTTTCACCGTCCAGAACTAATCGTCACGGAGAATTAGATGGAGGATATCAGAACCACACTAGGATTCTAATTATGAGGATTATAGGATCTAGGTCAAGCTCTAATTGATTAAATAGAATCAACTGATACTAGAACTAGAAGACTAGAGGAGGCTCCAAAAGTTGTATATCACAAGGGGCAAAATCCTCTAGTATATATATGTTTGAGAGGGGAGGAGGGGCTGCCACTAAAGTGGGTTTGCCAAGGGGGAGAGGAGGAGTCCTCCCCCACACCAATTCAGCCTCTCCGCTTAAAAAAGTGGGGCGCCTCCCCAATTGGGCCATGGTGGCCCCATTCCCCTTCCACTACTTGGCCTTTTAAGGCATGTTGATATTAAATTAAATATAAAAGCCTCTTGAAAATTACTAGAGCCTTTTATTATTAATTTAGCATCTCTGGAAACATTTTTCACCTTTATATTATTTATAGGTAATACCCAATTGTTAGGGTATTTCTCCCTATGAGGTTTAGGTGACTGATGACAATGTGTTTGCGGACTAATCGTGTGCTTTGAGCATTTCAAATAATCAAACATATGGCACTAAACGATTTGAGGCCCTCGGGACTTCAGAGTGAAGACGGTTTTCTTTCCTGTGTTTCATTTTCGGTGGACTTGAGTCATAGGGAAAACCGTACTATCAAGAGGGGGTCCTCTTCGGAAAGGTTTGGGTGGAATCATCATGTACACACTCATATTGCACCCTTTCGTCTTTTCGCCTTGATGGAGTTGTCCCTCTGTTGTGCCGTTGGAGTTGTGGGGAGCTGCCAGCGGTTGTACCGTAGGCTGCAATGGTAGTACTGCTTATAGGTGGTAGTACCACTGCTCGTGTCGCGCGTACTGCCGCCCTCTGCTCGGGTTGCGATTTTCGTATTGGGTTCTATGGTAGTCCCATTGGTTTACTTCCGTGGGACCCCTTTTGACCCAACAGAACGAGCGGAAGTGGGAGCGGCAGTAGGAGCTGTAGTACCACTGCTACCACCGCTGCCACTACCGCACGGTGCCCAGCTCTCCTCACGGCTTTGTTCTGTCTCTGCGGTAGGAGGGGCGGTAGTACCGCCATAGCCGTACTACCGCAGCCATGGTTGCCTACTCATTGTGGTAGAGCAACCCCAGTGTTAGTACCGCTGGGGGTGCGGTAGTACCGCTCCGGCGGCACTACTACCCCCTGGCCCTGTCCCATTGTTCTTACTACTGGTGACTACCGCTTGCGCGGTAGTACCACTTTTGTGTGGGCTGAGAACTGCATAACGGTTGGATTTGTTCCCCCACAATATAAAGGGGGTCTTCTTCAACAAGAAGACTTACCTCTTCCTACCCTAACTCCATAGGTGCTCCAAAGGCTCATTTTTGCCAGATCTCTCTCCATAGCCAATCAAACTTGTTGATTTTCTAGGGATTGGTTGAGAAGGCCCCGATCTACACTTCCACCAAGATAAATTTGATTTCCCCCACTAATACCTTGCGGATGTTGTTACTATTGGGTGTTTGAGCACCCTAGATAGTTGAGGTCACCTGGGAGCCAAATTCCATTGTGGTGAAGCTTTGTGGTGGTGTTGGGAGCCTCCAAGTTTGTTGTGGAGATTTCCCCAACCTTGTTTGTAAATGTTTGGTCGCCGCCTTCAAGGGCACCACTAGTGGAATCACAACATCTTGCATTGTGCAAGAGCGTGAGAAGAATATGGTGGCCCTAGTGGCTTCTTGGGGAGCATTGTGCCTCCACACCGCTCTAATGGAGATGTGCTTCCTCTCAAAGGGAAGTAACTTCGATAACACACCCTCGTATTCGCCGACTCCACTTGTGATTACTTCTTACCTTTACTTTGAGCAAGCTACTTTGTGTTGTATTTCTTGATTGCTTGTTGATACCTTTGTTGTTAACATCATATAGGTTGCTCACCTAGTTGAATATCTGGACAACCTATTTGTTGCTAAACCTAATTTGTTAAGAAAATCTAAAAACTGGTAGTTGCCTATTCAACCCCTCTAGTCAACCATATCGATCCTTTCATCCGTACTGCCCGATGAACTTTGATGCCCTTCGGGTGACCCCGCAATGATTTTGGTTCCTCTCGAAACTATTCCAAATATTGATGAAACAGTTC
The DNA here is from genome assembly GCA_902687465.1 of Secale cereale. Lineage (NCBI taxonomy): Eukaryota > Viridiplantae > Streptophyta > Magnoliopsida > Poales > Poaceae > Secale > Secale cereale. Next base: position 49,072,717 of record LR738709.1, on the reverse strand, counting down.
CACAAATAAATCCTAGATACTCTCGTCCTACTAACACTCATCAGATCGTGATTACTTAAAATTTGTGGCCCCTTAGGTTCGGCAAAACATACACATGAACGATACTCCTTCGTTCAATGACTGATAGCAGAATGGTGGATGTCCATATTGATCTTTATGATTACACGAATGAAATTTGAGTGAACCTTTGGTTACCACGTGATATTACCTTTGCTTTACAATACTTTACAAAATCCGAAGTGTGCCGGTTCCTCTTGAGTCATACACATGCTCATTATACCATCATCCTCGTTGATGGTTTTGTTCTTATTTTTCGTTGAAGTGTTTCGGCATCCCCATGACATGGTCACCTGTGTTAAGCCAGACTATGATGGTTGCCATCACACCGAGAGGTCCCTAAGAATATCTCTCGGAGGATAAAATAGCACTCTCAAGATATCTAGTCCCTTGTTAAACTTCCCAATGAACCCGTAAGTTGTCGTTATGATCACCGTGTTACAGATGACGTTTGAGCAACCCCAAAGTCCACCATACGGTAGGAAGTGACTATGATAACCATATGGTCTAAGTAACCAAAAACATATCTTAACACTCCGTGTTATAACAATTGATTTTAGGCGATATTATCTCAAAGTATAACAAACAAGTTTGGGCCGATTCAAGTTGAACGTTCTTCTGACGTCTGATATGTCTCCAATGTATCTATAATTTTTTATTGTTCCATGCTTTTATATATTTTGTTTTGGATGTTTAATGGGCTTTATTATACACTTTTATATTATTTTTGCGACTAACCTACTAACCCAAGGCCCAGTGCAGATTGCTATTTTTTTGCCTATTTCAGAGTTTCGCAGAAAAGGAATATCAAACGGAGTCCGAACGGAATGAAACCTTCGGGAGAGTTATTTTGGGAACCGTATCTACCTAGAAGACTTGGAGTACACGCGAGGGAATGAAGGAGGCGGCCACGAGGGTCCAGGGCGCGCCCGCTCCCCTGGGCGCGCCCCCCACCCTCGTGGGCCCCCTCTGGCTCCCCTTCTTCCTATATATATCCATGTACCCTGAAAACATCGAGGCAACAGAGAAAACCTTAATTCCACCGCCGCAAAATTTTGTTCCCATGAGATCCCATCTTGGGTCCTGTTCCAGAGCTCCGCCGGAGGAGGGATCCATCACGGAGTGCTTCTACATCAACACCGTAGCCTCACCCATGAGTTGTGAGTAGTTTACCACAGACCTTCGGGTCCATAGTTATTAGCTAGATAGCTTCTTCTCTATTTTAGGATCTCAATACCAAGTTCTCCTCGTTCTTCGAGGAGATCTATTCGATGTAATCTTTTTAAGGTGTGTTTGTTCAGATCCAATGAATTGTGGGTTTATGATCAAGATTATCTATGAGAAATACTTGATTCTTTTCTGAAATCTTCTATGTATGATTATAATATCCTTGCAAGTCTCTTTGAATTATTGGTTTGGATTGGCCTACTAGATCTATAGTTCTTGCAATGGGAGAAGTGCTTGGCTTTGGGTTCAATCTTGCGATGTCATTTCCCAGTGACAGCAGGGGCAACAAGGCACGTATTGTATTGTTGCCATCGAGGATAAAAAGATGGGGTTTATATCATATTGCTTGAGTTTATCCCTCTACATCATGTCATCTTGCTTAAAGCATTACTCTATTCTTATGAACTTAATACTCTAAATGCATGCTGGATAGCGGTCGATGTGTGGAGTAATAGTAGTAGATGCAGAATTGTTTCGGTCTACTTGTCACGGACGTGATGCCTATATATAATGATCATGCCTAGATATTCTCATAACTATGCGCTTTTTTATTAATTGCTCGACAGTAATATGTTCACCCACCGTAGAATTCTGCTATCATGAGAGAAGCCACTAGTGAAACCTATGGCCCCCGGGTCTATTCTCAACATATTAATATTTCATCTTCTTTACTTTGCTTTATTTACTTTCTGTTCTTATATATAAAAATACCAAAAATATTATCCTATCATGTTTATCACATCTCACTTTTGTAAGTGACCGTAAAGGGATTAACAACCCCTTATCGTGTTGGCTGTGAAGTTATTATTTGTTTGTGCAGGTGCGAGGGACTCGCGCGTGGTCTCCTACTGGATTGATACCTTGGTTCTCAAAAACTGAGGGAAATACTTACGCTACTGTGCTGCATCACCCTTTCGTCTTTGAGGGAATACAACGCAAGCTCGAGAAGTAGCAAGAAGAATTTTTGGCGCCGTTGCCGAGGAGGCTTACGCAAAAGTCATATAGTAAGTACCTATCACAAACCCTTATCCTTCGCGTTACATTTATTTGCCTCTCGTTTTCCTCTTCCCCACTTCACCCTTGCCGTTTTATTTGCCCTTCTTTTTCCGTGTGTTTACCGTTCGCTTGCCTGTTGTTTGCTTGTGTTGCCATGTGCCCTCTATTAGCTTGCATCTTCGCTTGCTAAATTATGAATCCTGATCCACTTGCTAATCTCTTAAAGAGATCCAATTATGTTGAACCTATTGCTAGTGAGTTGAGTGCACTAGATTATCTTTATGAGGTTTTGCTTGAAATTTGTGAATCTGAAATTTGTGATTAAGTGTTGAAAGAAGGAATTTATGAAGCGATTCATGATAGTTCCTTCAATGAAAAGCATGATTGCAATGATGTTATTATAAATTCTCTTAATGTCAATTGTGCTAATTATATGCAAAACCCTAAGCTTGGGGATGCTAGTTTTGCTATGTCTACTACTTGTTGCAATGACCATGATTAGGGTGATGCTTCTTACGATCTTAAAATTTTACTTAATCCCCATGATGAATATAAGATTGATAATAATGTTTGCAATAATATTGAAAGTGGGTTTGGAAGAGCATCAACTTTAGATCCCACATATTTGGAGAATGTTCAATCTTATGAAATTTTTGATAAATGTGGGTTTGGAGAGGTCATGACTTTAGTTAATGTTGATCCCACTATTTCGGAAGAGTGTCAACTTCGCATGTATGTGGGTCGTGTTGAGAATATGTTATGTGATAGCTATATTGTTGAATTTTCTTATGATCCTACATGAAATTATTATGAGAGAGGAAAATATGGTTGTAGAAATTTTCATGTTTCTAAATTACCTCTCGTCATGTTGAGATTGCTATCGTCTCTTTCTTCTTCCTTGCATATGCTAATTTTTGCTTGCTATGATAATTTGTTTGCTTACAAAATGCCTATGCATAGGAAGTATATTAGACTTAGATGTGTTTTTCACGTGTTTTATGATGCTCTCTTTGTGCTTCAATTCTTATCCTTCATGTGAGCGTCACTGAATTCTCAAGCCTATCTTAATGGCTATAAAGAAAGAGCTTGTTGGGAGGCAAACCTATTTTATTTTCTTTTATTTTGCTTCTGTTTAGGAATAATATTGCATCTAGCTTCTGTTTTGATGTGGTTTTGTGTTTTAATTAGTGTTTGTGCCAAGTAGAACCTTTGGGAAGACTTGTGTGAAGTTTATATGATCATGTTGTAAAAAACAGAAACTTTAGCGCTCACGAGATTAGCCACCAGATTTTACTGGAGAGTGCTATTTAATTGATTCTTTTTGCAGATGATTAATATAAAAATTCCTCATGTTTACCAATTTAATTCATTTTTTTTGGAGTTACATAAGTATTCGAAAGTTACAGATTACTACAGACTGTTCTGTTTTTGACAGATTCTGTTTTTTCGTGTGTTGATTGCTTATTTTGATGCATCTATGAGTATTTTTGGGGAATATGAATCATAGAGAAGTTGGAATGCAGTATGTTTAACACCAATATAAACAAATAACGAGTTCATTACAGTACCTTTGAGTGGTGGTCTGTTTTCTTATACTAACGGAGCTCACGAGATTTTTGGTTAAGTTTTGTGTTGTGAAGTTTTCAAGTTTTGAGTATGGCTTTGATGGACTATGGAACAAAGAGTGGCAAGAGCCTAATCTTGGGGATGCCCAAGGCACCCCAAGGTAAAATTCAAGGATAACCAAAAGCCTAAGCTTGGGGATGTCCCGGGAAGGCATCCCCTCTTTCGTCTTCGTCTATCGGTAACTTTACTCGGGACTATATTTTTATTCACCACATGATGTGTGTTTTGCTTGGAGCGTCATGCATGATTTGAGTCTTTGCTTTTTAGTTTGCCACAATCATCCTTGCTGGACACACCTTTTGAGAGAGATACATATGGTTTAGAATTTATTAGAATACTCTATGTGCTTCACTTATATCTTTTGAGCTAGATAGTTTTGCTCTAGTGCTTCACTTATATCTTTTAGAGCACGGTGGTGGTTTTATTTTGTAGAAATTGTTGATCTCTCATGCTTGGCTTATATCTATTTGAGAGTCTTTTAGAACAGCATATTAATGTGCTTTGGTTATAAAACTACTCCTAATATGATAGGCATCCAAGATGGTCATAGTAAAAACTTTCATATAAAGTGCATTAAATACTAGGAGAAGTTTGATATTTGATGATTGTTTTGAGACATGAGGATGGTGATATTAGAGTCATGCTAGTAGAGTAGTTGTGAATTTGAGAAATACTTGTGTTAAGGTTTGCAAGTCCCGTAGCATGCACGTATGGTAACCTTTGTGTGGAGGTCGGGGGCGCGCGATGGTTAACTCCTACCAACCTCCCCCCTAGGAGCATGCGTGTAGTACTTTGTTTTGATGACTTGTAGATTTTTGCAATAAGTATGTGAGTTCTTTATGACTAATGTCGAGTGCATGGATTATACGCACTCTCACCCTTCCACCATTGCTAGCCTCTCTTGTATCTCGCAACTTTCGCCAGTACCATACACCCACCATATACTTTCCTCAAAACAGCCACCATACTTACCGATCATGGCATTTCCATAGCCATTCCGAGATATATTGCCATGCAACTTTCCACCGTTCCGTTTGTTATGACACAGTTCATCATTGTCATATTTCCATGCATGATCATATAGTTGACATCGTATTTGTGGCTAGGCCACCATGCATAATTTTTCATACATGTCACTCTTGATTCATTGCACATCCCGGTACACCGCCGGAGGTATTCATATAGAGTCATACTTTGTTCTAGTATCTAGTTGTAATATCAAGTTGTAAATCAATATAAGTGTGATTATCATCATTATTAGAGCATTGTCCCAAAGGAAAAAAAAATAAAAATAAAGAAGGAAAGGCCAAAGAAAAAAAGGCCAAAAAAAAGAAAAAAGGGACAATGCTACTATCCTTTTCCACATTTGTGCTTAAAAGTAGCACCATGTTCTTCATGATAGAGAGTCTCTTGTTTAGTCACTTTCATATACTAGTGGGAATTTTCATTATAGAACTTGGCTTGTATATTCCAACGATGGGCTTCCTCAAATGCCCTAGGTCTTTGTGAGCAAGCAAGTTGGATGCACACCCACTTAGTTCCTTTTGTTGAGCTTTCATACATTTATAGCTCTAGTGCATCCATTGCATGGCAATCCCTACTCACTCACATTGATATCTATTGATGGGCATCTCCATAGCCCATTGATACACCTAGTTGATGTGAGACCATCTTCCTCTTTTTGTCTTCTCCACAACCACCACTCTATTCCACCTATAGTGCTATGTCCATGGCTCATGCTCATGTATTGCGTGAAAGTTGAAATAGTTTGAAAAAATTAAAGTATGAAACAAGTGCTTGGCTGAAATCGGGGTTGTGCTTGATTGGAATATTTTGTGTGACGAAGATGGAGCATAGCCTAACTATATGACTTTGTAGGGATGAACTTTCTTTGGCCATGTTATTTTGAGAAGACATGATTGCTTTGTTAGTATGATTGAAGTATTTTTATTCTTATGTCAATATGAACTTTTATCTTAAAATCTTTCGGATCTGAACATTCACGCCACAACAAAGAAAATTACATTGAGAATTATGTTAGTTAGCATTCCACATCAAAAATTCTGTTTTTATCATTTACCTACTCGAGGACGAGCATGAGTTATGCTTGGGGATGCTTGATACGTCTCCAACGTATCTATAATTTTTTATTGTTCCATGCTTTTATATATTCTGTTTTGGATGTTTAATGGGCTTTATTATACACTTTTATATTATTTTTGAGACTAACCTACTAACCCAAGGCCCAGTGCAGATTGCTGTTTTTTTGCCTATTGTAGGGTTTCGCAGAAAAAGAATATCAAACAGAGTCCAAACAGAATGAAACCTTCGGGAGAGTTATTTTCGGAACCGTATCTACCCAGAAGACTTGGAGTACACGCGAGGGAATGAAGGAGGCGGCCACGAGGGTCCAGGTCGCGCACCTCCCCCTGGGCGCGCCCCCCACCCTCGTGGGCCCCCTCTGGCTCCCCCGATGCCCTCCTTCCTCCTATATATATCCATGTACCCTGCAAACATCTAGGCAACAAAGAAAACCCTAATTACACCGCCACAACCTTCTGTTCCCGTGAGATCCCATCTTGGGGCCTGTTTCGGAGCTCCGACGGAGGAGGGATCCATCATGGAGTGCTTTTACATCAACACCATAGCCTCACCCATGAGTTGTGAGTAGTTTACCACAGACCTTCGGGTCCATAGTTATTAGCTAGATGACTTCTTCTCTCTTTTTGGATCTCAATACCAAGTTCTCCTTGATCTTCGAGGAGATCTATTCAATGTAATCTTTTTGCGGTGTGTTTGTCGAGATCCGATGAATTGTTGGTTTATGATCAAGATTATCTATGAGAAATATTTGATTCTTTTCGGAAATCTTTTATGTATGATTATAATATCCTTGCAAGTCTCTTCGAATTATTGGTTTGGTTTGGCCTACTAGATCTATAGTTCTTGCAATGGGACAAGTGCTTGGCTTTGGGTTCAATCTTGTGGTGTCCTTTCCGAGTGACAGCAGGGGTAGCAAGGCACGTATTGTATTGCTGCCATCGAGGATAAAAAGATTGGGTTTATATCATATTGGTTGAGTTTGTCCCTCTACATCATGTCATCTTGCTTAAAGCATTACTCTGTTCTTATGAACTTAATACTCTAGATGCATGTTGGATAGCGGTCGATGTGTGGAGTAATAGTAGTAGATGCAGAATCGTTTCGGTCTACTTGTCACGGACGTGATGCCTATATATAATGATCATGCCTAGATATTCTCATAGCTATGCGCTTTTCTATCAATTGCTCGACACTAATTTGATCACCCACCGTAGAATTCTGCTATCATGAGAGAAGCCACTAGTGAAACCTATGGCCCCCGGGTCTATTCTCAACATATTAATCTTTCATCTTGTTTACTGTGATTTATTTACTTTCTGTTCTTGTATCCAAAAATACCAAAAATATTATCCTATCCTATCTATTAAATCTCACTTTCGTAAGTGAACGTAAAGGGATTGACAACCCCTTATCCCATTAGCTGCGAAGTTCTTATTTTTTTGTGCAGGTGCGAGGGACTCGCGCGTGGTCTCCTACTGGATTGATACCTTGGTTCTCAAAAACTGAGGGAAATACTTATGCTACTGTGCTGCATCACCCTTTCTTCTTCGAGGGAATACAACGCAAGCTCGAGAAGTAGCAACGTCGTAGTTCGAATGTTGTTTTAGGACTATCGTTACACTTAACGTTATCCTAAGATCCAGAAAACACGATCACCAACTTCACTTGAGACAGTCTTGGAGGCGAGACTAGGAACCTATTCTTTATTGTTTATCATTCCACACATGCATATGAGTTTTCCATTGAATCACATATTCCAAGATCATAGCAGTTATTGCATGAAATATAAACTCTTAATAATAAATTTACTATTAGAAAACAGGGCTTTGGTTGAGGCCAAGATAAGGGCATTAATCCCGGTTCACTCACGAATCGGGACGAAAGGGTGTATCAGTCCCGGTTCGTGAGGCCAGGGCACCGGCCGAGCCTTGGGGGCCATTGGTCCCGGTTCTTCTTACCCCTTTGGTCCCGGTTCCAGCCACGAACTAGGACCAATGGGCCTCGCTCCTGTCCACTCCTAGCCCAACACCTTTAGTCCCGGTTTGTGGTTAGAACCAGGACCAAAGATAAGTCTTCTATCCCGGTTCTAGCCACCAACCGGGACTAAAGATAGGCCTATATATACCACCGCTCCTGCCTGCTCACTGCTATATTTTTTTGGCCGGCCGGCGTGTGTAGGTGTGTTGTGCTCTAGCTCTCACCTCCTATGCACATTTGGTGTTCGATGAAATGCCCGAGCCAAGCTTAAGCTTTCTCCTCTCAAAGCTAGGTCTCCAAGTTCCATTTTCCTGAAGATTTGTCTAGGTTTGGCGGTCCGTCCTGTCACGTCCTCGCCCTCACCGCCATCGATCGCCCGCGTCGATCTCGCCGCCGGCACCACCGTGGTGAGCCTCTTATTCTTATCTTCTTTCCAAAAAAATCTTACTTGTATGATTTAGATAGATACTTGTATAATTTTCTTACTTTTATTATTGTTTGTTATTATATAGTGCGATGGTTTAAGTATTCGCCCCCGTCGGCCATCGTCCTGTCTATGATTCGGATGTCGTATATTATCTTTTATAACTATTTGTTTCATTTAGTGTTTATCACAATTATGCTGACCAATGTGACATAGATATTTTTATCTAGGAGGTATGTGAACCGGAAATTCCAATTGACCCTCTTGTGGAGAGGTTAAATTTAATTGAAAAAGAAAATATTTACTTGAAGAAAATATTGAAAAGAACTGAGGAGGAGAAGATGGAATTGGAGTTGCATGTTGTGGATGTCGTCGATGATCACAAGATCAAGATGGATGCAATGCGCTTGAATATTAGAAAGATTAGAAAATATGCCATTCATATTGAGGCTTGATATCATTATGCCATTGGATCAATTGTTACTTTGTTGCGATTATGATCGCATTTGTTGTTGCATTGAAATGTTTTACATAGTTTCAATGTATGTTATAGTTAGATGCTCTAGAGAGCTGTATGTTGTTCAATGAGAACTATGTATGAACTTTAGTTGTGATGATAAACTTCAATTAATTTGGTCACTTCTCTATTCATTATGTTCTGTAATGTTTTTTGACACACTTAATTATATATAATGCACGCAGATGAACCGGCAATGATTGTACGGGGACAGACGCACCTCCGAGTACATTAAGGGCCTGCATAATTTTCTCGAAGTGGCAGAGGCAAACAAGCAGAATGGTTTTATGTGTTGTCCATGCCCTATCTGTGGGAATACGAAGTCTTACTCTGACTCAAAAACCCATCACATCCACCTTCTTGAGAAGGGTTTCATGCCACACTATAATGTTTGGACCAAGCATGTAGAAAGAGGGGTTATGATGGAAGACAATGAAGAAGAAGAGGATGATGACAACTATCCGCCCCCTGAATACGGTGATGCTGAAATGGGGGATGCTGAAGATCAAGAAGACCCAGACGATGTGCCCGATGATGATCTTCGTCGGATCATTGTTGATGCAAAGAGACAATGCCAAAGTGAAAGGGGGAAGTTTGGAGTTCGATCGCATGTTAGAGGATCACAAAAAAGGGTTGTACCTAAATTGCGAAGATGACAACACAAAGCTCGGTACCACACTAGAATTGCTGCAATGGAAGGCAGACAATGGTATATCTGACAAAGGATTTGGGAAGCTACTGAAAATAATGAAAAAAGAAGCTTCCAAAGGATAACTAATTGCCTGACAGTACGTAGGAAGCAAAGAAGGTTCTATGCCCTCTAGGATTGGAGGTGTACAAGATACATGCATGCCCTAATGACTGCATCCTCTACCATGGTGAGTACAAGGAATTGAACGCATGCCCGGTATGCGGTGCATTGCGGTATAAGATCAGACGAGATGACCCTAGTGATCATTGATACGTCTCCAACGTATCTATAATTTTTTATTGTTCCACGCTATTATTTATGATGTTTTGGATATTTAATGGGCTTTGTCATACAATTTTATATTATTTTTGGGACTAACCTACTAACCCAAAGGCCCAGTCCAGATTGTTGTTTTTTGCCTGTTTCAGGGTTTTACAGAAAAGGGATATCAAACGGAGTCCAAACGGAATGAAGCCTTCGGGAGAGATATTTTTGGAGCAAATCACGCACGGGAGACTTGAGAACCATGGAGTAGGGTTTACGTGGTGCCCATGAGGGTAGGGGCGCCCCCCCCCCCCTAGGGAGCGCTCCCTGCCTCGTGGGTCCCATGTAACGCCCCCGGTGCCCTCCTTCCTCCTATATATGCCTACGTACCCCAAAACCATCAGAACAAAAGAGAAAACCCTAGTTCCACCGCCGCAACCTTCTGTTCCTGTGAGATCCCATCTTGGGGCCTGTTCCGGAGCTCCGCCGGAGGGGGGATCTTCCACGGAGTGCTTCTACATCATCATCATCGCCTCACCATGAGTTGTGAGTAGTTTACCATAGACCTTCGGGTCCATAGCTAGTATCAAGATGGCTTCTTCTCTCTCTTTGGATATCAATACAAAGTTCTCCTCGGTCTTCGAGGAGATCTATTCAATGTAATCTCTTTTTGCGGTGTGTTTCTCGAGATCCGATGAATTGTGGGTTTATGATCAAGATTATCTATGAGAAATATTTGGTTCTTCTCTGAACTTTTTATGTATGATTATAATATCCTTGCAAGTCTCTTCAAATTATTGGTTTGGTTTGGCCTACTAGATCTATAGTTCTTGCAATGGGAGAAGTGCTTGGCTTTGGGTTCAATCTTGCGGTGTCCTTTCCCAGTGACAGTAGGGGCAGCAAGGCACGTATTGTATTGTTGCCATTGAGGATAAAAAGATGGGGTTTATATCATATTGCTTGAGTTTATACCTCCACATCATGTCATCTTGCTTAAGGTATTACTCTGTTCTTATGAACTCAATACACTAGATGCATGCTGGATAGCGGTCGATGTGTGGAGTAATAGTAGTAGATGCAGAATCGTTTCTGTCTACTTGTCTCGGACGTGATGCCTATATATAATGATCATGCCTAGATAGTCTCATAATTATTCACTTTTCTATCAATTGCTCGACAGTAATTTGTTTACCCGCCGTAGAATATCGCTATCATGAGAAAGCCACTAGAGAACACTATGGCCCCGGGGTCTATTCTCAACATATCAATCTACACTTACTTTACTTTTCCTCTTTTACTTTCTGTTCTTATAATAAAAATTACCAAAAATATCAAACTATCATCTCTATCATATCTCACTTTCGTAAGTGACCGTAAAGGGATTAACAACCCCTTATCGCGTTGGCTGCGAAGTTCTTATTTGTTTGTGCAGGTGCGAGGGACTCAAGCGTGGTATCCTACTGGATTGATACCTTGGTTCTCAAAAACTGAGGGAAATACTTACGCTACTGTGATGCATCTCCCTTTCCTCTTCGAGGGAATACAACGCAAGCTCGAGAAGTAGCAATCATGAGGGCGAGCGCCCCAGGAAGAGGGTTCCTGCGAAGGTGATGTGGTATGCTCCTATAATACCACGATTGAAACGTCTGTTCAGAAATAAAGAGCATCCCAAGTTGATGCGATAGCATAAAGAGGACCGTAAGAAAGACGGGAAGTTGAGAGCACCCGTTGACGGGTCGCGGTGGAGAAAAATCAAGAGAACATGGAGGGACTTTGCAAGTGACGCAAGGAACGTATGGTTTGGTTTAAGTGCGGATGGCATTAATCCTCTTGGGGAGCAGAGCAGCAATCATAGCACCTAGCCCTTGACTCTATATATCTATAACCTTCCTCCTTGGTTGTGCATGAAGCGGAAGTTCATTATGATGCCAGTGCTCATCGAAGGCCCTAAGCAACCCGACAACGACATTGATGTGTACCCAAGGCCATTAGTTGAAGAACTCTTACAGCTGTGGAATGAAAAAGGTTTACATGCGTGGGATGAGCTCGACCAGGAGGAATTTGACCTACATGCATTGTTGTTTGTAACCATGAATGATTGGCCTGCTCTTAGTAACCTTTTAGGACAGACAAACAAGGGATACCACGCATGCATGCACTGTTTAGATGACACCTAAAGTATATATTTGGACAAATGCAGGAAGAATGTGTACCTGGGGCATCGTCGATTTCTTCCGACCAACCATAAACATCGAAAAAAAGGAAATCATTTCAAAGGTTAGTCAGATCACCAGAAGAAGACTACCCTCCATACTGGTGATCACATACTTGATATGGTCAATGATTTACAAATAATCTTTGGAAAGGGTCATAGTGGACTATCTGTTCCGAATGACGCTGAGGGACACGCACCCATGTGGAAGAAGAAATTCGTATTTTGGGACCTACCCTATTGGAAATACCTAGAGGTCTGCTCTACAATCGACGTGATGCATGTGACAAAGAATCTTTGCATGAACATGCTAGGCTTCTTGGGCGTGTATGGGAAGACAAAAAATACATCGGAGGCACGGGAGAACCAGCAACGTGTGCACAAAAAAGATGACATGCATCCAAAGCAGTATAAAGGTCCTCCCAGCTACGCTCTTACCAAAGAAGAGAAGGAAATCTTCTTTGAATGCCTCCTTCGTATGAAGGTCCCGTCTGGTTTCTCATCGAATATAAAGGGAATAATAAATATGGCAGAGAAAAAGTTCCAGAACCTAAAGTCTCATGACTGCCACGTGATTATGACACAATTTCTTCCGGTTGCATTGAGGGGGCTTCTACCGGAAAACGTTCGATTAGCCATTGTGAAGCTATGTGCATTCTTCAATGCAATCTCTCAGTAGGTAATCGATCCAGAAATTCTACCAAGGGTAGGGAGTGATTTGGTGCAATGTCTTGTCAGTTTCAAGGTGGTGTTCCCACCATCCTTCATCAATATCATGACGCACTACCTAGTTCATCTAGTCGACAAGATTGCCATTCTGGGCCCAGTATTTCTACACAATATGTTCCCCTTTGAGAGGTTCATGGGAGTCTTAAAGAAATATGTTTGTAACTGTGCTAGGCGAGAAGGAAGCATCTCCACGGGCCATCAAATAGAGGAGGGCATTGGGTTTTGTGTTGACTTCATTCCTGACCTTAAGAAGATTGGTCTCCCTCAATCGCGGTATGAGGGGAGATTGATTGGAAAAGGCACGCTAGGAGCGGACTCAATAATATGTAGGGATGGGCATTCTTGGTCTCAAGCACACTACACAGTTCTACAGAATTCTACGTTGGTGACCTCGTATGTCGATGAACACAAGAATAATCTGCGCTCCAAACACCCGGAGGAGTGTGACGACTGGATTACATGTGAACTCATCAGGAATTTTGGCAGTTGGTTGCAAACACATCTCATGGGTGACACCATTGTTTCTGATGAGATGTACTCGTTGGCCAGGGGACCATCTTCGACTGTATTGACTTACAAAGGGTGCGAGATAAATAGGAATACATTTTACACGATCCCCCAAGATCAAAAGAGCACCAACCAAAATAGTGGTGTCCGCTTTGATGAGCAACCAAGAGGGGAAATGACACATATTATTGTTACATAGTGGACATATGGGAACTTGACTATGGGCATGATTTTAAGGTCCCTTTGTTTCGGTGCAAATGGGTCAATCTGTCATGAGGTGGGGTACAGGTAGACCCACAGTACGGAATCACAACAGTGGATCTGAACAATCTTGGGTAGAGAGATGAACCATTCATCCTAGACAATGATGTGGCGCATGTTTTCTATGTGAAGGACATGTCTACCAAACCAAGAAAAAGAAAAGATAAGCAAGCGAATACATCATACGATGAGCCAAAGCGCCACATAGTTCTTTCAGGGAAAAGAGACATCATGGGAGTGGCAAGATAGACATGTCTGAAGATTTTGAAAAATTTCATGAAATTCCTCCCTTCAAAGTCAAGGCTGACCCAAGCACCCTGTTAAACGATGAAGATTATCCATGGTTACGGCGCAATAAGCAAAGGACACAAGCGAAGAAAAAGTGAAGACTTTCTCTCCACAACTATTATGATGATGCCTTTGATCTTTAATATCACTGCAGTTACATGTGAAGAAATGAAATGCCTTTTGTAACAGATGACTTTTCGTCCGAAACCCTGATACTTCGAAAGAGATTGTCCATTTTGTACACAAAGTGCATGCAGTTTTTGTTGTAAACCTCTTAACTTTTTAGCACATGCTATGTGGGAGAAATGATGATACCATACTAACTTTCAACCTTTTCACACTTCATTTGTAGTGCTTTTCAATTTCAGGGTCATTTATCTAAAAAAATCAGTAAATACATGGAAAATACCAAATGAAGTCAGAAAGGGTTTAAAATTTATGATGTGGCTTTGAATGGTGCCTTTTGAACACATAAAAAGTCCGGAGTTCAAATAAGTTCAAAAAATGAAATCCTTTTGTAACAGACGAGTTTTCGTCCGAAACCCTGATATTTCGAAAGAGATTGTCCATTTTGTACACGACGAGCATCCAGTTTTTACCGTAACCCTCTCAACTTTTTAGCGGATGCTATGTGGGTGACATGATAATACCATGCCAACTTGCAACCTTTTCAGACTTCATTTGTAGTGATTTTCAGTTTCAGGGTCATTTAGCTCAAAAACAAATCAGTAAATGCATGGAAATACCAAATGAAGTCAGAAAGGGTTTAAAATTTATGGTGTGGCTTTGAATGGTGCATTTTGAACACACAAAAAGTCTGGAGTTCAAATAAGTTCAAAAAATGAAATTCCTTTGTAACAGACAAGTTTTCGTCCGAAACCCTAATTCTTCGAAAGAGATTGTCCATTATGTACACGAAGTGAATTCAGTTTTTGCTGTAACCCTCTCAAATTTTTAGCACATGATGTGTGGGTGAAATGCTGTTACCATGCTAACTTTCAACCTTTTCAGACTTCATTAGTAGTGCTTTCAATTTCAGGGTCATTTAGCTAAAAAAATGTAAATGCATGAAATATACTAAATGAAGTCAAAAAGGGTTGAAAATTTATGATGCGGCTTTGAATGTTGCATTTTGAACACAGAAAACGTTTGGAGTTCAAATAAGTTCAAACAAATGAAATCCCTTTGTAACACACAAGATTTCGTCTGAAACCTTGATACTTCGAAAGAGATTGTCCATTTTGTACACGAAGTGCATACAGCTTTTGCTGTAACCCTCTCAACTATAGGACATGCTATGTGGGTGAAATGATGATACCATGCAATCTTTCAACCTTTTCAGACTTCCTTTGTAGTGCTTTTCAATTTTAGGGTCATTTAGCTCAAAAACAAATAAGTAAATGAATGCAAAATACCAAATGAAGTCAGAAAGGGTTGAAAATTTATGATGTGGCTTTGAATGTTGCATTTTGAACACACAAAAATTGTGGAGTTCAAATAAGTTTAAAAAAATGAAATCCCTTTGTAATAGACGAGTTTTCGTCTGAAACCCTCATACTTCGGAAGAGATTGTCCATTTTGTAAATGAAGTGCGTCCAGTTTTTGCCATAACCCTCTCAACTATTTAGAACATGCTATGTCGGTGAAATTATGATACCATGCCAACTTTCAACCTTTTCATGCTGCATTTGTAATGCTTTTCGGTTTCAGGGTCATTTAGCTCAAAAAATCAGTAAATCCATGGAAAATACCAAATGAAGTCAGAAATGGTTGAAAATTTATGATGTGGTTTTGAATGCTGAATTTTAAACACACAAAGAGTCTGGAGTTCAAATGAGTTTGAAAAAATGAAATCCCTTTGTAACAGACGAGTTTTCGTCCGAAACCCTGATACTTCGAAAGAGCTTGTCCATTTTGTACACGAAGTGCATCTAGTTTTTTCCGTAACCCTCTTAAATTTTTAGCACATGCTATGTGGGTGAAATGATGATACCATGCCAACTTTCAACCTTTTCAAACTTCATTTGTAGTGTTTTTCAATTTCAGGGTCATTTAGTTCAAAGAATGAACTAATACCAAAAAGAATGAACCAGAAAACTTTTATAAAACTCCAATATCCAAAAAGAATGAACAAAAAAGAATCAATTAAATTATTCAAAGTATCTTTTGTTCATAACATTAATAGCAAAACGAATTTTCATAAAGTATTTTTTTAGAAACTTTAATAGCAAACTAAAATAACAAAATCTATTTTTGTTTAAAACACCCATTTAAGATAACCTAAAGATTACCAAATTGAATATAATGATAAAACAAACTAATATTAAATAGCAGGAAAAAAAATCACTGAAAAAAACTATTTTTAATGTAAAGTAATTCACAAACTAGTGATTAAAAAAATCAAAGAATTCAAATTTAAACTATTCAAGTTTGAAAACTAATGGCACTAACGGAAAGTTTACAATTTTGTGACCAAAAGCAAAAACTCTAAGTATTTAGCTATAAGTAGAAACAAAAGAAAATAAATAAAGCAAAAAACAAAACAAAAACAGTGGAATTTTTTTAAAAAAATGCCGCTTGTTGGGCCACCACAGCCTGCATAGCACTAGAAACCCAACCCGCTAGTTGGGCCAAAATGCAGGCCTGCAGCAGGCCCAATAGGCCCACAAGTAGAGAGAGTGTGTGTAGGCCCGTAGGCCTGCATTAGCGAGGAGCTCGAAGTGGTTGGCGTAGTGGCGCTTATAAACCACTCCGAGCCCCTCTCAACTAGCGAGGTGGGACTAAACTTTTGGCTGCGACAGCACCCCCATTTCGTCCCAGTTGGTGGCAACAACCGAGACCAATTCCCACTTTTAGTCCCGGTTCGTGAATCCAACCGGGACCAATGCTTTGTGTATATAAGCAACACTTAAGAATTTTTCACTTTTCATCTAGCAGTTGCCCCCGACGATGACGCCCCGTGCCCCTGCCTCGAGCTTACCGTCATCGACTCCTTCGCCCTGCCCTGCCTCGATGCGCCGCCCCGTGCCGTCGACGCCCTCGCCCTGCCCTACCCCGAGCTCGTTGTCGACGCGCCACCCCGCGCCCCTGCCCTGCCCCGAGCTCGCCATCGTGACGCGCCGCCCCGCACCCCTGCCCTGCCCCGACGCACCGT
>LR738709.1:49043236-49055488 GCA_902687465.1 Secale cereale | reverse complement strand
CCCGACGCTGCCCCATGCCCCCGGCCTGCCCCGACAATGCCGCCCCTCCTCCCCGTTCGGTTCGGCCGCCTTCCTCTCTGTCCTCCTCCCTGTTCTGTTTTTTTTTTCTTGATTTTCCATGATGTTAATGATGATATAGATGATATGTATGTGCATATGATGATATGTATGTGTATATGATGATATATCCTGATTTTTCATAAAACAATTGTTCATATATATGATAAATTTGTTTGTTCATAGATAATCATATGAGGTTTTTCTGTTCATAGATGATCATATGATATTTTTTCAGAGAGGATCATATGATGTTTTTTGTTCATATGTATGCATGGATGGATGGACGGATGGATGTATATATATAGAAAATGATCATATGATGTTTTTTTGTTCATAGAATAATTTTTCTGTTCATAGAATATTTTTTTGTTTATAGAAATTAGTTAAAATTTACCAAGTTACTAAGTTAAAATGTTCATATATTCAAAATGAGTTAAAAGAGCATTGTCGATCTACCCCCTCCCGCCCCTACCCGTAAAAGTTAAAATGTTCATATATTCAAAATGAGTTAAAATGATTTAAAAGTTACTTACTCCCGGTCCGATCGCTCAACCAACTCTCGAGGCCACCTAAATCCTAGAAGAAAGAGCGACGTCGTTGTCGATCTACCCCCTCCCTGATAACTTCAACATGAGGAGGGGGGACGTCATACATGCATGAGAGAGAGGCGGTCCGCTCGCCTGACCAACTATCGAAGCCACCCAAACCCTATAATAAAGATCATCATTGTCGATCCACCCCTCCCCCATAACTTCCACATGAGTGGGGACGTCAGACATGTATGAGAGAGAGGCAGTTCGGTCATCCGACCAACTATCGAGGCCACCCAAACCCTAGAAGAAAAGGCGTCATTGTGGAAACCCCATCCCCGATAACTTTGACATGAGGGGGGACGTTAGGCATGCATGAGAGAGAGGCGGTCTGCTCGTCCGACCAACCATCGAGGCCACCCAAACCCTAGAAGATTAAACCTCGTTGTCGAAACCCCCTCCCTCATAACTTCGACATGAGGGGGGGGGGGTCGGACATGCATGAGAGAGGCGGTCCGCAACTAATCCATTGCTCATATATGCATACAATTCCTTGTTGTGATTGGCTAGGTCTATGTTTGCCACTAATCCATCTCTCATGTTGTAATATTTGCATAAACTATAGAAAGAGACTTAGTACAAGAACAGTTGTTGGGGGATATAATCCTTGCCCGAGCTGATCCCTTGTCGTTTCTCAACAACACCGATAGTCAGGAAGGAGAGGAGGAAGGAGATCATCATGACGGCTTCGGTGATCCAACAATGGAGGAGGAAGGAGATTATCATCATGGCTCCGGTGACGAAATGACGGAGGAAGGAGATCATGATGACGGCTCCGGTGACCGAACGGAGGAGGGAGCCTTAACAGTTGAAAACTCTAGTGAGGTATGTATATGAGAGAGGCAGTCCACAATTAGGCCTTTGCATGCATTAATTGTTTTGGTATTAATGCTTCTTTCTTCTTTTAGCCCTCCGGATCGAGCCAAATTTTTGCAAAGAGACGAGGCCCGAAAAAAAGGTTGTGCCCGTAGGAAAGGTTCATGGTCATAGAAATCGCGAAAGATGGCTAACCAATTGCTCCCAAGCGGACCAAGGACGCATTTGTACATCAGTGCAGAGTTGCTGTTAGGGACACCGTCCCGATCAGCATCGAGCAATGGAATAAGAATAAGAAGGACCCTGAATTTTCTTATGTCTGGGATAGACAGAAGAACAATCTTTTCAACTCGTTGAAGACAAATTTCAGCCTACCGCCAGAGGAGGATCCTCAGAACCCAGTTATACAGCAAAGGTCAAGGCGTTTGCTCTGAAGAAAATGGCAGAACTATTCAGGAACTAGAAAAAAGAGTTGAACAAGTTTGTCGACAAAGGTGAGAGTCGTGAGACTCCAAAATTCATCGGTCGGTTTGAGAAGATAAGAGACCACTGGCCTGCATTTGTGGCCTACAAGAAATCAAAGAAGGGTAAGAAAAGGTCACTGACAAACAAACAAAATGCTGCAAAGAAGAAGTATCACCATCACACAAGGTCAAGTGGCTACTTGAAAGCCCGGCCGTTGTGGGATAAAGCTGAGCAAGACGTGCTAGCTAAAGGGGTCCAACCGGCAACATTGCACTGGCCAGATCGGTGTAAGACTTGGTTCTTCGGGGTTGGGGGAACTTTGGACCCAGAAACAGGGGAGTGTGTTTGGACGGACGAGCAACTTGCAATACCCATCCAGAAGCTTCAGGCAGCAATCAGGGCAACGCTTGAAGGGACGTTCATTCCCGACAGAGAGAAGGACGAGCTGACAGAGACCCTCGGGAATCCTGAACACCCTGGACGAATATGAGGCACAACAAGCTCCGTTTTGTGGGTGATTGGGTTTCCCGACAGCGATGGTTATAGAAGCCGAGAGAGAAAGATGAAAGAGGAGGCAACCGAAATGTAGGTAATCAGTGCAAGATAAGAAAAACTAGAGGAACTTGAGAGGCAGCGAGCTAGCGGCCAACCATCTCAGCGACACGAAGATCGTTGCTTCGACGCTGCCCAGAAGCTACCCCACCATCTCAGCGGAGAAGCAGCATGGCTTCCACGGAGCTCGTTCAGCCTGCTGATTTCACGGCTATTCGCTACCCCATGGGTAGTATCACGAAGGTTGAACATTTGCGAGCTAATGACGAAATGGCAGAACCTGACCTTCAAGGCGGCGGTCGGCTCGTTGTACCTCCTCAAGCTGAGGAAACTTTTCATTGCCGTGTGATTCCACATGGCTATGCTATTGTGATGGTGGATGAAATAATGGAGGGATTTGAGGAGCTGGAGCTTGAGTACCCTACAGGTGAAGGGGAGAATCATCTGGAAAATGCTTTAAAGAGTACATGTCTATGGGGAAAGGAGTACATCGAGCTTCCAAAGTACTGGACGCCTCCTCCTCCTCCGCCGGGTCAGGGCACTCCGCCTCCTCTTCCTCCGTAACGTCAGGGCACTCCGCCTCCTCCTCCGTCGTGTCAGGGCACTCCGCCTCCTCCTCCGGCGCGTCAACGCACTCTGCCTCCTCCGGCGCATCAGCGGACTCCGCCGCCTCAGCAAGGGCGGAAGAGAGACACCGTTGCTCCGGCGTCTAGCAGTACAAGAGGCGGGAAGAAATTCAAATCTGGTCCCAACCTCCAGCGTCTTCCAAAGTTAACATATGAGAGGATTGACAAGGAAACCGATGACATCGTGCAAGCCGAAGTGAAGGCCCATTGGAAAAAGAAATCTCCACCTCCTAAGGTGCATCTGGTGAAAGCGAAGCGCACTCTGGATGCCCTTAAGCGACCACCATTGTCTCCGCCAAAATCCAACTATGACCGCATTATTGCGAAGACATTTCAAGAAGCGCGGCAGTTGGGAAGTACTACCAGCAGTGTTGCAAGAGAAGCAAAACGAAGAAGTGGGAAAACAATTCCCCAGCTCGGCGAACAGGAGAAGCAATCGTGCCCCCCGCTCAAGGTGTCTACGATATCGTCGCTGATCATCCGGGGCTATTGCCCAGTACCAATCTTGGTGACTGCGTGGGCGATGATGTACTGTTTGAAACTATGGAAGCAGTAGAGGTTTTCATATACGAGAACGGGAAGCCTCTCGTCAAACCTGATCATCCCCCTCTAACAACGATGATGCAAAAATTGCATGAATGGTACTTGGAAACCAGCAGGGAGAGTGGGGTCGATAGTTTGATGATCAAAATTAAAGATGAGCACGGCCTCTTTGGAACCGACCTGATGCCTGTTGAATTTGTGGAGTTATTTGAGTGGTCAATCAATAGGCCCTCGACAAACAACTCATGACTTGCTACTGTCTGTAAGTATTGCTTCTGTAATTAAGTCTCTAGCTTAGCTTGTTCATTGCATGTATATATAATTATCCTCACTATATTATGCAGATTAAAGATCATCGAATGCAAAAAAGGACGAATCTATGACATTGGGTTCATTAACCCAAATACCGTACATGAATGGTTGGTAAAAATTAGAGTTAAAGATATCGAGGAAAGCTTGCTAAATGCGTTCCTTAAACATCAAAACAAAAGGGAAACACTCTTTCCTTACAACTTCGAGTGAGTGTTACTGTCTTGTGCATATTCGGTTTCGCTTACTCGAGGTTACTTAAGTATTGTAATCGATGAGTTATACATATCTCGAGGATTATGCGGACATGACTGTAATGCTCCAGAAGTAAGTTCAACATTATCGCACCATATCTACAACTTTCGTTCATTTCCTGATATCGAGTAATAATTTTCTTTGCATGGCACAGGGTTTGGAAAAAGTTCGTCAGAATGGCTCCGGGTCTGAAGAAGGAGCTGCGATTTACACATCCCAAAGTAAGTAGTACTAACTAGTTCCGCGCTGATTCTAGTTTCATCAATACCATTATCATGTTTGCTTATCAGTTTGATTGAACTCTATTCTCGTAAAGTGATTGTACCAGTTACCCGGGAATGATTTATGTGGATACTACGTTTGCGAGTTCATTCGCCACTCGACCTCTGAGTGGGGCTTCTCTGACAAACAAATTGAAGTACATAAACAATATTCACAATTTTATTTTATTACCATCAATTCTATTGAGTTTCATTCATATATATGTATATTGACCCCCTTCTTTAAATTAGATGTGGGATAAGCGGCAAGAACTCCTACCCAATGATCGCATACGAGCAATTCAAGAGGAATTAGCGGGATTCTTTGTTGACCACGTCATACCTTAACACGGAGAATACCATGTCAAATTGGACATTGATTTTAGGTAGATGATGTTAGGGATTTTAAGAGATGTTATATTGTACTAATGTTGTAGCGTCGGATAGATATATACGACAACTTGTTGTTCGACCAAGCAGGGAGAAAGAGAGGTCACTTCTCTCTATATATGTTCATGACGATCTTGTGTAATTAATGGTTTCCTTCATTTCCTTACTAGCTAGTGTCGAGTTCTCTCTATATGTATAGTAGCTGGCGTCGACCAAGCACGGAGAAAGAGATGTCACTTCTCTTCATATGTAGTAGCTACATATGAAGAGAAGTGACATCTCTTTCTCCGTGCTTGGTCGACGCTAGCTACATGAGAAGTGACCTCTCTTTCTCCGTGCTTGGTCAACGCTAGCTACATGTAGTAGCTAGCGTCGACCAAGCACGGAGAAAGAGATGCCACTTCTCTTTATATGTAGTAGCTAGATAACACAATATTAAACCCTAAACTCTCCAAAACCCCTAAACCCCCCTTTAAAAAACCAGAGCCTTTTGGTCCCGGTTGGTGTTACCAACTGGGACTAAAGGTCCTCCTACCTGAGCGCTGCGCAGCAGCCACATGAAGCCTATTGGTCCCGGTTGGTAACAACAACCATGACTAAAGGTCCTCCTACCTGAGCGCTGCACAGCAGCCACGTGGATCCCCTTTTGTCCCGGTTCGTAAACCAACCGGGACTAAAAGTTTTGGGCTTTAGTCTCGTTCATTTTGCCTTGATTACTGAACCGGGACTAATGGGCCTCTGGAACCGGGACTAATGGGCCGTTTCCTACTAGTGAAATGGAAATATAAGAATACAATATTATTGCCTCTAGAGCATATTTCCAACACCTAAAAGTTATCTTTATGATCACTGTGTTTCAGATGATGTTTGAGCAACCCTAAAGTCCATCATCTTGTATGAAGTGACTGCAATACTCTCATGGTGGAACTAAATCATATATTAACTCTCTGTATTATATCAATAGAATTGTGACTATTACATCTCAAAGTATAACAAACAAGTTGGGTCAATTCAATATGACCGTTTTCAAACATTACTCTCAGTGTTGTTTTGGTATTATTGTTACACTTAATAAAATCCCATGTTCCGAGAAACACGATCAATAAACAACACTTGAGCTAGTCCTACATGCAAGACTAGAAATCAGGTTTTACCATTTATCATTCGTCACGTGCTTATGAGTGTTCCTTCAAATCAAATATTCCAGACTCATAACAGTTGTAGCATAGAATATAAACTCTTACCTATAAATGTGGAAATAAATAATATAATATTATTGCCTCTAGGACATATTTCAACACTAGGGTGCCCCTAGCTTTATATGCCTATGAAACCCTCCTCCAAATTATCTCAGATTTTCAACAACATGAAGATTCTACCACCATCGTTTTCCTCTTGGAGTGCTTGTAGAGGCTAGTTTATTGCCTCTGGAGAGGAGGATTCTTTAGTGACATCATCATCAAATCCTTCTGCATCATCATTTTCATGTTTCCCCCAACTATCTATGAGTAATCCGCTATAGGCACATGTGATGGATGGGATTATACTTCAAATTGATTAGGGAATGATCCCTAGTGTAATGATTATTCATGGAGCGACATTGTTATGATTTTGTTGTGCCCAATGCTTATTAGTAGGCTCCGCATAATATGATTTCAGATATGAACTTATGCACCATTTATTTCTATTTTTTCTTGGTTGTACCATGCAAGTTATATGCACCTATCATAGTCTTGATTCGGAGACCCGGAAGTGACAACCTGGGATATCAATGGAAACAATCCTGAGTTGAGGATAACATGTATTCATAAATTGTTAATGCATTTTTATGGTATACCTGAATTACCCTTTGTTTCTAATAGGACCCCTTGATAAGGGAGGGTAGAACTGTAGATGAGAGGCAAGTTCTTGGTAAGCACGTCTCTCAAGTTACAGAATGCATGCCTACACATAATCACGAACATGAGCAAGGTAGTGACCCCATGAACTGTCTTTGCGTCTAAAAATCATCCATGTAATATCCTAATATCCATCCCTATGCCTATGTTTGAAAGCTTTTGTTGCCCCTCTTGAAGTTAATTCTACTTGGCATCTACTAAGTATTTTTGCTGTTGTGAACTGCTTTATTGCACACACCAAGTTATTCATCATATTGTCATTACCACTAACACTTTTTGCTAGGAAGTACTTGTCTAAGGTGTGGTTGAATTGACAACTCAAGTGTAGTTGAATTGACAACTCAACTACTAAAGTTTGCAAGTATTTTTTTGACTCCCCTTATGCCGATTCAATACATTTAGGTTGTATTACTTCCCTCGAAGACTATTGCACCCCCACCCCCACACACTTGTGGGTTATCAACCGTCTCCATGTCCGAGTAAACCCCCTAATTCTCGGAGATATGAAGAACCCTAGTATGTGTATGGACTAAATACTGATACAATACATGATCCTCTTTTCAATGTTTATGTCAATGTTCTTCCCGATGTTGTGTGAAAGTCAACCGCACACATTTGCCTCTATGGATGAGAAGGACACTACTATCACTGGCGGAGCTTAGTGCAAGCAAAATGGGCTGTGGCCCGCCCGCCCAGTTTTGTTGCAAACCAATGGGCCTTCAGGCAGAAATGAGGCATGGAGGAAAAAATGTTGGGCTTTCTTCAAGATGGCCCGCCTAGTCATTTTGTTGAAGCTCCGCCACTGACTACTATCATGGTGATGATGGGTTGAGGAGAGGTACGTGCGGTGACAAAAGCTACCTCCCTCCTTCCCTGACTTCTTGATAGGGGGTAACAAAGATCGCCTTTAAGTCACGTTCACGGGTATAGTTCCCATTTTGCTAAATAGACTCTAACCAGTTCATGAACTGTTCGATTGATATCAACACAATATTTGTAGATTTACAAAAATTAAGAGAAAACATACTTTAAGATTATTGGGACAAAAGGATCAGGAGATAGTTTCGCTAAACAGATTCAAAATTTGTTATTTTCTAGTAAATAATACTCCCTCCGATCCATACTAGTTGTCGTTGAACGGATGTTTCTAGATGTATTTGAGTGCAAGATACATCCATTTAAGCGACAACTAATTTGAATGGGAAGGACATGTTTCCAGTGTGGGGAATGTGAAACTTACATGGACAAGTGGATTGGGAGATAATTAATAACTATTTAGCTAGACCGATCCAAAATTTTGTTCAAAATTCTATATTTTTCAGAAGGTATAGAAAAATTCCTGCAAATACTAGATGTTTCCAGCAGTAATCTAGGATTATTTAATGTTATTATGACAAAAGGATTATGAGATGATTGTATTTTTTAAATGATATTTAGTTTTCTCGTCATTTTTTAGCCCACCCTATATTATTTTTCTGGATTCATCACTGCAAGTGGGTTTCTGTTAAAAGAACATCACCAGAGAACTTGGAATACATAATCCAAGAAACATGTAACCCCCCATGTCAATTCTAGAACTTAAACCCAGATGCACTGATTTCACAGTAAAGAATCTATCTGTCTAAAGCTACATTTAATTCGTGCTTACTAGAAAGACTCCATAAGCACTTTTTTTTTAGAAAAGGAGGATGACCCCCGGCCTCTGCATCCGGGCGATGCATACGGCCACTTTATTAATTATTCTCATAAGACCTTACAAAGTAATACCACAGTAAGACTAAAGCCGCATTCTAAGCAACAAAATGTCGCTACACCTATCCAGTTGATGAAGGGGCGCAGATAGCCTGGGCCTAATACCAAATAGACATCGCAGCCAAACCTAACATCTAAGACCTTAGAACCCATCCAGGACGCCTGCCAGTCATGGGTCTCGCCGGTCCGGCGTGCTCTCACAGGCCGCCGCCGCCAACTGCCACCGCTCCATCTTCAGAACTGTACTGATGCATCAACCTTGCTCGGTCTAGCTATCGTCGACACCACCACGGCGCCCAACGGCACCTCCTCCCTGCGCGCAAACACCTGAGCACGTCGCGGTCGCCACTGATACACCTCAGCACCATGCTGCCAAGTACCACCAGCCGACACAACTTGAAGCCTTTGGAGAATCTGTCGTGCGTAGCACCTGCCGACCAGGCATGACAAAGCGTAGCACCTGTCGGCCAGGCATGACTTGACATCTTCACCGAAAGCTCCGTGCAAGACGAAGCCGCTCCACCTCCTGCCTCTGTCTTCCAGCGCTGCTCCACAAACGATGCTCCCAAGAGAGAAAACGACACCGCAGTACCGCCATCGTCCGACCTAGAAGACCAGATCCTAGGGTTTCCCCCGGAGCAGCACGAGTGGGTTGACGGTAGTCACACGACGATGCCTTCATCAAGGTAACGACACAGAACGCCGCCATCGTCTGCCATCGGCTCGGTTTTCACCGGCAACTATGTCTTCCCGACTCGCAGCCGGAGCTAGATGACGGATCTCAAGATCTGCCCATCCAGCGTCAGGCCGACCAGCTCCGGCGAAGGAGATGGCCACCACAGCCGCCCCGACGTCCTCGTGTTGCAGGTCCAGCCCAGAAGCCGTTTGACGTCACCGGATCAGCGGAGATGCACGACAGCGTGTGGAGCAGCCCGTTGAAGCCATCTGTGCCCAAATTGGGTGCCCTAGCCGCCGCCGCAGAGATCTCGCCGTCCCCGGCTCCAGCACGCCGACCCTGGTCGCCGCCGGCACGCGCCACCGCCCTTGATCCGGTCGGAGTAGAACGCCGCCACCTAGATCCAATCGCGGGCCGAGGAGGATTGCCGCCGCCGCCGCTGCAGCCCGCAGGCTTAGCCTGCGACGCCCTCGGCGACGGCGGCGGGAGGTGGGGACCGCTCGTGGCAACTGGAGGCGGCCGGCGGGGTTGCCCCGGTGCGGCGCGGCGCCGCCGCACGGGGGTAGGAGGGTCTCCTCACGAGTAAGCTTAGCTAGCTGCTGGATGGAATTGACTCCATAAGGCTGGTGCCAACGCGGGCGGTAGTGGGGGCGGTACCGCCCGCGGTCGGGCGGTAGCGGGGCGAGAGAGGGGCGAGACGAGAGCGGCGGGCGGTGGATCCGTCGCCGGGCGAGAGCGGGCGCTATCGCCCCGCTCTCGCCCGCGTTGGCGGCGGCAGGCGGGCGGTAGTGGGGCGGGAGGCGGGGCGGCGCGATGGCGTGGCGGGGCGGTAGTGAGGCGGTAGTGGGGGCGGCAACGTGGCGCGCTCTGATTCGTCCACGTGGCGCGCTCTAATTTTTTTAATTTTTTATGTAATTTTTTTATTTTTTATGTAATTTTTTTATTTATTATGTAATCAGTACAATTTGTAGTTGAATAAAATTATTTTCTTACATTATTTTGAATGTCTAAAGAAATGCGAGTGAAATAACTAAATCTGAGGAGAGAGAAGATGACGTGGCGGTAGTCTGCCACTACAGCCCGTGCACTGGCACCGTGATGTGAGAGTGGGGTGAGAGTGGGGTGAGAGTGAGGGTAAAAGCTGACGTGGCGGGGCGATAGTGGGGCGGTGCGTTGGCACCAGCCTAAGGCTGGTGCCAACGCGGGCGGTAGTGGGGGCGGTACCGCCCGCGGTCGGGCGGTAGCGGGGCGAGAGAGGGGCGAGACGAGAGCGGCGGGCGGTGGATCCGTCGCCGGGCGAGAGCGGGCGCTATCGCCCCGCTCTCGCCCGCGTTGGCGGCGGCAGGCGGGCGGTAGTGGGGCGGGAGGCGGGGCGGCGCGATGGCGTGGCGGGGCGGTAGGGAGGCGGTAGTGGGGGCGGCAACGTGGCGCGCTCTGATTCGTCCACGTGGCGCGCTCTAATTTTTTTAATTTTTTATGTAATTTTTTTATTTTTTATGTAATTTTTTTATTTATTATGTAATCAGTACAATTTGTAGTTGAATAAAATTATTTTCTTACATTATTTTGAATGTCTAAAGAAATGCGAGTGAAATAACTAAATCTGAGGAGAGAGAAGATGACGTGGCGGTAGTCTGCCACTACAGCCCGTGCACTGGCACCGTGATGTGAGAGTGGGGTGAGAGTGGGGTGAGAGTGAGGGTAAAAGCTGACGTGGCGGGGCGATAGTGGGGCGGTGCGTTGGCACCAGCCTAAGCACATACTCCCCCGTCCGAAAATATTTGTGATTAAAATGAATAAAAAGGAATGTATCTAAAACTAAAATATATCTAGATATATCTTCTTTTATTAATTTTGATGACAAGTATTTCCGGACGAAACTCGTTGGCTACGAGGTCGATAAAATGAATCGAACTCTGAAATGGCGCGTGCGTCTTGTGCAAAGAAAGCGACCGAGCGGACGTTCGCTCCCTATGTATTCAGACGGCCGGCCTAGACGATACTATTGATCCTTATGTTTTTCGGCTAGTGGTTCTGGCTGCGCCAGCTAGCTAAGGTGGATCGAAAGCAACGTGTGACCAATGGTTGCTGGTGCTTCGTATTCGATTGGTTGGTCTTTCATGCGCACTGTTCACGTGGGCTAAACCCTGCTCTAACTCCGTGGGCTCGACCTAGCTTGCTAGAAAGCTTTGTATTTTGGCCGGCAAGTTCATTCTACGTGAACTAAATGTATGGTCTATTGTTTTTTAGGGTAAATGTATGGTCTATTAATTATTGTGTCGCCACGACTCAATAGTTTTACATGATTGTTTTTAGCCAGTAGTTAGTGTTATGCCCTGTTCGAAATCTCTCCACTCCGTGGAGTTGTGGAGCTCGGTTTTGGCAGCTCCGTCAAAGTGAGCTGCAGTCTGGTCCGCTCCAGGAGCGGAGTTAGAGGAGCGGAGAGGAATCGAACACTCCCTTAATCAATGTGTAACTACCGTTTGTTCAAACATTATACATAATTTTTTCTGTAGTCAATGGGCCGTGTTATACGCGCGAAACTAAAATATAGTGCGTTCATTGGTTTGCTAACTGGTGAATATCCCTTAAAAGCATACCCCAGACAAAATGTACACATGACTATAATAACAATGAGCACTATGGAACAACATATAACTGTGGTACAAAAGCGAAGTGCAAAAGTGTAGTAGAATTAAAGGCATTACACACTCATGTCAAAATGTTGTAGGCATTTAAATCTGATTTTAAATATTTTCTCAGGGGGAATCCTATTTTGATTTAGACGCTCCTTTCAATAACAACAATTTTGGAATTATAAAGTCCATAGTTTTAAAACGCTAACACAGTTATTCTATAAGCATAGCTCCTTGAACAAATAATGATGTTGCTAAAGTGTGCTAGAAGGAAACAAGTTCCCAAAAATTGTAGGTGTGGACCACGAGAAATGGGAACATAAAAAATCAAAAGGTGTTTACTCTTGATCTTATAGAGTGAACGTCCACTAATTGATACTTTCATTACAATATTTTGTAGGATTTTCCTTGTTGCACTGCACTC
>LR738709.1:48958180-49043104 GCA_902687465.1 Secale cereale | reverse complement strand
CCCCCCCCCCCCCCCCCGCTCAATCAGGACACCGTCTCTTGGCATCTAGAGCCAAGTGGCCGATTCTCGACCAAGCCCTTATACCAAGCCATTTTGCCCTCCCACAGCCCGACGAAACTTACTCTCTTTTGGGAGATTAAGTTGCCAATGAAGATTATGATCTTCCTGTGCCAATGGGTACATGGTCACGTACCTTCGGGTACTGAGGTGCACAAACGTAATGGCCCAAGGAATGGGCTTTGCCCGCTGTGTGGGGTTCCGAAAGACTCCAACCACATTTTTTCTGGTGCCCCATGGTGATTTTCCTTTGGGGTTGCTTTTGGGAGATTGTGGGAGGACAATGGTGTCACGATAATCTTCCGGACATGTTTCGGGAAATTGTTAGCTTCCTCACTAGGATGCGGCCGTCCATATGGGTCGCTATGGGGACCCTAGCATGGACTCTTTGGAATGTGCGAAACTAATTAGTGATCGAGCACATGATCCCTAGCCGTGTGACTGATGCCATTTACAAAATGTGTGGCTTTTTGCAGCTCTGAAGACCGCTTAGCAAGCGGCCCGATGGGGAGAACATCGACATGATCGTCGCCGGTCTTCGCTACACCGCCAGTTCGCTTGCTCCACCGACCCCTCTGCCGCTACCGGAGCCTGATTAGCTTCTAGCTTTTCTTCTTGTCAGGGTGTCTTTTGCTGTGTGCCCCCCAGTGGAACTTATTTTAGTTTTCTTTTGACTACTCGTTCTCACATTCTTGAATCTTGACCTTTTGTTGTTGTCGGATGTTGTGGGCGGTTGTTTTATTTATAAAGCGGGAGAAAACACTTTTTCCTATAAAAGCATGAATTCGGTTTAATAAGAAGTTGAAATTGTATCTTTCTCACCAAGTTTTATTTTCTTTAAGCACATGTTGCACTTTGCATTCAACTAAGATTAAAATTCTCGGAGACCAACTTAGACATAAAACATCTTAGGTACCTTAAGATTGCAAAACCGATAATTGTTCCCCATTTTTAATGCACCCGACCGAATTATTTCGTGTGAAATTCATGGCCTGGCCCTAGCGGCCACCACAATAAACAAGCATGCTCTTTGAAATTAAAAATTACATGGATGTTGTCCTGGACCAGAAGAAATGAGAATTAAACTTCAGGCTATGTATTGTGGACCATTTGTGTGGACTTACAAATATTGTGGACCTGTTTTTATTTTGGTGGGCCCATTTGACAGTGTGCACCCATCATTTTACCATTTGCAAAGAACACCTACCCCTCAAAAAAAAAATTGCAAAGAACATCTTCCTTGCGACAGTAATTTAGATGAGCTTAATTTTGCCAGTGTTTTTCCCTTTCTAAAAAAGCTTTAATCTCCTGGATGAATCCGACGGCCGGAAACCTAGGCATAGGTAGCTCCGAGAGTACTACGTGGGATGGATCGATACGATCGAATCATGGGGGCGATGAGCTGTCCAAGATGCATCAAGTGGCACACGTGGTCCGCCGATGAGGTGTACACATTCAAGTATTCAACCAGTGTGCTCCTCGTGGTCCATTAGTAAAAGGCAGCACACACACTCGTATAATTTATGCAGGTGTGTACCCGGCCAACTCGGATCAAATACAAAATGCTGGAATTTGCGTAGCTACTAGAGCTCCACGTCACCCCATATGATTTATTTTCTCGGATTTATAGTACGATGCTACACTCCTCCCCGTGGTTTTCAATATTCACACCGCATGTGTGTATGTCCCTATCGATTCTCCCGGGGAATTAGGGGCTGGATACTTGGATTGCCCTTGAGAGAGTGTGTAACTTTGCATCATATTAATACAATTATTTTGGAATTTCCATGTAATTTTTATCATGTTTGAGGTGTTTTGTACTTCCAGTAAACGTTGATAATATATCTGGATCAAGTTCGCAATAATAATAATAATAATAATTCTTCCTCTATATGTTTATCTCCTGAGAGCGCTGCTATGCGAACGACACTACAGCAAACGATTTACGACCGACACACTATGGCTACCATTGGATGAAGCTAGCTAGCACTACTACACCCTTGGATTGTAGCGTCGTGAGCATATCGGCCAGCAAATGTCGTGTGTATGGCATTTTCGATCTCCTGAACTTGCATACATGGTTGTATGTAATCCTGGGCATGAGCAGCCCGACCCAATGGGCCAAACCCGAAGCCCAATGGCTGAGCTAGGCTCAAGCTCCAAATTTAAGCTCGACCCGAGAGCTCCAAAAAAGGCCCGAATGAGCTAAAAAAAAGGATTTTAATAAAATATTGAGATAATATAATATTTATTTACACAATCTTTACAATAATTAAAGTAGTATATTTTTTCTCCTAAACTTGTGTGGTTTGATGTAAAACCTCGACATGAGAAACTCGGGCCAGTGGCCCTGAACCAAAGCCCGACGGTTGGTCTGATCTCGAGCTCTAGATTTAGGCCTTGGCCTGAAAGCATAAAAAGGCCCCGATTAGCTAAAAATAAAAAAATTAAGGAAATTTTGATATAATACAATATTTATTTACCCAAAAAAATTACATTAATTAAAATAATATTACAGAATAGGAAAAGTTAGTGTTTGTTTATCTTGGCATGTGTCAGGCTCAAGTTTTCCAGGCCAGACTTTCTTAAGCCTGGCAAAACAAAAGCCTAGGTTTAGTGGATTGGGTTTTCTAAATCCCGGATTGACAAATGTCTCTTCTATTTTTAAGAACATGGAAGCTTAATTGGGTTCGAATAAATCGAGCCGAATTAGCTCATTATCCACCCATTGTCTACTTATTTCGCCTCTTAATCTTCTCCCATCTTCTATGTATGGATAAGAACGTAGACGGGCTTCAGTTCGCCAAACATGACAACCTGATGAGCTGGAAAGATTGTTCTATTACGATTATAGTTTTTGCTTTAGTGGGTCGGGCTTTGTAAAGGACGGATTGGCAAATGTCTCTTCTATTTTTAAGAACATGAAAGCTTAATTGGGTTTCGATAAAATCGAGCTGAGCTAGCTCGTTATCCACCCATCATCTACTTAATTCGTCTCTTAATTTTTTTCCCATCTTGTAAGTGTAGATAAGAACGTAGATGGCTTTGGCTCGCCAACACAACAAGCAAATGAGATGGAAAGATTGATCCGTTACGATTATAGCCTTACGTTTAGTGGAGTCGGGCTTTTTAAAGGCCAGGCCAGCAAATGTCTCTTCTATCTTTAAGGATACAAGAGCTTAATTGGGTTCAAATAAATCGTGACGAGTTTGCTCATTATCCATCCATCATCTACTTAATTCACCTCTTAATGTTCTTCCATCTTCTATGTATGGATAAGAACGTAAACGGGCTTTGGCTCGATAAACACGGCAAACTGATAAGCTAAAAAGTTTAATTTGTTATGATTATAGCCTTAGGTTTAATGGGGTCAGACTTTCTAAAGGTCAGAACGGCAAATGCCTCTTCTATTTTTCAGTACACGAAGGCTTAATTGGGTTCGAATAAATCGAGCCTAGTTAGCTCGTTATCCATCCATCGCCTACTCAATTCATCTCTTAATATTCTTCCATCTAATTAGTGTGGATAAGAACGTAGACGGGCTTTGGCTCGCCAAACACGATAAGCAGATGAGCTGGAAAGATTGTCCGTTACGATTATAGCCCTAAAGACCAGGTGAAAAGAAATCAAAAAGTGAATTGTGCAGACAACCAAAAAAAAACACTCGTCGCTAGCCAGTGTCGCAATGCACGAGTATCCGCATGAAACGGCTCTCTATTCTTTTCATCTAATAATTAATTTTTCTGGTTTTCTCAAACAAAATTCTAGGAGTGTTCAATAGAACCGTAGAAATGTGGTGCTGATCTATCAGTAAGACCAGTCGACTTTTCTCTAAAGTCTTGAAAACATCATCAAAATTACAAAGTTTGTATACTACATTTTTTACAGAAACAGTTGATAGTTTGAAATAATTGACTTTGTTTCATTTGCTCCTTATAATTTGCCCCAACAAAAATACCAAATAAAGCTAGGCGACTTGTGAGATAACAAAGGGAAGAAAAAAGGACGCCCAAATGCGGAATGGTTTTAAGGATAACCGGCTGCCACCGGCTACTTCCGGCGACCCCGCTTTCTATATATACCCACCTCTTTTTCCACCCTCTCCACACACCCCGTCTACTCCGCCCTTTCGTCCCCGTCTCCGGCCGTTTCCCACCCGCCGCTCGCCGGAGCTCGCAAAGCTTTCGTCACACCACATATATCCTTCACTCCAAAAGCTCATACCCTTCTGACACCGTCGGCCGGATTGGCCGTCGATGCAAAAGTGTTCTTCTTGAATCGTGAGGTTAGCTAGCGGCCGGCCGTAGGAATAGGATCGTCGCGCCATCTCCGGCGGCGTGTAGGATGCTCATCGAAGATTGCGACTGAGGCGGCGGCGGCTAAATGTACCGCAAGAACGCGTCGGCACTCACCTGCTTCTACCTGTACCTCCTCTGGTTCTTCTTCCTGAAAAAGTAGCAGAGCAAGCGATCGATCGAGCCAGCGACTCGAGATTGAGATTGTTTGGGTTTGATACATATATAGGTGCTCTCGTTGACTGATTGGAAGTTGGAGGGGAGTGATCTCGGCGATGGAGCTGGATCTGAACGTGGAGGAGAAGCCGGCGGCGGTGGCGCGGAGCGACTCCGGGACGTCGGAGTCGTCGGTGCTGAACGCGGAGGCGTCCTGCGGCGGAGGCGCCGCGCCGGCCGAGGAGGCCTCCAGCTCGACGCGCCAGCCGGCGCCGGCGCCGCGGGCGGTGCTCGAGTTCAGCATCCTGAGGAGCTCGGCGTCCGCCGAGGGCGAGAACGACGTCGGCGCCGATGACGACGAGGAGGAGGCCACTCCCTCGCCCCCGCCTCCGCCGCCGCCGCGGCACTACCACCAGCACCTGCTGCAGCCGCAACAACTCGTCACCCAAGAGCTGTTCCCAGCCGCGGCCGCCGCCGGCGGTCCGCCGCCGATGCCCGTGCCGCAGCATTGGGCCGAGCTCGGCTTCTTCCGCCCCGCGGCGCCGCCTCCGGACATGAGGATCCTGCAGCTGCAGCAGCTGCAGGCGCACGCGCCGCCCCCGCCGCCGCCGGCGGCCCAGCCGCCGGTGGCCAAGAAGAGCCGCCGCGGCCCGCGCTCCCGCAGCTCGCAGTACCGCGGCGTCACCTTCTACCGCCGCACCGGCCGCTGGGAATCCCATATCTGGTCCGTACACAAATCCCTCCAACCACCCCCAAAAAGAAACCCAATTTTTTCCTCAAATATCATCAACTGATTTTTCAGTTCTTACAATTTTTCTTGCCCCTGTTCATCGCTAAATGCAGGGATTGCGGCAAGCAGGTGTACTTGGGTGGATTTGACACTGCACATGCAGCTGCAAGGTACAAATTTAATTAAGCACGTACATAATTGTGATGTGATCATCACCTGAACTACCTGTACTGGAACTCTGAAGTCATGTCCACTCTGTTCATTTCACCGTGCCAAATTGACCTTGGGATGCTCCGCAGGGCGTACGATCGAGCGGCGATCAAGTTCCGTGGCGTCGACGCCGACATAAACTTCAACCTCAGCGACTACGAGGACGACATGAAGCAGGTGATCACCAAAGACACCAACAAGTGTTCCTCATCCAACCAAATTATTCAGATTCAGAGAGCATTAGTACTGTTGTTGAAACTGATGAACATAAGAAATTCTGAGTTCTGACTCTGTTTTTGTTGTTTGGTGGATGATCTGGATCAGATGAAGGGCCTGTCCAAGGAGGAGTTCGTGCACGTGCTGCGGCGGCAGAGCACCGGCTTCTCGCGAGGAAGCTCCAAGTACAGAGGCGTCACCCTGCACAAGTGCGGCCGGTGGGAGGCGCGCATGGGCCAGTTCCTCGGCAAGAAGTAAGAAAATTTTCCCCTTTCCATTTTGCACCAGTTTTACATTTCTTACTTCATGGCATGTTGCACTGAATGCACTTGTGAAGTTACATATGCATCTCTGGATGTGATTGTGCTGTGGCCTATCTGATCTGAATCTGAATCTCATAAGAGAGAGTCATGATTAGATCAAGCAAGATCCCATGATCCATTAGGAATGTATTTTAAGCAGTAGTTCTTAGGTTGAAAAATAAGATGCATAGATCAGGAAACAATAAAATGAAATACTCCCTCCGTCCGGAAATACTTGTCATCAAAATGAATAAAAAGGGATGTATCTAGATGTATTTTAGTTCTAGATACATCCCTTTTTGTCCATTTTGATGACAAGTATTTTCGGACGGAGGGAGTAGTAGGCAGTGGATAGGGAGTTCCTCAAACAACATGCTTGGGTGCAGGTACATATATCTTGGGCTATTCGACAATGAAGTAGAGGCTGCAAGGTTCCTGAGCTTGGATTCTGCCCATTGATGCACAATAAAAAAGTTGTTTCTTTTTTCTCCATCAACCGAAGTACCGACTCGAATCTCTTCTCTTTGTTTTCTCTTCTTCTTTTTCTTGTCCGGAAAAATCAGGGCTTACGACAAGGCGGCGATCAAATGCAACGGTAGAGAGGCCGTGACCAACTTCGAGCCGAGCACCTATGATGCGGAGCTGCTCAATGAAGTTGCTGCTGAAGGTAACAACATGATATGAAATTTGATTTTATATTTTTAACCTTGTCATGTTTGTATCTGTAAAATTTTGGGTTGGCGATTAGCTGATGAACTTGAATTTGATTATGACGATTGGCAGGCGCAGATGTGGACCTCAACTTGAGCATATCTCAACCAACTTCACAAAGTCCCAAAAGGGATAAGAGCAGCCTTGGCCTGCAACTCCACCATGGATCATATGAAGGCTCTGAGCTAAAGAGACCAAAGGCAAGTACAAATGCTTTCTTTAACAGATTTGGCAACCAGTCCAATTTCACTGCTGGATTTGTATGGCTACCTGATCCACTATGTGATTAATAATTGAGTTTCACTATCACCATGCTAGTGACTGCAGTATTATGCCCTATCGTAGCAAAGTCTTTTTCCTAGTTTACTTCATAGGAACTACTACAGCTATTGTCAAAATTAAATTTCACCGTCGGCTGACCCACCGCCCAAATTATATTCACCACACAGTAACATGTTAACTTTTCCTGCCTGACCATGGTTATCTATCTATTTTTCATTCAGAAATTAAATAGCTTGAGAAGATTATTACTAGTTGACATTGAACTGGAAAATATCTTTTGCGTGTTATGCAGGTCGATGCGCCCCCTGAGATGGTCGCAATCCCTCATCGATACCCCATTCTGACCGAGCATCCACCAATCTGGCATGGCCAATCATATCCCCTCTTTTTAAACAATGAGGTGAGGTGATACTAAATTTTAAAGCTCCTTTCACCTAAAATTTTCATGGTGGCTCTGTCGACGCGACTCTGTTTCGCAATCTAGACAGTGCCCTTGTAGCTGTCACGGTTGTACTTAGCGTCAATTAAACCTTTTCCTGTGTGGCTGCAAATATCTCAAGTTGGCCTGATTTTCATAGTCCACCCATTCCCGGTCGACTTCAGAGCCATTAATTCCCAGCACAATTTTCATATGCAGGATCTTGAGTCCTCACAAACTGTCCAATTGAGTTCAGAGTCATAGGATATGCATAGTATAAATATGCTGATTTTTTTTCCTCCTAAAGGAACATCCTAGAGAGTTGACGATTCAGATTTAGCCCACACCAATAATTTGGTCAATATTCCTTCATGTGGCTAAGAACGTTTTTTTTTCTATGGCATGACCACTATTCAGAGGTTTTATTTATTTATAGCTAGAAAAGAGATCTGAATCGTACCAATACTATTTTAATGGTATGAGTACGGCTCACAGCTTTACGTGGAAGCAAAAGAAAGCTAGCAAGTCTGGCACCTTACAGTAATAGGATTAATTAGTACACAGTTTGCCATTTGTTTTGAAAACCCAAAATTGGTTTGCCATTCTACTTTTCCTAAATTATCCTCTCAGATTCCTCAACTACGTACTAGACTTCAAGAGTATCTTCACATGTGTCATTTTCTTATTTTATTTTTCCTGGAAATAAAGTTCAGCTGGACATATCCACCTCACTTTTATGTCGACCAAAGCGATAGGAATTAGACCAATTCTAGAAAAGAAACAAAGAACAATCCAATTTCTGTCAATTTTGTTGAATTTGTCCTACATCAGCATGCTAAATTATTCTTCATTTGTATATGCAGGATGCAGCCAGAGATCATAGCAGGAGGCCAGAGGTGGCCACAGGGAGTGTTCCAACCTGGGCATGGAGGGTGAGCCACCCTCCTCCAACACAACCCATGCCACTCTTCTCGTCGTCATCGTCCGCTGCAGCATCATCAGGATTCTCCAAAACCGCCGCGGCAGCTGCCCCCGGCGCCCCATCGGCCTCATTCCGGTTCGACCCGATGGCGCCATCATCGTCGTCAAGCAACCAACACCACCACCACCCCCGCTGAAAAAGAAGCCATACTGTAAATTTTCTGGGAAGCCAGTATCTTTTTGCCCCTCCGGCGTTTCAGCGTTTTCGGTCTCGCGCCGGGGCGGTTTCATGTAGTGGATTGGATTCATGACTTTATTTCCCATGCTGCCCAAGTGAAATGCCCCTTCCTTTTTTGCGCTCTCTGCGTCAGCGCATTGGTCCCATAAATAATCGTCGCTGTCAGATACTAACCTCAGCTCATCTCACCATCTGAGATGGATTTATACCATTGTTGTAGACAAACTTGTCACTGAAATTCAGCAGTACCGATACCATAAGATAAGAGGAACCTTTACTTTGGGAATTATTCCAGTCCCTTTTCTTGGATGTCAGTTGGCTCTTGTTTTTGCTCTATAGCCAACTACCACTGCTGAATTGTACTGCTGTTTGTTCTTGCACTGTTACAAGATTTGGCTCTAACGGATGCCAAAGCATCTGGTGCAAGAATATAAATACTTGAGATAACATCTGAAATAATTATGTATTTAATGATATTGAAAAGAAGTAATCATACATGAATCCTAAACTCTGTAGACTTACTAGAATGTATGCCCAGAAATGTCAATTACAAAAAATGGTGATTTCCAATGGAAAAGTATCTCTCTGAAATGGATGGTTTCCTAAAAAGTATGAATGGTTACATCAATAAAAATATCATGGAACAAAAACAGATACTTCAGAAGCACTAGAACTGTAGAACAGTTGGACTATGACAGTTTCCTGTGCAATTTCCTCCAGAACAAATTCAGAACTGTTTGAAGACAGTAGCATGGAGTGACATATGACCTCGTCTGCTGTTAAATCCAACGGGACGCTGCTGTGATTTTGTCAGGTAAAAGCTTGTCTGTCGGGGATGGAGAAATATACCCGACGGCAGCTGTCGGTGTCGATCGAGTCATTGGTCGGCCAAAAGTTTGGAGAGGGAATCCGTCACGTGAAAGGGCACATGTTTTTGACAGCCACCATATGCAGTAGTAAGATCACTGCTAGATAAGATAAAGATCTTTTTTTGAAAGAGATGCATATAGATAGATAGATAGATGCCCTCCAAATATGCGACTAAATCGAGAACCGTGCACACTCGCATGCATTTGTTCCACCAGAGGGCATGTGCGAAACAGATGAATTCGGCACGAATTTTCGTAGGAAACAAGTTTACTTTCGCGTTCCTTTCGAGAAGAAAGAACTGGAAGGTGCATGCATGGTACTAGATTTACTGGCATCCTCCAATCCCATGATTGTATTGCTTTTGTTTACTAGCTTCGATATGCCTCTGAAGGTGTTCATCAAGCAAAATTTGAAGCAGACAAGTAGGAAATATTTTTTGTTGGTTTTGATGAGGAAGGAAGGACCACATCAACTTACCACAGAAGCAACTTGAGATTATATGTAATGGCACGAAACCCCTACCAAGGGAATCACTTGAAAGGCAAATTTGGTCTCAACAGAAACTAGTTCACCTAAATAAAATTCAAGGCTACAATGCTAATTTGTTTAGTTATTTTATAGTTCTCACACAAGAAATCGAGTTCCGTCAATCTCCAACTTCAGCTGTAAAAACATGAAGTGGCGCTATTACGGCTTTCTAGCATCCATTTTCACATGGCTCGGGCACCCTTAGGATTTCCAATAATAAGAAGAAAGATATTGGTATTTTGCGTGATGTTTGACTTGTTGTTTATATCCTCCAATTTTTTCACAGTGAGATCAATTGAGAAAATAATATATTTTGAGAAGTTTTCATCAATAATTAGAAAGAAGCTAGGTCTATTAAGACTCACAAGCATGTCGTTCAAATGTCAAAATCCTAGAAAATAATGATAGAAAATCCGCACAAATGACACATCCAATATGTTTTTGCGCGAGAGTCAAACTGGTCATCAGCTGAGGAGAAACAAAATATCTGCTAAGCTTGATTTGGTGGCTACAATAATGCAACTTAAAGAATCAAGCGAAGGTACAATTTCTAAATGGCTATGATAACTGTCGTACAGGTGTCGACGTGTAACATTATAGTATTTTGATGCCTTCGTCAGTTCTGTCATTTCATTATTCGTTCCAAGAAAGGAGGCCTAAAGATATTCACGCAACAGCTCCACTAGATCACCGACAAACGACCATCAGGTACCATAGAAAAAAAACAATCTGAAAACCTAAAGTACAACCACCCATCTTCAACACTAATACACTAAAAAAAACCAAACCATCAAATTAATTAGTGCAATCTTTATGGTATGTTTAATTTTCATTTGTGAATTTTTGTTCTTCAGTGAAAATAACAAGTTTGACCCACTGAACTTTGCTTCTAGGGAGAGTAAGATGCACAATTATATGGTACATCAATTTTTGTGGAACAAAAAGCTGCAATGTAGAGCAATCATCAGCATTAGACCTCGTAAAATTGTACTTGTTGTTAAGGCTTCAATGTCAATGACAGTTTGTAACGGTCTCGAAAGAAGAAGCGCTCTTATGCGTAGCATCGACGAAAGTAAAATAAATAAATAAATAAAGCCCAATTTGGGTTTTTTAAGGATTGAGGATGTCCTTGTTTTTTCGCTTCCATGTGGTGGGTC
This sequence comes from Secale cereale, assembly GCA_902687465.1. Lineage (NCBI taxonomy): Eukaryota > Viridiplantae > Streptophyta > Magnoliopsida > Poales > Poaceae > Secale > Secale cereale. The sequence continues at coordinate 49,032,013 of LR738709.1, read as the reverse complement.
TCTCTCTCCCTCCTTTTGGCATGATTCCTTTGAGAGGAAATATATGTATATCTTGAGCCTGTCGGAATTGCGTCACTGCTTACGTTAATTCGCAACCTGATTGTAATAATAATCTTATAGCATGACATGGACTAGAGGGAGATTAAAGTATGAATGGTGGGCGCAGCAGTACTATATTAGGCCTGATGGCATTGTTTATGCTGGAGGTTGATGATGATTCCTTGTATTAGTTGTACTCGGAGGAGAGTTCTTTTTAAAAGCTGGTCTTGTTGTTTGTACCATGCTTTGTTTATTGGAGATAATCTTGTACACCCTGCAGATGTGTAATATACTATTAACTTAACACATGTACTAACTTTAGCACACTGTCCCTTATAAGAAAAAGGGGGGTTGAATAGCTATGATTATTGAAGCTGGTCATCATGATCTGGATTTTGTTAATCCCTTCTTAAACCTATGCATTATTCACTAGTGTGGTATCCATGAATACTGGAGGTGACATAGAAAATTCAGAACTTCAAATCCCATTTGTAAACCCAATTTTTTTCTCTTGATTTTCCAAGAGCTGGATTATTTCCTGCTAAAGTGTTCTGCCCCAAACAGAACCTTAATATGTTCTTAAGGTGGATAGCTTATCATGGGAAGCAAGAGGCAAATGACATAAGTTGAATGAAACAAGTTGTATACTATTATGTGTTCAGAACTTCAGATTGGCCAGATCCAGCTATTTTTTATATTGGTGTTAGTGCACAGAGTTGATCAACACAATACATCATATACCGTATATTCAGAAGATACTATTATATTGTTGGACTTTGATGCTCAGCACGAAAGAGATCATGTGAAATTTTGCTCCACTCAGTAGAGCTGTCGAGATACATATGCAGCCAACATTTATATTCACACAAAATTTGATTTTGATGGTGACACAACACCTATACTGATCTTGCACGACCCATCGCTGTCGACCGTGCGGTTAGGAAATAATACAATCCACTAGATAGACCTGGCCCTGCACAAAGAAAATTGTGATGATGAATCATGCACACAAAAGATGAATGTACTGTCTCTACAGTTACACGTAGAAATTGCCACGTTAACATGGAATTCTCTAAATGTGCATCCAAAGGGTCACTATTTCTCGAAAACAAATTGCATTTGAAACAGAAAAAGGACTTCTCCTGTTTTATGCAAAAAATCATATGTTTGCTTTTATAATGTACTCTTACTGCACTGAACACTGAAACAAGGGCCATCCTTTTAGGCTTTTGCACCCCCCCTTCCCCCCTAAATCCTGCTCTGTCATGTGGTTTTGGTGACGTGCCTATGCTTTTGCAAGCACGTGCAGTAACAAAATGTATCGTCTCTGTAGTTACAAGGAGATTTTGCAGGAACACAGAAAATTGCACCACTATTTGAAGTATTTCTGTGTGCGAGATAAGAAGTTATGTACTCCCTATCTAAACACTCTTATATTAGTTTACAGAGGGAGTACATAGCCTATAGAAATTACCATGTTAACATGGAATTTCGTAAATGCACTGTCCCTCGAAAAACTTGTGTAGGATAAACATGCTGAGGAGGCACTCTCTTGGCGTGTGCCTGTTTTTTTGTTTTTAGGGTTTGTTGAGTTGTGTCCTCGGTAGAACTCATTTTTATGGTTTGCCTGTTATTTGTACTCTGATGTCTGGTGTCATGTGTGTTGTGTTGAACTGTTCGGATCTTGTTGGCCTGTGGCGGTTTGCTTTATACTCCTATATAAAGCGGGGCGAAAGCCTTTTTCGGTAAAACATGCCGAGGAGTTCCACGGTCTTATGCAAAATTATATTTTCAAAAAGTAGCAGCAATTAAAGTGGGGCACGTCTAGGTTACCCCTTTTCGCAATTAACCTAGTACTAAATTCGTTAACGTGCATTTTGTTAACGGGCGCCTCTAGCGCAAACTACCTCATGCGATCTGGGCCGGCCGTTTTATTTTTCTTTTCTTATTTATCAAATCGCAAAAACAGTGCGCTCTTGGTGAATCAAACTCGACACCTCCCTCGTGTTATGAGTGAACGTAAACCAACCCGCCACCAAGCCGGATCTGCTATGTTTCCCTTCTTTTATTCTTTTCTTTTTCCTTTTTCCTTTTTCTATTTTATTTGTTTCCTTTTTCATTTCCTTTTTAAATTTCGATGTACTTTTTTCAAATCCGTTGAACTTTTCTCAAATTCGATGAACTTTTTACGAATTGGCTGAACTTTTTTTAGAATGTCAATGAACTTTTTGTCAAATCCGCTGAACTTTTTTCAAAATTGATGAATTGTTTTTCGGATTTTATGAACTTTTTTTTTCAGATTTGATGAACTGTTTTCTAATTTGGTGAACTTTTTTTCAGATTTGATGAACTTTTTTCAAAATCAATGAACCTTTCAAAATTTATAAACTTTTATTTGAAGATCAATGAACCTTTTCTATTTTTTTACCTTTTTATTTTAAATTCGTCAACCTTTTTCTTAACCAGTGAACTTTTTGTGTGAACGGTTTGCTTAATTCCTATTTTTTTCAAAAAACTTACACATATTTTTTGAATAGTCAATTGGTCAGACCGGTCAATTGGTGAAATTGCTCCCCATATTAGTGAACTTGTTTTCATTCAAATAGTGCCGCATGAATAGTTCTTAAAAAGATCGCACTGCAATTAATCATTAGTGAACTTGTTTTCATTCAAATAGTGCCGCATGAATAGTTCTTAAAAAGATCGCACTTACCGGTCCAGTGGGGGAATGTATCCAGTGCACCCGCACTTGTGGTGCTACCGGTGTACCAGATACCATAGAATATTTTAATAAATCTGAAAAAATTCTAGCATGTTAGCACAACATCAATGTATGATGTCACAAAATTTAGTATAAAAATTTGAAATATTTTTTGAGATACAAAAATGACAAATTTGACATCAGTGATAACGGGCCAAATCTAAAGCCCAAGTTATGTTCTGTACTATCCAGTGTTGAATTTGTCATTTTTGTTTTTCGAGTTATGTTTCGAATTTTGACTTAAAATTTTGTGGCAACCTACATTGATGTTGTGTAAGTCTGCTAATTTTTCACAAATGTGAGTTCGGTGCACTGGTAGCACCACAAGCTCGGGTGCACAAGATATTTTCCCGGTCCAGTGGTATGCATTCTCTTGCACGAGAGTAGCGGCGTGAGTTCGACTCCCAGCGGTTTTTTGTTAGTTGCTGTTTTCGTGCTACGGTACTCTGTGCACTACGGGCCGGCCCACATAGTTTTCCTGTGAGCAGTTCGCTAACGTGTGACGTCCAGCTTGGGAAGTATAGAACTAAAAAATCGACCTAATAAGTTCTACTGGATTTTGAACAGCGCGAGAGCTTAAAGTATCAGACGACTTTTGAAAATTTTCGAACAATTAAATAAAATCGACGAGAAAATAGAAATTCTGGACAAAATTTGACAAACGTGAAACCCTTTTTAAAACCATGAAATTTTTTTGAAAATCAAACAAACTTTTCAAACAATGAACAATTATTGAACAGTTGAACAAAAATTTCGAAATTCCAAAAAGATGAACAATTTTTAAATATACATTGAACATTTTTGTATTGTACGCTGAACAATTTTAAATACATGCTGAACATTTGTGATGTACGCTGAACAAAATTTAAAACATACATTGAACATTTCTGCAATGTACACTGAACAAATTTTGAATTGTGAACGAAATTTAAAAACCGTTATTTTTCTCTGAAATAATGAAGAAAATATGGAATTTTAAAAAAATGAAAATGAAAAAGGATAAAACAAAAAGAGAAGGAAAAAAGAAACAGAAACAGAACCAAAAAAAGAATAAAAGAAACAGGAAAAATAAAAAACCGACAAAAAGGAAAAAAAGAAAAAGGTTTAGGGAACCTTCTAGAAGGTTCCCAAAACCAGCTTGACTGCCACTGCTCTAACTGGCGAAGTGGGCCGGCCCGTCGCGCGCAGCAGCTCTCGCGCTTCAGCGAAGCCGTCTCTCCTGGACGCAGGGGAGCTCCTGTTTGACGCTCGTTGGCGTTAAACAGGAAAGCTTCCGCGCAGGGCTCGCGCAAACGGACCGGCCCATTACGAGGCCACGAGTGAACGTAATAAAAAGAAAGAAGTACATATTTCACCCTCAAATGTAGCCCGACGGACGAATATCCCCCCAAACTCGAATTTGGTATAATTTACACCCTAAAATTCCGGATAAATCTCCCCCTAGCCGGTTTTCCTTAGATACTGTCGCAATTTAGACGGTTTTAGTACATGCTTAGGCACATAATACTTCTGACGTGGCACAACTTAGACCAGCTTTTTTGGTTGAACCGCACCACACCACACCGCACCAGGCTTATCCTCTTCGTTCTCCTCCAGCACGCAGGCGTCGAGCGTGGCGATGAGCAGTAGCCGGGGAGCGTGGTGATGATCTCTAGTGGTCACCGTCAAACTCCCCCATCATGTAGACCCTGCAGTCCCCCACCATCTCCAAGCGTTAATTTGTTGGCAACAAGATCCCCTCTTGTATTTGCTCGCCGGATTGCTACATCCAAGATCTGAGCTTGGAGCAAGTGAGGAGCCCAAGATTTCATGTGGATGGCTCGGTCCATGGGTTCATCTACTCTCTGTCCATATTCTCGCCCTTGGTCCGGCTGTGGAGGAGCAACGGCGGCCGCGACGGCGTTCGTCGTGGCGGCGGTGGCGGTCTCTTGGTCGGCGGCGGGGTGGGCGCAATAGGGGCCAACTGGGGCATGCAGGCGAGCCACCCGCTGCCATCGGGCACGGTGGTGATGATGCTGAAGGGTAACGGGTACAGAAGATGAAGCTGTTCGACGTCGACGACTGCTCCACGGGCCCTCAGGAAGAGCGACCTGGAGGTAATGCTTGATTGATTACTAGTTGATTGACTTGTAGTTGATGATATATATGCTAGCTGGAGTGTGGTCTAATTTGAGTTCTGAAGAGGAACTGTCATTAGTCTAGAAGAGTTAGTGAGGGATGAAGAAGGTAGTTTTCACGGTACCTTCGATCTGTCTTGGCTGGCGGCCAAGTGCAAGAAGTGTAGCTCTTGTTTGGCTCAATGTTTTGACTTGGAGACCTGCTTCGCCACATCACTGTCATACACTCCTCCAGCCATATTATAAATCTATATATACATTCATGGTGTTGTTGGTCTGTTATCTGAACAGGGGCGCGACATCACTAATTCTGAAGCAGTTGATAGGCGATTTGCGCGATTCAGTGTATCAACTGATGGACGAGAGAGATCAAGCTGTTGAAGGCAATAATCGTCGTGCTTGTCTCATGTTGTCTTTTCATTCCAACGAAATGAAGAAATCAAGCAGGGAATGTATGTCCAGTGCACTGTGAAATCGTTTGTATGCAGCATGTGAAATTTGGGAATGTATGTCCATTGTACTGAGAATTTTGCGTAATTTGTGAATGTATGTCAAACCTGGTAATGTATGTTAAAACATGTTTTATGCCCGTGCACCGAGAATTTTGGAATGCATGTCAAACCTGGGAATTTGTATGCATGTTTTATGACTGTGAATGCCTGTGCAAAGCATGTATATCAGTACATGTCATTTTAACAGTTTATTAAGACTATAGCAGAAGCATCATCCAGATTCTTAATTCTCAGCTTATTAATTCTCGCTGCCATTCACTAGACTACAAGTCTGTTAGCCTGAAACATGCAAACACTCGCCCAGAACTTGGTCCTGGGAAAATGTGATGGCACATGCTATACATCAGCAAAGCTTAATATTCACCGAGGGACATTTAACATGATCTGATATGTAGCACAAGCCAGTTACAGCAAACACAAGATAACACAAGAATCTGATCCATTTAACAACAAAAGAGGAATATTTTTGTGATGTAACAGTACCATGGTTACATTACAAGCAACAGATCTAAGAAAAAAGCTGCAGTGATCTAAACATGAGAACTTCATTTCTTTGAGGAAGAAGGCCCTTTTGCAGCCTTGAAAGCAGCAAGATTGAAAACACAGTGAGAGGGTTGGTACATTGGATGAGAGTTTGCCCTGGGTCCATTATCACTAATTTTCAAGCCTCCTTGAGCAGCATGCACTGCCTTTTTTTTATGTGCAACAACAAGATCCTTTCCCTTGAGATCAGCAACTACAGGTGCTTTCCTACTCTCAACAGTAACATCAGGTGCTTTGCTCCTCTTATCAGGAACAATAGTCCGTTTGGATTTCTTCCTTGGTGCTTGAACATGATCCTACAGTAGTAAACAATACAATTAGTGAAATTCAGTAAAAGGACACTAAGAGAAATTCCTAGAGAGCAAACTATTAATAAAAATCAGCAAAAGCAAACACTAACCATTGATGATTTGCTTGCTTCAAATGTTTCTCTATCAGCTTTTCTTTTCTTTCTTGCTTGCTTTACAATATGTTGGTTAATATTTTTTATGGAGTTGGGGTTTACTTTGCAGCCCGTTGAGTTGTGGCCCTCTCTATGACACAAGCTACATGTTATCGTTGTTCCAACCTTGGTAAGCTTACTGCCCTTAGGTTTTTCTCCTTCTTCTCTTCTTCTCTCTTTCTTTTTCCTTCTTCATTTCCTCCTTGCCTCTGAATACCATTCCCAGCAGAAACTTTGGCTTTTCAGCTGTGCTGTCATATCGAGGCCATTGACTTTTTCTCCTAACCATAGTTGTACCTCCTTCACCATCACTTTCCTCATCGTATGACCAGTCATCATCTGAGTCATAATAAGGTGTTTCGGTCCCTTCTTCAACCCCCTCTTCGCCAGCCTCTACCACTTTGTTATCTTGCACAACTAGGCCTGCTACATCTCCTCTTTTCTTGGCTCTCCGTTGCTGCCTGAGAGCTCTTGCCATCTTTCTCAACTCACCTGCTTCTGAATCCTCACCCGAGCTGCATTCAGTAAGGGGAACATAATCACAGTCTGAATCTTCTGAGCTCTCATCTTCTCCCATTTTCTCTCTCTTCTTGTCAGCTTTAACTGGTGTTTGCACAGGTGCTTCCATAGCTGTCCCAGCAGGAGGTGACCTTGCCCTTGGTGCACCAGGGGGTGACCTTCCTACATTCTCTGAAGTATCTCCTGCATTAATATGATCTAATCTTGCTGACCTTGCTGCATTAACATGATCTGACCTTGCTACCCTAATTCCTGCATGTTCCCCACAATCTTGAGCTACTGCATTTTCCCTACAATCTTGAGTTGTTGCTGCATTCTCCCCACAATCTTGAGCTTCTGCTGCATCAACAATAGTTGACCTTGTTGCACAGCTCGTAAGTGCCTCAACATAGGCTGCATCAACAACTTCTACATTAATTAGTGGTAGTTTACTTCCCTTCACTGTGGAATAATTTTCAGAAACATCAATTTCCACCATTCGATCTATCACACTGCATGATTTCTTCCCTATATTGTCCCGCTTGACACTGTCATCTGCATTTGGCTCGGCTTCAACCTGATCTACATAAATATCAGCCATCCCACCCTCCTGTGTGTCACTGTCCATCTTCTTCACTGAATGATCATCATATAGAAAGCATAGTCCATCAGCTAGTGATTTTCCTGGACAGGGCTAGTGCATCTTCACAAGTCTGTCTTTCCTTATATATTCTTCTTCAACATCATGCAAATCTTTAGCTATATCCAGAATGTGCTCATATGTCAAATTATCCCTCTCAATGGAGGCCTCAGCTGCCAAATCACTAGTGTACTCCAAAACTCCTTCTCTCTCAACAAAGTGCCCAAAATAGTGATATCTGATGAAAACGAAATCAAGAGGATCCAAAGGATTCCCTTCATGACCTGAAAAACCAGAAATTTCATCAGTTTTTTGACGATACATTCATACTGTGGATAATTTTTTTATATCGTCAGTACTAAACAGTATTTCCTTCTCCTTCCAATTTTTTCTGAATATTGAACAGATAATATGCCATGTAAATTCTTTCATTAGACATGAAGTAAACGAGCTGTAGAAATTGGCAGAGCAATAGTAAGACTGGTGTACAAACGTTAGTAGTTTTTGCTGTACAAAAGGATGTTTCTTCTGTTCTGAAATTGAACTTCAGATAGTACGTAGTGAAACCCAACAGATTCACCTCAAACGTGGCTCCCCATCCCAACCGATCCTCTCGATCAACTAAACGACGATGACTGACGATACATTGACAGCATAAACTAAATAAACGACGACCGCGGAAACCAAATAAAATCCCCTCCGTCACGCGCCCTAAAATGCCTAGATCACAAATCAGAGAGATGGGCAACGGGTTCGCATCACGTACCGGGATCCATGGATTCAATCCGATCACGATTTCGTCGTCTGGATCATGGGCGCCGCCTGCTGCAGCGGCCTCAACCTCGACGGCGGCGGCGGCTACAAAGGAGGCGACGTCGAAGGAAGCAGAGGAGGCGAACCGACCGGGCAGAGATGAGTTTGGGTGCGTTCACCTGGCGCAGCCCAACCATGCCATGTCATCCGGGAATAACCACTACATTACCACGCCACGTCACACTGTTTTGACCCAAAACCGGACACAATCAAAGGAAAACCGGCTAGGGGGGAGATTTATCCGGTTTTGAGAATTTTAGGGTATAAATTATACCAAATTCGAGTTTGGGGGGATATTCGTCCATCGGGCCACATTTGAGGGTGAAATATGGACTTCTTTCTAATAAAAAATGCGACGAACGAAAAATCATATCCTGGTTGGATTCGAAGGCAACCTTCCGTTGTACGGCCGCTTCATCAGCCACTGCACCTAGCGACTGGGATTGGTTGTAGGTACAACGTAAACTTGAATGTACATAGTGTTTTCTTGAACAAATTTTGAAACTCGGACAACTCTTAAAACGTGTTTTATTTCTGGAAAACATGAACGATTATTCAAAACATGAACACAAGTGTATTGATTTTTTTATATAACGATGAACGATTTTCAAATATACATTCAGTATTTTTTAGATATACGATGAACAATTTTTAACTAGACAGTGAACATTTTGGTGATATACACTTAACAAAATTTTAAAACATATCAAACATTTTTGTGATATACGATGAACAAATTTTATGCATTGAACATTTTTGTAAATATAATCTGAACCATTTTAACTACACATGGCACAATTTTGTGATATATCACAAAATTGATGAATTTGTAGTTAAAAATGATATAATGATTGAACAATTTGATATATACGCTGAGCAATTTTAAATTGTGAACCAAATTTGAAAAAGTGAATAAAATTTTAAAACTGTGAGCACTTTTTGAAATGATGAACAAAATTTGGGATGTCAAAATATTTTCTTGAACAAAGTATAAAAATAAAAACGAAAAATCATAAAGTGCAAGAAAAGGAAAAAGAAGAGAAATAAAAAGAAAAAAAGAAAAAAATGGGAAAAATGGGCAAAAGAAAAAAATGGTTTAGGGAACCTCCTAGAAGGTTCCCAAAACCGTGTGCTGGCTCGAAGTGGGCCGTCCCGTGTTGCCTCCTTCGCTCGCTTCGCTTTAGCGAAACAGGGACGATCGGACGAACACGTGCGTCATACAAGATCTGTCCTCGACGCACGCGAGCGTCAAATCAGATCCACCGCATCGAACAGCTATGCTTCCGCTGAAGCGGGCGAGTGAGCACCGCGAAATGGGCCGGCCCACTGCGGGCGTTAAAGCGCTGCAAGGCAAACCGGTTTTGGGAACCTTCTAGAAGGGTTCCCTCAACGATTTTTTCTTTTGCCATTTGTTCGATTTTTCTTGTTTCCTGTTTTCCTTTTGGACAGTAATAGGCGCCGGTGCGCTGGCCCAACTTTCGGCCGGACACCGCGCGACCCTTAGATTAAAGACACGCCAGACGTTGATCTCAACAAAACGTTTTTTCTGTCTCTTCCCCAGTTCTTGGTCAACGCCCAGGAGAAAAAGCATCGCGCTCGTCTCTACTGCAGTCCGCCTAGACCGCCACCGCAGCTGGGCGCCATGCCGGTTCCAGCTCGGCCCCCACGCCAGCATCTCGCTCGCTGGCTTGCATCTCATTGCAGCTTTTCCATGGACTGGTGCAGCTCATCGTAGCTCGGGCGCACCACCGGAGGTATCAAAATAGTCAATGGTGCCAGCAAAAAATGACACCTTTTGTAGCAAAAAAAGCACCACTATTTGCACATCCCAGCAAAAACACTAGACATCTTCAGCAAATAAAAACACTTCTGATGGTTGCATCAAAAAATGTTGTCGGTGTCAGCAAAAAATGGTACCGGTTGCAACAGAAGGCATTGAATTTGCGCATCCAGCAAAAAAAATACTCAATTTGATTCCACCAAAACTTCTTGCGGGTGCCAGCAAAAAATGTCACGGCTTGTAGCAAAAAGAATCCCCATTGTGCATCCAAACAAAAGACAATCGTTCCAGCCAAAAAAAGTCGATTCCAGCAAAAATTACTGCCGGTGCCAACAAAAAATATCGTTGGTTGTAGCATCCAGCAAAAACATTTCGTCGATTGTAGCAAAAAAACCAATCGATTCCAGCAAAAAATGCCACTGGTCCCAGCAAAAAATGTCGCTGGTTATAGCTTTCACTTACATCAGAGCAAACTTTCCCCTTCATCGCAGCTACCTCGTCGGCCTTGCCAGCATGGGTCGTCTCCTCCAGACTTGCAGCTTTGTCGTTGAAGGGTTGCAACCCTCAAGCTCGCAACACCATGATGGTGTGGGGATGGAGCTCATCCGTGGCTGCTGGGAGAGGAAGTGGGAGGTGGGTGATGAGGAGTGTGGGGTTCATCCATGGTCTATTGGTGAAATGTATGCAGGTGGTCATCAAGGGCTCGGTGTGGTAGGGATTCAGCATGCACGAGTGCTTCGGTCGTGGGACGAGGGGAGAGAGATGTCGAAGATATTGACCATGGGTGTCCTCAGCGACCACCCTTGGTATTTCAAGACAATTCGTGGCCGCCTGCTATCCCCCGGCCGTCTGCTCATCGGGCCGCCTCCTAGGGTAGCTTGCCCTAGGAGCCGGCTGCCAGCAGGCGGCAGGGACCCAAACAGGCGGCAGCACCATGGCTAGCAGCTAGCAGACGGTCCCACGCTCCTCCCTCGGGATGCGTGCTGGGGGGCCACCACGCAGCTGAGGCATGGCTACAGATGAATACGTCCTTAGAGAATCTATAAGGGCGTGGCTACAGTGAACGTGTACCTTATGGATATCTCCTAAACGGCGGGTCAATGTAGCCACGCTGCTTGTGACCAAGCTTCGGTCAGAGGAAGCCACGACCCCACTACCCGCAGACGGCAGGGCCAGCAGGCGGCTGGCCCCACCGGCCAGTGGGTAAGTCATAAACAAGCCGCCCCTGGCAGACAGCCAGGGGAGGCGGCCTTTGGTAGCAGACGGCGAATCCTGTCCTGGAAGTCTGAACCTCATCAAGACGACAAGACAGGGCGTGGCGGCAGTGTACGGTAGGAGACGGCGGCACTGTAGCCACTTCCCCCCTGACGAGGCTGTCGTCGGCAGAAGCACGTCTATAGTAAAAGACAATCACGTGGGCCCGCAGGCGGCGGGCCCCAGCAGACAGGCGGCAAGGCCAGCGCCAGAAGACACTAATGGCTGGGGGCCACTCTGTTGAGATTACAATTGTACCCCTGGGGGGTAGGCCTATATAAACCCCCCAGGGTCCTCCATGTTGGAGGGTTGGAAGATTAAACCCTGAGAAGAAGAAGATAGAGAGAGAGAGATAGAAACCCTAGCAACCATCCCCGATCCCTAGGGCGTAGGAAGTGAGCTAGCCTTGTTCATCTTCCTCCCCTAGACCACACAACTCGAGGAGCAACCTTGTAGCTACCATAGTTACATGAGTCATGACGCGGAGCCCCCGCGGAGCAGGACTAGGGGTGTTATCTCCTCGGAGAGCCCCGAACCTTGGTAAGATCCGTAGGCGTCCTAAGTATCGCCTCATCCCGCTTCCAGGGCCCGGCGATGTTCTATTGACCCCATGCATGATAAGCCATCCGTTGGCATATGTCGCCCCAAAACCCCGACATTTGGCGCCCACCGTGGGGCTAGGTGCACCGTCGTCCGGAGACATGTTCTGGACGGGAACTTTGTTCCTTCCTGGCGAGAGCAGCCAGCCCGGCACGCCTACAGGCGTGGAAACCAGGATGCTTCGCGGCGCTCAGGCCGCATGCACCGCGAGCGGGCTCGCAGACCTTCTCGGCGGCGTCCGCATTCATGACGAGCCCTCTCCGGCGGCCGAGCCAGTAGCGTCGGAGAGCTGCCTCGTCAAACTCCTCGACAAGCTCCACATCGTCGACGAGCGCGCCTTTGACATGGAGTCAGTAGGCTCTTCTGACGCACCAGTAGACATGATCATCGACCTCGGCGCAGAGCCCGTCGATTCCTTCCCCGAGCACGTGGTGATCATCGACGACCCCCTCCCCGCTCTTACGACCGGCAGCGCCATTAGCACCATCACGGAGGTGCTCGTCACCGACCACGGCGAACCGTCCGGCGGGGCGGACTAAGACCCGCTCGAGGCCGCTTTGCAACACCCGCCGCCCCTGTTACGGCAGGAGCAGACAGCGCGGCGTTGGAGGCGCTCCACATCTCGCTCCTCGACAGCGCCACCAAGCTGGCTGCCTCCCAACACCTCACCGAAGCCTACCACCGCGAGATGGACCGTGCCATTTGTGGCACGCCGGCTGCTGGCGAGCCTAGCCGAGCTGGCGCCGTTCGTGATCGCGGCGGGCTGCTAGCGGACATGCTGGGGGGCCCCGCGGCCCGTATACCTCACTCCGTCGGAGAACCTAAGGGCTGCCTAGGTGGCAGTCGACGAGATGGGCCACTTGGAGGGAGACGAGCTTCGCTGCGTGACTCAGCGCGCCCGCCAGCTCCTCGACGCTGCTGCCACACAGCAGGAGGCCCGTCGCCGGGTGTCAGAGGCCGGCGCGCACGCATACAACCGCCCTCTTCGGCGGGAGCAAGGAGCCACGTCTCGCTCTCCAAAAGTCGGCGCCCCCAACCGGCGAGACTCAGAGCCGGCTGCTAGCCACAGTCGGCAAACTCACGTCACCATCGAGCGCGACGAAGACGGCTGCCCAAGGGCCGTAGAGCGGCGAGGGGAACATCCGCCTCCTCCCAGGCAGGAGAGGCGCGTGTCTCCTCCGCCTATTGACCATCCCTCTCTAGCAGGCCGCTTGGGCCGCCGCGAGGGGGTTGGGGAGAACGATGCCCGCTACCGCCTGGACCGTTTGGCTCGGTCCCAGGCAGTCGATGAAGAAGATGACCTCGGTCCGGCTTGTTTCGGCCCCCGCATCCGCAATGAGCCTTTCCCCAAGGTCTTCTTGCTCCCCAGAGATACCCCCAAGTACAACAGATCAGTGAAACAGGAGGACTGGCTGGTGGACTACTCCACAGCCGTCAGCATAGCTACCGGCAACAGGCGCGTTGCGGTGAAGTACGTACCTCTTATGCTCCATGGCACGGCTCGGACCTGGCTGAACAGCCTCAAACCCAACAGCATCAACGGCTGGTTGGACTTCACAGACGCCTTCACTCGCAACTTCACCAGCACCTACAAGCGCCCTCCCAAGCCGCGCCAGCTCTCCCTATGTGTCCAAGGCCCAGATGAGTCGGCCCGCGATTATCTGACGCATTGGGCAGAGCTGCGAAACTCTTGTGAAGGAGTGCACGAGGTACAAGCCATCGAGTATTTCACGGCCGGGTGCAGAGAAGGCACCTTACTCAAACACAAACTTCTCTATGATGAGCTGGCCACACTGGATGAGCTGTTGAGTATAGCAGACAAGTACGCCACCGCCGACTCCTCCATGAAGACCGAGCTGCAAGTGGATGCTTCTGGCAAGATGACTCCCCCAACTCCCAAGACGCCGGCTGGAGAGTCCAGCCGACGCCAGCAGCCGAGCGACCAGAAACGCAAGACCCATGCGCCGGCTGCCAGCAGCCGGCTGGTGGCCGCAGTCGACGGCCAGCGGCCAGAAGCTCAAGCAGGACCCAAGCGCCAGAAAGGCGGCAAACCAGTCTGGCAGCCAGCTTTCTCCTTCGACCAAGCTCTGGACGCCCCCTGCAAGTTCCACAGCGGCGCGAAGCCTTCCAACCACACCACGCGAAAGTGTCATTGGCTCACAAGAATTGCGAGGGGGAAGCTCTGCCACCGCCGCCTGCTGGGCAGCCGGCCCCGCCTCCCAATCCACCGGCCGCACGTCCCGGCGGCCGGGTCCAGGATGAATTCCCAAAAGAAAACGGGGCCTATGTTGTCTTCACCAGCCAGACAGACGACAGGCACAGCCGGCGCCAACAGCGCAGAGAAGTCAACACCGTTGTCGTCAAAGACCCAGAATTCATGCATTGGTCTGAAAGGCCTGTCAGCTGGAGCCGAGAGGATCACCCGGCTGTCATGCCATCACCAGGGGCCTATGCCTTGGTCCTGGATGCTACTCTCTCCACCGACAGGCGGGCCTGTCGCTTCTCCCGAGCACTGGTAGACGGCGGTAGCAGCATCAACATCATGTACCGTGACACCATGGAGAAGTTGGGCATCAAAGAAAAGCAACTTCAGCCTACTAGGACCGTGTTCCATGGCATTGTGACAGGCCTCTCTTGCTCACCAATCAGCAAGGCCAAGATCGATGTCCTGTTTGGTGACAAGATGCATTTCTGGAGGGAGCCGGTCTGGTTTGAAGTGGTGAACCTGGAGAGTCCTTATCACGTGATCTTGGGCCGGCCAGCTCTTGCAAAATTCATGGCAGTACCCCATTATGCCTACCTCAAGATGAAGATGCCGGGCCCCAAGGGAATAATCACCATAGCCGGGGACTACGAGAAGTCCATCGCATGCGCAACAGCCAGCAGCCGTCTGGCACAGTCCCTTGTCGTGGCTGAGGAAAAGCGCCGCCTGGAACGGCTGGTGGCAATGGCTGGCGAGCAGCCAGCCATACCAGCCGACCCCAGGGAGGCGGAGCCGGAAGGCTTGTTCCAGCCGGCCAAGGAGACAAAGAAGATTGCCTTGGACCCATCCCACCCAGAGCGATTTGCTGTCATAGGATCAAACCTAGACAACAAATAGGAAAGCGAGCTCGTCGATTTCCTCCGTGAGAATCGGGACATCTTTGCATGGTCCCCTAAAGACATGCCGGGTGTCCCGACGGATTTCGCCGAGCACAAACTCCATGTGAGAGAAGATGCAAAGCCTGTCAGGCAGCCGCTACGCCGCTTGTCAGAAGAGAAGAGAAGAGTCGTTGGGGAAGAAGTTGCCCGCCTGCTAGCAGCCGGCTTCATTATGGAGGGTTTTTTATCCCGAATGGCTCGCAAATCCAGTCCTAGTGCTGAAGAAGAACAACAAATGGCGCATGTGCATTGATTACACCAGCCTCAACAAAGCTTGCCCTAAAGATCCGTTTGCTCTGCAGCGAATAGATCAAGTGATTGACTCCACAGCCGGATGCGAGCTGCTGTCATTCCTTGATGCTTATTCCGGGTATCACCAAATCAAGCTTGATCCGGCTGACCGCCTGAAGACCGCCTTCCTCACGCCATTTGGGGCCTTCTGCTACCTGACCATGATGTCCGGCTTGAGAAATGCCGGCGCCACCTTTCAGCGTTGCATGCAGAAGTGTCTCCTCGAGCAACTTGGCAGAAACGCCCACGTTTATGTGGATGATATCGTGGTGAAGACGGAGAAGAGAGGAACTCTTTTGGAGGATCTCCAAGAGACATTTGAGAACTTGCGCCACTTTCGGATCAAGCTAAACCCGGAGAAATGCGTCTTCGGGATACCAGCCGGCCAACTCCTTGGTTTCTTGCTATCCGAACGCAGCATCGAGTGCAACCCTGCGAAGATCAAGGCCATTGAGAGAATGGAACGGCCGACCCGTGTGCGAGATGTACAGAAGTTCACGGGGTGCCTGGCATCTCTCAGCCGTTTCATCAGCCGGCTGGGAGAAAAGGCACTCCCCCTGTACCAACTGATGAAGAAGACCACGTGCTTCGAGTGGAACGACCAGGCAGACGAAGCTTTCCAGCAGCTCAAGAGACTACTGTCCACCCCGCCTGTCCTGGCGGCGCCAGCAAACAAGGAACCCATGTTCCTTTACATAGCCGCCACCAGCCGGGTGGTCAGCACTGTCATTGTGGTCGAGCGCCCAGAAGACTGCAGAGCCTTGCCTATCCAGAGACCCGTCTACTACTTGAGCGAGGTGCTGTCAGTATCCAAGCAGAACTACCCCCACTACCAGAAGATGTGTTACGGCGTGTACTTCACCGCCAAGAAACTTAAGCAGTATTTCCGAGAGCATTCAGTCACGGTCATCTGCACGGCCCCGCTCGCTGAAATCATGGGCAACAGAGATGCCTTAGGAAGAGTGGCCAAGTGGGCCATAGAGCTGGCCCCCTTCACCATCTTCTAGCAGCCACGCACCACCATCAAGTCACAAGCATTGGCCGACTTCCTCGTCGACTGGGCCGAAACCCAGTACCTGCCGCCTGTTCCAGACTCAACCCATTGGCGGATGCACTTTGACGGGTCAAAGATGCGCACTGGCTTAGGAGCCGACGTCGTCCTCACATCCCCCAAGGGCGACAAGCTCAAGTACACCCTCAGATCCACTTTGCCGCCTCTAACAACGTGGCCGAGTATGAGGCACTCATCCACGGGCTCCGGATGGCCAAAGAAATTGGTATCCGCCGAGTGTTGTGCTATGGTGACTCAGACTTGGTTGTCCAGCAGTCGTCTGGGGACTGTGACGCCAAAGCCGCAAACATGGCAAGCTATCGTTTCCTTGTCCAGCAGATCAGCGGACACTTTGATGGTTGCAAGTTCCTCCACGTACCATGAGCCGACAACATGCAAGCCAACACTTTGGCACGAATCGGCTCCACCCGCCAAGCAATACCAGCCAACGTATCTCTTCAATGCCTGCGCAAGCCGTCTATCAAACCTTCACAAGAGTCAGAGTCAATCTTCATACCAGCCGACCCTGGAGCAGGCGGCCTAGCAACTTCAGCAGCCGGCCCAGAGACTGCTCTAGCAGGCGGCCTCGATACTCCAACCCCAGCAGACGGTCCACCTATAGCTGCGACGGTTCCTGGCCCGGGGACTGCTCCAGCAGGCGGCCATGAGGCGCCAGCTCCAGCAGACGGCTCGGGGACTTTGGAAGCACAGTAGACGGCTCAGCCCAGCCCTCCGCCTCCCAGCCCAACCACCCTGGTCTCTCTGGCAGAAGTAACAGGAGTCTCAGTGCTGTCTTGCGCACATCCAATCCTCACCTTCCTGCTCAGAGGAGAGCTGCCAGCAGAAGAAACTTTTGTTGGGGAACGTAGCATAATTCAAAAAATTTCTACGCTTTCACCAAGATCCAACTATGAAGACATCTAGCAACGAGCAAGTAAGAGTGCATCTACATACCGTTATGTAGATCGCGTGCGGAAGCTTTCAACGAAGTGTGGATGAAGTAATCGTACTCTTCACGTTCTTCGTCACCGATGATCTAGCGCCGAACGGACGGCACCTCCGCGTTCAACACACGTACGGTGCAGCAACGTCACCTCCTTCTTGATCCAGCAAGGGGGGAGGAGAAGTCGTCAGAGATCCGGCAGCACGACGGCGTGATGACGGATGCAGTGGAGATCGCAGCAGGGCTTCGCCGGGCGCCCTGCGTGGGAGTAGGGAGGTGTGACGGGAGGGGGAGAGGCGCCAGGGCTTGGGTGCGGCTGCCCTCTCCCTCCCCACATATATATAGGGGCCAGGGGGGTGCGCCTGGGCCCCTTGCAGATCCAATCTGCAAGGGGGCGGCGGCCAGGGGGGGTTCCTTGCCCCCCAAGGCAAGTGGAGCCCCCCCTCCCCTTAGGGTTTTAACCCTAGGCGCATGGGGAGGTGGGCCCCCTAGTGGTGCGCCAGCCCTGAGGGCTGGACACTTCCCCTTGCGGCCTAGGGGCCCCACCGGGATGGGTGGCCCCACCCGGTGGACCCCCGGGGCCCCTCCGGTGGTCCCGGGACGCTCCCGGTGACCCCCGGAGATCACCCGTTGGCCGAAACTGGACTTCCTATATATCAATCTTTACCTCCGGACCATTCCGGAACTCCTCGTGACGTTCGGGATCTCATCCAGGACTCCGAACAACTTTCGGGTTTCCACGTGCATTTATCTCTACGACCCTAGCGTTACCGAACCATAAGTGTGTAGACCCTACGGGTTCGGGAGACACGTAGACATGACCGAGACCACTCTCCGGTCAATAACCAACAGCGGGATCTGGATACCCATGTTGGTTCCCACGTGTTCCTCGATGATCTTCATCGGATGAACCACCGTGTCAAGGATTCACTCAATCCCGTATGTTATTCCCTTTGTCCATCGGTACGGTACTTGCCCGAGATTCGATCGTCGGTATTCCCGATACCTTGTTCAATCTCGTTATGGCAAGTCTCTTTACTCGATCCGTAATCCATCATCCCGTGACTAACTACTTAGTCACATTGAGCTCATTATGATGATGTCTTACCGAGTGGGCCCAAAGGTACCTCTCCGTCATACGGAGTGACAACATCCCAGTCTCGGTTCGTACCAACTCAACAGACACTTTCGGAGATACCCGATGCGTACCTTTATAGCCACCCAGTTACGTTGTGACGGTTGGCACACCCAAAGTACTCCTACGGTATCCGGGAGTTGTACAACCTCATGGTCTAAGGAATAAATACTTGACACCGAAAAGCTTATGCATTACGAACTATACGATCTCGTGTTATGCTCAAGTTTGGGTCTTGTCCATCACATCATTCTCCTAATGATGTGATCCTGTTATCACTGACATCTCATGTCCATGGTCAGGAAACCGTGACCATCTATTGATCAACGAGCTGGTAACTAGAGGCCTACCAGGGACTCATTGTGGTCTGTGTATTCACACATGTATCGCTGTTTCCGTACAATACAATTCAAGCATGAATAACAGACAATTATCATGAACAAGGAGATATAATAATAATGCTTTTATTATTGCCTCTAGGGCATATCTCCAACAGTCCCCCACTTGCACTAGAGTCAATAATCTAGTTACATTGTGATGAATCGAACACCCATAGAGTTCTGGTGTTGATCATGTTTTGCTCGTGAAATAGGTTTAGTCAACGGGTCTGCTACATTCAGATCCGTATGCACTTTACAAATATCTATGTCTCCATCCTGAACATAATTCCGGATGGAGTTGAAACGGCGCTTGATGTGCTTGGTCTTCTTGTGAAACTTGGGCTCCTTGGTAATAGCAATAGCACCAGTGTTGTCACAGAAGAGAGTCATCGGGCTTGACGCGCTTGGAATGACTCCTAGGTCGGTGATGAACTCCTTCATCCAGACTCCTTCCTGCGCTGCTTCAGAAGCAGCTATGTACTCCGCTTCACATGTAGATGCTGCCACCACGCTTTGCTTGCAACTGCACCAGCTGACTGCCCCTCCATTCAAAATATACACGTATCCAGTTTGTGACTAAGAGTCATCCAGATCTGTGTCGAAGCTAGCATCGACGTAACCCTTTACGACGAGCTCTTCGTCACCTCCATAAACGAGAAACATATCCTTAGTCCTTTTCAGGTACTTCAGGATGTTCTTGACCGCTGTCCAGTGTTCCGCACCGGGATCACTTTGGTACCTCCCTACCAAACTTATGGCAAGGTTCACATCAGGTCTGGTACACAGCATGGCATACATGATAGAACCTATGGCCGAGGCATAGGGAATGACACTCATCTTTTCTCTATCTTCTGCCGTGGTCGGCGACTGAGCCTTGCTCAATCTCATACCTTGCAAAACAGGCAAGAATCCTTTCTTTGACTGATCCATATTGAACTTCTTCAATATTTTGTCAAGGTATGTACTTTGTGAAAGACCAATGAGGCGTCTCGATCTATCTGTATAGATTTTGATGCCTAATATGTAAGCAGCTTCTCCAAGGTCCTTCATTGAAAAACTTTTATTCAAGTAGGCCTTTACATTTTCTAAGAATTCTATATCATTTCCCATCAGCAATATGTCATCCACATATAATATGAGAAATGCCACAGAGCTCCCACTCACTTTCTTGTAAATACAGGCTTCTCCATAAGTCTGTATAAAGCCAAATGCTTTGATCACCTCATCAAAGCGAATATTCCAACTCCGAGATGCTTGCACCAGCCCGTAAATCGAGCGCTGGAGCTTGCATACCTTGTTAGCGTTCTCTGGATCGACAAAACCTTCCGGTTGCATCATATACAACTCTTCCTTGAGGAAGCCATTAAGGAATGCTGTTTTGACGTCCATTTGCCATATCTCATAATCATAGAATGCGGCAATAGCTAACATGATTCTGACTGACTTCAGCATCGCTACGGGAGAGAAAGTCTCGTCGTAGTCAATCCCTTGAACTTGTCGATAACCCTTAGCGACAAGCCGAGCCTTATAGATGGTCACATTACCATCCGCGTCTGTCTTCTTCTTAAATATCCATTTGTTTTCTATGGCGTGCCTATCAACAGGCAAGTCCACCAAAGTCCATACTTTGTTTTCATACATGGATTCTATCTCGGATTTCATGGCTCCAAGCCATTTATTGGAATCCGGGCCCGCCATCGCTTCTTCATAGTTCGAAGGTTCACCATTGTCTAACAACATGATTTCCAGTACAGGGTTACCGTACCACTCTGGTGCGGAACGTTCCCTCGTGGACCTTTGAAGTTCAGTAGTAACTTGATCTGTTTCTTCATGATCATTATCATTATCTTTCTCCCTTGTCGGTGCAGGCACCTCAGGAACAGTTTCCTGCGCTGCGCTACTTTCCGGTCCAGGAGGGGTGACTGTCACCTCATCAAGTTCTACTTTCCTCCCACTCACTTCTTTCGAGAGAAACTCTTTCTCCAGAAAGCATCCATTCTTGGCAACAAAGACTTTGCCTTCGGATCTGTGGTAGAAGGTGTACCCAATCGTTTCCTTTGGGTATCCTATGAAGACGCATTTTTCCGATTTGGGTTCGAGCTTTTCAGGTTGAAGTTTCTTGACATAAGCATCGCAACCCCAAACTTTCAGAAACGACAGCTTCGGTTTCTCGCCAAACCAAAGTTCATACGGAGTCGTCTCAACGGATTTCGACGGAGCCCTATTTAAAGTGAATGCGGCAGTCTCTAAAGCATAACCCCAAAAAGATAGCGGTAAATCGGTAAGGGACATCATAGATCGCACCATGTCCAACAGAGTATGATTTCGACGTTCGGACACACCGTTACGTTGAGGTGTTCCGGGCGTTGTCAATTGTGAAACAATTCCACATCTTCTAAGGTGTGTGCCAAATTCATGACTTAAATATTCACCCCCACGATCCGATCGCAAGAATTTTATTTTTCTGTCACGTTGATTCTCAACCTCATTCTGAAATTCCTTGAACTTTTCAAAGATCTCAGACTTGTGTTTCATCAAATAGATATAACCGTATCTACTCAAGTCATCCGTGAGGGTGAGAACATAACGGTAGCCTCCGCGAGCCTCAACACTCATTGGACCGCACACATCGGTATGTATGATTTCCAGTAAGTTGGTTGCTCGCTCCATTGTTCCGGAGAACGGAGTCTTGGTCATCTTGCCCAAGAGGCATGGTTCGCACGTGTCAAATGATTCATAATCAAGAGACTCTAGAATTCCATCTGAATGGAGCTTCTTCATACGTTTGACACCAATATGACCAAGTCGGCAATGCCACAAGTATGTGGGACTATCATTATCAACTTTACATCTTTTGGCAATAAACCATTGACCAGCGGGGCATGACCATAAAACATATCTTTCAAATAAATAGAACAACCATTATTCTCTGATTTGAAAGAGTAGCCATCTCGCATAAGACGAGATCCAGAAACAATGTTCATGCTCAAAGCTGGTACTAAATAACAATTATTGAGGTTTAAAACTAATCCCGAGGGTAGATGTAGAGGTAGCGTGCCGACGGCGATCACATCGACCTTGGAACCATTCCCGACGCGCATCGTCACCTCATCCTTCGCCAGTCTCCGTTTATTCCGCAGCTCCTGTTTTGAGTTACAAATATGAGCAACTGCACCGGTATCGAATACCCAGGAGCTACTACGAGTGCTGGTAAGGTACACATCAATAACATGTATATCATATATACCTTTGACGTTGCCGGCCTTCTTGTCTGCTAAGTATTTGGGGCAGTTCCGCTTCCAGTGACCCGTTCCCTTGCAATAAAAACACTCTGTTTCAGGCTTGGGTCCATACTTTGGCTTCTTCCCGGCAACAGGCTTGCCAGGCGCGGCAACTCCCTTGCCGTCCTTCTTGAAGTTCTTCTTACCCTTGCCTTTCTTGAACTTAGTGGTTTTATTGACCATCAACACTTGATGTTCTTTCTTGATGTCCACCTCCGCTGATTTCAGCATCGAATACACCTCGGGAATGGACCTCTCCATCCCCTGCATATTGAAGTTCAACACGAAGCTCTTGAAGCTTGGTGGGAGCGACTGGAGGATTCTGTCAACGACCGCTTCATCTGGGAGATTCATTCCCAGCTGAGACAAGCGGTTGTGCAATCCTGAAATCTTGAGGATGTGCTCACTGACAGAACTGTTCTCCTCCATCTTACAGCTGTAGAATGCGTCGGAGACATCATATCTCTCGACTCGGGCATGAGCTTGGAAAACCATTTTCAGCTCTTCGAACATCTCATATGCTCCGTGGTGCTCAAAACGTTTTTGGAGCCCCGATTCTAAACTGTAAAGCATGCCGCACTGAACCAAGGAGTAATCATCACTACGCGACTGCCAGACGTTCATGACGTCTTGAGTCGCTGGGAAAACGGGTGCATCACCTAGCGGTGCTTCTAGGACATAAGTTCTCTTGGCAGCTATGAGGGTAATCCTCAGGTTATGGACCCAATCCGTATAGTTGCTACCATCGTCTTTCAGCTTGGTTTTCTCTAGGAACGCGTTGAAGTTGAGGGAAACTGGAGCGTGGGCCATTTGATCTACAAGAGATATTGTAAAGAATTTAGACTAAGTTCATGATAATTAAGTTCATCTTAATCAAATTTTAGTGAACTCCCACTCAGTATGACATCTCTCTAGTCATCTAAGTGAACCCTAAGTGTATCGCGTGTGTAAATCTGTCTGTACATGTTCATCACGTGAGACGGACTAGTCATCAACGGTGAACATCTTCATGTTGATCGTATCTTCTATACGACTCGTGTTCGACCTTTCGGTCTTCCGTGTTCCGAGGCCATGTCTGTACATGCTAGGCTCGTCAAGTGAACCCTAAGTGTATCGCGTGTGTAAATCTGTCTTACACCCGTTGTATGCGAACGTTAGAACCTATCACACCCGATCATCACGTGGTGCTTCGGAGCAACGAGCTTTAGCAACGGTGCACAGTTAGGGGAAACACAATACTTGAAATTTTAGTGAGAGATCATCTTATTTACTACCGTCGTTCTAAGTAAACAAGATGCATAAACATGATAAACATCACATGCAATCAATTAAAGTGACATGATATGGCCAATATCATCTTGCTCCTTGGATCTCCATCTTCGGGGCACCATGATTATCTTGTCACCGGCTCGACACCA
Source organism: Secale cereale (assembly GCA_902687465.1). NCBI lineage: Eukaryota > Viridiplantae > Streptophyta > Magnoliopsida > Poales > Poaceae > Secale > Secale cereale. The sequence continues at coordinate 49,008,374 of LR738709.1, read as the reverse complement.
TGATCTTCATCATCATGATCTCCATCATCGTGTCTTGAAGAAGTCGTCACGCCAACTATTACTTCTACTACTATAGCTAACGTTTAGCAATGAAGTAAAGTAATTACATGGCGTTATTCAGTGACACGCAGGTCATACAATAATTAAGACAACTCCTATGGCTCCTGCCGGTTGTCAAGTTCATCGACATGCAAGTCGTGATTCCCTATTACAAGAACATGATCAATCTCATACATCACATATATCATTCATCACATCTTCATTTTGGCCATACCACGTCACATAGCACATGCTGCAAAAACAAGTTAGACGTCCTCTAATTGTTGTTGCAAGTTTTACGTGGCTTCTATAGGATTTCTAGCAAGAACGTTTCTTACCTACGCCAAAACCACAACGTGATTTGTCAACTTCTATTTACCCTTCATAAGGACCCTTTTCATCGAATCCGATCCGACTAAAGTAGGAGAGACAGACACCCGCTAGCCACCTTATGCATCTAGTGCATGTCTGTCGGTGGAACCAGTCTCACGTAAGCGTACGTGTAAGGTCGGTCCGGGCCGCTTCATCCCACAATACCGCCGAATCAAGATTGACTAGTAACGGTAAGAAAGTTGAACAAGATCATACGCCCACAACTGCTTTGTGTTCTACTCGTGCAAGATGCTACGCATAAAACCTAGGCTCAGATGCCACTGTTGGGGAACGTAGCATAATTCAAAAAATTTCTACGCTTTCACCAAGATCCAACTATGGAGACATCTAGCAACGAGCAAGTAAGAGTGCATCTACATACCGTTATGTAGATCGCGTGCAGAAGCTTTCAACGAAGTGTGGATGAAGTAGTCGTACTCTTCACGTTCTTCGTCACCGATGATCTAGCGCCGAACGGACGGCACCTCCGCGTTCAACACACGTACGGTGCAGCAACGTCACCTCCTTCTTGATCCAGCAAGGGGGGAGGAGAAGTCGTCAGAGATCCGGCAGCACGACGGCGTGATGACGGATGTAGTGGAGATCGCAGCAGGGCTTCGCCGGGCGCCCTGCGTGGGAGTAGGGAGGTGTGACGGGAGGGGAGAGGCGCCAGGGCTTGGGTGCGGCTGACCTCTCCCTCCCCACATATATATAGGGGCCAGGGGGTGCGCCTGGGCCCCTTGCAGATCCAATCTGCAAGGGGGCGGCGGCCAGGGGGGGTTCCTTGCCCCCCAAGGCAAGTGGAGCCCCCCTCCCCCTTAGGGTTTTAACCCTAGGCGCATGGGGAGGTGGGCCCCCTAGTGGTGCGCCAGCCCTGAGGGCTGGACACTTCCCCTTGCGGCCTAGGGGCCCCACCGGGATGGGTGGCCCCACCCGGTGGACCCCCGGGGCCCCTCCGGTGGTCCCGGGACGCTCCCGGTGACCCCCGGAGATCACCCGTTGGCCGAAACTGGACTTCATATATATTAATCTTTACCTCCGGACCATTCCGGAACTCCTCGTGACGTCCGGGATCTCATCCGGGACTCCGAACAACTTTCGGGTTTCCACGTGCATTTATCTCTACGACCCTAGCGTTACCGAACCTTAAGTGTGTAGACCCTACGGGTTCGGGAGACACGTAGACATGACCGAGACCACTCTCCGGTCAATAACCAACAGCGGGATCTGGATACCCATGTTGGTTCCCACGTGTTCCTCGATGATCTTCATCGGATGAACCACCGTGTCAAGGATTCACTCAATCCCGTATGTTATACCCTTTGTCCATCGGTACGGTACTTGCCCGAGATTCGATCGTCGGTATTCCCGATACCTTGTTCAATCTCGTTATGGCAAGTCTCTTTACTCGATCCGTAATCCATCATCCCGTGACTAACTACTTAGTCACATTGAGCTCATTATGATGATGTCTTACCGAGTGGGCCCAGAGGTACCTCTCCGTCATACGCAGTGACAACATCCCAGTCTCGGTTCGTACCAACTCAACAGACACTTTCGAAGATACCCGATGCGTACCTTTATAGCCACCCAGTTACGTTGTGACGGTTGGCACACCCAAAGTACTCCTACGGTATCCGGGAGTTGTACAACCTCATGGTCTAAGGAATAAATACTTGACACCGAAAAGCTTATGCATTACGAACTATACGATCTCGTGTTATGCTCAAGTTTGGATCTTGTCCATCACATCATTCTCCTAATGATGTGATCCCGTTATCACTGACATCTCATGTCCATGGTCAGGAAACCGTGACCATCTGTTGATCAACGAGCTGGTAACTAGAGGCCTACCAGGGACTCATTGTGGTCTGTGTATTCACACATGTATCGCTGTTTCCGTACAATACAATTCAAGCATGAATAACAGACAATTATCATGAACAAGGAGATATAATAATAATGCTTTTATTATTGCCTCTAGGGCATATCTCCAACAACTTTGGCACGGCAAGTTCAACGCCGAGCTTCAGCATACACCATAGTCAAGAAAGAGCTTGTCAGAAGAAGCGCAATGGGTGTCTTCCAGCGCTGTGTGGAAGGAGAAAAGGGGATGGCTATCCTGAAGGACATTCACCAAGGGGAATGTGGCCATCACGCAGCCTCAAGATCCCTCGTCGCCAAAGCCTTCCGCCACGGCTTCTTCTGGCTGACTGCTTTGGACGACGCCAAAGATTTGGTAAAAAAGTGCAACGGTTGCCAGCGCTTCAGTTCCAAGCAACACTTGCCGGCTTGTGCACTCAAGACCATTCCGATCACTTGGCCATTTGCCGTCTGGGGTTTGGATATGGTGGGCCCCTTCAAGACAGCCAGAGGCGGCTTGACACATTTACTCGTGGCAGTTGACAAATTTACCAAGTGGATCGAAGCGAAACCAATCAAGAAACTCAATGGCTCAACTGCTGTGACATTCATCGCGGACATCACAGTCCGGTATGGTATACTGCACAGCATCATCACCGACAACGGCACAAATTTTGCCAAAGGCGCACTTGCCCGTTTCTGTGCAACACAGGGCATCCGACTGGACCTAGCGTCTGTTGCCCACCCACGTCCAACGGCCAAGTCGAGCGTGCCAACGGCCTTATCCTATCTGGCATCAAGCCCCGGCTGGTCGAACCTTTGGAGCGATCAGCCGACTGCTGGATCGAAGAGTTGCCGTCTGTCCTTTGGAGCCTCAGAACCACTCCGGACAAATCCACCGGCTTCACTCCTTTCTTCCTCGTGTATGGGGCCGAGGCCGTCATCCCAACAGATGTTGAGTTTGACTCGCCTCCCGTCACCATGTATACGAAAGCCGAAGCCAAAGAAGCACGCGAAGACGGCGTCGACCTGCTGGAGGAGGCCCAGCTGGTAGCACTCAGCCGCTCCACCATCTACCAGTAGGGTCTCCGCCGCTATCATAGCCGGCGAGTCAAGCCATGCTCCTTCCGTGAGGGGGACCTTGTGCTCCGGCTGATCCAGCGAACAGCCGGCCAGCACAAGCTCTCGGCTCCTTGGGAAGGACCGTTCATCGTCAGCAAGGTACTAGGAAACGATGCCTACTACCTCATTGATGCCCAGAAGCCAAGAGCACGCAAGAGAGACGACTCAGGCAAGGAGTCGGAGCGCCCATGGAATGCAAACCTACTTCGTCGCTTTTATAGCTGAAAGACAGTATGTGTCGCACTATCTATTTTATTTTGAGAACCAATGGGACACCCGAGGAGTTCTCGGGGACTGCCCAACCCTTTATCTATATGATAAGAATTATGCCTGTGAATGAATATTGTTCATTCCTTTGTCCTGCACCGGAGCCTAGCAGACGGCCCGGGGACTGGCCGCCTAACCCTATGTCTAAACCTTCTCCTTAAAATAGTCGGACAAGTAATGTGATGGCATCCAAGCCCTCTCCCGCCTTCAGTCACAGACTCGCAGAACGCGGTTGTCCGACTGGCAGGAGCCAAAGGCAAGAAGTGGTGCCCACATGAAAAATGGCTAAGGAAAGCAGACATAGGGCAAGTCGGCCCTGCACACGACCAGCCGGCCAGCCGGCTCTGGGCTTAGCCACGCCGTCTTCCAGAGGGCGGGATACTTGCCCACCCTGAAAACAGCCAAGTTCCTGACCCAGCCACAGAACCACAGAGTGGCTGTCTGGCTGGCAGGACGGTAGTTAAAGGAGACAGCAAAAGGAAAATCGCCCTAAGGAATCAAGGGCGGGGCCAATCCTAGGACTCGGCACAATTGCATAAAAACCATGCAACATTAAAAGAATATTTACATCAAATAGGCCTCAAGGGCCGCCTTGCAGTAGAGCTTACTGATACACCCAGCGGGTGGAATTGTTCGGATTAACCCTACCAAGTCTTACAGAGAAATAGGAACCAAAAGATACAAGAGTAAAAGCTTAGGGCGCAGCAGGCGGAGCGGGCGGCACGACGGAGCCGGCTTCCGAGGGGGCCGCCTGGTGGGTCTCGGCCTGGCCGCTTCCTGCAGCAGGCGGGGCCACCACACCTGGTCCGCTTGTCGAGGACCGGTCAGGCTGGTGGCCAGTAGACGGATCCGCCTCCTGGGAGCTGGTCTCCTCGTCTTTGCCTTCCTCCTCCTCGCCCTCATCACTGGAGGCAATCTCTTCGTCCGGCTCCTCTGACGCCGCCAGGTCCAACCCGAAGTTGCTAGGTGGCACCACATGGCCCCTGTCATCCAACTCTGGGATGAAGACAGAGGTATCGGCGTACTCGACAAGGGCGGCGGCACGTTGTACGAGGTCCTTTTGCACCACGGCCAACTCAGGCTAAGGCTCTGCACGGAAGGTCTCCAGCTGTTCGAGGCTCAGGCCCGGATACCAGCTCTTGACGAACTCCAGGGCGGTCCGCGTGCTAGCCCTCGCTGCGAACCCTTCCAGGCCTCGAAGTGGTGGACGGCTGCCTCCAGCCAGTCGGCAGTCCAACTGGGAGTGCAGAGTGTCGGCACACCTAGCCAGAGGGCGGCCAGCACCTGGGCACCAGCACGCTGCAGACGGTGAAGCAGACGGCGGACCGGCTGGAGGCGCACCCGAACAGCAAGAAGCTCCTCGACCGGGGTCCTGGGAACGTTGGGTGCGATCACCCGGCCCGCCTTCCGCCTCTCGTTACGCTCGGCCTCGATGGCCTGGGTGGCGGCCACAGAGTAGCCCGGGAAGAACTCTGCCAAAACTAGAAGAAGAATCAGAAGAAAAGAAAGGCGACTGTAACAGATGGCAGGTACCAGAAAAAGGGTAGACATCTCACCATCGACCATATCTCCAGTGGCTACATAGCCGTCTTGAAGAGCCGCCTCCTTCTCGACCCAATTCGAGCGCTCAGCCTCGAATTCTACCCGAAGAAGCGTCTCGGCGTCCGACATCTTCCCGAGCTCGACCTTGTGCGCCGCCGCCTGGTCTGCCAGCTCCTTGGCCAGGCGGTCGTGGTCCTGAGCTGCGAGACCACGCTCTCGCTCCTTGGCGGCTAGCTCCGACTGGGCTTCGCCCAGCTGGTTGTGGAGGTTGGCTGTGACCGCTGGCAAGAGAAGAGGAAAGACAATAATGTCAGCAGCAGCAAAAAGAGAACATTGGAGTTCCAAGCCGCCTGCTCAACAGCCGGCTCGGAACTCGGGGACTACACCCAGCGGGTGCGCTGACGCGCCCCCGCAAGGAGGAGAAGGGAAGCACTCACCTTGGCTGTATGCCAGGGCAGCTTGCAGTTGCGCCGGCTCCTGGCGCCGGGTGTTGTAGGAGGCCACACGGAGGTTGTGGTAGTCCTGCGACAAAACACAAGATCAGCCCACGACGCACACTTTGGAGTTCCAAGCCGCCTACTCAGCAGCCAGCTCGGAACTCGGGGACTACACCCAGTGGGTGCGCTGACGCGCCCCCACAGAAGAAATTGAAGGAATAAAAGCAAAAGATCATGAAGCATACGTACCCGAACGGAGGACCGCGCAGCCACGAACTCCTGCATCACCGTCTGCATGACGCTGCCCAGGGAGTTGAAGCGGTCGAGGACGTCCCGCGACGCGACGATCAGCGCGCCGCCGCCTTGATAACCCTCAACCATAAGGGATCGAGATAGTCTTCGCGGGTAAGAATAACCCAATTTATAGATTCGACACACGGGGAGCCAAAGAGTATTTATAAGCTTTGACAGTTGAGTTGTCAATTCAACCGCACCTGAAATATACTTACTTGCAACAAAAGATAAGTGGTAACGGTGATATGATAGTGATGGTGGTGACAGCAAAAGTAAACAGCTAAAGTAAACAGCAAAAGTAACAACTAATAACCAGCAGGATTGAAACACTATAGGCTAGGGAGATGGATGGTTGGGTGCTGCATGGATGAGATACATCATGAATCTAACTTGGGGCAAGGCACACAGAAAAGTAATGATCATCTAGGCAAGTATCAAACATTAGGCACGTATCCCACATGTAGTTGTACGTGCTTGCAATAAGAACTTGCACAACATCTTTTGTCCTACCATCCCGCTACGAACGGGGCCAAAAGGAACTTATGGAGATTAAGGTGCTCCTGTCAAAGAGCACCGGAACAAAGCAATAAACTCAATGGATACATGGAATCCTCAAATTATGGACCATCCCCTTTGGTGTCCCAAGCTGTCACTTTTGGGATCGCCGGTTCCGGCCCGTAATAGGTGCAAACAACTCATAGATAGGATCAAGAACACAAATATATTCATGCAAACACATATGGTTCAGATCTGAAATCATGGCACTCGGGCCCTAAGTGACAAGCATTAAGAGCAACAAGTTGAAGCAAAGATGATAAACACCATAGTAGATGATAGGCAACATCCCCCCAACAATCTGATAAACTAGTACATCATCTAACTCATCCAATCCCTACCATCCCCTTTGCCTACAGCAGGGAATTACTCACACATGGAAGGATAAGCCATGGAGGGAGGATGGAGTGGTGATGATGATGACGATGGCGACGATCTCCCCTCTCCGGAGGCCAAATCAGCCTCCAGATTAGCCCTCTCGAAGAAGAACAGAGGGTGGCGGCGGCTCCGCGACGGAAACTAGGAAAACGACTTCTGTTCTGGGGTTTTCTCGTCACGGGATAAATACGGGTCAAAGTAGGGCACCAGAGGGGGAAGGGCCCGCCCAGGCGGCCTCCCGGTGCGGCCAGGGGTGGGGCCGCGCCCCCAGGGCGCCTGGGCCCCCCCTGACTGCCCTCTGGCCCATCTTCTGGCACAAGGGCCCTTCGGGTGCGTGGATTTTCTGTGATTTTTCGTGGAATTTTCTGAGACACCTAAAAATCCGTTTCCCTGCACACAATAAAACCATACAGGCAGCTCTGCTGAAAACAACGTTAGTCCGGGTTAGTTTAGTTCAAATCATGCAAGAATGAGGTCAAAACAATAGCAAAAGTGTTTAGAAAAGTAGATACATTTGAGACGTATCAACTCCTCCAAGCTTAGCATATTGCTTGTCCCCAAGCAATTCAGTTCAACGAATTGGACGCGACAAAGAAAACTTTGACAAACTCTTTTGCTTCATAAGATGTATATAAGCATGTACTACGAAAAGAGTCTAGCAAGTATTAAAACAATGCTATGAGGACAATGCACGAAGCAATCCTTCTTTCAAGTGACCAATCACAAATAACTAAAAGTAAATAATATACTACTGAAAATCAAGACAAGACTACATTGCACATAGCTTGAACATACTAGAGTGGTATCTCGCTAGCCTCCATGAGTGAAGCAAAACATAAATGCAGAAACTCCTCCAGAGTTTTAAAGGAGACTAGAACTAAGAATTTCTGAATAAATAATATCACAAGCATGCAGAAGACAATGTAATACTTTGGGACAATGCACATTACACTCAGAATGACAATTATGCTCTCCTAGTTGGTGCTTTGAAGAAAGAAGGTGGAGACTCTCGAACCGTGGAATTTGATGGCGAGGTTGAAAACCCATGGTTGGAAGCAAAGACTAAACATGTACCAGAGCTCTTGGTTTTGAAAACCGAGGTAAAAATGATTTTGGGAGGTGCATATTCCGTCAACGAATGTTAGTAGACAACCCAATTACTTCTCGAGCTGGACAAGTTTCGAGGAACGGCTCCCGCACGGGGACGATCACATCCCCTTAATCTCCTTTGTTTATCACTGCCAAAAGTTTTCTGATTTCTCATGAACAAAGCGTGAAGGAGGGTTTGTTTGTTGTATTATCTTTTATGAGCCGGGCGCACTCATGCCAGTTCCTTCTCGTATTAGGGGTTTGCAGATTAGACATGCAATCCCGGGATAAAACTTGTCCAACTTAAAAAGATCATGAATTAACTACTACTTCCTCATGAGCTAAAACAGAGGCACAAAATAGGAGTAAGTTTCAATAGTTTCGAGATGGTACAAGAAAGTCTTTGTTAGGATGGCAGGTAAATACCACATAGGAAGGTATGGTGGACTCATATGGAATAACTGGTTTGAAAGGATTTGGATGCACAAGCAGAATTCCGCTTAGTACGAGCGAAGGCTAGCAAGAGACTGGGAAGCGACCAACTAGAGAGCAATAACGGTCATAATCATGCAAAGCGACAAAGCAACATTGAATCGGGCATGAAAGTGATATAACTATTCTGAAACCCAAAGATCATCAAGGCGAAGCAGACTTTTTAGTCTTAAACATGTGTAAACATGTGCCAAGTCAATCCCAGAATTCTCCAAAGGGAAATACCACCTCAGTATACCAAACTATGAACAGTGCAATGCATGTAAATCATTTCAATAACACATTATATACTCTAGCTATTTGAGACTAGCCACAAGGAAAGCATGTACCACTGGAAAAGCATTGTAAACATAGCACTATGTCGCTACAAGCTGGTCTCTAGATCATAAGTACAGGCATATGTACAAAAGTAGAAACAAGAAGAGTTCATACCGGTTTTCCTTGTTGCTTCCCTTCAGTCGATCTTCGTCATTACTGCCTCGTCACTTGCACGATCGAACGTAGGAAATATAATTAAATGCCATCACGGACTCGAGCTGAACTCTGAAAACAAAGCAAACTGGAGAGAGAAAGGAAATCTTTTTGGGTTATTTCAAAGGTTGAACGAAAGCAAAAGAAAGAGAAAATCTTTTTGTTGTTTTTGCAAAGAAAAGAAATAAAGAAGAACGGGCAAAAACTTCGAAAAGATCGAAGCGAACAAAAATAAAACGGATAATACAATGGAAAAGTGAGAAGGGCACGTACTCCCCCAAGCTTAGGCTTTTGGCCTAAGTTGGTAGTAGCTACTGCCCCCTGGAGCCTCCTGCTCCGGGGGGGTGCTGGTGAGTCCAAGGGTCGTAAAAGGATTCCGGCGCGTACACCGAACTCCTCGGATCCTCCCATGAAGAAGGGTCCGTACTCCAAGCAGAGGAAGACCCTTCACCAAACTGGATGACGGTCTCCCCCTGGAAAGGTGGTAACTCACCGTGCTCCTCCTCGTCGGGCACAACCCCCTCCATGGGGTTATGAAACTGATGCTGGACCATGAACTCATCGAACTGGATAACATCAAAGGACCATCTGTTCCTGCGAGAAAAATCAAACAAAAGAGGTGCAAGTAGACGGATCTTGCGTTCCGCGGTAGTTCCGAAACGCAAGATATAAACAAGATTACCAAACTCAGAAGTCATGGTAACAAACTTATGCCTTTTCATAGCAGCAAGATCAAAACTTAAATAAGTAAAAGGCTTATCATCAGGGTGTGGGGTGCCGTTAAGATACTCTAAGATAAGTGTGGCATAAACGCCACCAAATAAATCTCCCCTGTTACCGTTCATAGCAAGGCGTCGAGCAATTAAGGCACCCAAATTATAATCAAACCTCCCTGAAAGGGCGGTCGCCAGGATAGCAATATCCGGCGCAGAAGTGTTGCTCGTGTTGTCACGAGCTAATACCCCTCTAGCAACATAATACGCAAAATACCCGAGGTGAGGGAATAAGATGCTGGAGATTTTTGACCGATGAATATCCCTCGTACCCATGCTGCAGAGAGAGTTGAAGATGGTTTTCAGCTCGGAGGGCTGAGAGGTCATCTTCGCCGTCCGCCCAACGTTTGGCACACCTATTATTTCACAAAACTTTCCCAAGGGCATGGTCAAAAGATTATTGTAAATTTTAAACTCAATATCACCAGTATCAAGGTTATATCTAAAACTGTTAATGAAACCGGAGGTGAGTTTTTGATATTGAGTAACACGGCACGTGACGAGCCGTGTCAGACCTGCATTAGCACAAAGATTATAAAACTCATCCTTAATTCCCGCAGCTTCAAGGAATTCATCACATGGGAACATCATAGCACGTGCTGGACTTGTGTCTTCCAACAACTCTAGGGGCACATGATCTTCATTGTAGCTCACCCTAGCAGTCGAGGGTGAAGCTGCGGCTCTAGTAACTCGATCGGAGTGCGCAGGCTCTTCTTCTCAAGCCACCCCTTTGCCCTTCCTAACAAACTCATTTCTGAAATTTTTGACAAATTACAAAAACAAGGATTTAAACAAAGTGGTTAAGGCAAACTACTCAACTTACTTACCTAAGGCATAAACTTGCATCAAAACTTGGAAAATAAATTTCTACACATGCATGCAAGCTCATCTACACAGCACCAAGAACTACTAAATACTCACAAATGAAGCCACCAACCAAAAATCTAATTGGAGGGGTGGAGGAGTTACATACCAGGGAGTATTTGTTCAAAATCTCAGCTCGAATAATAGGCTGTAGAGAGAGATCGAAAATCGCCTCCAAGAACAGCAAGAACGCAAGAACATGTGCAGAACTTGTGTTTTCGGAGAGAAAGAGAGAGAGAGGAAGAAGACTCACCTGGAGGGGGGTCCTGTGGGCCCCAGGCGCCCTATGGGCGCGGCCAGGGGGCAGGCCGCGCCAGCTGGCCGCCTGGGCCACTGGTGGCCCCCTGGTCAGCCCTAGGTACCTCTGGGTCACTCCCGGCATGGAAATTTTTATTTTTATTTTTCTGGAATTTTTCTGAAACTTCACTGTTGAAATTTTTTCGAAGTTCAAAAAGCTGCAAAACTTTCTGAAAACTTAAAGCAGTGATTAGTATTGTGAAGCTTCAAAAACATAAACATTTGGTACAGCAAGGAGAACAAAAGCTAAAACAGATGAAAACATAACAAGCTCAACTTTTACCTATATAAAACATGCTTACTAGTAAGGTTGATCAAGTCTTACCAACAAACCGGCGATATATAGAGCAAAAAGTCCCACCTCTTACGAAGTGATCATTGCACCTTTACTTTAATGGACATTGTCCCCACCATAATAGTTTTGTATTTGTGGTGCACATGTAGTGGACAGTCCCATTCTCCAATCTTCACGGTCTCGATATTTTCTATAGAGTTAAGGCCATGCCTCTTATCGGTCTTCTTTGGAAAATACACCGTGTGTTCTTTATCATTCACATTGAAGGTAACCTTTCCTTTATTGCAATCAATAATAGCACCTGCGGTGTTAAGAAAAGGTCTACCAAGAATAATGGACATGCTCCCATCCTCGGGCATGTCAAGCACAACAAAATCAGTAAGGATCAAACAATTAGCAACTTCTATGGGAACATCCTCACAAATACCTAGCGGAACGGCGGTTGACTTGTCAGCCATCTGAAGAGAAATATCTGTAGGGATTAGCTTCTCTAAACAAAGCCTCTTGTAAAGAGAGAGAGGCATAACACTCACTCCTGCTCCAAGATCACATAAAGCAGTTTTGACATAATTATTCTTTATGGAGCAAGGAATGGTGGGTATACCTGGATCACCAAGCTTCTCAGGAATGTTGCCACTGAAAGAGTAGTTAGCAAGCATAGTAGATATTGCTTCATTAGAAATTTTTCTTTTATTAGTAACAATATCTTTCATATATTTTGAATAGGGAGGTAACTTAATAGCATCAGTCAAAGGGATTTGAAGAAAAAGAGGTTTCATCCACTCACAAAACTTATTGTAATGCTCTTCTTCTTTAGATTTGAGAGACTTACCTGGAAAGGGCATGGGTTTCTGTATCCATGGTTCTCTTTCCTTCCCATGTCTTCTTGCGACGAAGTCTTCTCTAGTGTACTTCTTGCGTTTGTCAGGTGCTTCTTCTTCTTGAACTTCAGGCGGATCATTCTTCTCATTATCCTTAACTTCAGGTTCGGCACCGTCTTCAGTCTCAGCATCGGAGGTAGATATACTGTTTGGATCAACAGCTGGCTCTTCACTTGTAATAGGATCATTGGAATTGTCAGCCTCCTTGTGTCTCTTCTTCTTCTTCTTTGGAGAGCCAACAATTTCTTCTTCCTGCATTTGAGAATCTTGCTCGATTCTCCTTGGATACCCCTCTGTATAGAGAGGATCTTGAGTGCTAGTTCCTCCTCGGGTCTTAATCCCGAAGGCCTGTAAATCATCCTGTTTGGCATTGTTAGAAAGCAAATCTTTTTGCACATTAGAAATTTGTTCAAGCTGAGTTTGAACCATATGAAAATGCTTCACAAGACATTTAACATCATTAACCGTTCTACCTAGAACATCAAGCAAACTTTTGATAGCAAGGGAATTATCATGCAATTGACTTTGTATCCTCTCATTAAAATGACTTTGCTTCATAATAAAATTATCAAGCTCATCTAAACATTGATCAGGAGGCTTACCATGAGGGATGTCACTTGCGTTGAAATCTAAAAGAGAGTGTACCTCTACCATAGGAGGATGAGTGGTAGGCTCACACAACTTCTCAATAGGGGGTAGATTCTTCACGTCTTCAGTTTTAATACCCTTCTCTTTAATAGACTTCTTTGCTTCTTGCATATCTTCGGGGCTTAGAACAAACATGCCCCTCTTCTTTGGTGGTGGTGGTGGTTCAGGGACGGACCAATCTTCATGGTTTTTGGCAATCCTGCCGATCAAATCATCTGCATCGTCCGGTGTTCTTTTCCTGAAAACACAACCAGCACAACTATCCAAATAGGACCTGGATTCATCAGTTAGACCAGCATAAAATATATCGATTAATTCATTCTTAGGGACTCCATGTCCTGATCTAGCCCGGATCAAACTACAGTACCTCCCCCAAGCTTTAGGGAGGTGCTCATCCTGCAACTGTTTAAAGTTATAAATTCTTTGTAAAGCAGCATGTTGCATATGAGCAGGAAAGTACTTATCAACAAAAGAGTGAGCTAAGTCTTGAGGATTCTTAATGGAACCACATGGTAGTGCATCATACCATGTTTTAGCACCTTCCTTCAAAGAGAAAGGAAGAAGCTTAGTCACATAAAAGTTTCGTATCTTCTCATCCGTGGTAAACAAGCCACCCAACTCAGTGAGTTTGGTCAGGTGTGCAATAGCATCATCATTTTCTCTGCCATAAAAGGGGTCAGTTTCAACCATAGATATAAGTGAAAGATCAACAGAGAAATCATAATCAGGATCATTGATGCATATAGGAGATGTAGCAAATTCAGGATCAGGAACAGTCTTGTTCTTCAAGGAGTGTTTTTCAAGCAGTTTCTTAATAGCTTCAGGGTCAGAGCCGGCAAACTCTCTCAGTTCCCTGCATAAATCATCATCAAGCATAATGTAATCATCATCAAGGAGTCTCTCCTTGAGTTTACTCAAATCAGGATAATCATAAGTTCCACCAATAGGGTAGCGAGTAACAGGAATTTCAATTCCAGATTTTTTTTGCAGCAGCAGCGATCTGTTTCTCAAGAGCATAACCAAGTGAACCAATATAATCAAGAGTAGTAGAGGCATCATCAGAAGTATCGGACATAGTAACAGATTCAGTAGAAGCATCATGTGGTGGCGGTGAGGCAAACTTACTCATAACAGAAGGTGAATCAAGTGTAGCACTAGTGTTCAGAACAGTACCTCTTCTTGTAGTGGATAGTAAGATCGGAACCTTGGGGTCTCCTTTCTTACCCATAGCGGATGAAGTGCAGCAGGTAGGATACTTCAGGTAGACTTGTAAATATTGCTATGCTCCCCGGCAACGGCGCCAGAAAACGGTACTTGATAACCCTCAACCGTAAGGGATCGAGATAGTCTTCGCGGGTAAGAATAACCCAATTTATAGATTCGACACACGGGGAGCCAAAGAGTATTTATAAGCTTTGACAGTTGAGTTGTCAATTCAACCGCACCTGAAATATACTTACTTGCAACAAAAGATAAGTGGTAATGGTGATATGATAGTGATGGTGGTGACAGCAAAAGTAAACAGCTAAAGTAAACAGCAAAAGTAACAACTAATAACCAGCAGGATTGAAACACTATAGGCTAGGGAGATGGATGGTTGGGCGCTGCATGGATGAGATACATCATGAATTTAACTTGGGGCAAGGCACACAGAAAAGTAATGATCATCTAGGCAAGTATCAAACATTAGGCATGTATCCCACAGGTAGTTGGACGTGCTTGCAATAAGAACATGCACAACATCTTTTGTCCTACCATCCCGCTACGAACGGGGCCAAAAGGAACTTATGGAGATTAAGGTGCTCCTGTCAAAGAGCACCGGAACAAAGCAATAAACTCAATGGATACATGGAATCCTCAAATTATGGACCATCCCCTTTGGTGTCCCAAGCTGTCACTTTTGGGATCGCCGGTTCCGGACCGTAATAGGTGCAAACAACTCATAGATAGGATCAAGAACACAAATATATTCATGCAAACACATATGGTTCAGATCTGAAATCATGGCACTCGGGCCCTAAGTGACAAGCATTAAGAGCAACAAGTTGAAGCAAAGATGATAAAGACCATAGTAGATGATAGGCAACATGCCCCCAACAATCTGATAAACTATTACATGATCTAACTCATCCAATCCCTACCATCCCCTTTGCCTACAGCAGGGAATTACTCACACATGGAAGGAGAAGCCATGGAGGGAGGATGGAATGGTGATGATGATGACGATGGCAACGATCTCCCCTCTCCGGAGGCCAAATCAGCCTCCAGATTAGCCCTCCCGAAGAAGAACAGAAGGTGGCGGCGGCTCCGCGACGGAAACTGGGAAAACGACTTCTGTTCTGGGGTTTTCTCGTCATGGGATAAATACGGGTCAAAGTAGCGCACCAGAGGGGGAAGGGCCCGCCCAGGCGGCCTCCGGCGCGGCCAGGGGTGGGGCCGCGCCCCCAGGGCGCCTGAGGCCCCCCTGGGTGCCCTCTGGCCCATCTTCTGGCACAAGGGCCCTCCGGGTGCGTGGATTTTCTGTGATTTTTCGTGGAATTTTCTGAGACACCTAAAAATCCGTTTCCCTGCACACAATAAAACCATACAGGCAGCTCTGCTGAAAACAGCGTCAGTCCAGGTTAGTTTAGTTCAAATCATGCAAGAATGAGGTCAAAACAATAGCAAAAGTGTTTGGAAAAGTAGATACGTTTGAGACGTATCACTCCTCCAGGCCTCCAACCTGACGGCGCTGCGCTGGTGGCCTCATTCTCCGGCGTGGACGAGCTAGCACCGCCGGCCTCCACCTGCTGCGGCACGGAGACCGCCCTCGTAGGGCGCGGGTGGGCTGGGGCTTGGAGGGCCGGCTGCGGGCCTGTCACCAGCACGCCCTCATTCGGCGGCACCTCCGCCCCTGCAGGCCGGCTGCCTTGCTCCCTTGCAGGCGGCACGGGGACGGCACCTGCATCTCCAAGATGACGCAGTCATCCCCCTCGTTATCTGGAGCCGGCTGCTCATCAGCAGCCGGCGCTTGGGCGGACGGCTCCAGAGAGCCCGCCTCTGGGAGGACGGTGCGGCCTGC
This sequence comes from Secale cereale, assembly GCA_902687465.1. NCBI lineage: Eukaryota > Viridiplantae > Streptophyta > Magnoliopsida > Poales > Poaceae > Secale > Secale cereale. The sequence goes on along the minus strand of LR738709.1, from coordinate 48,992,634 downwards.
TGGCTGCTGGGAGCCCGTCTCCTGCTCCTGGGCTCGGGCGGCGTCTGCCCAGGCCTTCTTGGCGGTTTCGGCCTCCGCCCTGGCTGCGGCGTCGGCCACCGCTCGCTCGCGGTCCGCGGCCTCCCGCTTCTCGCACGCCTCGCGAGCGTTCCTCTTCGTCGCCTCTCGGAGTGCAGCGGATGGATCCACGCGAGGGGGCGCAGGGGGGCATCCATGCCCCCCACAACAGAGCCTACCGGCGCCCGCGAGAGGAAGAGCGGCGTGCTGCATGGATATCCCAAAGAAAATGGGGAGTCAGCCAAGAGGGGATCGGCTGAGAAAGATAAGCATCAAACAGAAGAAGGACACAAGACACTTACCCGGACACGGCCAGCCTCGCCTGGGGCATCCTGGGCACGATCGCCCTGGCGGCCGCCTCCCTACGCCTAGTGGCGGCGGTCGACAGCCAGAGTTTCTTGGGCGGGGCACCAGACGGCCCTGATGAGGCCCGCCGCTTCCCGCCGCCGGCTGCGCCAGACGGCCCAGCCTGCTGGCTGGCGCGGACGGATGCTTCCTCCTCCTCCTCCTCGTCTGGCCAGCTCTCGACGCCGCCTTCTGGCAGGCCGCCCGATGGCTGGCTTCCGCCGCCTGTCACCTCATCCTCCTCCATGGCAGCGGCCCCAAGATCGGGGTCACTTGTGTCGCTCTGGGAGCGATCTGGTTCCAGCGGGCGGCCTGGATGGCCAGAACCCAGCGCCGGCTGGCCGGGGAAGATCTGAAGAAGACATCAGGATCAGACGGCTACAGCAGCCGGACAGAAAAGAAAGAAAAGAGAGGGCTGAAGAACTTACTACAGGCGGCTGGTTGTTGCGGCTGTATGGCGGCTTGCCAAAGGCCCAGCCGGAGTCAGAGACCTTGCAGTTGGAGATGTGGTTCACAAAGTTAGCCACTTCATTGTATGGCATTGGCTTGGTGCATGTCCGGCTGGGGTCCCGGCGCCCGCTCATGTCGCAGATCAGATGAGGGCGGCACTGCAGCGACATCACTCGGCGCTCCGCAAGCGTGAGCAGCAAATCCGCGAAGACCAGGCCCTCGCCGTCCCTTAGCTCCCGAAGATGGCGCATCACGATGGAGGCGCCTTCCGTGAGGGAGGTAGGCCGGGTCTTCCAGGAGTCGCGAGGCTCAGCAGGCGGACCCGGCGCCGAGTCCGGCAGACAGATGAAATCTTGTTCGGGGTTGACGTTGGAGACGTAGAAGTACGTCTTCTGCCACTGTTTTACCGACGCCACGAGCTGCGGCGCCGAGAAGAAATTCCTCGATCCACTGCGCTTCACCGCAATGCACCCCCCGCACTGGGCGGCCACGCTCTGGACTGCGGTGCCGAGCTTCACGTAAAAAAGCTTGGTCCACAGCTCTATGGTGGGGAGGATGCCGAAGTACGCTTCGCACAGGACGACGAATGATGAGAGCGTCACCACCGTGTTCGGCGTGAGGTGGTGGGGTTGGATGTTGAAGAACTCCAAGAAAGATCGGAAGAAGCCGCTCGCCGGAAGGCCGAAGCCGCACGGGAAGTGCGAGCGGAAGACGACCCGCTCGCCCAGCCGTGGGGCCGGCCTAATCTCTGCCGCCAGCGCTAGGCACACGACGACCTTGTCAGCAGGAGGCAGCTTTCGCGACCGGCGGAGGACGTCGATGTGCTCCTCCAGGATCTTGCTGTCGTCCCACTGGCCGTGGTGGCGAGCAGACGTTGTGGCGGCCATGGTTTAGGCAGCAGCTCGCTGCGACGTTGGCGAGAGGAGCGGGAGGAAGCGAGGAAGAAGAAGGAAAGCGGGGAGGAGCGAGCGCGAGAACGGTGCCAACTCCTCTCCCCCGGCCTACTTATAGGCTCGGGGCGGCGAAGTCGAGGGGGCGGGCGTGGGATCAACTGAACCACGCCCTGCACGACCCCCACCTTTTGCGCACCTAATCTGCGCGCATTAAATGCGTGTGGGAGGGCAATCGATTATCCCTGCCACACTAGATCCGCGCACGGACCGAGGCCCTGTAGTGGCGGGCCCCGGCCCACTGTTACGTCCCGTCACGCGCGTGGGCTGGCAGGCCGAAGCGACAGGGCATTGACGCGTGGGGAGCCGCCAACGGTCGGCAGGTCTGCGCGCCTGCCTGCCGACCAGGCGGTGCCTTCCCCCCGAAGATTCAAAGACAAAGGTTCGGCTGCCAGAAGCCGGCCCCCTCAACGCGGGTCCAGCTGCCAGCAGACGGATCCCTATGGAAGACGGACGAAGGACGCTGATCCTGCCTAAGGAGGGAAGCTGCTGGAACCCCGCAGCCCTACAGCACCAGCCACGGAGTTCCACCAGCTTCAGGGAATACTATCGGAGATATTGACCATGGGTGTCCTCAGCGACCACCCTTGGTATTTCAAGACAATTTGTGGCCGCCTGCTACCCCCGGCCGTCTGCTCATCGGGCTGCCTCCTAGGGTAGCTTGCCCTAGGAGCCGGCTGCCAGCAGGCGGCAGGGACCCAAACAGGCGGCAACACCATGGCTAGCAGCTAGCAGACGGTCCCACGCTCCTCCCTCGGGATTCGTGCTGGGGGACCACCACGCAGCTGAGGCATGGCTACAGATGAATACGTCCTTGGAGAATCTATAAGGGCGTGGCTACAGTGAACGTGTACCTTATGAATATCTCCTAAATGGCGGGTCACTGTAGCCACGCTGCTTGTGACCAAGTTTCGGTCAGAGGAAGCCACAACCCCACTACCCGCAGACGGCAGGGCCAGCAGGCGGCTGGCCCCACCGGCCAGTGGGTAAGTCATAAACAAGCCGCCCCTGGCAGACGGCCAGGGGAGGCGGCCTTTGGTAGCAGAAGGTGAATCCTGCCTTGGAAGTCTGAACCTCATCAAGACGACAAGACAGGGCGTGGCGGCAGTGTACGGCAGGAGACGGCGGCACTGTAGCCACTTCCCCCCTGATGAGGCTGTCGTCGGCAGAAGCACGTCTACAGTAAAACACCATCACGTGGGCCCGCAAGCGGCGGGCCCCAGCAGACAGGCGGCAAGGCCAGCGCCAGAAGACGCTGACAGCTGGGGGCCACTCTGTTGAGATTACAATTGTACCCCTGGGGGTAGGCCTATATAAACCCCCAGGGTCCTCCATGTTGGAGGGTTGGAAGATTAAACCCTGAGAAGAAGAAGATAGAGAGAGAGAGAGAGAGATAGAAACCCTAGTAACCATCCCCGATCCCTAGGGCGTAGGAAGTGAGCTAGCCTTGTTCATCTTCCTCCCCTAGACCACACAGCTCGAGAAGCAACCTTGTAGCTACCATAGTGACATCAGTCATGACGCGGAGCCCCGCAGAGCAGGACTAGGGGTGTTATCTCCTCGGAGAGCCCCGAACCTGGGTAAGATCCGTAGGCGTCCTAAGTATCGCCTCATCCCGCTTCCAGGGCCCGGCGACGTTCTATTGACCCCATGCATGATAAGCCATCCATTGGCATATGTCTCCCCAAAACCCCGACGAGAGCAGAGAGATAAGGGAGACGTAGGAGGAAGTAACGATTGGTTAACTGGTGGAGGGATAAAATGCAAAGCAGGAAAGAGATAAGAAGTGTGTGGTCTGGAGTGGACACCCAGCAATAGTCAAGTAAAAACGGGTGGTTGGCTCTCGCCCGATCCAGCGGTGCGCGAGCGACCGGCCAAAGATTCGGCCGGCGTCTTGGCTGGAAACGTTTACCTTTTTTTTTTCCTATTTTGTTTTTGGTTCTATTTCATTTTTTTCATTTCCATTTATTCTACCCCTTTTTTGTTTTTTCCTTTGTTATCAACAAATATTAGAAATTTCAATTTTTTATTGCGATTTCAAAATTGTTCCTGATTATTCAAATATGGTTCACTTTTTCAAAATTTGTTCACAATGCAAAAAAAATCATCGTATATCACAAAAATGGTTCAGTGTTTATTTAAATATTGTTCAACGTATATAAAAAAATGTTCATTATGTTAAAAATTGTTCAATGTATATCCCAAATATATTCAATATATATTGTTCAGCGTTTATAAAAATATATTCAATGTGTATTTAAATAGTGTTCATCGTATATCACAAAATATTAATTGTATATTTAAAAATGTTAAATGGTTAAATTTTCAATTTTTCTTTTTGTCTTCCGCTATATTTAGTTCTTAAAATTGGGCGCGGCATTCTAGTATCTAAGATCATCTCCAACGGGCGCTGAAAAAGGCGCGCGCGCGCGCTAAATCGGCGTTTTCGCGCGCGCGGGAAAAAAACCGCGCTCCAGCGGCGGCGGGAAAGACGCGCGCGCGGGAACCGCTTGCGCGCGCGCGCGAAACGGCGGCCTCCCGCGCGCCTTTTTTGCGGCGGTGCGCCCCGCGCGCGCTATAAAACGCCGCGCGCCCGATCGCCTCGCTGCACCTCTCCCTCTCCCTCTCTGCTCCTCTCTCTCTCGCCCGCCGATCCCTACCGCCGCACCGGCGCACCGCCGCCGCACCGGAGCACCGCCGCCGCCCCCGACGCGCCACCATGCCGCCGCGCCGCCGTTCTTCCTCCGGCTACCGCGGCGTCCGCGAGCGCCCGAACGGCGGCGGTTTCTACGCCGAGATACGCTCCGGCGATCTCCGGCTCCCCCTCGGCACGTATGAGACGGCGCACGAGGCCGCCCGGGCGTACGACGCGGCGGCGTGGCGCCTAGGCCGGCCGCGTCGTCAGATGAACTTCGACGACGCCCGCACCCTCGAGCAGGCGTTGGAGCTCGCCCCGCCGCCTCGTCTGCACACCACGCGAGATCGTGCGGAGCACACGGCGGCGCAGAACCGCCTCCTCGTCGCCCAGGAGGACGAGCGACGCATGGCGGAGTGGCGCCGCCTCCACCCGGAGGATGTCGTCGCCGAGCATCAGTTCTGGGAACGTCGCCGCGAGGACAGGCGTCGTCGGAGGGAGTTGGCGTGTCAGCAGGCCGCCATCCGCGATGCCGGCGGCCAATCCATCTTCACTGATCAGGATGACCGCTGGTTCGACATTTGGCTGTCGACCTCCTCCGACGACAACAACGAAGGCGATGATGATGACTGGAGCGATTAGTTTTTTTATGTTTTCGAACTATATATCTATCTATCTAGAACTATCTATCTATGTTTTATCTATGTTTTAGAACTATGTTTTTTATCTATGTTTGAACTATCTATCTTTGTATCTTTTTATTTTAATGCAATTATTAGTATGAAAAAAAAAGTGTGCGCGCGCTGTAGTTTTTGGGCACCGCTGGAGCAGCACGCGCGCGCTGCAAAATAGCGCTGCTGCTGGAGCCAGCACTGCGCGCCGCGGCAAAACAGGCGTTGCGCGCGCGCTATATGGTTTTTTTGGGCGCGCCGCTTAGCGCGCCTGTTGGAGATGCTCTAAAAGTCGCTAGGTCAAGTGGTACAAAAAACGTTTGCTTTCTCTTGTGCGGTGTAGTCCTGTAGAGTTCGATTCCTAATGAATGCACCATTTTCGCGCCTGTCCAAATTTAGGCCGGTCGGCTTGCAGCCACACAATCCCAACAACATCAACCGTTGGATCTTCAAGATAGGTCGTTGTCTTCCCCGTCTTCTTCCCCACATCTCCTCTATTCCTCGTCCGCCTCACCTGCAGCACCTCCATTGCGAGCCCCCTCCCCCCTTCTCTCGGTGACTGCTGCTATGCGGCTCGCGGCCGGCGGCCCGATGGCCGGTGCTCTCCCCCCTCCCGCATCTCGCGCAGCACCCACGCATCTCGCGCAGCTCGCTAGGGCGCGTGTCACGCTCTTCTACTGCCCCCAACCCTCCCGGTCGCAGCATGCCGCCTTCCTTCGTTGCTACATGTCAGATCTCGTCGTGGAGATTCGCGGCAACCCACCACCAGCATCTTGTTTCGTGCTCCGCCGCCGTGCTTGAAGCACCATGACCCATGAATGGATGTAGCAAAACATGTCGCCGATAGTAGCAAAAAATCGAGGCGGTTGCAGCAAAAATGCCGTCCTCACCGTCGCCGGTCGCATCTAGGTTATAAAGCACCATAGTCTCATGAAGCTTTTTCAGGTGCCGGATGTAACATTTTCATCTGTCGGTTGTAGCCTCTTTTCGGTTGTGGCATGGCCGCCCAGCTTTCGTGTCTAGTGTTGAAGTTTTTAAAGATACTGGATGTAGCAGTTTAGGACGCCAGTTGTAGCATTTGGAACTGCCAGTTGCAGCTCCTCCGCACGTCGGTCATGGCCAGTCCGCTCTCTGGTTGCAACAACAAAAAAGCCCGAAGTAGCATTTTGTGATGGTGGTTGCACCTCCGCTGAAGGCCGGTCACAACACTCACTTCTCTCGATCCAACAAAAAAATCTATCGGCCGTAGCAAAAAGAGTTGTTGGTTGCAGCTCTACCTCGAGCCGGTCGCAGCTTCCTCATAGCCAGTTGTAGCAAAAACAGTGTTGCACGTCGTCGGCCATGGATGCAGCTCGCCAGCCATGGCCATTGTAGCTCCGGTCAGCATGGAGCAGTTGCAGATGCAGCTAAGAGAGTTAATCGAGGGGAAGGGGCAGGGGAGGGAGGGTGGGGCGCTGGCTCGGGGGTTGGCGGGACAGAGGGACGAAGAAGAAGATGGCGACACAGAACATGGTGGAAGCATCCATGACGTGGGAAGGTGAAAGGGAAAAGAAAGAAGAGGAAGGAGGGGGATGAGTGGAGGAGAACGAACAGAAACGTGAAAACGGGAATAGATAAGAGATCGGGATGCCTGGCCCCACCATGCGTAACGCCCGCGTGCGTCCGAACCAATGTTTCGGCCGACGCACCGGATGGAAACGTTTCCCACCAATTTTTGGATTTTTGAAGCGATTTGGTATGAATGCCGCCATATGGGCTGGCCCATTAAGACCGTGCCTTGCGCGAAAGCACGTCTGATTGACGCTCGCGAGTGTCAGCTAGGGACACTCTTCCCTGTGCTGCATGTGACTCGCATCCATCATAAAAAAATCGTTGTTTGCTATCCCGCATGGGCTTTTCAGCCGGGCCCGGTAGATACAAAAATGGGCCTCTCAGCCAGGCCGAGGGGAACACAGGGATCGAGCGTAGCTCGCGTGCAGGCGCGTTCCTTGCTTTTTCTTCTCTCCCTTCGTTCACTTTTGACCAAAGACTGCAGCCACCCTGGTCAAGTCGTCGATGTGGCCTCTTCAAGCGCCACCGCCGCACCCTGGTCAAGCATCGCCGCCGCCCTGGTCAAGTGTTGCTGCCACCCTGCCCTGGTCAAGCGTCACCGCTCCCTGGTCAGGTGTCGCCATCATCGCGCCCTCATCGAGCAATGCCGCCATGCCCTCGTAAGCGCAGCCGCCGGCCTCGTCGAGCGGCGCCGTCATGCTCTCGACAAGCAGAACCGCCGCCCTCGTCGAGCGCCGCCGACCTCGTTCTCCCTCGTCAAGCACAACCGCCGGCCTCGTTCTCCCTCGTCGAGCACCGCCGTCGGCCTCCTCGAGCCCCGGAATCCGTCGCCCAACACTACTGCGTGATCCCCTTTCCTTCCTGATTTCAGCTACATTTGGAAGAACATGTACCTCGTACAACCATATCATGTAAATTTCACTAAACACTCATCTCGGCCAATCTTGCATACCAGGCCACACTCACCCAACATCCCCATGCCATGCAGCCAAAAGCTACCCAGGGAACAAATCACACCCTAAGGCGCCGATAAGGACCTCCCCACGCGAACGTCAGCTAGGAGTGGCGAATCCTATTTGGCGCTGCAGGCGCCAATTAACGTGTATTCTGCAAACGGTCGCCTTCAGCGCCGCAAGCTGGGCCGGCCCATGTAGCGTTCTTTTCCCTGTTCTAAAACACCTAAAAAGACGCAGAGATAGGAGTGGAACTCGGGATGCCTACGCTCCTAGGTAACATCGCAAACCACTACGCCAGCATCCCCGACTTGTATAACTTGCGTTTTTTTATTAGATTCATAGGGTTTTTCCCAGTTCGTTGTTTACTTTTAGTTTTCACACGTAATTATTATTCATCTTTTTTATTTTTTATTTTTCTATCTTTTTCCTTTTTTCTTCTTAAATGCGTGGATTCTTTTTCAAATTTTATAGACTTTCTATAATTTGATAAACTTTTTTCTCAAATTTTATGAGCTTTTTCTAATTTGATGAATTTTTTTTTCAAATTTGATGAGCATTTTTTCCAAATTCTATGAACTTTTCTTAAATTCGGTGAACCTTTTCAATGAAATATTTTTTTCAAATTCGATGAACTTTTACAATTTTGTGAACTATTTTTTTCAAATGAATGAATATTTTTTAAAATTAATGAGCTTATTATTCAAATCGATGAACTTTTTTGAAAATAGGTGATTTAAAAAAAATCAATGAATCTTTTTCTAATTGGATAAACTTTTTCTAATTCGATGAAAGTTTTTCAATTTCAATGAACTTTTTTCGAATTTTTTAACTAGTTTTTCAAATGAATGGAATCATTTTGAAATTTAACGAGCTTATTTTCAAAATCTGTAAGATTTTGTTTCAAAATCGGTGAACTAATTTTAGAATTTAATGAAATTCGTTGAAAGTTTTTCAATTTAAATGAACTTTTTATGAAGATTGATGAACTTTTTTCAAAACCGTGGAACCTTTTTCAACTCCCAAAGCATTTTTTCAATTGTTTTTTGTTTTTCTCAAATTCATAGGCCATTTTCAAATTTGGAACTTTTCCGTTGATTTTTTTATTTATAAAATTAACTTCTTTTGAATTCATTAACTCTTTCCATGTTGGTTATTTTTTTTGCATGTTCGTAATCTTCATTTGAAATCTGTGAACATGTTTTGAAATAATTAAAAAATCTGAATGGTACTATTTAATGCGCAATAAATACCCGTGTAGCAGATAGGTACTACACATAGGTGCTCGAGTGGTTAGGCTTCCTGTACTAAAGGGCGACGGTGCTAGTTCGAATCTTGGTGGATCCTATATGACGCCAGTTAGCGTCAAATCGGTGCAGCTTCGCTGAAGCGAAGCAGAGCCAGCTACCGACACGGGCCCGCCCACTAGCAGCGAGGAACCGGTTTTGGGAACTTTCTACAAGGTTCCCTAAACTGGGTTTTCCATCTTTTTTTTCTTACAGGGTTTTCCGGTTTTCTTCATTATTTTTCTCATCTTTTTTTCTTTTTCTTCCTGCTTATTTCTTCCTTTTCTTTTTTTCTACTTTTTTCATTTTTATTTTTACTTTTTCATAAATTTAATATTTCCAGAAAATGTCCAGAATTTTTAGAAAATTGTTTGAAATTCCAATTTTTGTTGAAATTTTTGGATTATTGTTCCTTTTTTCAAATTTTGTTCATGTTCCGACGAGCGCAGATCTCCGTTGGGCGCCCTCGTCGGCCGTCCGCACTTGCCCGAGATCCGCGCTCGCCATAGATGCAGCTCCGCCGCTCGCGCTCGTCGGAGATCTGCGCTCACCATGGATGCAGCTTTGCCGCCCGCGCTCGCAATGGATGGATCCCGCCCTCGCCGCCCACGCACGCCATGGATGTAGCTCCGCCTCGCTGTCGATTGCTGGTTCTAGCAAATAGAATTGCCCGTTGTAGCATTTTTCGTTGTTGGTCGTAGCAAAATGGAGACACGGTTGCAACAAAAAAAACGTCGTCGTTGTCGCTGGTTGTAGCTCGTCGTTGCAGGTAGCAACATTTGCATTCTTAAAATGAACAGATGTAACAAAACCAGTTGCCGAATGTAGCAAATACCTACGATGGTTGCAGCAAAAAGTCGTCGTCGCCGCCGCGGTTCGCAGCTCGGCCGTGATGGATGTATCAAAACATTACGCCGGTTGTAGCAAAAAGCGATGCTAGTTGTAGCAAAGCCGCGGCGCCGGCTGTGTGTTGTAGCAAAACGTGACGCTAGTTGTAGCAAAATGATATGCCAGTTGTAGCAAAATCTATGCCGGTTGAAGCATGTAGCAAAACTGCGGTGATTGTTTTTTTGCTATGAGCAGCACCGCCTCGTCCTCGCCGTCCAGTGTGTGCCCGTGGTTGCAGGCTTGCAGCAATGGCTATGGTTGTGATTCCGCTGGCTGGAGGAGATGCGGCATGGCTAGAGGAGATCGTTGGTGGAGGGATCTCATGAAAGATGTGTTGCTGCTGGAGAAAAAGAAGACTGAAGACGCGAGTGGATAAGGGGACGAGAAGATAAGACATGTGTGGTTGGCTTTGCTTGCAGAAAAAAATAGAAGCAACTGGGCCAGGTACGTGTCTTGCGGAGTGCTACATGGATGCTACGTGGGCTGTGTACGTGGGGCCGCACCGAACGAGACGCACGAGTGGGAGGCGACCGGTCGAAGATTCGGCCGGCGCACCATCTCGAAACTCTTTCCTTTAAAAAATGTTCAGCGTGTATTTGAATAATGTTCATGGTATACTAAGAAAATGTTCAATGAATATTTCAAATTATTTAAAAACAATCACAGTTAAAAAAATGTTCAGACTTTCGAAACTTGTTCACATTTTTAGAGTTCTTCCTGTTTTTAAATTTTGTTCATGTTTCCAAAACAAATTGGAATTCCCTTTTGTTCACCGTGTTGAAGAAAAATGAATATTAGAAAATCTGCAAATTTTGTCCAAGAAATGTTGAAAAAACTCGGACCTGCCGCTTTTAGATTGTATATAAAGTAGTGCCATGTATCAGACATACTCAGTCCATAGCTCAGCTGGCTAGCACGCCTAGTAGGCACAGCTTCGTTGGTAGTTCGACCCCTAGCCGTTGCGTTTTTCTTTTTGCGATCGCTCGGCGCCTGGGAACTTGGCTGGCCCATTTGCGCGCTACCTCTCACGAGCGTTGAACAGGAGCTCTTTCGAATCCTCTCGCTAATTATTTTCTGCCTAATTTTTTACGCACCGCACTTTGTTCTTGGGCCGGCCCAGCCGGACGCGGTTGTGAGGGCCGGTTGCGTTTCCAGGCGCCGAAGGCGCCAACAGTAATTTTATTGTATTTATTTTATAAATAAGTTCACGATGTATTAAAAAATGTTGGTCGTGTATTTGAAAATATTCATCGTGTCTTTCAAAAATTGTTCATATCCTAAATAAAAAATGTTCATTCTGTGTTACTCCCTCCGTCCCATAATATAAGAGCGTTTTTTACACTAGTGTGGTGTCAAAAATGCTACCGCTAGTTATTTTCTGCCTAATTTTTTAGGCACCGCACTTTGTTCTTGGGCCGGCCCAGCCGGACGCAGCTGTGAGCGCCGGTTGCGTTTCCAGGCGCCGAAGGCACGCAGTAGTAATTTTATTTAATTTGTTTTATAAAAAAGTTCACGATGTATTAAAAACTGTTGGTCATGTATTTGAAAATATTCATCGTGTATTTCAAAAATTGTTCATATCCTAAATAAAAAATGTTCATTCTGTGTTACTCCCTCCGTGCCATAATATATGAGCGTTTTTTTACACTAGTGTGGTGTCAAGAATGCTACTCCCTTCGTCCCAAAATAAGTGACTCAAAAGTGACTCAATTTTATACTAACTTTAGTACAAAGTTGGGTCACTTTTGAGTCACTTATTTTGGGACGAAGAGAATATTATATTATGAGACTGAGGGAGTAGAAGTGTTCATGCACATTTCAAAGAACGTTCCTATACATGCATTAAATAAATGTTACACGTGTCTTAAAAAATGTCCATCTGGTTTTACTATTTATTGCCTTATTGGTACCACTCAACAAATGTTCACAAGTTTAAAAAATTGTCATGATATATAAAAGAAATTCATGGAAGTGCCGAATATGACATACAAAAATCTGTCCACTCTTCTTTTTAGAAAAAAACATGGAAAACGGAAAAGAAGGAAAAGAGGAAATTAAATTAATTGGAAGAAAAATAAGAACAACAAAATAAGAAAAAGGAACATGGAAATAAAGTAAAATCAAAAACTAAAAAGCAGTAAAGTAAAAAAAATGACAATAGAAGGTTCCAATACCGCACAAAAAATGCTTCAAACTGTAGCTTGTTTTTGTGTATTTCAAAGAATGTTCTTATACATGAATTAAAAAAATGTTAGTCATGCCTTAAGAAATGTTCATCTACTTTTTAAAATTGTTCATACCATTCAAAAAATTCACATATTCAAAAATTCATGAAATTTTAGAATGTTCACACAACGTAAAAAATTATTTGCACAAATTTTAAAAATAGTCATGATTTATAAAAAAAAGGTCATCAAAGTGTGGAAAAATAGCAAAAGTTTTAATGACATACAAAAAACTTTCACTCCAATTTTTACAAAAAGAAAACATGAACAACGGAAAAGGGAGAAAAGTAGAAAATTAAAATAGGAAGAAACAAAACCGAAAGGGGAACATGAAAAGAAAAGCAAACCTAAAAACCGGTAACGTAAAACAAATAAAAACTGACCATAGGAGGTTCCAGAACCACACAAAAAACGTTGCAAACTGTGGCTTAGAATCTTTCCAAAACCAATTTATCGGCAGCCTCGGTCAGACATGTGGTGGAAAACAACGAGATATAGTCGAAATCACTAATTGAGGAGTACTTATTACAAAGATCACTTCCACCTCCCCAAGTTGCGACAAGTGGCATGCTGCATGGGCGCCACATGTCGTAACCGGGGAGTTTTCCCTATTTCGTAGTTTCGTTTATTCACAATGATTTATCTAATAAACTATGCGTCCAAATCTCGAATCATTTTCACCGTGGGATTCCTCGTGTCGAGATATTCAAAACTGGATCTCATGTTGATAGGTTTTGATGAACCGTTTTTTCACGAAAAAACTGAACTAAAAAACCAAACCGAGAACACATTTTCTTCCCTTTCCAAAAACCATTTCCGAGGGCACGGCCATGCCTCACGCAGAAGCAAAAACCATGTCCGTCGCGGAAGTAAAACCGCGCTCTTGCAAAAAAAAGAGAAAATGCATTTTTTTTTCATTTCCTCTCGCGAAAGCAAAACTATGCCTCTCGCGGAAGCAAAACCGTGCCTCTCGCGGAAGAAAAAAACTCATTTATTTGTTTCCGAAAGGCACGACCGTGCGTCTTGCGGAAGCAAAACAGGCTCTCGCATGGAAGAAAAAAGAGAGGAGAAAACTGGTTCTTTTCATTTCTCGCGGAAGAAAAACCGTGCCTTTCCTGAAAAAAAATAGAAAACATGTTTTCACATAAAAAATTGATTTTTTGTTGTTGTCCAATAGCTAAGGTAGACCGGTGAAAAGCCGAAAAGAACTAGGAAAACCTATCTAAAAAGCTCAAAACACATGCGAAAAAATAGAAAAATAAAACAAAATCCCAACGAAATGCCCGGGGCGCGACATGTGGCGGCGGCTGAGAGCCCATCCCCAAGTGACACTTGAGGAGGCTAGGAACAAGTGTTCTTTAGTTAATTGCTCCGTGTAGTCGTTGCGTTGAAACATGCCATGTCTTCTTGAGTTTAACGGGCCAGATACCTTTTTGGAGGATCTAACAGGCGAGAGATACCATTTCGGAGCACCGTAGTTCAGCCCAGATTGGTGAGATGGAATTAAAAAGAGGATCGATGAGAATGAGAAAATTATGTTTAACCCCCTAAACTATCAGATTTGACACATATTTCCTCCTAACCTATTATTGGTCTAATTAACAAATGGGCAGTGATAGGCACCGATCGACCGGGCCAAATTTCGGCCAGTGGATGCGCAGCCCTTCGATCCCACGATGTCTATATCGTACGATCGATTTCGTTCCCCTGGTACCTCACCCCTCGCAGCCCCTCCTCCAAGAAAAACACGGCGACCGCCCCTATCCCCCCCCCCCACACCCCACATCGCAAAATCCTACCACTTCCTGTTTGTCTCGCCCCTGACGCTCGTTGTCGAATCTCACCGCCGACGTTTGCCGCCGTCAAATGCAACAAAAAAATTCATTGATTGTGCATCCATCGTAGTAGCAAAAACAGAGAACAGATGTATAAAAAGTGAACACCACAGTAGCAAAAACTACAAATTGTTGCAGCAAAAAGCACATAGTCATGGGTCTCGGTGAAGGAAATATGCCCTAGAGGCAATAATAAAGTTGTTATTTATATTTCCTTATATCATGATAAATGTTTATTATTCATGCTAGAATTGTATTAACCGGAAACTTGGTACATGTGTGAATACATAGACCAAAACAGAGTGTCCCTAGTATGCCTCTACTAGACTAGCTCGTTACTCAAAGATGATTATGTTTCCTAACCATAGACATGAGTTGTCATTTGATCAACGGGATCACATCATTAGGAGAATGATGTGATGGACAAGACCCATCCGTTAGCTTAGCAACTTGATCGTTTAGTTTTACTGCTATTGCTTTCTTCATGACTTATACATGTTCCTATGACTATGAGATTATGCAACTCCCGAATACCGGAGGAACACCTTGTGTGCTATCAAATGTCACAACGTAACTGGGTGATTATAAAGATGCTCTACAGGTGTCTCCGAAGGTGTTTGTGGTGTTAGCATAGATCAAGAATAGGATTTGTCACTCCGAGTGTCAGAGAGGTATCTCCGGGCCCTCTCGGTAATGCACATCACTATAAGCCTTGCAAGCAATGTGACTAATGAGTTAGTCGCGGGATGATGCATTGCGGAACGAGTAAAGAGACTTGCCGGTAATGAGATTGAACTAGGTATGATGATACCGACGATCGAATCTCGGGCAAGTAACATACCGATGACAAAGGGAACAACGTATGTTGTTATGCGGTTTGACCAATAAAGATCTTCGTAGAATATGTAGGAGCCAATATGAACATCCAGGTTCCGCTATTGGTTATTGACCGGAGATGTGTCTCGGTCATGTCTACATAGTTCTTGAACCCGTAGGGTCTGCACGCTTAACGTTCGATGACAATTGGTATTATGAGTTTATGTGATTTGATGACCGAAGTTTGTTCGGAGTCCCAGATGAGATCACGGACATGACGAGGAGTCTCGAAATGGTTGAGAGGTAAAGATTCATATATTGGAAGGCTATATTTGGACACCATAAGTGTTCCAGGTGATGTCGGGTCACCGGAAGGGGTTCCGGGCGCCCCCGGCAAAGTTATGGGCCTATTGGGCCAAGTGAGGGACAGACCAGCCCCTGGTGGGCTGGTGCGCCCCTCTAAGGCCAAGCAGGAGAAGAAGGAAAGGAAGGGGAAGGAGTAAGGAAGGAGGAGGATTCGGCCTCCCACCTTTCCTTCTCCTCCCCCCTTCTCTTTCCTTTCCCCTACACCAAATAAGGAAGGGATGGGGGCCAAATTGGACAAGGCCCCAAGTAAGATTCTTCCTACTTGGGGTGCCTCTTGGCTGCCTCCTCCCCTCTCCAACCTATATATATGTGTGAGAGGGCACCCTAGAAGAACACAAGTTGATCATTGATCTCTTAGCCGTGTGCGGTGCCCCCCTTCACCATAATCCACCTCGGTCATATCGTAGCGGTGCTTAGGTGAAGCACTGCGTCGGTAACTTCATCATCACCGTCACCACGCTGTCGTGCTGACGGAACTCTCCCGCAAAGCTCTACTGGATCATGAGTTCGTGGGAGATCATCGAGCTGAACGTGTGCAGATCACGGAGGTGCCATACGTTCGGTACTAGGATCGTTCGATCGTGAAGACGTACGACTACATCAACCGTGTTGTCATAATGCTTCCGCTTACGGTCTACAAGGGTACGTGGACGACACTCCCCCCTCTCGTTGCTATACATCACCATGATCTTGCACGTGCGTAGGAAATTTTTGAAATACTACATTCCCCAACAGTGGTATCATGAGCCAGGTTTATGCGTAGATGTTATATGCACGAGTAGAACACAAGCGAGTTGTGTGCAATACTAGTCATACTGCTTACCAGCATGGCATACTTTGATTCGGCGGTATTGTTGGATGAAGCGGCCCGGACCGACATTACGCGTACGCTTACGCGAGACTGGTTCTACCGACGTGCTTCGCACACAGGTGGTTGGCGGGTGTCAGTTTCTCCAACTTTAGTTGAATCAAGTATGGCTACGTCCGGTCCTTGTGAAGGTTAAAACAGCACATACTTGACGAAATATCGTTGTGGTTTTGATGCGTAGGTAAGAACGGTTCTTTCTTAGCCCGTAGCAGCCACGTAAAACTTACAACAACAAAGTAGAGGGCGTCTAACTTGTTTTTGCAGGGCATGTTGTGATGTGATATGTGAAGGAAATATGCCCTAGAGGCAATAATAAAGTTGTTATTTATATTTCCTTATATCATGATAAATGTTTATTATTCATGCTAGAATTGTATTAACCGGAAACTTAGTACATGTGTGAATACATAGACAAAACAGAGTGTCCCTAGTATGCCTCTACTAGACTAGCTCATTGATCAAAGATGGTTATGTTTCCTAACCATAGACATGAGTTGTCATTTGATCAACGGGATCACATCATTAGGAGAATGATGTGATGGACAAGACCCATCCGTAAGCATAGCACTATGATCGTTTAGTTTTACTGCTATTGCTTTCTTCATGACTTATACATGTTCCTATGACTATGAGATTATGCAACTCCCGAATACCGTAGGAACACCTTGTGTGCTATCAAACGTCACAACGTAACTGGGTGATCATAAAGATGCTCTACAGGTGTCTCCGAAAGTATTCGTGGTGTTGGCATAGATCAAGATTAGGATTTGTCACTCCGAGTGTCGGAGAGGTATCTCTGGGCCCTCTCGGTAACACACATCACAATAAGCCTTGCAAGCAAAAGACTAATGAGTTAGTCACGAGATGATGTGTTACAGAACAAGTAAAGAGACTTGCCGGTAACGAGACTGAACTAGGTATGGAGATACCGACGATCGAATCTCGGGCAAGTAACATACCGATGACAAAAGGAACAACATATGTTGTTATGCGGTTTTGACCGATAAAAGATCTTCGTAGAATATGTAGGAGCCAATATGAACATCCAGGTTCCGCTATTGGTTATTGACCGGAGATGAGTCTCGGTCATGTCTACATAGTTCTTGAACCCGTAGGGTCCGCACGCTTAACGTTTGATGACGATCGATATTATGAGTTTATGAGTTTTGATGTACCGAAGGTAGTTCGGAGTCCCGGATAAGATCACGGACATGACGAGGAGTCTCGGAATGTCCGAGACATAAAGATTGATATATTGGACGACTATATTCGGACACCGGAAGTGTTCCGGAAAAGTTTCGGATTTAACTGGATTGCCGGAGGGGGTTACCGGAACCCCCTACGAGGGGGGATGGTCCATAGTGGGCCTTAAGGAAAAGGGAGAGGCAGCCCATAGAGGCTGGCCGGCGCCCCACCTAGGGATCCTAGTTGGACTAGGATTGGGGTGGCGCCACCTCTCCCTCTTTTCCTTTCCCTCTCTTCCTTCTTGATGGACTCCTACTAGGAATAGGATTGCAATCCTATTCCTAGTAGGATTGCCCTAGCCGCACCATAGGAGGCCGGCCGGCCCTCCTCCCTTTCTCCTTTATATACGGGGGCAGGGGGGCACCCAAAGACACACAAGTTGAATTGTTCCAGCCGTGTGCGGTGCCCCCCTCCACAGAAACACACCTCGGTCATACCGTTAGTGCTTAGGCGAAGCCCTGCGCCGGTGAATACATCATATCCGTCACCACGCCATCATGCTGACGAAACTCTCCCGTGAAGCTCAACTGGATCAAGAGCTCGTGGGACGTCATCAAGCTGAACGTGTGCTGAACGCGGAGGTGCCGTACGTTCGGTGCTTGATCGGTTGAATCGCGAAGAAGTTCTACTACATCAACCGCGTCACTTAACGCTTCCGCTTCCGGTCTACGAGGGTACGTAGAGACACTCTTCCCTCTCGTTGCTATGCATCTGGTAGATAGATCTTGCGTGATCGTAGGAAATTTTTAAAATACTACGTTCCCCAACAGTGGCATCATGAGCCAGGTCTATGCGTAGATGATATGCATGAGTAGAACACAATGAGTTGTGGGCGATACTAGTCATACTGCTTACCAGCATGTCATACTTTGCTTCGGCGGTATTGTGAGATGAAGCGGCCCGGACCGACATTACGCGTACGCTTACGCGAGACTGGTTTCACCGTTACGAGCACTCGTTGCTTAAAGGTGACTGGCGGGTGTCTGTCTCTCTCACTTTAGCTGAATCAAGTGTGGCTACGCCCGGTCCTTGTGAAGGTTAAAACAGCACATACTTGACGAAACATCGTTGTGGTTTTGTATGCGTAGGTAAGAACGGTTCTTGCTAAGCCCGTAGCAGCCACGTAAAACTTGCAACAACAAAGTAGAGGACGTCTAACTTGTTTTTGCAGGGCATGTTGTGATGTGATATGGTCAAGACATGATGAGTTATACGGTTTTGTATGAGATGATCATGTTTTGTAATGTTATCGGCAACTGGCAGGAGCCATATGGTTGTCGCTTTATTGTATGAAATGCAATCGCCATGTAATTGCTTTACTTTATCACTAAGCGGTAGCGATAGTCGTAGAAGCAATAGTTGGCGAGACGACAACGATGCTACGATGGAGATCAAGGTGTCGCGCCGGTGACGAAGGTGATCATGACGATGCTTTGGAGATGGAGATCAAAAAGCACAAGATGATGATGGCCATATCATGTCACATATTTTGATTGCATGTGATGTTTATCTTATTATGCTTCTTATTTTGCTTAGAACGACGGTAGCATTATAAGATGATCCCTTACTAAATTTCAAGGTATAAGTGTTCTCCCTGAGTATGCACCATTGCGAAAGTTCATCGTGCCGAGACACCACGTGATGATCGGGTGTGATAAGCTCTACGTTCAAATACAACGGGTGTAAGCCAGTTTTGCACACGCAGAATACTTGGGTTAAACTTGACGAGCCTAGCATATGCAGATATGGCCTCGAAACACTGGAGACCGAAAGGTCGAGCGTGAATCATATAGTAGATATGATCAACATAAGATGTTCACCATTGAAACTACTCCATCTCACGTGATGATCGGACATGGTTTAGTTGATTTGGATCACGTGATCATTTAGATGACCGGAGGGATGTCTATCTAAGTGGGAGTTCTTAAGTAATATGATTAATTGAACTTTAATTTATCATGAACTTAGTCCTGGTAGTATTAGCATATCTATGTTGTAGATCAATAGCTCGCGATGTTGCTCCACGTTTATTTTTTTATATGTTCCTAGAGAAAACCAAGTTGAAAGATGTTAGTAGCAATGATGCGAAATTGTTCCGTGATCTGAGGATTATCCTCATTGGTGCACAGAAAAATTATGTCCTTGATGCACCGCTAGGTGACAGACCTATTGCAGGAGCAGATGTAGACGTTATGAATGTTTTGACAAAAGCTCGATATGATGACTACTTGATAGTTTAGTGCACCATACTTTACGGCTTATAACCGGGACTTCAAAAACGTTTTGAAACGCCACGGAGCATATGAGATGTTCCAAGAGTTGAAATTAGTATTTCATACTCATGCCCGTGTCGAGAGGTATAAGATCTCTGACAATACTTTGCCTACAAGATGGAGGAGAATAGCTCAACCAGTGAGCATGTCCTCAGATTGTGTGGGTAGTACAATTGCTTGAATCAAGTGGGAGTTAATCTTCCAGATAAGATAGTAATTGACAAAGTTCTCTAGACACTATCACCAAGTTAGTAGAACTTCGTGATGAACTATAATATGCAAGGGATGACGAAAGTAATTCCCGAGCTCTTCACGATGCTGAAATCGGCGAAGGTAGAAATCAAGAAAGAGCATCAAGTGTTGATGGTTAACCAGACCACTTGTTTCAAGTAAAGGGCAAAGGGATATAAGGGGAACTTCAAGAGGAATGACAAGCAAGTTGTCACTCCCGTGAAGAAACCCAAAGCTAAACTCAAGCCTGAAACTAAGTGCTTCTACTGCAAAGGAAATGGTCACTAGAAGTGGAACTGCCCTAGATATTTGGCAGATAAGAAGGATGGCCAAGTGAACAAAGGTATATTTGATATACAGATTATTGATGTGTATTTTACTAGTGTTCATAGCAACCCCTCGGTATTTGATATTGGTTCAGTTGCTAAAGAGTAGTAACTCGAAATGGGAGTTGCATAATGAACAGAAACTAGTTAAAGGATGAAGTGACGATGTGTATTGGAAGTAGTTCCAAGATTGATATGATCATCATCGCACACTCCCTATACTTTCGGGATTAGTATTGAACCTAAATAAATGTTATTTGGTGTTTGTGTTGAGCATGAATATGATCATGATCATGTTTATTGCAATACGATTATTCATGTAAGTTAGAGAATAATTGTTGTTCTGTTTACATGAATAAAACCTTCTATGGTCATACACCCAATGAAAATGGTTTGTTGGATCTCGATCGTGTGATACACATATTCATAATATTGAAGCCAAAAGATGCAAGGTTAATAATGATAGTGCAACTTATTTGTGGCACTGCCGTTTAGGTCATATTGGTGTAAAGCGCATGAAGAAACTCCATAGTGATGGACTTTTTGAATCACTTGGTGCTTGCGAACCATGCCTCATGGGCAAGATGACTAAAACTCCGTTCTCCGGAACCGTGGAGCGAGCAACAGAGTTGTTGGAAATCATACATACTGATGTATGCGGACCAATGAGTGTTGAAGCTCGCGGCAGGTATCGTTATTTTCTGACCTTCACTGATGATTTGAGCAGATACGGGTATATCTACTTAATGAAGCACAAGTCTGAAACATTTGAAAAGTTCAAAGAATTTCAAGTGAAGTGGAGAATCATCGTAACAAGAAAATAAGAGTTTCTACAATATGATCGTAGAGGTAAAATATTTGAGTTAGCGAGTTTGGCCTTCAATAAAAACAATGTGAAATAGTTTCACTACTCACGCCACCTGGAACACCACAGTGTAATGGTGTGTCCGAACGTCATAACTATACTTTATTAGATATGGTGAGATCGATGATGTCTCTTACCGATCTACCACTATCGCTTTTGGGGTTATGCATTAGAGACAACTACATTCACGTTATATAGGGCACCATCTAAATCCGTGGAGATGACACCGTATGAACTGTGGTTTGACGAGAAACCTAAGCTGTCATTTCTTTAAGTTTGGGACTGCGATGCTTATGTGAAAAAGTTTCAACATGATAAGCTCGAACCCAATTCGGAGAAGTAAATCTTCATAGGATACCCAAAAAGAAACTGTTGGGTACACCTTCTATCACAGATCCTAAGGCAAGGTCTTTATTGCTAAGAGTGGATCCTTTCTAGAGAAGGAGTTTCTCTCGAAAGAAGTGAGTGGGAGGAAAGTAGAACTTGATAAGGTAATTGTACCTTCTCCCGAATTGGAAGGTAGTACATCACAGAAACTCGTTCCAGTGATTCCTACACCAATTAGTGAGGAAGCTAATGATGATGATCATGAAACTTCAGATCAAGTTTCTGCTGAACTTCGTAGATCAACCAGAGTTCGTTCCGCACCAGAGTGGTACGGCAACCCAGTTCTGGAAGTCATGTTACTAGACCATGATGAACCTACGAACTATGAGGAAGCGATGATGAGCCCAGATTCCGCAAAATGGCTTGAGACCATGAAATCTGAGATGGGATCCATGTATTAGAACAAAGTATGGACTTTGGTTGACTTGCCCGATGATCGGCAAGCCATCGAAAATAAATGGATCTTCAAGAGGAAGACCGACGCAAACGGTAATGTTACTGTTTACAAAGCTCGACTTGTTGCGAAAGGGTTTCGACAAGTTCAAGGAGTTGACTACGATGAGACTTTCTCACTCGTAGCGATGCTTAAGTCTGTCCGAATCATGTTAGTAATTGCCGCATTTTAAGAAATCTGGCAAATGGATAACAAAACTGCATTCTTTAATGGATTTATTAAAGAAGACTTGTATATGATGCAACCAGAAGGTTTTGTCAATCCTAAAGGTGCTAACAAAATGTGCAAGCTCCAGCGATCCATCTATGGACTGGTGCAAGCATCTCAGAGTTGGAATATACGCTTTGATAAGTTGATCAAAGCATATAGATTTATACAGACTTGCGGTGAAGCCTGTATTTACAAGAAGTGAGTGGGAGCACTACAACCTTTCTGATAAGTATATGTGAATGACATATTGTCGATCGGAAATGATGTAGAATTTTCTGAAAAGCATAAAGGAGTGTTTGAAAGGAGTTTTTTCAAAGAAAGACCTTGGTGAAGCTGCTTACATATTGGGCATCAAGATCTATAGAGATAGATCAAGACGCTTGATAAGACTTTCGATGAGTACATACCTTGATAAGATTTTGAAGTAGTTCAAAATGGATCAGTCAAAGAAGGAGTTCTTGCCTGACTTGTAAGGTGTGAAGTTGAGTAAGACTCAAAGCCAGACCACGGCAGAAAAATATAGAGAGAATGAAAGTCATTCCCTATGCCTCAGCCATAGGTTCTATAAAGTATGCCATGCTGTGTACAAAACACGTTGTGTACCTTGCCATGAGTTTGACAGGGAGGTACAATAGTGATCCAGGAGTAGATCACTATACAGCGGTCAAAATTATCCTTACTAATTGGATGACTAAGGAAATATTTCTTGATTATGGAGGTGATAAAGAGTTCGTCGTAAAGGGTTACGCCGATGCAAGCTTTGACACTAAATCCAGATGACTCTAAGTATCAATCTGGATGCGTATTGAAAGTGGGAGCAATTAGCTAGAGTAGCTCCATGCAGAGCATTGTAGACATAGAAATTTGCGAAATACATACGGATCTGAATGTGACAGACCCGTTGACTAAACTTCTCTCACAAGCAAAACATGATCACACCTTATTACTCTTGGGTATTAATCACATAGCGATGTGAACTAGATTATTGACTCTAGTAAACCCTTTGGGTGTTGGTCACATGGTGATGTGAACTATGGGTGTTATTCACATAACGATGTGAACTATCGGTATTAAATCACATGGCGATGTGAGCTAGATTATTGACTCTAGTGCAAGTGGGAGACTGAAGGAAATATGCCCTAGAGGCAATAATAAAGTTGTTATTTATATTTCCTTATATCATGATAAATGTTTATTATTCATGCTAGAATTGTATTAACCGGAAACTTAGTACATGTGTGAATACATAGACAAAACAGAGTGTCCCTAGTATGCCTCTACTAGACTAGCTCATTGATCAAAGATGGTTATGTTTCCTAACCATAGACATGAGTTGTCATTTGATCAACGGGATCACATCATTAGGAGAATGATGTGATGGACAAGACCCATCCGTAAGCATAGCACTATGATCGTTTAGTTTTACTGCTATTGCTTTCTTCATGACTTATACATGTTCCTATGACTATGAGATTATGCAACTCCCGAATACCGTAGGAACACCTTGTGTGCTATCAAACGTCACAACGTAACTGGGTGATCATAAAGATGCTCTACAGGTGTCTCCGAAAGTATTCGTGGTGTTGGCATAGATCAAGATTAGGATTTGTCACTCCGAGTGTCGGAGAGGTATCTCTGGGCCCTCTCGGTAACACACATCACAATAAGCCTTGCACGCAAAAGACTAATGAGTTAGT
The DNA here is from genome assembly GCA_902687465.1 of Secale cereale. Taxonomy (NCBI): domain Eukaryota; kingdom Viridiplantae; phylum Streptophyta; class Magnoliopsida; order Poales; family Poaceae; genus Secale; species Secale cereale. The sequence continues at coordinate 48,969,050 of LR738709.1, read as the reverse complement.
CACGAGATGATGTGTTACGGAACAAGTAAAGAGACTTGCCGGTGACGAGATTGAACTAGGTATGGAGATACCGACGATCGAATCTCGGGCAAGTAACATACCGATGACAAAAGGAACAACATATGTTGTTATGCGGTTTTGACTGATAAAAGATCTTCGTAGAATATGTAGGAGCCAATATGAACATCCAGGTTCCGCTATTGGTTATTGACCGGAGATGAGTCTCGGTCATGTCTACATAGTTCTTGAACCCATAGGGTCCGCACGCTTAACGTTTGATGACGATCGGTATTATGAGTTTATGAGTTTTGATGTACCGAAGGTAGTTCGGAGTCCCAGATGAGATCACGGACATGACGAGGAGTCTCGGAATGTCCGAGACATAAAGATTGATATATTGGACGACTATATTCGGACACCGGAAGTGTTCCGGAAAAGTTTCGGATTTAACTGGATTGCCGGAGGGGGTTACCGGAACCCCCTACGAGGGGGGATGGTCCATAGTGGGCCTTAAGGAAAAGAGAGAGGCAGCCCATAGAGGCTGGCCGGCGCCCCACCTTGGGATCCTAGTTGGACTAGGATTGGGGTGGCGCCACCTCTCCCTCTTTTCCTTTCCCTCTCTTCCTTCTTGATGGACTCCTACTAGGAATAGGATTGCAATCCTATTCCTAGTAGGATTGCCCTAGCCGCACCATAGGAGGCCGGCCGGCCCTCCTCCCTTGCTCCTTTATATACGGGGGTAGGGGGGCACCCAAAGACACACAAGTTGAATTGTTCCAGCCGTGTGCGGTGCCCCCCTCCACAGAAACACACCTCGGTCATACCGTTGCAGTGCTTAGGCGAAGCCCTGCGCCGGTGAATACATCATATCCGTCACCACTCCGTCGTGCTGACGAAACTCTCCCGTGAAGCTCAACTGGATCAAGAGCTCGTGGGACGTCATCAAGCTGAACGTGTGCTGAACGCGGAGGTGCCGTACGTTCGGTGCTTGATCGGTTGAATCGCGAAGAAGTTCGACTACATCAACCGCGTCACTTGACGCTTCCGCTTCCGGTCTACGAGGGTACGTAGACACACTGTTCCCTCTCGTTGCTATGCATATGGTAGATAGATCTTGCGTGATCGTCGGAAATTATTAAAATACTACGTTCCCCAACAATATGGTCAAGACATGATGCTAAATTTTATTCTATGAGATGATCATGTTTTGTAACAGAGTTACCGGCAACTGGCAGGAGCCATATAGTTGTCGCTTTATTGTATGAAATGCAATCGCCATGTAATTTCTTTACTTTATCACTAAGCGGTAGCGATAGTCGTAGAAGCAATAGTTGGCGAGACGACAACGATGCTACGATGGAGATCAAGGTGTCGCGCCGGTGACGATGGTGATCATGACGGTGCTTTGGAGATGAAGATCAAAGGCATAAGATGATGATGGCCATATCATATCACTTATATTGATTGCATGTGATGTTTATCTTTATGCATCTTATTTTGCTTAGATCGACGGTAGCATTATAAGATGATCTCTCACTAAATTTCAAGGTATAAGTGTTCTCCCGGAGTATGCACCATTGCGAAAGTTCGTCGTGCCGAGACACCACGTGATGATCGGGTGTGATAAGCTCTACGTTCAAATACAACGGGTGTAAGACAGTTTTGCACATGCAAAATACTCGGGTTAAACTTGACGAGCCTAGCATGTACAGACATGGCCTCGGAACACTGAAGACCGAAAGGTCGAGCGTGAATCATATAGTAGATATGATCAACATAAGATGTTCACCATTGAAAACTACTCCATCTCACGTGATGATCAGACATGGTTTAGTTTATTTGGATCACGTGATCATTTAGATGACTAGAAGGATGTCTATCTAAGTGGGAGTTCTTTAGTAATATGATTAATTGAACTTTAATTTATCATGAACTTAGTCCTGATAGTATTTGCAAATTGTGTTGTAGATCAATAGCTCGCGTTATAGCTCCCCTATGTTTTTGATATATGTTCCTAGAGAAAACTAAGTTGAAAGATGTTAGTAGCAATGATGCGGACTAGGTCCGTGATCTGAGGATTATCCTCATTGCCGCACAAAAGTATTATGTCCTTGATGCACTGCTAGGTGACAAACCTATTGCAGGAGCAGATGCAGACGTTATGAACGTTTGACAAACTCGGTATGATGACTACTTGATAGTTTAGTGCGCCATGCTTTACGACTTATAACCGGGACTTAAAAAACGTTTTGAACGCTATGGAGCATATGAGATGTTCCAAGAGTTGAAATTAGTATTTCATACTCATGCCTGTATCGAGAGGTATAAGACCTCTGACAGTACTTTGCCTACAAGATGGAGGAGAACAGCTCAACCAGTGAGCATGTGCTCAGATTGTGTGGGTACTACAATTGCTTGAATCAAGTGGGAGTTAATCTTCCAGATAAGATAGTAATTGACAAAGTTCTCTAGTCACTATCACCAAGTTAGTAGAACTTCGTGATGAACTATAATATGCAAGGGATGACGAAAGTAATTCCCGAGCTCTTCGCAATGCTGAAATCGGCGAAGGTAGAAATCAAAAAAGAGCATCAAGTGTTGATGGTTAACAAGACCACTTGTTTCAAGTAAAGGGAAAAGGGATAGAAGGGGAACTTCAAGAAGAATGACAAGCAAGTTGTCACTCCCGTGAAGAAACCCAAAGCTAAACTCAAGCCTGAAACTAAGTGCTTCTACTACAAAGGAAATGGTCACCGGAAGTGGAACTACCCTAGATACTTGGCGGATAAGAAGGATGGCAAAGTGAACAAAGGTATATTTGATATACAGATTATTGATGTTAATTTACTAGAGTTCATAGCAACCCCTGGGTATTTGATACCGGTTCAGTTGCTAAAATTAGTAACTCGAAACGAGAGTTGCAGAATGAACAGAGACTAGTTAAAGGTGAAGTGACGATGTATGTTGGAAGTGGTTCCAAGATTGATATGATCATCATCGCACACTCCCTATACTTTCGGGATTAGTGTAGAACCTAAATAAATGTTATTTGGCATTTGCGTTGAGCATGAATATGATTTGATCATGTTTGTTGCAATACGGTTATTCATTTAAAGTCATAGAATAATTGTTGTTTTGTTTACATGAATAAACCCTTCGATGGTCGTACACCCAATGAAAATAGTTTGTTGGATCTCGATCGTAGTAATACACATATTCATAATATTGAAGCCAAAAGATGCAAAGTTGATAATGATAGTGCAACTTATTTGTGGCACTGCCGTTTAGGTCATATTGGTGTAAAGCGCATGAAGGAACTCCATGCTGATGGGCTTTTGGAATCACTTGATTATGAATCACTTGGTGCTTGCGGACCATGCCTCACGGGCAAGATGACTAAAACTCCATTCTCCAGAACAATGGGGCGAGCAACTGATTTGTTGGAAATCATACATACTGATGTATGTGGACCGATGAGTGTTGAGGCTCGCGGCGGGTATCGTTATTTTCTGACCTTCACTGATGATTTGAGCAGATATGGGTATATCTACTTGATGAAGCACAAGTCTGAAACTTTTGAAAAGTTCAAAGAATTTCAGAGTGAAGTAGAGAATCATCGTAACAAGAAAAATTAAGCTTCTACAATCTGAACGCGGAGGCGAATATTTGAGTTACGAGTTTGGTCTTCATTTAAAACAATGTGGAATAGTTTCACAGCTCACGCCACCCGGAACACCACATTGTAATGGTGTGTGATAAGTCTCCAACGTATCTATAATTTTTGATTGTTCCATGCTATTATTTATGATGTTTTGGATGTTTAATGGGCTTTGCCATACACTTTTATATTATTTTTGGGACTAACCTACTAACCCAAAGGCCCAGTCCAGATTGCTGCTTTTTGCCTGTTTCAGGGTTTTGCAGAAAAGGATAATCAAACAGAGTCCAAACGGAATGAAACCTTTTGGAGAGATATTTTTGGAGAAAATCATGCACGGGAGACTTGAGAACCACGGAGTAAGGGCCACGAGGTGCCCACGAGGGTGGGAGGCGCGCCCCCTGCCTCGTGGGTCCCTCGTGAGTCCCCCGGTGTCCTCCTTCCTCCTATATAAGCCTACGTACCCCGAAACCAATAGACGAACAGAGAAAACCCTAGTTCCACCATCGTAACCTTCTGTTCCCGTGAAATCCCATCTTGGGGCCTGTTCCGGAGCTCCGCCAGAGGGGGGATCCATCACGGAGTGCTTCTACATCATCATCATTGCCCTCACCATGAGTTGTCAGTAGTTTACCACAGACCTTCGGGTCCATAGCTAGTATCTAGATGGCTTCTTCTCTCTCTTTGGATCTCAATACAAAGTTCTCCTCGGTCTTCAAGGAGATATATTCGATGTAATCTCTTTTTGCAGTGTGTTTGTCGACATCCGAGGAATTGTGGGTTTATGATCAAGATTATCTATGAGAAATATTTGGTTCTTTTCTGAATTTTATGTGTGCTCATAATATCCTTGCAAGTCTCTTCGAATTATTGGTTTGGTTTGGCCTACTAGATCTACAGTTCTTGCAATGGGAGAAGTGCTTGGCTTTGGGTTCAATCTTGCGGTGTCCTTTCCCAGTGACAGTAGGGGTAGCAAGGCACGTATTGTATTGTTGCCATCGAGGATAAAAAGATGGGGTTTACATCATATTGCTCGAGTTTATCCCTCTACATCATGTCATCTTGCTTAAGGCATTACTCTGTTCTTATGAACTCAATACACTAGATGCATGCTGGATAGCGGTCGATATGTGGAGTAATAGTAGTAGATGCAGGCAGGAGTCGGTCTACTTGTCTCAGACGTGATGCCTATATATAATGATCATGTCTAGATAGTCTCATAATTATTCGTTTTTCTATCAATTGCTTGACAGTATTTTGTTTACCCACCGTAGAATATCGCTATCATGAGAGAAGACACTAGAGAAGACTATGGACCCCGGGTCTATCCTCAACATATCAATCTACATCTACTTTACTTTTTCCGCTTTTACTTTCCATTCTTATAAACAAAAATACCAAAAATATAAACTATCATCTCTATCAGATCTCACTTTTGTAAGTGACCGTAAAGGGATTGACAACCCCTTATCGTGTTGGCTGCGAAGTTCTTATTTGTTTGTGCAGGTGCGAGGGACTCGCGCGTGGTCTCCTACTGGATTGATACCTTGGTTCTCAAAAACCGAGGGCAATACTTACACTACTGTGCTGCATCTCCCTTTCCTCTTCGAGGGAATACAACGCAAGCTCGAGAAGTAGCAAGAAGAATTTCTAGCGCCGTTGCCGGGGAGGCTTACGCAAAAGTCATATACCAAGTACCTATCACAAACCCTTATCCTTCGCATTACATTTTTTTGCCTCTCATTTTCCTCTCCCCCACTTCACCCTTGTCGTTTTATTTGCCCTTCTTCTGCCGTGTGTTTATCGTTCGCTTGCTTCTTGTTTGCTTGTGTGTTGCTTGCTTGCTTGTCATCATGTCTAGCACACCTATTATTATCAACACTCCCGAGAGTGAGGTTCTCAACTTTAAACAAAGGGAGGAAGAAAACTTAAAAGATGCCTGATATAGAATTTGCAATGCTCAAAATAGATCTAATAGGAAGCTTTCCACTTCCGTGCTTCTTCGCAATTTTTATATTGGCATAACTCCGTGGAATAGATTTATCTTAGATACCATTACCGGAGGGAATTTCTTGGGTAGCCATACCTTTGATTCTTATAATGCTATGACTGAATTATTTGGCTCACCACCTCTTATGGTTAATGGGACCGTTTTAACTTTGGAGCATGTTATGCAAAGGTTAGAAATCATTGAAAACAAAGTTGCTACGGTACAACTGGTAGAGAACTTGGATAGAAAAATCCATAATGAAATTACCCAATATGGATCCAAGGTAGGAGTTGTTCTGAAAAATCTTAAGGAAAAGGAGCCCATAGTTAAAGAAAAGCTAGATCAGGATTCTACTAGAATCAATAAGCTTGAGGATATTATTACTAATGTGGGTTCTGCTCTTTCTGCTATAAAAACTACTCCAAATACCTCTACCACTAAATTATCTAAGTTCATGTATGTCCCTAAAGACAAGGGTGAAACATCTAGTAAAGGAATTGCGGATCTCAAATCCATAAGTGTTCACCCTAATTTTCTTACTTTTGCAAGAGACCCTTTTGACACTTTAGAATTTCTTGATTTCTTCCCCAAGAGTTTGATTATTAATAGGGATAAATAAGTGCCTAAAAATCATAAGTGCCTAATTACAGAATTGCCTTCCAAGGATGGCAATACCTAGATCTATCATGTATCGTGCCTAGCTAGGGGCGTAAAACAATAGCGCTTGTTGGGAGGCAACCCAATTTTATATTTTTTGTTTTTGCTGATGTTAGGGAATAAATATTGCATCTAGCTTCTGTTTAGATGTGGTTTTATGTTTTGGTTAGTGTTTGTGCCAAGTAGAACCTTTGGGAAGACTTGTGTGAAGTTTATGTGATCTTGCTGTGAAAAACAGAATCGTTAGCGCTCGCTAGAATGGTCATGAGATTTTACTGGAGCGTGCTATTTAGTTGATTATTTTTTCAGATGATTAATAGACAAATTCCTCACGTTTAACAATTTAGTTTGATTTTTTTGGAGTTACAGAAGTATGCGAAACCTGCAGATTACTACAGACTGTTCTGTTTTTGACAGATTCTGTTTTTCGTGTGTTGTTTGCTTATTTTAATGCATCTATGAGTAATATTGGGAGGTATGAACCATAGAGAAGTTGGAATACAGTAGGTTTAACACCAATATAAACAAAGAATGAATTCATTGCAGTACCTTTGAGTAGTGGTTTGCTTTCTTATACTAACAGAGCTCACGAGAATTTTTGTCTATGTTTTGTGTTGTGAAGTTTTCAAGTTTTGAGTATTGCTTTGATGGACTATGGAACAAAGAGTAGCAAGGGCCTAATATTGGGGATGGCCATGGCACCCCAAGTAAAATTCAAGGACAATCAAAAGCCTAAGCTTGGGGATGCCCCAGGAAGGCATCCCCTCTTTCGTCTTCATCCATCGGTAACTATACTTGGAGCTATATTTTATTCACCACATGATATGTGTTTTGCTTGGAGCGTCTTGTATAATTTGAGTCTTTGCTTGTTAGTTTGCCACAATTATCCTTGATGGACACACCTATTTGAGAGAGTTAAATATGGCCTATGAATTGATAGAACACTCGATGTGCTTCACTTATATCTTTTGAGTTGAATAGTTTTTGCTCTAGTGCTTCACTTATATCTTTTAGAGCACGGTGGTGATAACGTTTTGAAGAAATTGTTGAACTCTCATGCTTCACTTATATCCTTTTGAGAGTCTATTAAAACATCATGGTAACGTGTTTAGGCTAAAAAACTAGTCTTCACATGATAGACATCCAATATCAATGTAATAAAAACTTTCACACTAAGTGCATTGAATATGATGAGAAGTTGGATGCTTGATAATTGTTTTGAGATATGAGGATAGTGATATTAGAGTCATGCTAGTGGAGTTATTATGAAATTGAGAAATACTTGTGTTAAGGTTAGTGATTCCCGTAGCATGCACGTATGGTGAACCGCTATGTGACGAAGTTAGAGCATGAGGTATTTGTAAAGTGTCAACCTTTGTGTGGAGGTCGGGGGCGCGCTATGGTTAACTCCTACCAACCTCCCCCCTAGGAGCATGCATTGATTGCTTTGTTTTGATGACTCGTAGATTTTTGCAATAAGTATATGAGTTCTTATGACTAATGTTGAGTCCATGGATTATACGCACTCTCACCCTTCCACCATTGCTAGCCTCTTTTGTACCGCGCAACTTTCGCCGGTACCATACACCCACTATATATCCTTCCTCAAAACAGCCACCATATTATTCCTCAAAGTAGCCACCATACCTACCTATCATGGCATTTCCATAGCCATTCCGAGATATATTGCCATGCAACTTTCCATCGTTCCGTTCATATGACACGCATCATATCGTCATATTGCCATGCATGATCATGTAGTTGACATCGTATTTGTGGAAAATCCACCATGCATAATTTTTCATACATGTCACTCTTGATTCATTGCACATCCCGGTACACCGCCGGAGGCATTCATATAGAGTCATACTTTGTTCTAGTATCGAGTTGTAAATCAATAAAAGTGTGATGATCATCATTATTAGAGCATTGTCCCATGTGAGGATAAATCAATAAAGCCCATCCAAAAAAGGAAGAAAGGCCAAAGAAAAAAAGAAAGGCCCAAAAAAAAGAAAAAAGGGACAATTGCTACTATCTTTTTTCCACACTTGTGCTTCAAAGTAGCACCATGTTCTTCATTGTAGAGAGTCTCATGTTTAGTCACTTTCATATGCTAGTGGGAATTTTCATTATAGAACTTGGCTTGTATATTCCAACGATGGGCTTCCTCAAATGCCCTAGGTCTTCGTGAGCAAGCAAGTTGGATGCACACCCACTAGTTTCTTTTGTTGAGCTTTCATACATATTTAGCTCTAGTGCATCCATTGCATGGAAATCCCTACTCACTCACATTGATATCTATTGATGGGCATCTCCATAGCCCGTTGATACGCCTAGTTGATGTGAGACTATCTCCCTCCTTTTTGTCTTCTCCACAACCACCTCTCGATTCCACCCATAGTGCTATGTCCATGGCTCACGCTCATGTATTGCGTGAAAGTTGAAAGGCTTGAAAGAATAGAGTATGAAAAAAAGTGCTTGGCTGAAATCGGGGTTGTGCGTGATATGAATATTTTGTCTGATGAAGAGGGAGCATAGCCAGACTATATGATTTTGTAGGGATAACTTTCTTTAGCCATAGTATTTTGAGAAGACATGACTCCTTTGTTAGTATGCTTGAAGTATTATTATTTCTTATGTCAATATAGACTTTTGTCTTGAATCTTTCAGATATGAACATTCATGCCACAATTAAGAGAATTATATTGAAAAACTATGTTGGTTAGCATTCCACATCGAAATTCTGTTTTTTATCATTTACCTACTCGAGGACGAGCAGAAATTAGCTTGGGGATGCTTGATACGTCTCCAACGTATCTATAATTTTTGATTGTTCCATGCTATTATTTATGATGTTTTGGATATTTAATGGGCTTTGTCATACACTTTTATATTATTTTTGGGACTAACCTACTAACCCAAAGGCCCAGTCCAGATTGCTGTTTTTTGCCTATTTCAGGGTTTTGCAGAAAAGGAATATCAAACGGAGTCCAAACGGAATGAAACCTTTGGGAGAGATATTTTTGGAGAAAATCACGCACGGGAGACTTGAGAACCACGGAGTAGGGCCCACGAGGTGCCCACGAGGGTGGGGGGCGCGCCCCCCTGCCCAGGGCGCGCCCCCTGCCTCGTGGGTCCCTCGTGAGTCCTCCGATGTCCTCCTTCCTCCTATATAAGCCTACGTACCCCGAAACCAACAGACGAACAGAGAAAACCCTAGTTCCACCATCGTAACCTTCTGTTCCCGTGAAATCCCATCTTGGGGCCTGTTCCGGAGCTCCGCCGGAGGGGGGATCCATCACGGAGTGCTTCTACATCATCATCATTGCCCTCACCATGAGTTGTCAGTAGTTTACCACAGACCTTCGGGTCCATAGCTAGTATCTAGATGGCTTCTTCTCTCTCTTTGGATCTCAATACAAAGTTCTCCTCGGTCTTCAAGGAGATATATTCGATGTAATCTCTTTTTGCAGTGTGTTTGTCGACATCCGAGGAATTGTGGGTTTATGATCAAGATTATCTATGAGAAATATTTGGTTCTTTTCTGAATTTTATGTGTGCTCATAATATCCTTGCAAGTCTCTTCGAATTATTGGTTTGGTTTGGCCTACTAGATCTATAGTTCTTGCAATGGGAGAAGTGCTTGGCTTTGGGTTCAATCTTGCGGTGTCCTTTCCCAGTGACAGTAGGGGTAGCAAGGCACGTATTGTATTGTTGCTATCGAGGATAAAAAGATGGGGTTTACATCATATTGCTCGAGTTTATCCCTCTACATCATGTCATCTTGCTTAAGGCATTACTCTGTTCTTATGAACTCAATACACTAGATGCATGCTGGATAGCGGTCGATATGTGGAGTAATAGTAGTAGATGCAGGCAGGAGTCGGTCTACTTGTCTCAGACGTGATGCCTATATATAATGATCATGCCTAGATAGTCTCATAATTATTCGTTTTTCTATCAATTGCTTGACAGTAATTTGTTTACCCACCGTAGAATATTGCTATCATGAGAGAAGACACTAGAGAAGACTATGGACCCCGGGTCTATCCTCAACATATCAATCTACATCTACTTTACTTTTTCCGCTTTTACTTTCCATTCTTATAAACAAAAATACCAAAAATATAAACTATCATCTCTATCAGATCTCACTTTTGTAAGTGACCGTAAAGGGATTGACAACCCCTTATCGTGTTGGCTGCGAAGTTCTTATTTGTTTGTGCAGGTGCGAGGGACTCGCGCGTGGTCTCCTACTGGATTGATACCTTGGTTCTCAAAAACCGAGGGCAATACTTACACTACTGTGCTGCATCTCCCTTTCCTCTTCGAGGGAATACAACGCAAGCTCGAGAAGTAGCAAGAAGAATTTCTAGCGCCGTTGCCGGGGAGGCTTACGCAAAAGTCATATACCAAGTACCTATCACAAACCCTTATCCTTCGCATTACATTTTTTTGCCTCTCATTTTCCTCTCCCCCACTTCACCCTTGTCGTTTTATTTGCCCTTCTTCTGCCGTGTGTTTATCGTTCGCTTGCTTCTTGTTTGCTTGTGTGTTGCTTGCTT
>LR738709.1:48896428-48957244 GCA_902687465.1 Secale cereale | reverse complement strand
GCTATCATGAGAGAAGACACTAGAGAAGACTATGGACCCCGGGTCTATCCTCAACATATCAATCTACATCTACTTTACTTTTTCCGCTTTTACTTTCCATTCTTATAAACAAAAATACCAAAAATATAAACTATCATCTCTATCAGATCTCACTTTTGTAAGTGACCGTAAAGGGATTGACAACCCCTTATCGTGTTGGCTGCGAAGTTCTTATTTGTTTGTGCAGGTGCGAGGGACTCGCGCGTGGTCTCCTACTGGATTGATACCTTGGTTCTCAAAAACCGAGGGCAATACTTACACTACTGTGCTGCATCTCCCTTTCCTCTTCGAGGGAATACAACGCAAGCTCGAGAAGTAGCAAGAAGAATTTCTAGCGCCGTTGCCGGGGAGGCTTACGCAAAAGTCATATACCAAGTACCTATCACAAACCCTTATCCTTCGCATTACATTTTTTTGCCTCTCATTTTCCTCTCCCCCACTTCACCCTTGTCGTTTTATTTGCCCTTCTTCTGCCGTGTGTTTATCGTTCGCTTGCTTCTTGTTTGCTTGTGTGTTGCTTGCTTTCTTGTCATCATGTCTAGCACACCTATTATTATCAACACTCCCGAGAGTGAGGTTCTCAACTTTAAACAAAGGGAGGAAGAAAACTTAAAAGATGCCTGATATAGAATTTGCAATGCTCAAAATAGATCTAATAGGAAGCTTTCCACTTCCGTGCTTCTTCGCAATTTTTATATTGGCATAACTCCGTGGAATAGATTTATCTTAGATACCATTACCGGAGGGAATTTCTTGGGTAGCCATACCTTTGATTCTTATAATGCTATGACTGAATTATTTGGCTCACCACCTCTTATGGTTAATGGGACCGTTTTAACTTTGGAGCATGTTATGCAAAGGTTAGAAATCATTGAAAACAAAGTTGCTACGGTACAACTGGTAGAGTACTTGGATAGAAAAATCCATAATGAAATTACCCAATATGGATCCAAGGTAGGAGTTGTTCTGAAAAATCTTAAGGAAAAGGAGCCCATAGTTAAAGAAAAGCTAGATCATGATTCTACTAGAATCAATAAGCTTGAGGATATTATTACTAATGTGGGTTCTGCTCTTTCTGCTATAAAAACTACTCCAAATACCTCTACCACTAAATTATCTAAGTTCATGTATGTCCCTAAAGACAAGGGTGAAACATCTAGTAAAGGAATTGCGGATCTCAAATCCATAAGTGTTCACCCTAATTTTCTTACTTTTGCAAGAGACCCTTTTGACACTTTAGAATTTCTTGATTTCTTCCCCAAGAGTTTGATTATTAATAGGGATAAATAAGTGCCTAAAAATCATAAGTGCCTAATTACAGAATTGCCTTCCAAGGATGGCAATACCTAGATCTATCATGTATCGTGCCTAGCTAGGGGCGTAAAACAATAGCGCTTGTTGGGAGGCAACCCAATTTTATATTTTTTGTTTTTGCTGATGTTAGGGAATAAATATTGCATCTAGCTTCTGTTTAGATGTGGTTTTATGTTTTGGTTAGTGTTTGTGCCAAGTAGAACCTTTGGGAAGACTTGTGTGAAGTTTATGTGATCTTGCTGTGAAAAACAGAATCGTTAGCGCTCGCTAGAATGGTCATGAGATTTTACTGGAGCGTGCTATTTAGTTGATTATTTTTTCAGATGATTAATAGACAAATTCCTCACGTTTAACAATTTAGTTTGATTTTTTTGGAGTTACAGAAGTATGCGAAACCTGCAGATTACTACAGACTGTTCTGTTTTTGACAGATTCTGTTTTTCGTGTGTTGTTTGCTTATTTTAATGCATCTATGAGTAATATTGGGAGGTATGAACCATAGAGAAGTTGGAATACAGTAGGTTTAACACCAATATAAACAAAGAATGAATTCATTGCAGTACCTTTGAGTAGTGGTTTGCTTTCTTATACTAACAGAGCTCACGAGAATTTTTGTCTACGTTTTGTGTTGTGAAGTTTTCAAGTTTTGAGTATTGCTTTGATGGACTATGGAACAAAGAGTAGCAAGGGCCTAATATTGGGGATGGCCATGGCACCCCAAGTAAAATTCAAGGACAATCAAAAGCCTAAGCTTGGGGATGCCCCAGGAAGGCATCCCCTCTTTCGTCTTCATCCATCGGTAACTATACTTGGAGCTATATTTTATTCACCACATGATATGTGTTTTGCTTGGAGCGTCTTGTATAATTTGAGTCTTTGCTTGTTAGTTTGCCACAATTATCCTTGATGGACACACCTATTTGAGAGAGTTAAATATGGCCTATGAATTGATAGAACACTCGATGTGCTTCACTTAAATCTTTTGAGTTGAATAGTTTTTGCTCTAGTGCTTCACTTATATCTTTTAGAGCACGGTGGTGATAACGTTTTGAAGAAATTGTTGAACTCTCATGCTTCACTTATATCCTTTTGAGAGTCTATTAAAACATCATGGTAACGTGTTTAGGCTAAAAAACTAGTCTTCACATGATAGACATCCAATATCAATGTAATAAAAACTTTCACACTAAGTGCATTGAATATGATGAGAAGTTGGATGCTTGATAATTGTTTTGAGATATGAGGATAGTGATATTAGAGTCATGCTAGTGGAGTTATTATGAAATTGAGAAATACTTGTGTTAAGGTTAGTGATTCCCGTAGCATGCACGTATGGTGAACCGCTATGTGACGAAGTTAGAGCATGAGGTATTTGTAAAGTGTCAACCTTTGTGTGGAGGTCGGGGGCGCGCTATGGTTAACTCCTACCAACCTCCCCCCTAGGAGCATGCATTGATTGCTTTGTTTTGATGACTCGTAGATTTTTGCAATAAGTATATGAGTTCTTATGACTAATGTTGAGTCCATGGATTATACGCACTCTCACCCTTCCACCATTGCTAGCCTCTCTTGTACCGCGCAACTTTCGCCGGTACCATACACCCACTATATATCCTTCCTCAAAACAGCCACCATATTATTCCTCAAAGTAGCCACCATACCTACCTATCATGGCATTTCCATAGCCATTCCGAGATATATTGCCATGCAACTTTCCATCGTTCCGTTCATATGACACGCATCATATCGTCATATTGCCATGCATGATCATGTAGTTGACATCGTATTTGTGGAAAATCCACCATGCATAATTTTTCATACATGTCACTCTTGATTCATTGCACATCCCGGTACACCGCCGGAGGCATTCATATAGAGTCATACTTTGTTCTAGTATCGAGTTGTAAATCAATAAAAGTGTGATGATCATCATTATTAGAGCATTGTCCCATGTGAGGATAAATCAATAAAGCCCATCCAAAAAAGGAAGAAAGGCCAAAGAAAAAAAGAAAGGCCCAAAAAAAAGAAAAAAGGGACAATTGCTACTATCTTTTTTCCACACTTGTGCTTCAAAGTAGCACCATGTTCTTCATTGTAGAGAGTCTCATGTTTAGTCACTTTCATATGCTAGTGGGAATTTTCATTATAGAACTTGGCTTGTATATTCCAACGATGGGCTTCCTCAAATGCCCTAGGTCTTCGTGAGCAAGCAAGTTGGATGCACACCCACTAGTTTCTTTTGTTGAGCTTTCATACATATTTAGCTCTAGTGCATCCATTGCATGGAAATCCCTACTCACTCACATTGATATCTATTGATGGGCATCTCCATAGCCCGTTGATACGCCTAGTTGATGTGAGACTATCTCCCTCCTTTTTGTCTTCTCCACAACCACCTCTCGATTCCACCCATAGTGCTATGTCCATGGCTCACGCTCATGTATTGCGTGAAAGTTGAAAGGCTTGAAAGAATAGAGTATGAAAACAAGTGCTTGGCTGAAATCGGGGTTGTGCGTGATATGAATATTTTGTCTGATGAAGAGGGAGCATAGCCAGACTATATGATTTTGTAGGGATAACTTTCTTTAGCCATAGTATTTTGAGAAGACATGACTCCTTTGTTAGTATGCTTGAAGTATTATTATTTCTTATGTCAATATAGACTTTTGTCTTGAATCTTTCAGATATGAACATTCATGCCACAATTAAGAGAATTATATTGAAAAACTATGTTGGTTAGCATTCCACATCGAAATTCTGTTTTTTATCATTTACCTACTCGAGGACGAGCAGAAATTAGCTTGGGGATGCTTGATACGTCTCCAACGTATCTATAATTTTTGATTGTTCCATGCTATTATTTATGATGTTTTGGATATTTAATGGGCTTTGTCATACACTTTTATATTATTTTTGGGACTAACCTACTAACCCAAAGGCCCAGTCCAGATTGCTGTTTTTTGCCTATTTCAGGGTTTTGCAGAAAAGGAATATCAAACGGAGTCCAAACGGAATGAAACCTTTGGGAGAGATATTTTTGGAGAAAATCACGCACGGGAGACTTGAGAACCACGGAGTAGGGCCCACGAGGTGCCCACGAGGGTGGGGGGCGCGCCCCCCTGCCCAGGGCGCGCCCCCTGCCTCGTGGGTCCCTCGTGAGTCCTCCGATGTCCTCCTTCCTCCTATATAAGCCTACGTACCACGAAACCAACAGACGAACAGAGAAAACCCTAGTTCCACCGCCGTAACCTTCAGTTCCCGTGAGATCCCATCTTGGGGCCTGTTTCGGAGCTCCGCCGGAGGGGGGATCCATCACGGAGTGCTTCTACATCATCAACATCGCCCTCACCATGAGTTGTCAGTAGTTTACCACAGACCTTCGGGTCCATAGCTAGTATCTAGATGGCTTCTTCTCTCTCTTTGGATCTCAATACAAAGTTCTCATCGGTCTTCGAGGAGATCTATTCGATGTAATCTCTTTTTGCGGTGTGTTTGTCGAGATCCGATGAATTGTGGGTTTATGATCAACATTATCTATGAGAAATATTTGGTTCTTTTCTGAACTCTTTATGTGTGCTCATAATATCCTTGCAAGTCTCTTCGAATTATTGGTTTGGTTTGGCCTACTAGATCTATAGTTCTTGCAATGGGAGAAGTGCTTGGCTTTGGGTTCAATCTTGCGGTGTCCTTTCCCAGTGACAGTAGGGGCAGCAAGGCACGTATTGTATTGTTGCCATCGAGGATAAAAATATGGGGTTTACATCATATTGCTTGAGTTTATCCCTCTACATCATGTCATCTTGCTTAAGGCGTTACTCTGTTCTTATGAACTCAATACACTAGATGCATGCTGGATAGCGGTTGATGTGTGGAGTAATAGTAGTAGATGCAGGCAGGAGTCGGTCTACTTGTCTCGGACATGATGCCTATATACAATGATCATGCCTAGATAGTCTCATAATTATTCGCTTTTCTATCAATTGCTTGATAGTAATTTGTTTACCCGCCGTAGAATATCGCTATCATGAGAGAAGCCACTAGAGAACACTATGGCCCCCGGGTCTATCCTCAACATATCAATCTACATCTACTTTACTTTTTCCGCTTTTACTTTCTGTTCTTATAAACAAAAATACCAAAAATATAAACTATCATCTCTATCAGATCTCACTTTCGTAAGTGACCGTAAAGGGATTGACAACCCCTTATCGCGTTGGCTGCGAAGTTCTTATTTGTTTGTGCAGGTGCGAGGGACTCGCGTGTGGTCTCCTACTGGATTGATACCTTGGTTCTAAAAAACTGAGGGAAATACTTACGCTACTGTGCTGCATCTCCCTTTCCTCTTCGAGGGAATACAACACAAGCTCGAGAAGTAGCAGTGTGTCCGAACGTCGTAACTGTACTTTATTAGATATGGTGCAATCTATGATGTCTCTTATCGATTTTCCAGTATCGTTTTGGGTTATACATTAGAGACAACTGCATTCACGTTAAATAGGGCACCATCTAAATCCGTTGAGACGACGCCTTATGAACTGTGGTTTGGCAAGAAACCAAAGTTGTTGTTTCTTAAAGTTTGGGGCTGCGATGCTTATGTGGAAAAACTTCAACCTGATAAGCTCGAACCCAAGTCGGAGAAATGTGTCTTCATACGACACCCAAAGGAAACTGTTGGGTACACCTTCTATCACAGATCCGAAGGCAAGCTATTCGTTGCTAAGAATGGATCCTTTTTAGAGAAGAAGTTTCTTTCGAAAGAAGTGAGTGGGTGGAAAGTAGAACTTGATGAGGTAATTGTACCTTCTCCCGAATTGGAAAGTAGTACATCACAGAAACTAGTTCTAGTGATTCCTACACCGATTAGTGAGGAAGCTAATGATGATGATCATGAAACTTCGGATCAAGTTACTACTGAACCTCGTAAGTCAACCAGAGTACGTTCTGCACCAGAGTGGTACGGCAACCCAGTTCTGGAAGTCATGTTACTAGACCATGATGAACCTACGAACTATGAGGAAGCGATGATGAGCCCAGATTCCGCAAAATGGCTTGAGGCCATGAAATCTGAGATGGGATCCATGTATGAGAAGAAAGTGTGGACTTTGGTTGACTTGTCCGATGATCGGCAAGCCATTGAAAATAAATGGATCTTCAAGAGGAAGACCGACGCTGACAGTAATGTTACTGTCTACAAAGCTCGACTTGTTGCGAAAGGTTTTCGACAAGTTGAAGGAGTTGACTACGATGAGACTTTCTCACCCGCAGCGATGCTTAAGTCTGTCCGAATCATGTTAGCAATTGCCTCATTTTATGATTATGAAATCTGGCAAATGGATGTCAAAACCGCATTCCTTATGGATTCCTTAAAGAAGAATTGTATATGATGCAACCAGAAGGTTTTGTCGATCCTAAAGGTGCTAACAAATTGTGCAAGCTCCAGCGATCCATTGATGGACTGGTGCAAGCCTCTCGGAGTTGGAATATACGCTTTGATAATGTGATCAAAGCATATGGTTTTATACAGACTTGTGGCGAAGCCTGTATTTACAAGAACGTGAGTGGGAGCACTGCAGCCTTTCTGATAAGTATATGTGAATGACATATTGTTGATCGGAAATGATGTAGAACTTTCTGGAAAGCATAAAGGATTATTTTAAAGGAGTTTTTCAATAAAAGACCTCGGTGAAGTTTCTACATATTAGGCACCTAGATCTATAGAGATAGATCATGACGCTTGATAAGACTTTCAATTAGTACATACCTTGATTTTTTTGAAGTAGTTCAAAATGGATCTGTCAGAGAAGGAGTTCTTGCCTGAGTTATAAGGTATGAAGTTGAGTAAGACTCAAAACCTGACCACGGCAGAACATAGAGAAAGAATGAAAGTCATTCCCTATGCCTCAACCATAAGTTCTATAAAGTATGCCATGCTGTGTTGAAAGTGCAACTATCCCCGGGTGGTTTTGGTAATTACTAACAACATATAGCTCATTGAACTAATGTTATCTCAAGATAATATTTCAGGAAAGTTCAATGTTTGGCATGGAATGGATTAGGATTTTGGACCCCTCAAAATGCAAAGGTTAAAGGATTGGCTCAAGCTCAAAGCTAAGGACTCTACATTTTCCATTTTAGTGATCCAAGATCACATTGAGTCCATAGGAAAGCCAATACTATTAAAAGGGGATGAGGTGTTGCTTAATGGCTTGCTTGCTCATGATGCTTAGTGATATGCTCCAAAAACCCTCAACCACTTTGTCACATCAACATATGTCCCAAACCAAGTCACACTCGGCCCCACTGAAAATATCTATCCGGCGCCACCGATTTCATTTGACATAGCCACTGCCAGAAACCCTAATCATTTCGGTCTCACCGATATGGGATGGCAAACTCTCTATTGGCTGTTGCAATATTTTCGGTCTAACCGAGATGAGCAATCGGTCCCACCGAGTCTGTAATGCAAACTCTCTGTTGCCTCTTCGTAACATTTCGGTCTCACCGAAATGAGCGAACCGGTCCCACCGAGTTTGCCTGACCAACTCTGTGTGTGCTTATTACCAAAATCAGTCTCACCGAGTTTGTGTAATCAGTCCCACCGAGATTATGTTATGCCCTAACCCTAATAAAATCGGTCCCACTGAGTTGATCATATCGGTCCCACCAAAATACCTAACGGTCACATTATGAACTAAATCGGTCTGACCGAGTTCTCTGAATCGGTCCCATCGAGTTTGGTAAATTGTGTGTAACGGTTAGATTTTGTGTGGAGGCTATATATACCCCTCCACCCACTCTTCACTCGTGGAGAGAGCCATCAGAACATATCTACACTTCCACCATTCATGTTCTGAGAGAGAACCACCTACTCAAGTGTTGAGATCAAGATATTCCATTCCTACCATAGGAATCTTGTTCTCTAGCCTTTCCCGAGTTGCTTTCCACTCAAATCCTTTTTCCACCATATCCAAATCTGTGAGGAGTTGTTTGAGTGTTGGGGAGACTATCACTTGAAGCATTTGAGCAAGGAGTTCATCATCAACACATTGTTTATTACCTTTTGGAGAGTGGTGTCTCCTAGATTGGTTAGGTGTCACTTGGGAGCCTCCGACAAGATTGTGGAGTTGAACCAAGGAGTTTGTAAGGGCAAGGAGATCACCTACTTCGTGAAGATGTACCGCTAGTGAGGCAAGTCCTTCATGGGCGATGGCCATGGTGGGATAGACAAGGTTGCTTCTTCATGGACCCTTCATGGGTGGAGCCCTCCGTGGACTCGCGTAGCCATTACCCTTCATGGGTTGAAGTCTCCATCAACTTGGATGTACGATAGCACCACCTATCGGAACCAAGACAAAAAACATCGTTGTCTTCACTTGCGTTTGATCCCTCTAAACTCCTCCCTTTACCTTCATATTAATTTTTTTACTTTCCGCTGCTATACTCTTAGAATTGCATGTGTAGGTTGATTGCTTGACTTGTGCTAAGGTTCTAAAATCTGCCAAGAATTAAAATTGGGAAAATGATAGATTTTTATTTGGTCAAGTAGTCTAATCACCCCCCCTCTAGACATACTTTTGATCCTACATGTGTGCCAAACCTGTTGTGTACCTTGCCATGAGTTTGCAAGGAGGTACAATAGTGATCAAGGAGTAGATCACTGGACAACAGTCAAAATTATCCTTAGTTACTGGATGACTAAGGAAATGTTTCTCGATTATGGAGGTGATAAAGAGTTACACCGATGCAAGCTTTGACACTAATCCAGATGACTCTAAGGGGTTGTTTGGATAGCAAGTATAATCCACAGATATATGATAAACTAGTTTTTAGCTCTTTTTTAGCAAAATCCGTTTTAGTAAGTATTTTATAGAAAACCGGTTTATAGAAAGATTTGTTTGGTTTTAAAAAGTGTATAGCTGGCCTAATTGGAGACCTACTCGTCCCGTGACCTCTCTCGCATCTCCTAAATTAGCCATTCGCGAACTCCCAAGCTCAACGCCTCCAGCCTCAAGCCCTAAGTCCTAAACTTCCCTAGACGCCGGTGTTCCACGCGGGCCGGCCTCAATGCGGCCAGCGGCGGGCACATCCCCTACCCCATGTACCCCACGTCATGCCGAGCACGCACACACCTTCGGTGGTCTTGCACTAAAGAATCTCGACGAGGATGCTGTCGCCACTGGGGCATGCCGGTGCACCAACCCGTATCGGCGCTATCTTGGACTCTTGGTGTACACGGACCTGGCCCGCATCGCTTGTGGCGTCAACACGTCCTCCAAGAACAGTCCAGGATAGCTCCCGCTGCCGGCAAGCATGATCCTGGGCACGAAACGCGTCCAACGTGTGCCAGGCTTTGTGCCCCTCAACGCTGGACATATAGGAGCATCCATGCCATGGCAGCGGCGCAACGCAAAGCTCATCAGAGTGCTTGAAGTTTCATGCTGTGACGCTGATGGGCCTCGAACCCCTTGTTGGATTACCCCAAGTGGAAGGTGTAAGATGCAGTAAGTAGAAGTGTTTTCCCTTAGCAAAGATGCCAAGGATCGAATCCCCAGAGACTCCTAGGTTCAACAGGTAGGTGTCAACCGCTAACGGCGCAATTAACAATCAACGTGGACCTGCACACAGATACAAATAACTTTGCTCCCAACAAGTACAGAGAGGTTGTCAATCTCTCCGGCCTTGCAGTTCACAAAGGGTTAAAAGCAATATGATAGTAGTGATAGATAGTAATTTGCAATAGTAAATAAAATAGCGGAAAGTAAAATAGTGTATGTGATCAATGATGGTAATATGGACCGGAGTCACATGATGTTCACTAGTGACGTCTCTCTCCCAAAAGACGATAAAACAGCTATGTGAGGTAACAAATTACAGCTGGGCAATTGACAGGACCACGAACGCAAACCAATGCTGACTACATTACAAGAAAGGTTGAGGTTCAAAGCATGGGCGGTACGCCAAAGTAAGTAGACCGAAATCCATCTGCATCTACTACTAATCATCCACCTTGAGATATCTATCCAGAACATCTCGCTGGTATTAAGTTGCGAGTCCCACCCATAGTGTAAACTCAATGCAACAGACAACTGCATTAAAAGAACTTTGCGTAAAGTAAACAATCCTTGCACCCGCGGGCACAAGCACCGTTGTTTTCCCCCTTGTGGCAACAGCACAGCCCCTAGACTCATGTTTCTGTCACTCAAGCTAGTCATCGAGTGGCATGAACCCACAATCGAGCATAACGTTCCCTCTTGGAGTCACTACTTACTACTTGGCCAAAGCAATAAATAACAACGGAGAACATGCTAGAATTACTTATGAACTAAAATATAAAAGAGGTGAATCAAATATATTACTCAAGATCAATCTGAACATAATCTCATAATCCATCGGATCCCAGCAAACTCAACATAGCAACAGCATAAGGATTACATAGGTGCCTCGATCATGTAGGGCAGCTCACGAGGACTAATTAGTGAAGCACAAGAACGGGAGGAGAACATCACATAGCTACTGGTCATGGACTCATGGTCCAAGGGAGACTACTCACGAGTCATCCGGGAGGCGTCCATGGTGGTGGAGAAGCTCCCGGTGGTGATCCTCCCCTCCGGCAGGGTGCCGGGAAGAGTTCTCCTGGTGCTCCCGATCTTGGAAGCGGCGGCGGCGGCGGAACAGAGATGGGATCGCGAAAAGAAGTCCTGTTTCAAGGGTTACGGGGGACCCTTTAAATATCTGCCAAAGTAGGGCACCGGGGGGCTCTCGGGGGGCCGAGGCGCCCCCCCGGCGCGGCCCAGGGGGGGGGGGGCGCCCACAGGGCGCCTGGAGCCCCTGTGCCCCCCAGGCTCCCCTTCGGAAGCAGTGTCGTTCCCGGAACGCTGATTTTTTATATATTTTTTCTGTATTTTTCTGGGCAGTTCTCGAAACGTGAAAACCTAAAATACAAAAACAGCCGAAAACAGAAACTGGCACTGGGGTGCACTGGATTAGTAAGTTAGTCCAAATATGATTAAAAGTGTATGGAAGTGTATGAATATCATAGCAATATCACCCAAAAGTGGCATGGAGCAAGCAGAAATTATAGATACGTTTTGGACGTATCAACATCCCCAAGCTTAATTCCTGCTCGTCCTCGAGTAGGTAAATGACAACAAGAATAATTTCTGTGGTGACATGCTATTAACCATATAAGACTTTCTCATAGTCATATGACAAAAGCTTACTGAGACAATGATTCTAAAGTAATTAAGTTGTCTCAAGAGAAAATCACAAATGACTGAAAGTTTTACAATATGAAACTGAAACATCAAAAAGATTTGCAATGAACATGATGTGCAAATATGATCAAGTGATATCTAGCTTGCCCCTTTTAGTGATGCAAAACATAAATGCAAGGGCACCTTCAAGGTTTAAGTGATGACTAGATACAATCATTTCAGAATAAACGATATCACAATCATGCAAAAGACAATGCTACTTTGGGACAATGCACATTATACTCAGAATGACAATCATGCTCTCAGTAGTTGATGCTTGAAGTGCTAGAGCTTTTTATTATGAAACATGGAAGCAATTGTGTCAACGGTAGTAGTACTTAATATGTGTCATGTATAAAACATCTTATAAGTTGCAAGCCTCATTCATCGAATACCAATAGTGCTCGCTCCTTGTCCTAATTAGCTCGGATCCCCATGGGTTATCATTGCATTGCATATGTTTTTACCAAGTGTCACAAAGGGGTACCTCTATGCCACCTGTACAAAGGTCCAAGGAGATAGATCGCATTTGATTTCTCGTTTTTGATAAATCTCAACTTGAGGACATCCATACCGGGACAACATAGAAAATAGATGATGAACTCCTCTTTAATGCATAAGCATATTCTCATGAGAGATTGAGGATTAAGGTCCAAGCTAAAACTTCCACCATGATGCATGGCTTTGGTTGGCGGCCCAATGTTCTTCTCTAACAATATGCATATTAATTCAACCCACGGTAAATCACCCTTACTTCAGACAAGACGAACATGCATAGCAACTCACATGATATTCAACAAAAGTGTGATAGTTGATGGCGTCCCCAGAAACATGGTTACCGCTCAGCAAGCAACTCATAAGAAATAAGATACATAAGCAACATATTCTTTACCGCAATAGTTTTTAGGCTACTTTCCCATGAGCTATGTATTGCATGGTTAATTTGCTTAGTGCAGGTGGAGGTTAGCAAAAGACTGGGAGCGACCAACTAAGAGAGCAATGACGGTCATAATCATGCAGAGCGACAAAGCAATATTGAATCAGGCATGGTAGTTATATCGCTACTTAGAAACAAAAGATCATCAAGGCTTGACAGACTTTCTTTACAGTCTTAAATATGCGTGAGCATACGCCAAGTCAATCAAAATAAATTCTCGAAGGAAGATATTACTAACCATACCACATCATAGGCAACCAAACCAAGTTGGTACTCCAATGACACATTGGGAACCCCCCAGCTACTTGAGATTAACCATAAGAAAACCTGAGCTACTAAGCACCATCATGAAAGTAGCATCTTTATCATAGACACATTAACCCATGTAATGGCAGCAAACTCTCTTAATAAGGTGAGCATGGTAATTAAAGAGAGTTCAAGCAATCAACTAAATAAAAGCTCTTTGAAAAGATAAGCATGAATACTAAGAGCAGAGCACAATAGTAGCTATTAAAATACAAAGAACACACACAGCATAGATAGACATGAAAATTCTATGTAATGTTCTAGGTAGAAGTGGAGCGTGTTTCTCTCCCACATAAAGGAATGCTGGGTTCCGACTCATTATGAAAAACTAAAAAGAAAACTAAAAGCAAGACGCTCCAAGCATAGCACATAACACATGAAGTGATAAAAATATAGCGGAACGAAAGACGAACTGATAATGTTAATGGAGAAGGGGATGCACGGGGGGCATCCCCAAGCTTAGACGCTTGAGTCTCCTTGAATATTTCTTGGGGGTGCACGGGGGCATCCCCAAGCTTGAGCGCTTGACACTCCTGAATCTTTTTATCATCTTCCCTCGCACACTTGAAAACTCCCTTCATACATAACTCATTCATAATCTGATTAGCGAGGTTAGTACCCTTAATAAAATAATTATACCTTGCTGGAAGTTCTACTGTTTCTCAAGATTGCCAAAAGGTTTTTGCAAAGAAAAAGCAAGTTCTTAATTTGCAAAGTGAAGGTAAGGCAAAACATGACAGAATCTGTGAAAAACAGAACAGCAGGCAGTAATTGACCTGTTCGGGATACTTCTGCAACTCAAATAAAAAACTCAGAACTGACGCACGAAAGACAATTATATAGAGAACGCTGTCGAAAAAATTCAGACCAAAAAGATGATCTGGTGATTTTATACGAATTTTTCTATCCAAGGACAGAATCTGTTTCCTGGACAGCACCTCACAACTTTTGAACTTTCTAGCAATCAGAGGCTATACTTGGCACAAATATGAAAAGCAAAGATACAATGATGATGCTACAGCAGTAAACAACATCAAGACTCAACAAAAGCAAAAAATTTATTCATGTGGGCTGCCTCCCAAAAGCGCTTTCTTTTATGCCTTTAAGCTAGGCATAATGCATAGATCAAGTTGTATCAATTGAACCATCATCAAGATCATCAAAAAGCTCTTCAATAATACAACTAGTCTTAAGAGAACTCTCAAATAAGGGCCTCATAGAGATACTTCTAGGTAGAAGACCAAAAGGATAAAAGTCAAGGGAAGATTCATTTATAAATTCATCAACGATAGGTGTTTCTTCCAAAGTCTTTACAGTTTCAACCCCTTTGGCAATAGGTGGATTACTTTTAGAACGGGGAGCCTTTGGAACGTGAACGAACTTAGGCTCCCTCTTTGCCGGAGTTTCTACCTTTTCGGTTTTGATCGAGGAGAAAGTAGTTCCTAAGGTATCAAATATTTCCTCAATCTTTTCCATCCTAGAAGAATCAGAATCATGGAATTTGACGGTCTCCAAAATTTTAAAATTTTTATGCATGGAGCTATCAAGTCTTTACCTAATAATAAAGAAAGTTGGGTTTCAGCCCGTCCGTCATGCCACTTTGCAGAAAAGCCCCTCTGTTTTCTGTAAATTAACCTGCACTACACGTTTAAGTCATATCGAACCGTTATTTGGCATTTTCGCATAAAAACCCCTCAGGTTTCATGTAATCAACCCGCCATCCATATTTAAGTCAGCCGAATCGTTTTTTTGTGTTTTAACAGAAAAACCCCTAACCGTTTGGTTAATTAATCTGCAGTTTATCTAAAACAAAAATATCCTTATCTTTTAAACCGTAACTCCGATTTTAACATATTATATATGAAATTTGATTAGAAAAATGTGTAGAATCTAAATAAACTGTTACTTTTAGCTGTTAAATATTTCTAAACTATTAATTTGGGTGCAAACTTAATCTATAGTGCACGGTCCACTTTTCTTTCGCACTGGTGGCGATCCAAATTGCAAATAAACACACATTAAAACCAGATTGAGAGGAAAAAAACATTGATAACCATGCACGCACAACTCTGAAAAACCTCACGGGAAAAAATAACATATTTCTCATCTTATTCTGAGCGATTGTGTGCGTGCGAGCGCGCGTACGTGTGTGTGAGAGAGAGACGCCTTAGGACTGACCATATTCAAATACGTTTGAGACCACCATCGGGAACACAAATGTGATGCCATTTTAAAATAAAGAACATCTACCTACCAGGGTCTCGAGTCGTGGTTATTGGGTTAAGAACGTGTGTTTTTTTCTATCCTGTTGCAACGCACGGGCTCTTTTGCTAGTCTATTCAAATTCCCTTGGATCTTTCGATCCAACTCATTCATCTTATTAGTGCTTGGCATCTCTAGCTCTATTTTTCAAGTTTTTTCATAATGTGAGCTAGGGTGATGTCCTCTCGAATGCTAACAACAGGGGGACTTCCAACAAGATTTTTAATAATACTAAGAGACTCCCAAACTGGGGCCTCTAGGAAATTTCCATTGATAGCAGTATCTAGAATAAACCTATTCCAAGAAGTAATTCCAACATAAAAATTTCTAAGTAAGATAGTGGTAGGTTGCTTCTTGGTGGCTCTTTTTTGTGAATCATTAATTCTATACCAAGCATCTTTCAAACTTTCCCCACCTCTTTGTTTAAAGGTGAGAACTTCTGCCTCGTCAAAGACAAAAGGACCCGACATAATGATAACTAAAGAACAAGATAACTATTTTTGTGATTTTCGATAAAAGAAACTAAAGCAAATAATGAAAGGTAAACTAACAAGACTAATAAGCAAAGGTAAAAGATAGCATGCAACTCCCCTATCCCGAAGAGTGGAGTCCCCGGCAACGGCGCCAGAAAATACTCCTTGATGGGCCTCGAACCCCTCGTTGGATTACCCCAAGTGGAAGGTGTAAGATGCAGTAAGTAGAAGTGTTTTCCCTTAGCAAAGATGCCAAGGATCGAATCCCCAGAGACTCCTAGGTTCAACAGGTAGGTGTCAACCGCTAACGGCGCAATTAGCAATCAACATGGACCTGCACACAGATACAAATAACTTTGCTCCCAACGAGTACAGAGAGGTTGTCAATCTCTCCGGCCTTGCAGTTCACAAAGGGTTAAAAGCAATATGATAGTAGTGATAGATAGTAATTTGCAATAGTAAATAAAATACTGGAAAGTAAAATAGTGTATGTGATCAATGATGGTAATATGGACCGGAGTCACATGATGTTCACTAGTGATGTCTCTCTGCCAAAAGACGATAAAACAGCTATGTGAGGTAACAAATTACAGCTGGGCAATTGACAGGACCACGAACGCAAACCAATGCTGACTACATTACAAGAAAGGTTGAGGTTCAAAGCATGGGCGGTACGCCAAAGTAAGTAGACCGAAATCCATCTGCATCTACTACTAATCATCCACCTTGAGATATCTATCCAGAACATCTCGCTGGTATTAAGTTGCGAGTCCCACCCATAGTGTAAACTCAATGCAACAGACAACTGCATTAAAAGAACTTTGCGTAAAGTAAACAATCCTTGCACCCGCGGGCACAAGCACCGTTGTTTTCCCCCTTGTGGCAACAACACATCCCCTAGACTCATGTTTCTGTCACTCAAGCTAGTCATCGAGGGGCATGAACCCACAATCGAGCATAACGTTCCCTCTTGGAGTCACTACTTACTACTTGGCCAAAGCAATAAATAACAACGGAGAACATGCAAGAATTACTTATGAACTAAAATATAAAAGAGGTGAATCAAATATATTACTCAAGATCAATCTGAACAAAATCTCATAATCCATCGGATCCCAGCAAACTCAACATAGCAACGGCATAAGGATTACATAGGTGCCTCGATCATGTAGGGCAGCTCACGAGGACTAATTAGTGAAGCACAAGAACGGGAGGAGAACATCACATAGCTACTGGTCATGGACTCATGGTCCAAGGGAGACTACTCACGAGTCATCCGGGAGGCGTCCATGGTGGTGGAGAAGCTCCCGGTGGTGATCCTCCCCTCCGGCAGGGTGCCGGGAAGAGTTCTCCTGGTGCTCCCGATCTTGGAAGCGGCGGCGGCGGCGGAACAGAGATGGGATCATGAAAAGAAGTCCTGTTTCAAGGGTTACGGGGGACCTTTTAAATATCTGCCAAAGTAGGGCACCGGGGGGCTCTCGGGGGGCCGAGGCGCCCCCCCCGGCGCGGCCTAGGGGGGGAGCGCGCCCACAGGGTGCCTGGAGCCCCTGTGCCCCCCAGGCTCCCCTTCGGAAGCAGTGTCGTTCCCGGAACGCTGATTTTTTATATATTTTTTCTGTATTTTTCTGGGCAGTTCTCGAAACGTGAAAACCTGAAATACAAAAACAGCCGAAAACAGAAACTGGCACTGGGGTGCACTGGATTAGTAAGTTAGTCCAAATATGATTAAAAGTGTATGGAAGTGTATGAATATCATAGCAATATCACCCAAAAGTGGCATGGAGCAAGCACAAATTATAGATACGTTTTGGACGTATCAGACGCCCATGTCAGTAAACCTCGCGGCGTCGCCATGCCATGGCAGGAGGAGCGTGGGGGCGTCAAGCTCCAGAAACTCGACTACACAAGAGAAATGAGCAGCCCCGGACGGACAAGAGGACGGCGAGGTCGCCGGCGGACGACGCAGTCCCCGCTCCCCCAGGCACCGCCGTGCGCCGCCACGGGTCAGGGTCCCGGCGCCGGCGGCCCCGACGCATGTCTCATGGTGGAAGGTGCTCTTTTTCATGAAGCTCCACGCCACGCGCATGGCTGTCGTACACGCCTAACATCCTCGATCATTTTTTCTAAAACGCGTTTGCACAAAAACGTCCACGGACCCGTTTTTTTATAAACGCATATTTTGGGTGTTACGAGAACCAGGTTTTGCTTATCTGCAGATTAGTTAGGCTAGCCAAACAAAGTTTTAGTTTGTTAGACCCAGAATCACGTTTGTAGTTAACTCGTTTCCTAAAAACTAGCTATCCAAACAACCCCTAAGTATCAATCTGGATACGTATTGAAAGTGGGAGCAATTAGCTAGAGTAGCTCCATGAAGAGCATTGTAGGCATAAAATTTGCGAAATACATATGGATCTGAATGTTACAGACCCACTGACTAAACTTCTCTCACGAAGCAAAACATGATCACACCTTAGTACTCTTTGGGTGTTAATCACATGGCGATGTGAACTAGATTATTGACTCTAGTAAACCCTTTGGGTGTTGGTCACATGAAGATGTGAACTTTGGGTGTTATTCACATTGTCGGGGAAACTGATCCACCCACGAACACCTATGGGGACGGAGCCCCTTTTCGGTACGGGAGGGGGCGGAGATCGCACAAAGAGCAGATCGAGGCGAGGCACACAAGCAGTTTACCCAGGTTCGGGCCGCACGGATGCGTAAAACCCTACTCCTGCTTTGTGTTTCGTATTGAGTTCTTGGCTTGGGAGAGCTG
The DNA here is from genome assembly GCA_902687465.1 of Secale cereale. NCBI lineage: Eukaryota > Viridiplantae > Streptophyta > Magnoliopsida > Poales > Poaceae > Secale > Secale cereale. The sequence goes on along the minus strand of LR738709.1, from coordinate 48,938,884 downwards.
GAAGCTACAGTACACTTCAGCAGCTAACGAGACCGAGCGTGGGAGTGTTTGAATGTCTAACCCCCCTCTACGTTGCGCATGGGCCTCCTTTTATATGCTCAAGGGGTCACCGACAGGTGGCAACGCAGACGAGGGTAAAAATGGAAAAAGTGTGGTAGTTGGTACAGTGTTTTATACCTAACCCTGACAGCAGGGGACAAGGGCATTAAATGCCCATCGACGTCGCCCAAACAGTGCAAAAAGGGCCGTTAGGGGCGCCACCGTTCGCCACGATGGCAATCTTGTCAGCGCCGCTTGCCACCGCGCACCCCTGGCTGCACAGCCTCCCACCACGTACGCTTGGGAGGGTCCCAGAGCGACACGTGGATGGATGCGCTGGAGCGCGGGTACAGGGTGGTAGCTTGCCGCGGCAAGCGCCTTGCCGCGGTCGTTGTCTTGACGCTTCCGGGAGCTTGCCTCTCACCGGTCCTTGTGGCGCGTTGCGGCAAGTTCCTTGAGATGCCTTGGTTGGCCTTCCCGGCAAGCTCCTCTTGCCGGGGTCTTGTCTCCTTGGCTTGAATACTTTGTTCTTGAATGGCTCCAAAGGAACCACGGAGGACCTTGGCAGTCACCCGGCAAGCCTTGCCGCGGGACGCTGCGACTGCCCGTGCACAAGTTCGGGATACTAGGGTACCCCTATTCTAGTACACAGACAGGGGCCCCCGGGCCTGGGCCATACACGGTGCCGAGCGCTGTTGGGCCAGGCCCAAAACAGGGCACGGGCACGCGCGGCCTGGGTTATGCCGTATCTTTCTCCGTATCCACCGTGCCCTCCCTTAACGACACGCATTAACTGCGGCGTCGTGGGAGAGATCGTGGGCGGTTTCTTTATTCGGAAATGTGGAACGTCCGCCCCCTTCCTCTTTATAAGCAGGGGAAACAGGGGCAGTTCGTCCATCCACCCGTTGCTACTCCAACCTCGAAAGCCTCCGCCGCTCCCCTTCTTCCCAAAGCCGAAAGAGAGCAGCGCTCCGCTCCCCATCGCCACCAGCACCACCAACGCCGTCGACCTCCCTCACCGCTTCCGCCATGGCTCCGAAAGGCGACAAGGGGAAGGCCGCGAAGTCGGCCGAGGCGCTGCGGCTCGCGGCGCTGTGAAAGGAGCGGGCTGTCTTCCCCCCAAAGCTTGCCGTGAGGAAGCTGAGGGAGAACTACTACCTCTTCTGGTCGGGGGAGACGCGGGCGCATCCGCGCACCAAGGTACTCCCAGCCGTTGCTTGTAAAATGGCTTCGAACGGATATGCGTTCTTCGCCTTGTTCTTCTACTGCGGGCTATGCCCGCCTTTTTCTGAATTCTTCTGCGACATTGTGAACACCTATGGGTTCCACCTCCTTGACTTCACCCCCAACGCCGTTCTGACCATGGCAGTTTTCGCACATCTCTGCGAAAACTTTGTCGGAGTCCATCCCAATGTAGCCCTTTTCCGCCACTTCTTTATGCCTCGAGTTGAGAGAGGAGAGCCTTTATCCGACAGAGTCTCCTGGATCTCGAGAGCCCACAAGAAGGAAGCTTATCTGGAGGGAGAGCTCCGCAGCAAATGGGAGGAATGGAGAGCCAATTGGTGTTGGATTGTAGAGGAGAACCCGCAGCCATTTACCGCCCGGCGCCAAGCCGCAATAGTGCGCGACAACGATGGGAGCGACCTGGCCCCGGAAGACGATAGACTGAAGATTGCCACTGCCCGGATCCGACGCCTCAGGCTTGCTGGGCTAACTGTAGGCGCAGTTGGTGCATATTTCCTTCGCCGCCGCATCGCCCCCTTGCAGGAGACGAAGAGGCCCGCCTGGGAGTTCGAGAATGCGGCGGATATCATGAGGCTGCGCCCGGGCCTCAACTTCAATTTCACTGTCCTGGAGCTCAACGCGATGCTTCGGGAGCTGTTCAAGTACGACCCCGATCATCCCGAAGTGTTCAGGTTGCCGAGGGGTGTCGTCCCGCTGTGCAATAACTTCGCGCTCAGCCGCATTCGCGCGATGATGCCGCTGTGTGACTCGCATGGGATCGACCCAACTTGGCAAGAGCCTGCTGCCGACGCCGTGCAGGCGTTCTTCGACAACTTAGAATAAGTGCCTATTCGCTCCGACGAGAAGAAGGGCCTCACCCGCGACACCACCGATAAGGAGATGGCGTACATCGCCACCAGGCTAGAAGAGGCGGCGGCAGCCGCAGCCGCGGGCGAGGTCGGATTCACCGTGGAGGAGGCGGATGCAGCAAAGGCGGCAAGCCTTGCCGAGCGAGGGGAGCTTGCCGGTGAGGAGGGGCCTGCCGGGCAAGACGCCGAGTAGAGCGAGCCCGCCGAGCAGGGTGTTGGGTCGAGCGAGCCCACCGAGCAGGGCGACGAGTCGAGCGAGCCCGCTGAGGATACGAGCGGCTCGCTGGAGATCGACTCCTCTTCCTCCTCATCTTCAGGCAGCTCGCCACCAGCAGAGCCTCCAGCTCCACCAAGAAGGCGTCTCCGCAAGGCCGGGGACGTAACGGAGCAGCAGACGGGTCAACAGCCGCCGCGCCGCGCGACGTGCTCTACCGCGTCAACCAAGGTTGCCGCAGGAGCACCTCGCGCATCTGCTGCAACTGGAGCGGGGTCTTCCCAGACCACCGCTTCTACTCCTGCCGCTCCTCACGCCACGGCGGCAGTCGGAGTGGGGTCGTCTCAGACCACCGCCACTGCTCCCGCCAAGCGGCCAAGGGAGCCTACTCCTCCGCCTCCTCGCGCCGGGCGTGAGCCGGACTTCGACTTCTCCGCGCTCAGCTCCGACGAGGAAGAAGAAGAGTAAGACTTTGTTGTTCTTGTATTTCTTCGATTTTTGCTGTTTTGTCTTGTATCTCTTTTGCTTTACTCTGAACTTGTTCCTTTTTTTTCTTCAGAACTCCAGCCCAGAGGGCGGCAAAGAGAGCCAAGGTCCTGGTGATTGTCATCGAGGACGAGCCCACCGTGCCAGCAGGGGGTGCGCCTGAGACAAACTTGCCGGACCCGGCAACTGATCTTCAGAGCAGCCCCCAGCGTAAGTGTATGGTTTACTTTCCGCTGTTAGGCGCGCGTGGGCGTTCTTTCTTTGCTGATATTTGTTTGTTGATCTGTGTAGGAGCAGAGTAGCCACACCGGGAGCGCCCGGAGACCGCCCCCGACGTGCCATCTACTTCAACTACGCCGCCAAGGGAAAGCTCTCCGGCAAGGGTTTCCCCGGTAAGGGAGAGTCCTCCGGCAAGGGGGAGCTCTCCGGCGAGGGACAGTACGAGCGGCCCTCCGCCGGTGGGGACTACATCTACGCCGCCAAGGGAGAGTTCCCCGGCAAGGAACCTTACCGAGGAGCCGGCCCGCGCAGGTAATCCCCTTGCTTCAAACTTCCCTTGGGTTTTTCTTCTTTTGATTCTTCTTTTTTGGATATTTGCTTGACTGTTTTTCTCCCCTTTCCGGCCGTCAGATCCATCTGCTGTGGAGCCGATGGAGACGGAGGTTGCTGATGAAGAGAACGCGCGCGGCAACACTGGCGACGCCGTTGCTACCGAAGAAGCGGCCGGTGCTGACGAGCCCGCCGGCGACGAGGCCGCCAAGGCCGCTGCCGCAGCGACTGGCGAGGGGTCTGGCGATCGTACTGACGGGCCTGAGGCCGCAGGAGCGCCAGGCGCTACACCGACCGCCGAGTCCTCCGCCGCTGCCGCAGCCCCAGGCTCCGAAGAGCCCGAGCCAGGCGCCTACTTGAAGGCCGGCGACGGCGTCTTCATCAAACTCCCCTGGGCCTCAAGCTCCAGGGCGCCGGTCGAGGGAGAAGTCTTCGACGGAGAGGTGCTCGCCTGCGCCGGGCTGGCGCTGGTCGATGCGCCGAGCAGCAGCAGCGGCGAGCCTGAGGAGGAGCGGCTGCTGCGGAAGCTGCTGTCGCTCGACCGCGCTCGGCAGGCCAAGCTGGAGTCCCGCGAAGCGCTGGCCGCCAAGGTGGGAATCGACATTGAGAAGCGCGCGGAGGAGCTTCGGGCCCTCAACTAGGCAGCTCTCCGGTCCTTGGCAGAGGAGCGGGAGCAACTTGCCAAAGAGCAGACAGCCTTCTTCCTCGAGAAGGCCGAAGTCGAAGAGCAACAGCGGCTTGCCGCCGAGAAGCTATCCACGCGGGAGGGTGAGCTGGCGCAGCGGAAGGTCAACCTCGACAGCCACGAGGAGGAGCTTGCCGCGCGTGAGCAATCACTTGGCGGGGCCCTCCAGGAAGCAAAGGACGCTGCCGCAGCTGCCGAGACCGCCAAGAAGGAACTGGAGGCGAAGGTGGCACAGCTGGAGGCCGATCTCAAGGCGAGAGGTGAAGAGATCGCCGCGCTCAAGCTTGAGCAGGAGAAGGACGCCCACAGCCACTCAGAGCTGCAGGTCCGCCTCGCCGAGAAGGGCAAGGAGCTCGCCGCCGCCAAGGATTCCAACACGGATCTTGAGTTGAAGCCAGCCACTTTGACCAAGACGCTGGACGGCGCCAAGGAGCGGGAGGTGGCCTTGAAGGAAGAGGTCAAGGCCGAGAAGGCGTTGCTGGCGAGCGCTGCTGTCACCCAGAACACCTTTAGGGAGACTGTGGAGCACTGGACGGAGGGTCTCGTCAATGCTGCCGTAGATATCGACAGGGAGCTGGCGCAGCTGGGGGCGGAGTATCTCGGGTATTCCTCCGATGAGAACCTCCACCCCAGCGCCAAGCTCACCTTGTTCTTCAGAGGCGTGGCGACGGCCCTCCAGCAACTCCGGGAGAGGATCCCAAGGCAGCTGGCGGGCGAGTCGTGCAAGCTCTGCGCGGGAGCCCTTCAAAATATGTTGGTGAAGGTGGCCTTCCGCAATCCAGGCCTCAACCTCACCAACGTCCTCAAGTCCCTGCCATCGGACGCTGATCTGGACGCGCTCAAGGCCCTTGTCGCACCCATTGTGGACAAGGTGAGCGGGATCAAGAGGGTTGAGGGCGACCGCGTAGACTAGGCCGTCCGTTTTCTTCTTTCCTTGTCGCTGTTGATCATGTTATGAGAACAATCTGTTAGAGCTGCGACAAGCTATCTTGTAATATAACTCTATTTTGCGTAGTAATTGCAATGTTATTTCCTTTACTTGACTCCTTCCTTTGTATATTCTGCCTTACGCTTTTAGGGAACTTGCCGGTGTAGGCACCTTAGCCGCGAGCGCTGAGTGCGGAACGTCAGCAGCTTGCTGGCAGTGCCGTTACCGACAAGAAACCTTGTCGCAACTAGTTGCAGCACACTTAAGTTGTTGAGCGTGCTCGAAAACAAAGTAAGGGCGCGACACTTGTCACAACACACTTAAGTCGTTGAGCGGACTCGAAGCAAAGTAAGGGCGCAACTAGCTACGAGTTGGTTCCTCCGCGCACAGGTTTTCCATACAAAGCACGGTCGTTCAAGGAAGATAACTCAAAAATTTAAAAATCTAGTTGCTCAAGCTTTGGCAACTTAGCTTTTCTGTTGTTCGCTTCCCGGCAAGGCGAAACTTTCTTGAACGACGCCTGGTCCATACCACTATCTTCTCCTTCCCCCCGGCAAACTTGTGCACGAGGGGACCTTCCTTTCCTTGAGAAAAAAGAAAGAAGAGAAAATACAGATATGGAGCCTTAAGGCTCGTTATTGCTTACCGGGGGTAGGTGCTGCACAAAGTGTGAGATAACTCATGCAAAAAATAGAAAGCATGAAAATGACAAGGTGTGCAGAGCACATGAGCTTTACTGATGCACGGGGTCTGCGCCCGGCTTTGTACAAAGGATTACATGCAACAGCGGCAAGACTTGTACAAAAGGTGGTTGCCGGAACTGGTCCTGGCAACCGCGCCTTACGGGTAAAACTTACGAAGATTCTCAATGTTCCAGGAGTTGCTCACCGGTAAGCCATCTTCGGTCTCAAGGCGGACAGCGCCAGGCCTAGTGACTCGTTTCACCCGGTAAGGGCCTTCCCACTTCGGCGTCAACTTGTTGGAATTCTTGGCGGACTGAACGCGCCGAAGAACAAGGTCGCCTTCGTCAAGACTTCTGGCGTTAACTTTGCGGCTGTGGTAGCGACGCAAAGCTTGCTGGTATCGAGCAGCTCGTACAGCAGCCTGAAGATGGTCTTCCTCAAGGAGCAGCGCGTTGTCTTGTCGCAGCTGCTCTTGCTCGAGCTCATCATAAGCGAGCACTCGAGGTGACCCGTATACGAGTTCCGTGGGGAGAACTGCCTCCGCTCCATAGACTGGAGCGAAGGGTGTCTGTCCAGTGGCTCGATTTGGCATCGTCCTGATCGACCAAAGAACCACCGACAGCTCCTCGATCCAGTTTCTTCCGCACTTGTGCAGCCTGTCAAAAGTTCTGGTCTTGAGTCCACGCAGCACTTCAGCATTTGCCCTCTCCGCTTGACCGTTGCTTCTCGGGTGAGCAACAGAAGCGAAGCAGACCTTGGCGCCAAGATCTTGGACGTACTGCATGAAGGTGCGGCTCGTGAATTGCGTACCGTTGTCGGTGATGATCCTGTTAGGGATCCCTAAGCGGCAAACAATCGACCTGAAGAACTTGACTGCTGACTGTGCGGTCACCTTTCTCACTGGTTCCACTTCCGGCCACTTTGTGAACTTGTCGATTGCGACGTACAACTACTCAAAGCCCCCGGCTGCGCGGGGAATGGGGCCGAGGATGTCGAGCCCCCAGATCGAAAATGGCCAGGATAAAGGGATCGTCTGGAGAGCTTGAGGTGGCTGGTGTATCTGCTTGGAATGGAACTGGCACGCTTCACACTTGGTTACTTGTGCAGTTGCATCCTGGAGGGCTGTCGGCCAAAAGAAACCTTGCCGGAATGCTTTGCCGGCAAGTGCTCTTGCGCCAATGTGGTGACCACATATGCCTCCATGTATCTCTGCCAACAGCTTTTGTCCGTCTTCCCGGGGAATACACTTCAATTTCACACTGTTGAGTCTTCTTCTGCACAGTATGTTGTCAACAAACTGGTACATACTTGACTGTCGGGCTACTCTTTCCGCTTCTTCTTGCTCTTCGGGAAGTTCTCCTGTCTGGAGGAAACGGACAATCTGCTGTGCCCATGCTGGAGCCTGTGGCTCAACAACAAGGACTAAAGGCACATCTGCTGCTGCGGGAACATCCGCTTCTACGGCGAGAACCTGCAGCTCAGCCGGAGCTTGATGTTCCCCGGCAAGCTTGCCGGAGCAAAACTTGTCGGGAGCGTTTGCTTCAACGGAACAAACCCTCGGGCTTGCCGGAGCAGACTGCTCCTCAGCATTCTTGGTGTTGATCTTGGGGACCTTCTTGGCGACGGCTTCGGGAAGCTCTGCCAGAAAATAGTCACCAGAAATCAACTTCCTCTTCTTGCTCTGTCCAGTTGATGGCGTCACGGACGGTTGATTCAGCTTGAGCACAAAGATCCCTGGTTCCACAGGTAACTTAAGTGCGGCACACTTTGACAAGCCATCTGTGATGTCGTTCTGAGCTCTCGGAACATGCTCCATCTGTAGGCCGTCAAAGTGCTCTTCAAGCTTTCTCACTTCATCAACGTAAGCTTCCATCAACGGACTCTGATAATTCTTGTTCACTTGGCGGACGACAAGCTGCGAGTCACCCCTGAAAATGAGCTTCTTGATCCCAAGGTCTGCCGCGATCCTGAGACCGGCAAGCAAACCTTCATACTCTATGGTATTGTTTGTTGCTTGCTCCTTGGGAAAGTGCATTTGGACTACGTACTTGAGGTGCTCTCCGGTGGGTGTGACAAGCAGCACGCCGGCACCGGCGCCTTGCAGCGAGAAGGCACCATCAAAGTACATCAGCCACTCTTTGCTCGCTTCCTTGACGGGGATGCTCGTTTCTGGAATTTCTTCATCTGGTGTTGGCGTCCACTCTACTATGAATTCTGCCAATGCTCTGCTTTGGATAGTTGTAGTGCTCTCAAACTTGAGGCCAAAGCTTGACAGTTCCAGTGCCCACTCGACAATCTTGCCTATTGCTTCTGGATTCTGCAGTATCCTCTTCAGCGGAAAGCGAGTGACAACTGTGATCTCATGTGCTTGGAAGTAATGGCGCAGCTTTCTCGAGGCCATGAGAAGGCCGAAAAGCAATTTCTGCACACCAGAGTACCTTGACCTAGCCCCCTATAGAAGGGATCTGACAAAGTAAACTAGGCGCTGTACCATTTTCTTCCGTATCTCCTCTTGCGTCTGCGCAGATCCATCTTTGTCGGGACCAGAGCTTGTCGGAGAAGCCCCCTGCTTGTCGCCGGATGCGCTTGCCGTGGTTGCTGGCTCATCATCCGCCTCCCTTTCCGCTACTAACGCAGCACTAACCACTTGATTGGTTGCCGCTAGGTACAGCAGCAACTTCTCTTGTGGCTTAGGTGCGACAAGTATTGGAGTAGAGGACAGGTATCCCTTCAAGTCTTGCAGCGCAGCCTCCGCTTCCGGAGTCCATTTCATTGGACCTGCCTTTTTCAAAATTTTGAAAAACGGCAGGGCGCGCTCAGCAGACTTAGAAATAAACCAGCTGAGAGCAGCCACGCAACCGGCAAGTCTTCGTACATCCTTGACGCGCTTTGGTGCTATAATCTGTTCAATGGCCTTGATCTTGTCGGGATTGGCTTCAATTTCTCTCTAAGACACGAAGAACCCGAGAAGCTTGCCGAAAGGGACTCCAAACACACCCTTCTCGGGGTTGAGCTTGAGCTGGATCTTGCGCAGATTTGCAAAGGTCTCGTCCAAATCTTGAATCAGAGTTGCCCTGTCTTTGCTCTTGACCACTATGTCATCCATGTAGGCTTCTACATTTCTGTGTATTTGTGGCTCAAAAGCTGTATGGACTACTCTTGCAAACGTTGAACCAACATTCTTCAAACCGAAAGGCATCCGTATGAAACAGTACGTTCCACATGGAGTGATGAATGCGGTTTTCTCCTCATCCTCTTCTGCCATGAAGATCTGATGGTATCCTGAGTATGCATCAAGAAATGAAAGCAGGTCACATCCGGCCGTGGAGTCAACAATCTGGTCAATGCGCGGCAAGGGAAATGGGTCTTTGGGACAAGCTTTATTGACATCGGTGAAGTCGATACAAAGCCTCCATTTCCCGTTCGCCTTACGCACGACTACAGGATTGGCCAACCACGTAGGATGGAGCACTCCTCTGACAAGGCCTGCTGCTTCCAACTTCTTGATCTCTTCTGTGATGAATTCTTGGCGCTCCACCGCTTGCTTCCTGACTTTCTGCTTGACGGGCCGCGCATGAGGACAGACGGCAAGGTGGTGCTCAATTACTTTCCTGGGAACACCGGGGATGTCAGACGGTTGCCACGCAAACACGTCAACGTTCGCCCGCAGGAAAGCAATGAGCGCGCTTTCCTATTTAGGGTCAAGCGTGGCACTGATGGTGAAGGTACCACCAGTGCCGTCCTCCTTGGCAGACACCTTCTTGGTTGCTGGCGGAGCTACCATCGTCTTCTTACACTTGCCGGTGGAGCTCGATGGTGCGTCCTCGACGGTAGCGCAGCACTCCGAAGAGGTGCTCTTGCCGGAGTGGACATCAGAGCTCTTGCCAGACTTGGTCTTCTTCTTCCCCCCGGGAGCTTCAGCGGCAAGTGTCTCGCGATCCGTTGCGGCTGCTGCTTCCCGGTAGATCTTGTCGGCGCAGATAAGGGCATCCTTCTTGTCGCCAGGGACATAGATGACACTTATCGGGCCTGGCATCTTCAGCATGTTGTAGGCGTAGTGAGAGGCTGCCATGAACTTGGCGAGTGCCGGACGACCAAGTATCCCATTGTAAGGCAATGGAAAATCGGCAACGTCAGAAGTGACCCTCTCAGTCCTGAAGTTCAGCTCGCCGCCAAACGTCACTGGCAACATGATCTTCCCCTTCGGCTTGCTCCTTCCCGGGTTGATTCCTTGGAATGTGTCGGTCTCTTCAAGCTCGCTGTCAGGGATCTGGAGTTTCTGGAGTACAGCGGAGGAGATCAGATTCAAGCCGGCCCCGCCATCAACTAACATCTTAGTGACCCTGAGGTTGCGGATAGTTGGTGAAACCAACATCGGCAAGCACCCGACCGCAGTTGTGCGATCAGGGTGGTCCTCAATATCAAAGATGATAGGCGTGCTGGACCATTTCAGAAGCTTGCGTGATTCGACAGGTGGTTCTGCCGCATTAACTTCCCGCACCCACTGCTTGAGTTGGCGGTGTGAAGTATGCAGAGAAGCACCACCGTCAACGCACAAGACTTCTGTGGCTTTCTGGAACTCCTGCTCACTGGTCTCAACATCATCCATGTCTTCGTCGTCGTCGTCGTCTTCGTCCTTGTCGCGGCCGCGGGGAGGTCTGTCACCTTGCCGCTGCTTGGCCTTGCCGCGGTGTCCTCCCCGGCCGTTGAATGACCGCTTCTTGCCAGACCCTCCATCACCTCCTTGGGCCTTCTCCTTGTCTCGCCGCTCGTATTCAGCTTTTTGCTGCTCAACAAGCTGCTCGACCCTCTTGCAGTTCTGGAGGTCATGGCCCTTGGTGCGGTGGATCTTGCTGTACTTCTTGTCGGTGCCGTCCTGCTTGTCGGCGGCCGCCACAGCCTGGCAGTTGGTGCATGCGGCAGTCTCCTTGCCAGAGCTACCAACTTGGGCTTTCTTGGCGCCACCTTCGTTGCCGGACTGCTCAAGGACTAGCACCTCTTTGTTTTTCTTCTTCCTGTTATTCCGCCGCTGGTTTTTCTTTGCCGGGGCAGCATCCTCACTGTCAGATCCTCCTGCTCCTGTATCCTCTCCAGGGAGTTTCCTCCCTTCCTCAGCACGTGCACACTTGTCGGCCAGGGCGTACAGCTCACTGACGTCCCTGATCTTGCACATCGCCATCTCCTCCCTCATCCTGCGGTTACGCACGTTCTGATGGAACGCGCTGATAACCGCGGCAGGGTGGACATCTGGGATGTTGTGTTGTACACGGCTGAATCTCTGGATATACTTGCGCAGGGGCTCTCCTTCCTTCTGGGCGAGCAGGTGCAGGTCACTCTCTTGGCCATGAGGTTTGTGGCCGCCCGTAAAGGCGCCGACAAACTGATGGCATAGGTCTGCCCAAGAGGATATGGAGTTGTCCGGCAAGTGCATGAGCCAGGACCTGACGTTGGGCTTGAGTACCAGCGGGAAGTAGTTGGCAAGGATCTTGTCGTCCCGCCCCCCGGCAGCTTGCACCGCGATGGTGTAGATGCTAAGGAACTCCGACGGATGCGTCTTGCCGTCGTACTTCTCCGGTAGGTCTAGCTTGAAATTCTTCATGCTGGGCCACTGGACTTGCCGCAGCTCACGAGTAAACGCAGGGCAACCTACCGCGTACGGCAAGTCGCCTGGTTCCCCTAGCGCATGCATGTCGACAGTGGGCCCAGCGCGCTGGTCTGATTGACGCCGCGCTTCTCTTCGGCGCTCGATGCGGGTACGAGCGTCTTCTTGCTGTCGTTCGTGAAGAACTTGGCGCTGATCGCGACGAGCTCGTGGGTCCGATGACGCGGTGGAGTCGCTGTCGAGGTGGATCCGGCGAGTCGGCGATTTTGGCCTTCGGGGCGGAGAGTGCACGGTGGTTGCACCCCCACCGGTCTTGTCGCCATCGGCTCGTGCCTGGCTGACTTGCCGCGGCTGCGATGTGCTCGGCTGCCGTGGAGTGTCGCCGTTGGCGAAGGCGATGGGACTCTGAATGGTGGCCCTCCTGTCATCGTCCTTGTCTGTCGCTGGACGGAAGTCTAGGAGCAGTTGAGCTCGTGCCAAAGCTTCTGCTGGAGTGGCGGGTAGCGGTGGCGAACGGTGTGAGGAGCGGGATATGCCCGGACTTCTATCTACGTTAGAAGGAGCAGTATCCCGTCCAGGCGACCGTGCCTTGCTCGTGCCGGCATGTTGGCGTGCATGCTGGTCTTGAGCATCCCGAGATCCACCAGCTCGATCTTGGTTCAGCAAGCGTATGGTACCGTGAGTACCATGACGCTGCCGGTCCCGCGCCTCCTGAGATGGGCGCGATGCATGCACGGACGCCGAGGTCTTGGAGTGCGCCCGGTCGTCATGGGAGCCGGCTACGCCGCCGATGGGCAGCGTAGCTTTGTCCTTGGACTTGGCGACACCGTGAGCTCCCTCGTCGACGCCCGTTCTTCCGCTGGCGTCTACTCTGTTGGGGAACGTAGTATTTTAAAATTTTCCTACGATCACACAAGATCTATCTACCAGATGCATAGCAACGAGAGGGAAGAGTGTGTCTACATACCCTCGTAGACCGGAAGCGGAAGCGTCAAGAGACGCGGTTGATGTAGTCGAACTTCTTCGCGATTCAACCGATCAAGTACCGAACGTACGACACCTCCGTGTTCAGCACACGTTCAGCTTGATGACGTCCCACGAGATCTTGATCCAGTTGAGCTTCACGGGAGAGTTTCGTCAGCACGACGGCGTGGTGACGGATATGATGTATCTACCGGCGCAGGGCTTCTCCTAAGTACTGCGATGGTATGACCGAGGTGTGTTTCTGTGGAGGGGGGCACCGCACACGGCTGGAACAATTCAACTTGTGTGTCTTTGGGTGCCCCCCTGCCCCCGTATATAAAGGAGCAAGAGGGGAGGGCCGGCCGGCCTCCTATCGTGCGGCTAGGGCAATCCTACTAGGAATAGGATTGCAATCCTATTCCTAGTAGGAGTCCATCAAGAAGGAAGAGAGGGAAAGGAAAAGAGGGAGAGGTGGCGCCCCCCCAATCCTAGTCCAACTAGGATCCCTAGTTGGGGCGCCGGCCAGCCTCTATGGGCTGCCTCTCTCCTTTCCTCAAGGCCCACTATGGACCATCCCCCTTCGTAGGGGGTTCCGGTAACCCCCTCCGGCAATCCAGTTAAATCCGAAACTTTTCCGGAACACTTCCGGTGTCCGAATATAGTCGTCCAATATATCAATCTTTATGTCTCGGACATTCCGAGACTCCTCGTCATATCCGTGATCTCATCCGGGACTCCGAACTACCTTCGGTACATCAAAACTCATAAACTCATAATACCGATCGTCATCAAACGTTAAGCGTGCGGACCCTACGGGTTCGAGATCTATGTAGACATGACCGAGACTCATCTCTGGTCAATAACCAATAGCGGAACCTGGATGTTCATATTGGCTCCTACATATTCTACGAAGATCTTTTATCGGTCAAAACCGCATAACAACATACGTTGTTCCTTTTGTCATCGGTATGTTACTTGCCCGAGATTCGATCGTCGGTATCTCTATACCTAGTTCAATCTCGTTACCGGCAAGTCTCTTTACTCGTTCCGCAACACATCATCTCGTGACTAACTCATTAGTCTTTTTGCTTGCAAGGCTTATTGTGATGTGTGTTACCGAGAGGGCCCAGAGATACCTCTCCGACACTCGGAGTGACAAATCCTAATCTTGATCTATGCCAGCACCACGAATACTTTCGGAGACACCTGTAGAGCATCTTTATGATTACCCAGTTACGTTGTGACGTTTGATAGCACACAAGGTGTTCCTACGGTATTCGGGAGTTGCATAATCTCATAGTCATAGGAACATGTATAAGTCATGAAGAAAGCAATAGCAGTAAAACTAAACGATCATAGTGCTATGCTAACGGATGGGTCTAGTCCATCACATCATTCTCCTAATGATGTGACCCCGTTGATCAAATGACAACTTATGTCTATGGTTAGGAAACATAACCATCTTTGATCAATGAGCTAGTCTAGTAGAGGCATACTAGGGACACTCTGTTTTGTCTATGTATTCACACATGTACTAAGTTTTCGGTTAATACAATTCTAGCATGAATAATAAACATTTATCATGATATAAGGAAATATAAATAACAACTTTATTATTGCCTCTAGGGCATATTTCCTTCATACTCCACCAGCCGCTGGCTCCAGCGGTGGTGGGTTCGACGCGGACGGAACAGCTGCCTCCGAAGCCTTCTTCTTCGGCGGCATGTCGATGAAGATGATGAAGATCTAGCTCGTGTGGACGCCGGATCAGGTTCACACAATCTCGACGCACCCCTACCTGGCGCGCCAAAGATGTCGGGGAAACTGATCCACCCACGAACACCTATGGGGACGGAGCCCCTTTTTGGTACGGCAGGGGGCGGAGATCGCACAAAGAGCAGATCGAGGCGAGGCACACGAGCACTTTACCCAGGTTCGGGCCGCACGAATGCGTAAAACCCTACTCCTGCTTTGTGTTTCGTATTGAGTTCTTGGCTCGGGAGCGCTGGAAGCTACAGTACACTTCAGCAGCTAACGAGACCGAGCGTGGGAGTGTTCGAATGTCTAACCCCCCTCTACGTTGCGCATGGGCCTCCTTTTATATGCTCAAGGGGTCACCGACAGGTGGCAACGCAGACGAGGGTAGAAATGGAAAAAGTGTGGTAGTTGGTACAATGTTTTATACCTAACCCTGACGGCAGGGGACAAGGGCATTAAATGCCCATCGACGTCGCCCAAACAGTGCAAAAAGGGCCGTCAGGGGCGCCACCGTTCGCCACGATGGCAATCTTGTCAGCGCCGCTTGCCACCGCGCACCCCTGGTTGCACAGCCTCCCGCCACGTACGCTTGGGAGAGTCCCAGAGCGACACGTGGATGGATGCGCTGGAGCGCGGGTACATGGTGGTAGCTTGCCGCGGCAAGCGCCTTGCCGCGGTCATTGTCTTGTCGCTTCCGGGAGCTTGCCGCTCACCGGGCCTTGTGGCGCGTCGCGGCAAGTTCCTTGAGATGCCTTGGTTGGCCTTCCCGGCAAGCTCCTCTTGTCGGGGTCTTGTCTCCTTGGCTTGAATACTTTGTTCTTGAATGGCTCCAAAGGAACCACGGAGGACCTTGGCAGTCACCCGGCAAGCCTTGCCGCGGGACGCTGCGACTGCCCGTGCACAAGTTCGGGATACTAGGGTACCCCTATTCTAGTAGACCGACACACATAACGATGTGAACTATCGATATTCAATCACATGGCCATGCGAACTAGATTATTGACTCTAGTGCAAGTGGGAGACTGAAGGAAATATGCCCTAGAGGCAATAATAAAGTTGTTATTTATATTTCCTTATTTATATTATTCATGCTAGAATTGTATTAACCGGAAACTTAGCACATGTGTGAATACATAGACCAAAACAGAGTGTCCCTAGTATGCCTCTACTAGACTAGCTCGTTAATCAAAGATGGTTATCACTACAAAAAAATTACACTTCCGTGATGATACGTGTTTGTCACAGTAGGTCGCATTTTCTGTCATGCATGTACATCCATGACGATTTTATGACAGAATCAAGATAGTCATACCTGTGCTGTCGTAGAAGTGTTCCATGACATTACCAAAATTATCATCACGGAAGTGTCCACTTCCATGACGATAAATCGCACGTCACAAAAGTGCTTTCGTCAAGGGTGACCGACACGTGGCATCCATCGTAACGGAACGCCGTTAAGCTATCGGGTCCGGTTTTGGATCCGATAACCCGTTAACAGCCCCGACCAATGGGGATTTTCCACTTGTAAAATTCTGATTGGCTGACGGAAACATGTGTCAGCTCCGTGTTGGCACATGTGTCACTCATTCAATGGGCGAGATGTGCCTATGATATGTTGACACATGGACCGACCCAAAAGTGGCCCATAAAGTTTAAATGGGCCGGCCCAACTAAAGGCCCGTAAGATTTTGCAAACCATAATCGGCCCAACTAAAGGCCCACAAGATTTTGCGAACCATAATGGGCTGGCCCAGATAAAGACCCACAAGATTTTGCGGGTCATAATGGGCCGGCCCAGGTAAAGGCCCACAAGATTTTTGCGGGCCATAATGGGCCGGCCCAGGTGAAGGCCCACAAAAATTTTGTGTACCATAATGGGCCGGCCCAACTAAAGGCCCACGAGATTTCGCCGACATTAATGGGCCGGCCCAGCTGTAGGCCCACAAGATTTTGAGGACCCTAGTAGGCCGGCCCATTAACTCGCTGCCATATTTTGGGCCAAATGTCGGCCCATATTTGATCCGGTCCATTAATGGCCTGCCACGTTCCGCCGTTCCGGGCCTAATAATGGCCCATATGAGATCCGACCCGTTAAAAGCCTACCACGTTCTGGGCCAAATTACGGCCCAGATCAGGTCCGACCCTTTAAGAGGCTTTGGGCTAAATTATGGCCCATATCAGATTCGGCCCGTCAACTGGACGCTATGCTTTTGGGCCCACTTGCTAAAGGCCCATTTAGTAATTCAGCCTGATATTAGTTTCGGACTGTTAAGGGCCCGTTTAACATTTCGGCCCTATATTAATATCGGCCTGTTAAAAGCCCGTCATATAGTTGGGCCTAATTACGGCCCGGTTTGCATCTGGCCTGCTCGCAGCCGATAATCTGATTGGGCCAAACAAGGACCGAGACAATTTTGGCCTATTATAAGCCCGTGATTTGATTGGTGCATTCATGGGCCGGGGGCTATTTCGGCCTGCTGCCAGCCCATGAGCTGTTCGGCACGATTCAGGCCCAACCTACTTTTCAGCCTCCTAAAGGCCATTGAGTTTTCTTGGGAAAATAGGGCCGGCGGTTTACTCGGCCTATTAAAGGCCCGAATCTACTAGTGGGACAGTTTACATTTAGGCCTGTTAACGAACCAAGATGACGGGGCCCATGATGCGGATCATACATGGTGATTTGCATGACGGCCTGATTATGTACCGTAATTTTACGGTCTGGCCGGTTTACTGCGAAGACATGATATATATACACTAAAATAACTGTAGCATCGTGAATAAGAAAAAAAAACCTAGACTATGCAATAAAGAAATTACGTCATATTACATCCACTGGGCATCAAAGTTCGCCACTATGATAATAAAGCACAAGCAGACAGCATATTACACACACTAGGCATCAAAGATCGCCACCAGTGCAACTAAACATGCCGACAAAATAATATACAAAACCGACAGCACTTCAATAGAGTTCAAGAAAGGTTAGCCCTGCTTGGGAGCTGCAGCGCAAGCAGCTGAGCAAGCTGGTGAGACTGCACTTGTTTGACACTTATATCCTCCTCACTCTGAAAGATAAACAAGCAGACAGATGACAGGTTTTGCACATATAAGTATCAGTGCTGACAATTCATCACATTTCTTACTAACGAATAAAGTGACACAGTTTAAAATAGCATTAACACAATATGGTATTGTTCAGGTCAAGACATGGCAGGAAATGACATTGTGAAGGAGTTGGCAGCTTCACGACACCACTGAATTACAGACCAAGAACTCATAAGTATCAATGGTTAGTGTGCTGTCAATTTATCCCATTTCAGATTGGCAAAATACGATCACTTGCTCTGTATAGTTTAATTTACATGGTATGAAGAAGGAACTTGGTTGTACAACTGTAAATTGAGAAGGACAAACTTTTGTCTATGAACTGGAGTACATAATAAACTTTAAACATGCAATTTGATGCAAACACTAAAAATAAACAGCTGTTGCAGTCATGCCTAACCAAATATACACAAGAAAGTTTGAAGGCTTGAGAAGGAAAAACTTACATTATTGGTGAAGGCAGGCTCTATAAAGCCCTTGTCCATTCTGATGGGGGGGGGCAATTCAAGAAGTTTACCACAGAATCTTCTTCATAAGCATTGCCTTTGTTCTACATTTTGTTAAGAGTAAATATATATGTGACAATATAAGAAAAAATGGAGAATATTTAAGATAATATGAAGAGTGATGCTACATAACCAAGTAGCTATAAATGTAAGTATAGTGATACAGGCAAAAGGTACAGCCAAGAGCAATGCAGAGCTAAACTTCTTCAGTACCATCGGTGTTATCCAACCTTATGGTAAGAGTAAATATAGATCTTATGTGTAGAAAATGGAGGGCAAAGGAAAATAAGCTGCATACTGATGGTACATGAACAACTATCTGTCAATATAAGTACGCTGATAAAGGACAGCAGGTACTTACAAGAACAATGCAGAGCTAATAAATCATTGGCATTGGATATATTCTACACTAATGTAACCATTCATACATATCAGATAATTTGGAGCGAACAATTGATAAGCAAGCTATCATGTATACTGCTGTCACATAATGAACCAGGTATGTATGCAAGTACAATGATACAGGACAACACGTACTAACAAGAGCAAAGCAGCAGGCAGCATATTTGTGATATCCTGTCGTTCTTTTCAAACCAAAATTCTTTTTCGAGCAGATTTCATGCAAAAAAGATCCGTAAGGCACATGCGGAAAAGTAGAAGTTCAAATTGTCATGCGATATCATAGACATTACCTCATCCTCGAAACGAGACCAGTGCATAACAAGGTTTTTCCATTCAATGTCTTCTAAATTTAGCACAAGAGACTTCACCAGAAATTCGTTTATAGACTTGCCATCAAAGTATGATTTCCTCAGGTAACACCAATACTGCTGCAATGCTTCCTTGAAAGGCGCAAGAAAGCTTTGCTCGTCATGACTATCCAGATTGACCCTTGCCTACTTACAACAATGTAATGTAAATCATTGATGTGTTCAATCAGCAAAAAACAGGAAAATAATCACCATGAATAATAGCACTTACACGTAAGTGGGACAGGAAGATGTGAAAATGGTGTTTGTCTTCACTATAATATTCCAATGATGGGAATATATGCACGTGGTCCCTAACAACATTGAAAGCATTGACTTTTAAACTGGGAATAACTAGAATGGGGTTCCAATCTGCAGGAATTGGCCGTCTTTGCAGTTGGGATAGGTCTTCGGCCGGTGGACTTGCTGTACTTTTTGCTGGAGTGGGATTTTTCTGTGGTACGGCTGGTGCTATGACAACTGAAATCGGCATACCTTTTGCTGGAGTGCAGGTCCTGTGTGGTGGGGCTAGTGGTGTGGCCAGTGAAGTATGGGTACAGTCTGCTGGAGTTGGTCCTACGTTTTGTGTCACTGGTTGTACAACCAATATAAGTGGGGTGCTGTCTGATTTCTCTAGCACAACTATATTTTTCAAGGACTTTGCTGGTGCTCCTTCAGGTTCGGCAATCACCCTCTTCCTTTTTGATGTCTGATGCACAAGAACAACATTTGAGTGGAAAAACATGGTATGATGACAAATGGAATATGTATTGATAATGGATGGGCATGACATCTCGACATATATGATGAGTAAACTAAGCAGATGGCGGTGCAACAAAGTAGAAGAAATGCAAGACAACATATGCAAGATACGCGCAATCAATAAAACCTTGCCAAATTAGAGCAGACACCTTGATGGGTGAACATGACAGGCCATCTGCCTTTGACTCCTCGAGGTTAGAATAGTCATTAGGATCATATTCTGAACAAGAATCTACAGGTGGGGAGCGTATGAGTTTCATTGCATCCAGAATGGCACTCAATGCCTTGGTGCCAATTTGTAAGTCATTGCAGTGTTCCACAATATTCTTCTGATGCGCGGATTCTGATATTCACTGTAATTACGTATAATATCTGAGAACCATGAAAACATAAATAGTTGTGAGATTATCTTTGTAATGCAGAGGATATTCTAATATAGGGGCGCCCCTGTAAACACTTGTGTGCTATCACTGGATTCTGATGAGATAGCTCATGTGTGCTGTAATATGGTGCGTGCATTTATATAATCTGGCACAAGTACACAAAAAATAGGCTCCAGAAGTAAGGATAGTTGGCAGATGATAGGTTCAAAATATACTGTATAGAGAGTTTATTGCCAAACCATGATAACAAGAGCACACAGCAACTAGGCAGATCATAGTGTACATAAAAGGGGTACACCATAACCACGATATATAAATCGAGAAAGTGGAACTGGCTTGAAAATACGGTGTTGTATTGCCGCTAGTAATTGAAAGCCTATCGATCAAGTACATGCCAGCTCTATCAGCTGTTGATTGCAGATGTCCCTGCTCCCCTTCCTGACAAGGAACATACTACGTACTAAATACAAAATAACAAAAGAGGAACATGTTAAAGAACAGAAGAGGAAGCATATTCTTGAGGTTCCGCTTAATTGCATACAATGTTGGTTGCCCACTCATGATGAATCACAATGCCCAAAGAAATGCAATTCCATGCTTTCTCTCTATATGTGGCAATTTTGAACAAGAGTCATTAGGATCATATTCTGAACAAGAGTCAACAGGTGGGGAGCGTATGAGTTTCATTGCATCCAGAATGGCGCTCAATGCCTTGGTGCCAATTTTGTAAGTCATTGCGGTGTTTAGCTTCAAGAGTGGACTGCTGCTAGTGCGACACAAAGCAGCTACACAGATCATAGTGTAGATATAACGGGAAAACCGTAAGCATCAGAGTAAAATCAGCAAAGTGGAACTTGCTGGAATATATGTGCTAGTATTGCCGGTACGGCTAGAAAGGCTTCGGATACCAGCTCCCTTCAACTGAAGGTGCGGTACTGTTAATTCCAGTGTAACTCTCAAAGGCGACACATCTCCCTGCATTTCATTGCTATTCTTATAGGATTCAAGTGGGCCACTACAAATCCTATCCCCATGTTTACAAAATCCTAAGAATCAAAGAGGCCCGAAGAGTTCAAAGTGTCCATACACACCGACCGTATAGACCTCTACACTGCAAATGTCCCTGCTCATCTTCACTACAAGGAACATACTGTACTACTATCATACTCCCTCCGTTCCAAAATATAAGTCTTGGTACAGATTTCCACTATGGATCACATACAGATGTATCCAGATACATTTTAGAGTGTAGATTCACTTATTTTGCTCCATATGTAGTCCATGGTGGAATCTATACAAAGACTTATATTTAGGAAAGGAGAGAGTACTTATTAAAGAAGAACGGAAGAGGAACATGCTAAAGAAGAGTGAGGGATCGAAGAAGGTGAGAGTGTCTAGAGGGGGGGGGGAGATTAGACTACTCGACAAGATAAAAATTCTGTCTTTTATCAAGAACAGATTTTGGCAGTTTTTGCACAACACACAAGTCAAGTAGCACACTACACATGCAATTCTAGAGTATGGGCAGCGGAAAGTAAATTGCACAAGTAGTAAAGAGAAGTGGAGAAGATCAAACGCAATTTGGAGACGCAATGATTTTTCCCGTGGTTCCGATAGGTAGTGCTATCGTACATCCACGTTGATGGAGACTTCAACCCACGGAGGGTAACGGCTGCGCGAGTCCACGGAGGGCTCCACCCACGAAGGGTCCACGAAGAAGCAACCTTGTCTATTCCATCATGGCCTACGCCCACGGAGGGCTAGCCTTACTCGGGGTAGATCTTCACGAAGTAGGCGATCTCCTTGCCCTTACAAACTTCTTGGTTCAACTCCACATCTCGATGACGGAGGCTCCCAAGCGACACCTAACCAATCTAGGAGGCACCACCCTCCAAAAGGTAATAGATGTTGTAGATGGTGATGAACTCCTTGCTCTTGTGCTTCAAATGATAATCTCCCCAACACTCAACTCTCCTCACTGATATGGCTGTGGTGGAAGAAAGGATTGAGTGGAAAGCAACTTGGGAAGGTTAGAGATCAAGTTTCATATGGTAGGAATGGACTTGATCTCAACACAAGGGTAGGTAGTTCTCTTCTCAGAAAGTGTAAGGTAGGAGTGGTAGTTCTTTCTGATGGCTCTCTCCACGAATGAAGAGGGGTGGAGGGGTATATATAGCCTCCACACAAAATCCAACCGTTACACACATATTTGAGCAATCTCGGTGAGACCGAAGTGGAACTCGGTCAGACCGAAAGTTCAAATATAGTGAACGTTGGGGTTTTCGGTGGGACCGAAAATACCATCTCGGTTTGTCCGATATGAGTCAAAGATAGGAACTTGCCAGTTTCGGTGGGACCGAAAATGCAATCTCGGTGAGACCGATTTTAGCCAAGACAGGAGCTTGCCAATTTCGGTGAGACCGATAATGCAATCTCGGTTATTCTGAAATGATGTCAAACGGTTACAGAAAGTTGGCAGTCCGTATTTCGGTGAGACCGAACTCAAACTCGGATTGACCGATTTTTCTAGGGTTTGGCTTATGGCTGAGGTGGTTCATCTCGGTGGGACTGAGTTGGAAGAATCGGTTTGTCCGAGATTACTTATGAGTGTGTATAGTAGTGAAAGTTGCTGATAGTTGAAGGAGATATATCACTAAGCACTTGAGCAACCAGATCATCAACACAACCTCATCCCCTTTTAATAGTATTGGCTTTTCCTATGGACTCAATGTGATCTTTGATCACTAAACCAAAAATGGAGTCTTGAGCTTTTGCCAATGCTTGCCTTAGCATTTTTAGGGGTCCACTTCTTCAGTCATTTCCATAGCCAATGTGATTGAATTTCCTGAAACATACTTGATAAAAGCATTAGTCCAACCACAAAGTATGTTGTCATTAATTACCAAAACCACCCGGAGAGCAAATGTGCTTTCAATCTCCCCCTTTTTGGTAATTGATGGCAACACACTAAAATCACACTAAACAAGACATCAAAGCTTATTGAAAGAAGGACAGAATTATCACGAAAGCTTTGACAAGCATGTAGTACACAGGCTCCCCCTACAAGTGTGCAAGATTTTCATAGATTATGGTTTTGGACTACCACAAGCACACAAGAGAGATAAGCAAGATGTGCTACATGCAGCTTGGCTATATGCATCAGAGCAGAAGAAAAAGAAGTGAGTGATAATGCATATGTGCATGGTGATTTCTTGCAAACAAGTATTTACAAGCAAGTCACCATCATGCACATTCCGCAAGATGCATATACTTACCTTCAGGTTCCTTGGCATTGTACCTGAAGGGATAAACTTGGGAAAACAAGGTTAGATAACACAAGAGTATTCCTTCAACCAACTGCAAGAACATCAAGAGTACCAAGCCAGGGATGACATGTATAAAGAGTGTCTCATATTGAGCACAGGCTTGAATCAGCAAACATGTCTCCGAAACTAAAAGATTTTCAATGAACTCTGAGAGATTTTGCTTTCCATAAGATATCAATTGTGAAGATTCTTCTCTCTTTGAGTTCTCTCAGAACAAGGGGTGTGATGGAAAAAGCAAAATCAAAAGAATGATGCCAATTGTAATGTCCAATGTAAAACACGACAAAGCTTTGATGTGATTCTCTCCCCCTTAAGATAAGATTGCTTTTCTTCTCCCCCTAAGTCTCTTCTCCCCTTACTCCCCCTAAGTCTTCTCCCCCTTTGACATCAAGTGCCGAAAAGGACAGCAAACTAGGAAGGTTAGGAAAGATGGAAAGAAAGAAGTGGGATCCTTAAGAATCACAACAGGGCAAATAAGAACATGCATAGAGATTCATTGAGTGGAGCTGCAGGAGATGATATCCTGGAGGAAATAAATCAGTGACACCGAATTGAGTTAGGGTAGACCCTTTTTGGTTAGACCGAAATAAATAAATCGGTGACGCCGAGTTTAATTCCAAGGAAATACAGAGATAATTCAGCTCACTTTGCGAGGAATGTTTCAAAAGATTTGCAATGAGTTTGTAAAAGATTTTCAAGGAATTGATCAGAGCCAGAAGGATATTCACAAAGACAGAAGAAAAGAAATGAAAAAGATTCCTAGATGAAGTTTTTTTTTGTTTAAAGAAAACTCAATGAGAGAACATAAGAGAAAACAGAAAGACTCCAAAAGCATATGTACTTCATCTAGATAAAGGTCGGCGACAAGGTCACCTATGTTTGAGTATATTGACTTAGGAGTCAAATGAAGACATTTGATCATAGGTCATACTCATCAATTAAGCTCAAAATGGGGTTGCCATTTTTCGATTAAGCATTTGATGTGATCACATGTTATGAAGCTGCTTGTACTCATGACTTTGAGTAAAGCTCCTTAAAGATGTGAAGAACATACCTTGGGCTTGTTGTTGCTTTACTCATGTAGGTAGACTTGATGTAGGTGCTCATTGAATGTGAAGTTGGAGCGCCGTTTCTACTTGTGTAGTTCATCTTCCTACATGGGTTAGGCAAGCAAGGAAATACTCGAGGATATCCAAGATGACAAGAGTGAAATACAAGATGTATAAGATGTCAAAAAGGATATGTGAAATTTTGTTCCTTGAACTCAACATCCCAAAGGGCTAGATACTTGGTCAATGACAAGATTACTCATGATTTGAGTATGTGGTAATCTTGTGGAATGTAGATCATCCAAGTACCTGCAAGGAGTTAGATGCAATACAAGGAGGCAAATGTGTCCAAGACATATGATCATCATCATAAGAGAAATATCAAGGATTAGTCAAGTGAGCTCATGCCTTGCATGCATCAATGGAGTTATCACTCCAAGTTTGAAGCATCAATGATGTTCAACTCACTCCTTAAGCGACAAAACACCTTCTCATCAAGAGGTTTTGTAAAGATATCAGCAAGTTGTTTGTCAGTACGAACATGCTTAAGATTAATGTCACCCTTGGCAATATGATCACGAATAAAATGGTGACGAACTTCAATATGCTTTGTTCGAGAGTGTTGCACTGGATTGTGTCCAATTTTAATTGCACTCTCATTGTCACAAAGCAAGGGAACATGTCTCACATGTATCCCATAATCTTTAAGCGTTTGTGTCATCCATAGCAATTGAGCACAACACGAACCAGCAGCAATATATTCTGCTTCGGCAGTGGATAATGATACCGAATTTTGTTTCTTGGAGGACCAAGATACAAGGGATCGACCAAGGAATTGACATGTACCCGAAGTTGACTTTCTATCAACCTTGTCACCGGCATAGTCCGAGTCGGAATAGCCAACAAGGTCGAAAGAGGCCCTCTTAGGATACCAAATGCCAAAGTTTGGTGTGTGTATCAGGTATCTCACTATCCTTTTAACAGCTTTAAGATGACATTCTTTAGGGGCTGCTTGATATCGCGCACACATGCATACACTCAACATTATGTCAGGACGAGAAGCACAAAGATATAGTAGAGAACCAATCATAGAACGGTAAACCCTTTGATCAATAGGTTCTCCATCTTTTGTCAAGTCATTGTGTCCACTTGTAGGCATGGGGGTACTCATACCTTTGCTTTCTTGCATGTTGAACTTCTTGAATAGATCCTTGGTGTACTTTGTTTGTGAGACAAAGGTACCCTCCTTAGATTGCTTGATTTGCAACCCAAGGAAGAATTTGAGTTCACTCATCATGGACATCTCATACTTCTCCGACATGAGCTGTCCAAACTTCTTGCTAAAATGGGGGTTAGTTGAACCAAAGATAATATCATCAACATATATTTGGCACACAAATAGTTCACCATTAACCCTTTTCGTGAACAGCGTTGAGTCTATCTTTCCAATCTCAAAGCCTTTTTCAAGAAGAAAGCTAGTTAAGCATTTGTACCAAGCTCTAGGAGCTTGTTTAAGACCATAAAGAGCTTTGTGCAACTTGTAAACATGATTAGGCTTTTTGGGATTCACAAATCCGGGAGGTTGTTTCACAAATACTTCCTCTTCAATTTCACCATTTAGGAAAGCACTTTTGATATCCATTTGATAGAGAGTAATATCATGGTGATTGGCATAAGCAAGAAGAATGCGAATGGACTCAAGTCTAGCAACGGGGGCATAGGTCTCACCATAGTCCATACCTTCGACTTGTGTGTAACCTTGAGCTACGAGACGAGCCTTGTTGCGGATGACTTGTCCATCTTCATCTTGCTTGTTCCGAAACACCCATTTGGTTCCAATGATGTTTTGATCATCCTTGGGCTTCTCTACCAAAGTCCACACCTTGTTCCTCTCGAAGTTGTGTAGTTCTTCGTGCATAGCGTTCACCCAATCCGGGTCTTCAAGTGCTTCTTCTTCCTTCATAGGTTCAATACTAGAGATAAATGAGTAATGCTCACAAAAGTTAGCTAAGCGAGTTTTAGAGCGAGTAATTCTCCCGGAGTTGATGTCGTTCATCATTTGTTCCACGGGATGATTCTTCTTGACTCTTGCTCGAACTCGGGATAGCTTTTGTTGATGTTGTGGCTGAGCTTCCTCATCATCTTCATCTTCCTCTTCTTCTTCTTCATTGTTGTTGGTGTTGTCTTGAGGCGGTGGAGAAGGAGGTTGTGGTGGATCTTCTTGTTGCACTTCCTCATCTTGGTGAGTTCCACTTGTGGAGGCCTCCATGTTGCCTTGAGGTTCATCTCGCCGTGAGGTAGGTGGCTCCACATATATAGATGAGGTACTCTCCTTCACTTCCATGGGACGGATCTTTCCAATAGATAAATCTTGGATAGCTTCCGATGGGTCCTTGTCTCCTACATCAATAGGCATTTCCTCTACTTGCGAGCCATTAGATTCATCAAACTTCACATCTACCGTCTCTTCAACCTTTCGGGTGAAATTATTGTTGACACGGTAGGTGTGGGAGTTTGATCCATAACCAAGGAGAAAGCCTTCATGAGATTTAGGAGCAAATTTAGACCGACGATGCTTATCAAGGATATAGCATTTTGAACCAAAGACACGAAAGTATCCCACTTGGGGTTTGTTACCGGTGAGGAGCTCGTATGATGTCTTGCCGAGGAGCTTATGAAGATAAAGCCTGTTGATAGCATGACAAGCTGTCTCGACCGCTTCTCCCCAAAAATGCTTCGGTGTCTTGTATTCATCAAGCATCGTTCTTGCCATCTCTATGAGCGTTCGGTTCTTCCTCTCAACAACTCCATTTTGTTGAGGAGTGTACGTGGCCGAGAACTCATGTAGAATCCCTTCCTCATCGAGAAAAAAGTCTACATTGGCGTTCTTGAACTCCGTTCCATTGTCACTCCGAACTTTCTTGATCTTCACCTCAAATTGATTTTGGGCCTTTTTGGCAAAGGTCTTGAAGATTCTCTAAACCTGCGATTTATCATCAAGGAAAAATACCCACGTAAATCTGGAATAATCATCAACTATAACTAGACCAAAGGAGTTACCACCAAGGCTTTTGTAAGCATTGGGACCGAAGAGATCCATATGGAGAAGCTCAAGCGGTCTCCTTGTGGTCATGATGTTTTTCACGGGATGACTTCCACCAACTTGTTTTCCTGCTTGACAAGCACTACAAAGTCTATCTTTGTCAAAGAGAACATCTTTAACACCAAGAATATGATCACCTTTGATTAGCTTGTCTAGATTACGCATACCAACATGTCCTAGCCTTCTATGCCATAACCAACCTTTAGAGGATTTAGCAATGAAACAAGCTCTAGGTTGGGCTTTCTTAGTGAAATCAACAATGTATAGATCACCTCTGCGGATACCAGTAAATGCCATGTTTTGATTGTCACGACGAAATACTTGGCAATCTACTTTGGTGAATAGCACATTGAATCCAAAGTCAGCTAATCTAGACACGGAAAGTAAATTGTATCCAAGAGATTCTACAAGCATGACATTTTGAATAGAGCTATCATGAGATATGGCCACCTGACCAAGGCCAAGTACCTTACCCTTGGAGTTGTCTCCAAAAGTCACATACTTGCGTGGACCATCGTTCTTTGCAAGCTCTCGAAACATGTCTTTATCTCCGGTCATGTGATCGGTGCATCCACTATCAAGAATCCACTCTTTTCCGCCGGACATGTAGTCTCTCAGATTTGCCATAAGATTGAGACTCTTCATGACCTTGTCTAGCTCGGTGTCCGAATCGGAGTAATCATCATCATGCTCATCATCATATTGACCCATAGATTGTTCATCATCAACACCTAGGTCAATTTGATAAGTACTTGCATTAGTTTTGTCAATGTGACAATAATCTTCGGAATGCAATGCAAGAGCATTTCTAATTAAAACATTGATAAGAGCGGGATCACCCTTCTTTTTCATAAGATCACGAAGCTCAAAGAAGCATTTATCAAAGTTAGGATCATTGGGGCGCATCTTATCAAATTCAATAGTCTTGTGTAGAATTTCATCAAGACCTCTCAAAGAGTAGTCCGGATAAAGTTCTTCCAAGAATTTCCACATAGCATAGGCGCACTCAAAGTTTGTAACAAGCTTAAGCAAGTCATCGGGTAACCCTCTAATGATAAGATTTACAGTCCTAAGGTTAGGAAGCAAATCAAGCTCTTCATCCATGGTAGGGTGCAAGGGGTCAAAAGGAGGCACATAGGGTTTCTCAATATATTTGTACAAATTGTACTTCTTAAAGATACTAAGCATTTCAAACCTCCATGAGTTATATGACTCTCCTTTAAGAATAGGCACTCTATGGCTAATACTCCCAAACGTAGACACGTCCATCTTCCTCCAATGGTGTGTAAACCAAAGCAATGGAGACCAAAGCTCTGATACCAATTGAGGGATCGAAGAAGGTGAGAGTGTCTAGAGGGGGGGGGAGATTAGACTACTCGACAAGATAAAAATTCTGTCTTTTATCAAGAACAGATTTTGGCAGTTTTTGCACAACACACAAGTCAAGTAGCACACTACACATGCAATTCTAGAGTATGGGCAGCGGAAAGTAAATTGCACAAGTAGTAAAGAGAAGTGGAGAAGATCAAACGCAATTTGGAGACGCAATGATTTTTCCCGTGGTTCCGATAGGTAGTGCTATCGTACATCCACGTTGATGGAGACTTCAACCCACGGAGGGTAACGGCTGCGCGAGTCCACGGAGGGCTCCACCCACGAAGGGTCCACGAAGAAGCAACCTTGTCTATTCCATCATGGCCTACGCCCACGGAGGGCTAGACTTACTCGGGGTAGATCTTCACGAAGTAGGCGATCTCCTTGCCCTTACAAACTTCTTGGTTCAACTCCACATCTCGATGACGGAGGCTCCCAAGCGACACCTAACCAATCTAGGAGGCACCACCCTCCAAAAGGTAATAGATGTTGTAGATGGTGATGAACTCCTTGCTCTTGTGCTTCAAATGATAATCTCCCCAACACTCAACTCTCCTCACTGATATGGCTGTGGTGGAAGAAAGGATTGAGTGGAAAGCAACTTGGGAAGGTTAGAGATCAAGTTTCATATGGTAGGAATGGAGCAACTTGATCTCAACACAAGGGTAGGTAGTTCTCTTCTCAGAAAGTGTAAGGTAGGAGTGGTAGTTCTTTCTGATGGCTCTCTCCACGAATGAAGAGGGGTGGAGGGGTATATATAGCCTCCACACAAAATCCAACCGTTACACACATATTTGAGCAATCTCGGTGAGACCGAAGTGGAACTCGGTCAGACCGAAAGTTCAAATATAGTGAACGTTGGGGTTTTCGGTGGGACCGAAAATACCATCTCGGTTTGTCCGATATGAGTCAAAGATAGGAACTTGCCAGTTTCGGTGGGACCGAAAATGCAATCTCGGTGAGACCGATTTTAGCCAAGACAGGAGCTTGCCAATTTCGGTGAGACCGATAATGCAATCTCGGTTATTCCGAAATGATGTCAAACGGTTACAGAAAGTTGGCAGTCCGTATTTCGGTGAGACCGAACTCAAACTCGGATTGACCGATTTTTCTAGGGTTTGGCTTATGGCTGAGGTGGTTCATCTCGGTGGGACTGAGTTGGAAGAATCGGTTTGTCCGAGATTACTTATGAGTGTGTATAGTAGTGAAAGTTGCTGATAGTTGAAGGAGATATATCACTAAGCACTTGAGCAACCAGATCATCAACACAACCTCATCCCCTTTTAATAGTATTGGCTTTTCCTATGGACTCAATGTGATCTTTGATCACTAAACCAAAAATGGAGTCTTGAGCTTTTGCCAATGCTTGCCTTAGCATTTTGAGGGGTCCACTTCTTCAGTCATTTCCATAGCCAATGTGATTGAATTTCCTGAAACATACTTGATAAAAGCATTAGTCCAACCACAAAGTATGTTGTCATTAATTACCAAAACCACCCGGAGAGCAAATGTGCTTTCAAAGAGCAAGCAGATTTTGGATAATAAAATGTTCGTTGCGCAGTGCCCACACATGATGAACCAGAGCGCATTAAGAAAGCAACTCCCTGCTGTCTCTCTATATGTGGTGCACGTGCTTTTTCAAAAGTAAAGTAGGAACATTAGTTGGCCAATTAAATGTTATCTGTTTTAGTAATATCAACATCATATCAGATTCGTACTTGAGCAACAAGTTTGGAATTATGAGTGGCACGTTGTTTAGCTTGATAGATTCATGAGCAGTGCTAAGCAGGTACGAAAATGGTACTAAATATAAAGGCATGTCCACATGCAAGTCGTGTGACTTTTGTCATTTGGGCCAGTCGACCATTTCAGGCGGTTGGATGAAGATCCTACGTCTCCTAACCCTTCTTCTTCCTCGTCTCTGATTCTTCCCATACAGAACACCGCACAGGCCGCCGGTCGGACCACTGGCCCCCACCGCCTGTGTTCCTCCGCCACCCCCACTCCCACCCCGCCCTCACCCGCGTCGAATTTTCTTCGTTCGGCGAGGCCCCACCACCGCCCCCCGCAACCAAAGTCCCCACCCGAGCCCCTTCGCCCGCACCGGCAAACTCCGGCGAGCTCTGAAAAATTGACTAACCCAATTTTGAAATTTAGTCTATTGTGATTTAACTAGTGTGGAATATAAAAGGGGAAAACCATAAGCATTGGGAGTATAGTGTTGAGCGTGCCATGGCGGATCTGAAGGTGCAAACCGGACAAAGGCAACTTCGCAACCAATGTTTGCTCTCAACTAGCAAGTAAGTGATGGACAAGAAATTAGAGTAAAGTAGTGGCGATCTATTTTCTTCCTGCGATAAATAAGTTGAGCAGATACAAAAGAGTACCGCCTCTGGTGCGGCACCGTGTATACATCTGCTTAGAATTTGACGGTGTTGCGGTAGTGATGGCTGTCGGCGGCGTGGAAGTAGATCTAGGAGGGTAGACGGTGGCGGCGGGGCGCGGTGGATGAGACGGTCGTAGGAGCGGCGCCGGCAAGGTGGACGACGGCGGGGATGAAGCGAGAGGACGGGATGCAAGGATCCCGGTCTGAAGCCGTGGATGAGAGAGGTCGATCTCTTGTAATGGACGGCGGCATCGGGGTATCAGCTCTGGCATGGTGGAGGAGGACGGCGGTGGATGGGGTGGCGGACGGAGGAGGCTGGGGTGGAGAGGGTGTTTTGGCGCCCACGGAGTACGAATGGGGAAATGGAGGTGGAGAGGAAGGGGGGAACCATGTCTGCAGGGCGCACTTGTCTCAAATCCGAGGAAGTTTACAAACTTAGCCCCCGTTTCAAATTTCCTACATGACACCAATATTAGTCGGTTGGGGATAGGACGGTAATCTCGCATACACCGAATATTTGCCGACGAGAGTTTGCTTTTGGCATCCACCGTGTCTGAATCAGGGAGGGAGTCTATTTCGGCCGAGGACACACTGTGTTTTAGCGCCCATCTTGTATGAATCCGGGTGAGAGGCGGTTATGTCATGTTTGAGTGAAATTACAAACCTACCCCTATCGAAACCTATAGAAATCGAGTAGATAAGCTTTGCGTGGCAGGGATAGGCACTAGTAATTTCCATCTCGCAGATTTTGGTTTCGGGCGCGCTTCGTTCAAATTTTGCAGAGTGCACGTTTACCGTGCCAACTCAATTCGAATCCCATTTGTATTCTATTTTTTTCCGGGCGGGATCCATTTTCGATTGGAATTAAATTCTATATGCATCATTTTTATATATACTTTCAAAAGCACAACCCCCTTTATACATAAATATAGTTTACAAATGGCATGATCTCAGATTCATAAGGTTGTATCCATCAATTCGGATATTCAAATATTTGAAACCACTTTATGTTGAAATCCAATGTATGCATTCCTCGCTAACCGTCTCCAACTAATGTGTGTTTCATGCGGGTTTTTTTTACTTCTCAAATATGTATAATGTGTTTCACACATGCAACATATAGTGTAATCTCATTTAGACATTAATTGCATACAAACCATGCATTGTTTCTAATTAAAGAATCTATGGATCACCAATATTGATGAACTATATAACATTACACGTGTCCCCAAATTCAAATGAATATGCATGTTTGATACACCAATTTGCGTTATGATATTATCGATGTCGTGATCTCCAATTTAAATATTTGAATCCCATTAAATCCAGATATTCGTCTCATATAACTATCACTCATGCTTATATAGGACTATCTCTCTAACCTATACGTGTTCATCGTCTCTCGGGTATCTCTCGTGCTACCTGTATGTCGACAATGATCTTTTTATCTTCGTAACACACTGACGGTACTCTTTCCCTCGACCTTCATCATTCTATATCTCTCTAAGTATATCTCGCTCCCTGCTATGTGTCTCTAACTATGATTCTCCATGTGGAATCTCTTTCTCTCACACAAACACAAAACTTTGTCTTACGGGGTCTCATTTCTGTCTATTATTCCCCTGTGTGCCACTCGCACACCCCTCATACAGAGATGTCTTTCGCTCCTTAGGTATGAGAACCTACGACTCTTCCTCTTAAATATCTCTTTCTCACACACAAACACAAACTCTGTCTCCCAGGGTCTCATATTTCTCCACTGTTCTCTTGTATGTTGCTCACACACACTCTCTCTCCTTAGAGATATCTTGCGTTCCCTCATATGTTTCTCTAGCTATCACTCTCGTTTTGAAATATCTTTCTCTCTCGCAGACACAAAACTCCGTCTCTCGGTCTTATTTCTCTCCGATATTTGTTTGTATGTGAGTCACACGCACCCTTTCTTCATCTCTCTCACACCCACACCCATAACTCAGCCTTCTGATCCACTCAACTCCTATCTCTAACGCACACTAGCTAGCATCTTTATCTTTCTATTTATCTGTTTCTCCATCAACCTTCTTTCATTTATAGGTTGATCACTTTTGCACAATCATTGTGCCTCACTCCCTCTGCTCGCCATAGATGCAAGCTCCAGCCCACGCCACTATCTCTTAAATATAAAAACACATGCTCAATTGTCGGGCCTTCTTCCCTGCATTCTCGCATGCATGCATATTGTCATACCGATTCGTCTCTCCCATGTCGTTGATCTTAGCTTATGACTTATGTCTTCTTTCTTTTATCTCGATCATGCGCGCGCGCACACACACACATCCCATGTATACATGTATACCTCTCACACATGCACGTTGAAGGTCTCTATGTCTCCATACGTAGTTAATTACCCTCAACCCTAACGCCACATCGAATCGTTCTCTTCTTGTGTGCACATAACTTCCGCTTGGATGGGTAAAACACACACTCACACTTAACAATCTCCTTGTAGCTACCCCCCTCTCACTCTTCCCCTATATCCCCGAAACCAATAAGACTATATGTCGTGGAATTAGCATCACAGATGTCCGGTTTAGCAGACTTAGTGATGGAACCATCGCACGGGTTAGCTTGAAGGGGTTAAAAGCACACAAAGGACACAGAGGGTTTATACTAGTTCGGCCCCTTCGATGAAGGTAAAAGCATACGTCTAGTTTGGTTTGGTATTGCTTGGGCGTCGATGAATAGGGAGCTGATTGCTTGCCTCTGTCTCGACGGGTTGTTGCTTGTCCTTGAACCGTCGCCGGGTCGTCCCTTTATATAGAGGCGACGCCCGGTCCGGTTTACAGAGTCCCGAGGCCGGCTCATATTTGTGTCCGCCTCGGTCTCTGCTGTTTCTTCCTTGTCTCTCAAGTTACATGACAAGACGGTTTACAAACCGTAACTCTACACATGGGCCCTAAGCCTTCATGGGCTATAACCTCTACTGAGCTTTACAATTACACAACTATATTATCATAATCCGGTTTATTCTAGCCGGTTTACACCTGATAGTAATATCCCTGACATTAGGCCCCAGAATGATTTGAACTCGTTCATATCAGTCTTCCCAGTCTTGCATAATCTTCTTTCTTGTATCTTCTCAGTTTTTGTAAACCGGCGATGACGTCATCCCTGGAAATCATTTGATTCGATCGTGACATCGCTTCCGCATTTATCGCGCGCAGCTGTTTGTTACCTTTGTTTAAAGGCTATCCCGAGAATCGAGGCGACAGGGAATCTTTATCCAATCTTTCACTTCCTCAAATCCCACGCTTGCCGTTTCGTCTC
The DNA here is from genome assembly GCA_902687465.1 of Secale cereale. Lineage (NCBI taxonomy): Eukaryota > Viridiplantae > Streptophyta > Magnoliopsida > Poales > Poaceae > Secale > Secale cereale. The sequence continues at coordinate 48,904,835 of LR738709.1, read as the reverse complement.
TCCCCCTTTATAAATACCGCCGCATCTCTTCTCAATCTCCTTCCGCTCGTCTTCTTCCTCCGTGGCCGCACCCGAGCTTCCGCCGTCATCCGTCGAGTTCGCCGTCGCCTGCAAGTCCGGCCGCTGCATCAACCTGAACGCGACCAGATAACTCGCCGCCTCACGCTTCCTTCTACCTCAGGTACCTCTTTTTCCCTCGTTGTAGATCTGTAGCTTAGGGTTCTTCCATGCCTCCATCATTAGACCTTAAAAGCTTCGGCTGTTCATCCTATACGCCATGCTCGTAGTAGTTTTAACCTTTGGATTTATCTTCGAAACTTGCTTCCGCTCCGCTGCCTTATGCTTAGATTTTTGGCATTTAGGTTCAATCCTTAAATTCATCCGCTCTGTATAAGACCCCCGTAGTTCTTCTGTAATAGATCTGCATAATTTTTTTCTTTTCCTTACCGCGTAGATCTTTTTTACCTTAGCTTTCTATAGAAACATGTTTCTTCATCCTTATAGATCTGTAAGATACTCGCCGGTTTAGTCGGTCATACATTGCTTCTGCAACACATCAACTATGAACACGACGGTTTAGCTTCTTTCTTTTTTGTTGTCATAAACCGGTAGCAGCTCGTTTCTCGCTTGCTTACGGATTGTCCATGCGATTAGTCCCTTGTCTAAACCGTCGTTGTGATTTTGCATATGTGATCCGGTTTATACCTCTGTACTTGAATAATCCGGATTTTATACTTCACCTTTTCAGCACTTTCCTTCTGTTAATATGTCTGCCAAGCAATTCGTTTCCTGTGACTGGGTTCCTTCTATTATTACGAAAGAAGACTTAGTTAATGCCGCTGCAATCGGCACTCTGGGCCCTCAAGCAGTTTTAATATGGCGGGCCCCAGGAAATGAATGCCCCCCTGCTCCCAAAGAAGGAGAAGTTATTGTCTTCTTTGACCATATGGCCCGGGGTTTTAGTCCTCCCGGTTCAAAGTTCTTCCGGGACGTGCTTGCCGCTTTTCAACTTCACCCTCAGGACATAGGCCCAAACTCCATATCAAACATCTGCGATTTTCAAGTTTTCTCAGAGGTGTATCTTCAAGAGGAGCCATCAGTCGACTTGTTCCGAGATTTTTTCCATTGGAACCGACGAACTGAGTTCACTGGCGGACCTCATCAAGAACGGGGCGGGGTTAGCATTCAAAAGAGAAGAGATGCAGTCTTTCCTCACGCCGCGCTCCATACACACCCTAAGGATTGGAACAAGTCTTGGTTCTATTGCCACGACACTTCACCTGAAGGAGAGAACCCACTGCCGGGTTATCGCGAACATCGTCTTCCGGAAGATCACCCTCTGCCGCAGCGTCTTAGCTCTTCAGACCGGCCCCGGTTCGCTTCTCAACTCGCCAAGCTCAAGGCCTTTATGGCCAATGGATTAACCGGAGTTGATTTTATGCGTTGCTGGCTTGCCTGGAGTATCCTCCCTCTGAGCTGGCGCTCCAGTTTGATGTGTAAGTATTGCGGAAAGCCGGATGATCCTCAACGGTTTACCGACGTAATACTTTCTGAAACGGAAGTTATTGAATCTGCCAAGAAAATGCTCAACATCTCTTTGGAGGAATGTAGCCAAACCAGATTGGCTCCATACTATAAGAAGAACAAACTGCCTGCGGTAAGCCTTAATCTCTTCTGTTTGTTTTTAATCAGTTCATTTAAATCATCTTCCATTTATCTCTCATCTTTGCACAGGCCGACGATCCTTTCTGGAAAAGGAAACCTCAGGATAAGGTAGGCAAACAGCCGCGCCGGAAAACCTTCGTTGTTAAGAAGAGAAAAGCAGCTGCTGGCTCCGGTTCACATATTGAAGAAGATGATCCGGACTCTGAGGTATGAATCAATCCTGATATGCTTCATTATTCTTTTATCCCGATTTATATTAATAGTGTCTTTTTCGCAAGATTTGGCTGAAGGGGATAAAGCGGCAGAAACTGAGGTAATCACTCTTTGTTCGGATTCAGAACCGCCTCCACCAAAAATTCGTCGGGTAGTCCAGAAATATCAGTTTTCTCATCCTTACGCTCAACTGGACCCCAATTTTCTTTTGAAGAAACAGCAACACGAAGCCCGCCGGACTACACGCCACAGTGGCCATGTAGTTGAATCTTCTGGAATATCTCTTACTCCGGCTCGGAGGCGCCGCTCTGAGGTTTTACTTTCCCCAACTCTTCTTCATCCCAAGGCTGGACTTACACGCAAACCACTTAAACCGCCTGACCCTAATTATCAGGAGACTCCTTTATCATCTTCCGGCGAATCAACTGCCACACAGGTCCCAACTCTGAAGACCGTCTTGGGTAAGTCTTTTATCTCATCCGGTTTACTTTTGTATTTGCTTTTGTGACTCTGATTTCCTTTTCAATTCCTTTTAGTAAACCCAAGCCTAGCAAAAAGGCAAAGGCCAGCAAAACGGCTGCTGAGACTGCCACTGATGATCCGGCGGCTGATCCGGATACAGTTATTCCTCCGGAAAATGAGCCTACAGTTCAACTTGACGATCCGGCTCCCATGGATCATAATTATGCCACTGCTCCTGAGAATCCCAATACTGAAGATGTCCATGAACCGGCGAATCCTGCCCGGGCCAACCCTCCTCGGACTAGCCCGGCTCCCGCTAGTCCGGTTCATACTGCCACTCCTCAACCGGCCACTGCCTCTTCTCCGAATATTCAAATAACCGGTACAGGTTATACCGCTCCTGCTGAACCCGTTGTTCTAGCCAAGTATACTGCTAAAGCGGAGAAACTCCAGCAAGAGAAGGGCAAGTGGAGTACAGACTTGTCTAGTTACGCTGAGCTGAGTGCCCAGGAGCTTTATTCTGGGTATTTGAACCGGCTACATACCGGTTGGGACTATGAAGCGGGCTTGGTCAACATGATGAAGGACAAGTATGAGGTATCTTACTTGTCTTTTGCTTTTGCCTTTGTTATATTTCTGTCTATATCATGGTAGGCCCCAAGTTCCGGTTTAACTATGTTAGAAGGTGAACCGGTACTTTCAAATGTGAGCAAATAATCTTACATTAGCCCCCAAGTGCCAGGGGCATAACTCGGTTTATGTGCCTGGGACTTGTCTGAATCTTTCTTTTGATGTTTCAACTGCCCATTAGCCCCCAAGTGCCAGGGGCATAACTCGGTTTATGTGCTTGGGACTTGTCTGAATCTTTCTTTTGATGTTTCAACTACCCATTAGCCCCCAAGTGTCAAGTGGATAACTTAGTTATGTGCTTGAGACTTGTCTGAATTTTGTCCTTTATTCCACTTGATTTCCCTTGCAGGCTGATTTGAACCGGAGGGCTGAAGAAATAATCGAACTCCGGAACAGACTTGCTGAAACTGAATCTGCTGCTGCCAAGGCCAAAAAAGATCTGGCGCTGAGCTTAACCACTGCTGAACAGTTAAAGAAATACTTTGAATCAGAGCGGGCAACCTGGGATGTGCAGAAAAATGCTCTTGAAAAGAGAGCAAAGGACGCTGAGGAAGCTCTTAATCCGGTGATAGAAGAGTTGACCGGTTTAAAGCGGCAAATAGAACTTATGACTTCTGCTGTCTTCGGTAAATACTTAACCTGCACATGCTTTCATTTCTGCAACCTTTAATCCGTTTCGGTTTAACTGTGATAATCATATATAGGGCGCCGCGTTACCCATCTTGGGAATGATTTACGGAAGAAACTCAAGGCGTCTTATACTCTGGTTGAGCAGCTGTATTCCGGCGCTCAAAGGATTATAAGCGCAATGTCTTTCAATAAACCGGCTCCCACCACTATCCAAGGCACTCTGGAGAAGCTTTCTATCTTGCCAGCACGCTTGGAAGAAGTGAAGAGGTCTGCTGCCCGAGCCGGTTCTCTTGTAGCGCTTACCAGAGCCAAAGCGTGGGTTCCTGACTTTGATCCGGAAGAAGCTCTGAACGGGTACCCCAGTACCAAAGAAGATGGATCAGCCTTCACTGGTAAAGACCTTCATGCTTTGACGAAGGAGATGCGTCCTCTTGCCAGCAAACTTGCTGTTGAATCAAATTTGACCAGGTATCATCCGTCGTACGATTTACAGAATGAGCGGGTGGACCGGTATATGATACAGTGAATCTAATCCCACCAGTGCGCCCCCACACTTTCGCCCCAGATGTTGATCCATCTGATCTTATTACAGAAGAGATGTACTTCCGTGCTTTAACAAAAATCGGTTGGTGCGTCCCTGACTTTCAGCCGCTTCAAGAAGACGAAGAAGCTCCGGAACAGGTCGATCCTCAGCCGTCGCAGCAGGAGGAAGCATAGGCCACACAGCTTATCTTTGTAGTTGCAGTTTCATTTTGCTGGAAAAACTTTAATTCGTTCAGGCTTGCTATGCCTTGTAATAGGATAGCTCAAAAAATTGATGTTTTAATCTGGATGTCCCAACTTTGTTTTGGTGTCTGTCAATTTGAATCCTTTGTCTGATTTGCATACTATCTATTTCTGCATAGATAATACTTGAAAGATGTCCTAGCGTTTACCGCAGGACCGATTAAAGCACTCTTATAAATATTTCAAACAAGTGTCTGTTGTACACCAGAAATAACTTCATACTTGTGATTAAGTATGCTTGATATCCTTAATCCGTTGAATATTGTTGTTCCTGAGGAAACTCTTGGCTCCGTTGGGGTGTACCCAATTACTCCGGGTTTATAAGAACTGCCGGTTTAAATAATGCTGGAGCTCTGTGTCCAGACTTTTAAAGATATGTGGTCAATCTTGAAGTTGTCCCACTCCGGATTAAAGAACCATAGAAACACATGAAAACAGATACAAAAAACACAAGTTTGCAAATAAGACCATGTAGTCGAGGCTTTTTACGAGCTGCCAGGCTCCAAATCGAGGCGTCTGATTCGAATACGATCATTAAAACCAGACCAAAGGGGTTTAGCTAAGATTCGAATACGATCTTGTGGCTCCCAGTGGTTTTTAAATTTTTTGAGCCAATCAATGGATTCGAATACGATCCAAAGGGCTGATGGTTCAAATACGACCATGTAAACCGGACCACAAGGGGTTGAGCTAGGATTCAAATACGACCGTGTAGCCCCCTTGTGACCGTGGAGATGTGAGCCAATCAATGGATTCGAATACGATCCAGAGGGCCGATGGTTCGAATACGACCATGTAAACCGATCACAAGGGGTTGAGCTAGGATTCGAATACGACCATGTAGCCCCCTTGTGAATTTGGCTATGTTCTCTTTGGTTCGAATACGACCTATGTTTGAACCGAAATGGCTATGTTCTCTTTGGTTCGAATACGACCTATGTTTGAACAGGAAGCCCTTTAGTGACTGTAGGAGCAGGGAACCTATATTGGAGTTGCACTGTGCGGCAAACCTTCTGTGGTCCCTTATAAAATTGTCCTGCATAGCTAGATAAACTGATCAAAGCATCTTATTTTCTTAATGAAAATGATATAAACTGTAGATGTATATCACCATAAGACACATATTGGAAAAAAGAGCTGACCCCCTGGTTTATCGAGGGCGCTGGTTTATTCATTAATCATAATATATTGTGACGCCCCCGATTTGACCGTACACTAATCATACACGCAAATGTGTACGACCAAGGTCAGGGACTCACTGGAAGATATCACAACACAACTCTAGACACAAATTAAAATAATACAAGCTTTATATTACAAGCCAGGGGCCTGGAGGGATCGAATACATAGCTCAAATACACAAGAGTCAGCGGAAGCAATAATATCTGAGTACAGACATAAGTTAAACAAGTCTGCCTTAAGAAGGCTAGCACAAATATGGCAACGATCGAAAAGGCAAGGCCTCCTGCCTGGGACCTCCTAACTACTCCTCGAAGCCGAACTTCACGTAGAAACATCCTCGGGATCTTCTAGGTCCGGGACTCCACCATCTGGTTGCGTCATCCGAGAAGAAGGGACAAAAGGGGAAAAGGGGGAGAAAAGCAACCGTGAGTACTCATCCAAAGTACTCGCAAGCAAGGATCTACACTACATATGCAAAGGTATATGTGTAAAGGGGTAATATCTGTGGACTGAACTGCAGGATGCCAGAATAAGAGGGGGATAGCTAATCATATCGAAGACTACGCTTCAATCAGCCTCCATCTTGCAGCAGTAGAAGAGAGTAGATGGAAAAGTAACAAGTATCAAAGCTTCTGGCAGCCTCCGTCTTGAGTAGCTGAAGAGTTCACCAAGTAACATCGTATAACATAATCCTACTCGGCGATCCTCCCGCACATCACCCTGTGAGAGAGCAACCACCGAGTTATATCTGGCACTTGTAAGGTTGTGTATTATTAAGTATCCGGTTCTAGTTGTCATGAGGTCGGAATACAACTCCGGGTCGTCCTTTTACCGAGGGACAGGACTATTCGAATAGATTAACTTCCCTGCAGGGGTGCACCACATAACCCAGCACGCTTGATCCCATTTGGCCGGACACACTTTCCAGGGTCATGCCCGGCCTCGGAAGATCAACACGTCGCAGCCCTACCTAAGCACAGCAGAGAGGTCAGCACGCCGGTCTAAGTCCTAGGCGCGCAGGGGTCCGGGCCCATCGCCCAACGCACACCTACACGTTGCGTACGCGGCCGGTGAGCAGACCTAGCAACCTCCATTTCTAAGGAAGTTGCGTTACGCGGTCCAACCCGGCGCGCGCCGCTCAGTCGCTGACGTCAAGAAGGCTTCGGCTGATACCACGATGTCGAGTACCCATAACTATTCCCACGTAGCTGGTTAGTGCGTATAGGCCAACGGCCAGACTCACATCAAATATGCAAAATCGTTAAGCATGTTATTATGAAATAACCGCGGACAACAACCAGGGCCAGGCCACCTCTCCACTGGGTGTCACAACCTGCCCTGTTGCTCCGCCTCAAAGATCCACTCGGGGGGCCGTCAGGAACTCAGGCCCACCACTACCTGGATGGAGCCACCTGTCCTTTCAGCCCCCACATCGAATCACTTGCGGGCACTCAATGAGCCGACCCGACTTTAGTCACATCATGTGTCATGTAAAGTATGTATATAGTATATACCCGTGATCACCACCCGAGGTGATCACGGCCCGATAGTATAGCATGGCAGACGGACAAGGATGTGGGGCCACTGGTGGAATACTAGCATCCTATACTAAGCATTAGGATAACAGGTAAAGGTATCAATAGTTGTAGCAACAATGACAGGCTATGCAACAGAATAGGAGTAACCGAACAGTAACATGCTACACTACTCTAATGCAAGAAGTAGAGAGAAGAATAGGCGATATCTGGTGATCAAAGGGGGGCTTTCCTGGAAGCTCTGCAGACGAAAGGAATCTTGGGAAGCGTAGCTGTAGTCGAACACCGAAGCATCAATGGTCTCGGGGTCTATCACAGTATCGGAGTCTACCGAAAATAAGCAACGAAGGGGGAAACAAATAAATAACAGACCAAACAATAGCATCACAAAGCATAACATGGCAAAAGGCGGTGCTACGTGTGACCTAACGCGGTGCTCGGTGATACAGGCGAAGAGGAATAACATCCGGGAAAGTATTCCCGGTGTTAGGCATTTTCGGGCAGATGAAACGGAGGGGAAAGTTGCACGTTCGGTATGATAGAGATGTGTGGCGGACAAACGGACCGCGTATTCGGATTCGTCTCGTCGTTCTGAGCAACTTTCATGTACAATGTATTTTCATCCGAGTTACGGTTTAAAAGATACGATTTTCTAAAGTTTTTATTAATTTCTGGAATTTAATATTAATTAAATTAATTTTAAAAAGGATTTATGACATCAGCATGACATCATGCTGACGTCAGCATGGTTGACTGGTCAACCTGACCAGTGGGTCCCACTTGTTAGTGACACAGTAATAATTAGCTCTATATGTAATTAACTAATCCTGATTAGTTTAACTAATTAAAGTTAATTAGATTAATCACAATTAATTAGGTTAATCTTAACATTATTTAATTTAGTTAATTATCCATTAGGTTAATTAAAGACATGATTAATTAGATTAATTATCTAGTTAATTAATCAATTAATTAATATTATTAATTATTTATATTTATTTATCTATTTTAACACATTTTTATTCCTTTTTTTTAAATTTTCGTTCTGGGGCGTGGGCCCCGTCTGTCATAGACCTGGGGCCCTTAGCGATTACGGGCGTCCGGGCTAACGGGCGTGGGGTACCGGGGCGGAGCGGACCCGGGCAGCCAGCCGTGAGGGTTCGGCCGTGGTTAGGTCGGCCGGAGCGGCGCCCAGCAGCGCCCGAGGGCGGCGCGAGCGGGCGGTGGGAGGCGCGTGAGGACGGTCGCCGGCGAGGGGAGCAAGGCGCGCGGCCACGGGTGGCGCCGCCGCGGCCGGGGCGTGC
>LR738709.1:48865671-48895911 GCA_902687465.1 Secale cereale | reverse complement strand
GGGGGCGGCAGCAGAGGTGATGGTGGCGATCCGGGCGGCGACGGCGTCGAGCATCGAGACGCGGTCGTGGGCGCGTCGGGCGCAGGACGGCGCGGGCGCGCGGCGAAGGGGGAGTCCGGCGACGGGGTCGGGGCGCTGGCGATATGGGGCGCTGGGGTCGGGGCAGTTGCCCGATCCAGATGGGGAGAGGAGGAAGAGGCGACGGGGTGAGGGGGGAGTGGGGGTCGGGTTAGGTTTGGGTTGGGGCGGGGAGGCCATATAGGCCGAGCGGGGTCCGCTGGGCCGGCCTATTGGGCCGAGTGGCCAGTAGGGCCGCGGCCTAGTAGGTGGGGGTGCTTTTTTTATTTTTTATTTTGTTTTACTTTCCTATTGTTTATTTGTTTCTTTCTACTTATTTTATTTTCTAGTGTATTTGGTTTTACTAAATATAGTGATGTTACAATTTAGTTCGGTATCTCAAAAGTTTGGTGTTATAATAAAATACTTTGCACTATTTTATTATTTAAAATGCATTTGAATATTTGTTCCTGTCACATATTATATTTGTTTAGTGCATTTAAGTACTTTAGAAAAAGTGTGGTTTCTCTATCATTATTACTTATGATTTATCTTTTACGTAGACAACATTTTAGTTTTAGTATTTGAAAACTTTTATTATTTGACTTTAGTTCAAATTTAGATTTGAACCGGTTTTGCACTAACGCGAGATTACCAACAGTAATCGAGATGACGTGACATCATAAGTAGGGGATTACTGTAGCTTGATTACCCGGGCGTCACAATTCTCCTCCACTACAAGAAATCTCGTCCCGAGATTTAAGCGGTGGAGTAAGGGGGGAGTGCTGGTAGCGAAAACCTAACGAGTCTTCTCGGTCTTGACTGCCCTTTCGAAGAGGTTGATCTCTTTCGTTGATGTCTTCATTTCTCCGCTTTAAGTCATCGTGATCACATCGACCGTCCTACGAACGCGACCAGGGGGAAAAACTCCGGAAGAACGCATCTCCACAGAGCTGGGCATCTGACGGTGAACTCAATGGGCAATACACGAGGTACCCACGAGTTGTATTTCAGTGAATTCGTTGAGTGCAATAAACGATGGTACCAAAGTTTCAAAATGCGTAGGCAATCATTCGATGCCTGGACAGAAGCTGGAATGGGGGGCTTGAACAACAAGAGTAACATGGTGTTTGATTCCAAGATGAGTAATGGTATAAATTTTAGCTCGTGAATCACATACGAAGCCAGGCGCAAGGATACATTAGAGTCCGGGTTGTAAATAAGAGTCAGGTCTCGATCCAGTGGACCTGTGGGTTGTGGGCCCACCATGTGGGTTGAAAATAGGATGTCGGGACCCCGATCCTAAGTCACACCAATCTAGCATGTAACACACCATATCACTTTGCGGCCTCACGCACGGTATCCCCACGGGTGCCACCTTACCTGGCCCGGCACCGTTTGCGCATTTTGGCTCACGTATATGATAGCGTCGCTAGCATCCATATGACAGAGAACCCGGGCCGACATGACCAGTTATAAACCAAAAGTGGCACTAAATTACAGAGACATGCATTCATGACCCAGCAACGAACGTGTCGGTCATCAACGTATGAACCCAAGTCGTAGCAAGCTACAAGGACTTAAAGGAACAACGCGTGACATTTCCCCTAAGGGACAGACACAGGAACGAAGAAGGACATATGCCGGTCAGCCTAAGTGATCCGGAGCAGTAGCAAGCTACCAAGGCTCAGTGGAAGCACTAGGAGACATTTCCCTGTAAGATAGGCTACCAAGGGTAAACAACTAGGTGTCGGATCCCACACATACCAAGCATTTCAATAACATACACACAATATGCTCAATATGTGCAAATACAACATGGCATCACAACAAGACTCTAATAAACAAAGTATTTATTCGTTAGGCTCCGAGGAGTCAAGTATTACAAACATGGGTCTCATGACCCAACATTCAGAGCATACAAGCAACAAGCGGAAGCACTACATGTCTGAGTACAGACATCTACAAATGAAAAAGGCTGAAGAGCCTGACTATCTACAACACTCGTCCAAGATCGTAGCTGAGGTACAAGCTACTTGTCGATGTCCAAGCGGAACTACTAGTGAGACATCAATCCTATCTGCAAAACATTAATTAAGCAAACATGAGTACAAAGGTACTCAGCAAGACTTACATCAGATCCTATCATACATGCACTTGTATCAAGAAGGCATAGTGGGGTTTAGTTGCAGCAAGCCAGCTTTGACTCAGTGGCTATCCTATTCTACGATTGCTGGTAACTCTTTTGAGGTGGCGCACACGAGTCCACTAAGCACCACACAATACACCACTATGGATTCATTCCCGTCTCCCTACGAGAATGCCATCCATAGCACTCACACTTGTCTTGAGTATTTTAGGGTATCCACTTCAAGTTATCTATGTACCACGTAAGCATCCAAGAAGTCCATATCCGCGGACCCGGCTATTCGAATAGATCATGTTAACCCTGCAGGGGCGTACTTCTTCACACACGCTCTCGCCACTTACCGCCAGGTACATCTCGTGTATCTCGGCAACCTTCAAGCGGAAGCCTGACGAGGGTGTCGGCCACGACCTGACTAACCACACAAGTCTCTCGTTCAGGTTTATCGCCTATTCGGGTTCCATCCGTGGGGAGATCCGGCCGGGGTGTCGCTCACGGCCCCAAATGATGTGCGCAGGGTTCCCAAGCCCACCTCGCCGAGTGGATCTATGCTTGGTACACCGTGCCACGGTGCCTAGTCTGTCCCAAGCCCACTGGCCGAGTGCCACTTGGTAGACTACTAACACTACCTACAAACACCAGAAACTAGTTGCAACTCCTGGACAGAGATCATGTTGATTAATAAGTCGAGAGGGGTCGAGTTACCGGAACCCAATGTGTGGTAGTAACTAGTCATTGGACAACATACACAGAACTCAGTTCTTAGGGACGGTTCCAGTGAGACAACCCACCATGTACTCCTACATGGCCTCTCACCGCTACCTTTACCAAATCGTGTTCACACGTTTAACCCTCAGCATCAGAACATATCATTTCACTCCAATTCATTCCCGATGAATTAGACCTGACACACTCTAAGCAATAGCAAGCAAGGCATGGTAAGATCACATCATGGCTTCAATCAACTCCTACACATGCTAGTGGGTTTCAACTATTTACTGTGGAAAGACAGGTCATGCAGAGGAATGGGTTCAACTACCGCAGCATAAAGTAGCAGTTGAGATCGTTGTTGTCCTAATGCAATAACAGGGAGCAGGAGCGAGAAAGGGGTTGTATCGGAATGAACAAGGGGGTTTGCTTGCCTGGTGAAACAACGTGCAGAGCACTGCTCCTCTGACAGGTACTCTGGATCGGTCTCCGGAGCTGGACCTATCGAGAAGAACGGTGCCGACAGTCAAACACAAGCATATGCAACAATATGATGCATGATATGGCATGAAGTTATGATGTTGTTTGAGCTAATGCAACTAGCATTTGATTTGAAAGAAGTCCATTTGAACCAAGGGTTCAAATGCAACTCTTTAATAAGTATTATAAAATGCCATATATGTGTTTTCATAAAAACAGTAGGTTTAACTTCATTTGTCATGCATGAAAATGGTACAGATGGATAGATTGAATTTTTCTGATAATTTTTCATATATAAATTATTTCATTCTGAGCTACGGTTGAATTTCTGTGATTTTTTGAAGTTTAAACCAAATTCTGAATTAAATAAATCATTTAAGATTTATTTAAAAACCAGAACTGATTTACTGCATCAGCATGACACAGGTATGACGTCAGCAGGTCAAAGGGGCTGTTCCAGAGTCAAACCTGACAGTGGGGTCCACTGGTCAGTGACTCAGTTAATTAACTGAGTTAATTAACTCTAAATTAAATCTAACAGGAATAATTAGCAGGGCTGGGCCCACATGTCAGTGGCTAATCTAATTAACCAAAAATAATTAATTAACTTAATTAGTCAACTAACTAAAAGGGTGGGGCCCACCTGTCATTGGCACAGGGGGTCAAAGCACGCCGGTCAGCGGTCAAATCCCACCGGCGGCTCGACGCCAGCGACCAAGGACACGGCGGAGGGCTTCGGGATTCCTGCTCCGGGGGTCAAATGGGCAGCGGAGACCACGGGCGAGCTGCTGGAGCTCGTCCGCGTCCATTCCCGCAAGCGGCAGCGGCTGGGACGGCCGGAGCTCGCCGGAAACAAGCTCGCGGCGGCGCCGGAGTTCGGCCCTCGTCGGGTCTAGGGCTACAGGGCACGGGGAGAGCTACGGAGGGGCGCTACGGACTCCTGGTGAGACGGCGGACGCGGTGGCGTGCTCCGCTTGGAGGGTGGGTGGCTGTGGCCACGGCGACGGCATCTCCGGCGGCGGTGAGGTCGGGCAGCTGCGGGGGTAGGGGCTAGAGGCCGCAGACGACGGCGAGGATAGGGGGGAAAGAACCGGGGGCTCACCGCGGTTCTGCTGGGGAGGTTAGCGGGCTCGGGGAGGCGCTGAAGGCGGCGAATCGTCGGCGGCGATCGTCGGCGTCCGAGGAGGAAGACGACGGCGTTTGCGGTGTTCCAGGGCACCCGGCGTCTTGTGGCTCGACGGAGAGGACGAGGGTGAAGTGGCGGAGCTTTCGGGCTACTCGGAGGGGCGAGGGGTGGCTTGTGGCCACGGCTGCGGCGACCGACGGCGACGGCGGCGCTCGGGACCGGGCTCGAGAGGGAGATAGAAGAGAGGGGAGGCGTCCAGAAGAGTGTGGGAGGGTCGGGGAGGCTGCGTGGCTCGAGCAGAGGCCATCAGGCGGCGAGGGGGACATATATAAAATATATAATATATATATATCCAATGCAAATAACTATTGCATTGATTCCAAATGTCCAAAATAAATACTTATGAGCTCCTAATAATATTGGCTTGATTTTTATCTCTGACCAATATTTTTAGAGGGCCACATGAACATTTTCTTGGACCTTTTTGGAGCAATTTTTATTTGGGTCATTTTCAAAAGGGTTTCTGAGGGTTTCACAAGTCCTCATTTCAATTTCATTTGAAAATTAACCATGATGCAAACCGCAGAACTAACCTAGTGCATACCAGAGCTAGGGTTGTGACAACTCGCCTCCACTCGAAAGAATCTCGTCCCGAGATTCAGGAGTAGGCGGAAAGAAAGTGGGGTACTCCAGTCTGAGACGATCTTCTCGCTCCCAAGTAGCTTCTCTCTCGGAATGATGAGACCATTGAACTTTGAGAAACTTGATGTTATGACGTCGAGTGACACGCTCTGCTTGATCCAAAATACGAATGGGATACTCTCGATAAGTGAGGTTATCTTGGAGATCAAGCGTTTCGTGGTCCACTTCGCGGATGGGATCCGAGAAGCAACGCCTGAGTTGAGAGACATGGAAGACATCATGAACTCGAGAAAGACGTGGGGGTAGTTCCAATTGGTAGGCAACCTCTCCTCATTTAGCAAGAATGCAAAAAGGACCAATGTAACGAGGAGCCAACTTGCCCTTGATACCGAAACTATGGGTACCCTTCAAAGGAGTAACCCGAAGATAAGCTTTGTCACCAACTTCATAAGCCACTTCCTTATGATGACGATCATATTGGCTCTTCTGACGAGACTGGGCTGTTTTCAAATTCTCACGAATGATGCGAACTTGCTCTTCTGCTTCCTGGATCATATCCGGTCCAAAGAATTGTCTTTCACCGGTTTCTGACCAGTTCAAAGGTGTTCGACATCTTCGTCCATAAAGAATCTCAAAAGGAGCTTGCTTAAGACTGGATTGATAGCTATTGTTATAAGCAAACTCGGCGAAAGGAAGACATTTCTCCCAATCCATACCGAAAGAGATAACGCAAGCTCTAAGCATGTCTTCGAGAATTTGATTAACCCGTTCCACTTGACCACTTGACTGAGGGTGGAAAGCGGTAGTGAAAGAAAGATGGGTGCCCATGGCAGTCTGGAAACTCTCCCAAAAATGAGAAGTGAAAAGACTACCACGGTCTGAATTGATCTCTAGTGGAACACCATGAAGTGACACTATTCGAGAAATATACAAGTCAGCAAGCTGACTAGCAGTGATACTCTCTCGAACAGGTAGGAAGTGAGCCACTTTAGAGATACGATCAATTACTATGAAGATAGCATTATTCCCTCTCTTGGTCCTGGGAAAGCCGGTGATGAAGTCCATACCAACTTTATCCCATTTCCATTCAGGAATAGCTAGAGGCTGAAGGGTGCCAGCAGGTCTTTGATGTTCTGCCTTAACGCGACGACAAACGTCACATTTAGCAATGAACTCAGCAATTTCTCTCTTCATCCTAGTCCACCAGAATCTCTGGCGTAGATCCTGATACATCTTAGTACTACCGGGATGAATCGTGAGAGGAGATTCATGAGCCTCTTTAAGAATCAATTGCCGAAGATGTTGTTTCTTGGGAACCACCAGTCGGTTTTGGAAGAGAACAACACCTCGGTCATCTATGGAGAAACTACCAGCAACACCTTTGGCAATGTTTCTCTTGATCCGGGTAATTCTGGTATCATGCTTCTGGGCTTCTATGATATGATCCACAAGAGTAGGTTTCGCCACCAAAGTAGAAAGGAATCCATGAGGAGCAATGTGAAGGTTAAGCTTACATAATTCCTCATGGAGAAGTGGTTGGCCCTGCTGCAACATGAGATTGTTGCAATAGGATTTACTACTTAGCGCATCAGCCATGACATTTCCCTTGCCTGGGGTATAGGTAATCCCTAAGTCGTAATCTGAGATCAACTCCAACCAATGTCTTTGCCTAAGGTTCAAATCTGGTTGGGTGAAGATATACTTGAGACTCTGGTGATCGGTGTAGATCTCGCAACGATTACCAAGGAGGTAATGTCGCCAGGTCTTAAGTGCATAAACTACGGCTGCAAGCTCTAGATCATGTGTAGGATAATTCTCCTCATGTGGATGCAACTGTCGAGATGCATAGGCAATCATACGACGATCCTGCATAAGAATGCAACCTAGTCCCTATCGTGAGGCATCACAGTAGATAACAAAGTCCTTAGTGAAATCCGGTGGCACAAGTATGGGAGCAGAAGTCAGGCGTCTTTTCAGTTCCTGAAAACTGTGCTCACACTGTGGGGACCACTCAAACTTTTTATCTTTCTTAAGAAGTTCCGTGAGAGGTTTGGCCACTTTAGAGAAATTCTCAACAAAGCGGCGACAATAACTGTCGAGACCAAGGAAACTCCTAACTTGTTTAACTGTTTCAGGCGGAGTCCAATCAAGAACGGCCTGAACTCTCTCGGGGTTGACAGCAATGCCCTTACCAGAGATTACATGTCCGAGATAGGTCACTTCTGGCAACCAAAATTCGCACTTGGAGAACTTGGCATAAAGGCGGTGCTCTCTGAGTTTTTCTAGAACAAGTCTAAGATGTTCGGCATGCTCTTCCTCGTTCTTTGAGTAAATAAGAATATCATCGAGATAAACCACGACGAACGTATCTAAGTACTCCATGAAGATCGAGTTCATCAAGCGGGAGAAGGTGGCTGGAGCATTTGTTAAACCGAAGGACATGACGGTGTACTCGTACTGACCATAACGAGTGACGAAAGCCGTCTTGGGTATGTCCCCATTTCTAATCTTGATTTGATGGTATCCTAACCTCAAATCCATCTTGGAGAAGACTGAGGATCCAGCGAGCTGATCATACAGGTCGTTGATCCTGGGAAGCGGATACTTGTTCTTTACCGTGACCAAATTAACGGGACGATAATCTACAACCATCCGATCCGTACCATCCTTCTTCTTGACAAAGAGGACGGGGCAAGCCCAGGGAGAAGAACTAGGACGGATGAAACCCTTTTGCAAGGACTCATCAAGTTGTTTCTTAAGCTCGGCTAGTTCTAAGGGTGCCATTTTGTAGGGTCTCCTAGAGATTGGAGCGGTTCCTGGGATAAGCTCTATAACAAACTCTACATCTCGGTCGGGAGGAACACTTGGCAGTTCCTCTGGGAAGACATCCGGAAAGTCACGGACTACCGGAACATCTTCAAGATCTGGAAGAGGGCTGGCATTAAGAGAATAGAGTTGACGCTTTGCAACTCTAGTGTTGACAGTGACTATCTTACCAGATGGATGTGTAAGCTGAACAGACCTAGTGAAGCAATCAATCTTGGCATGATGAGCTGTCATCCAGTCCATACCCAAGATGATATTAATATCTGAAGACTTGAGGGCTACAAGTGATGCAAGGAACACAAGTCTGTCGACAAGGATTTCATTACCATAGCTTACACTAGAAGTTTGCCATTTGGATCCAGGAGTTTGAATAAGTAGTGGGGAAGGCATATCACAAAATGACATGTCGTGCAAACGGGCATATCTTTCGGAAATGAAAGAATGAGACGCTCCAGTATCGAATAGAACCGATGCCGGATGACAATTGACAAGGAGTGTACCAAGAACGACATCTGGATCATCATGAGCGTCATTGGCTGAGACGTGATGCACACGTCCATGTTCGATGGGAGCTGACTTAACACTGATCATCTTGCGTGATGATTTATCACGTCTAACAGACTTTACGGACTGGGATGGGGCAACACGGGTCTGAGTGCAAATACGAGCAATGTGGCCCGGCTCTCCGCACTTGTAACAAATCCTGGGATTAGGACGTGGACCCGTATTGACAAACAGTCCATCAATAGACCTGGGTGGAGCAAACTGCTGAACTGGAAGAGGTACCACACGAGATGGCCTCGAAGGATAGATGGGTGGAAGAACAGAGTTCGGAACCCAAATCCGGCGCTTCTGGAGACTAGTACCGGAGGAAGATCCCAAATCAAGGGTGTGCTTACGAGACTCATCGTAAGTGAGCTGAGCTGTCTCTGCGTTGATGGCCTTGTTCACAAGAGCCTGGAATGTGTTGCAATGATGCAAGTGAAGATCAAGACGCAGTTTGGGGTTGAGACCCTTCCGGAACCTAGCCTGCTTCTTGGCGTCCGTGGACACTTCTTCTGTAGCATAGCGGGCGAGGTTCTCAAACTCTCGACTATAAGCATCAACAGCCATCTTAGCCTGTGTAAGACTACAGAACTCTTCTCTCTTACGATCGATAAGGGCTTGAGGGATATGATGCTCACGAAAAGCCTCGGTGAAATCTCTCCAGGTAGGAATCTGGTCAGCTGGAATCATGGCCTCATAGTTCTGCCACCAAAGACTAGCAGGACCTTCCAGGTGATAAGTGGCATAGATAACCTTGTCATCTTCAGCTACGTTCGCAGAACGCAGCTTGTGAGTGATACTACGGAGCCAGTCATCTGCATCGAGTGGCTCAATGGAATGATGAAAGGTGGGTGGTTTCAGACGAATGAAGTCATGGATGGTGGTTGATTCCTTGCACTGTTGTGCGGTGTTCTCCTCAATACGTGCCAACAGGCGGTTAGACTCACGCTTGTTTCTCTCCATCTCTATCATTAACTCTGCCAACGAAGGCTGGTCGGGAGGATCCTCCTCATCCCTACCACCTCCGTGGTTCTGTCTACGAGCGGCTGAGCTTTGCTTAACTGAAGACATCCTGAGAAGCGAAACCGAAGACGGAAACATCAACAACTATAGGATGCATAAGGTAGAACAAGAAATTAGTATCTCTCGAACTACTAGGATAATTCCGGCAGCATAACGGCAGTAAAATGCTCAGAATGAGACATCCTGCTATCAAAGGGTAGTTCAACATCTCAACATCATCACTCAAGGTTCTGTGATAATACTAAACAGATTCACCGGAGGAACTTGAAACAAGATTAGGACTCTGATCAACCAATCTTAAGGAACTACGGAGTAGTAACTCGTGATCCTGATAGACGGAAGAGAAAGCCTAGTTCCTTAACCCCGTAGGAAAGGTAAGATGACTCAGATCAGAAGGCATGAGGTATAAGGAGTAAAAAGAGCCTTACGTTCCCTTCCACAATCAATTCCCTTATATAACTAAAGAATTTCTAGACTCAACTTCGACCAGTTTGGCTTGGTAATCCTACATGCAGTCAGGCTCTGATACAAACGCTGTCGGGACCCCGATCCTAAGTCACACCGATCTAGCATGTAACACACCATATCACTTTGCGGCCTCACGCACGGTATCCCCACGGGTGCCACCTTACCTGGCCCGGGACCGTTTGCGCATTTTGGCTCACGTATATGATAGCGTCGCTAGCATCCATATGACAGAGAACCCAGGCCGACATGACCAGTTATAAACCAAAAGTGGCACTAAATTACAGAGACAGGCATTCATGACCCAGCAACGAACGTGTCGGTCATCAACGTATGAACCCAAATCGTAGCAAGCTACAAGGACTTAAAGGAACAACGCGTGACATTTCCCCTAAGGGACAGACACAGGAACGAAGAAGGACATATGCCGGTCAGCCTAAGTGATCCGGAGCAGTAGCAAGCTACCAAGGCTCAGTGGAAGCACTAGGAGACATTTCCCTGTAAGATAGGCTACCAAGGGTAAACAACTAGGTGTCGGATCCCACACATACCAAGCATTTCAATAACATACACACAATATGCTCAATATGTGCAAATACAACATGGCATCACAACAAGACTCTAATAAACAAAGTATTTATTCATTAGGCTCCGAGGAGCCAAGTATTACAAACATGGGTCTCATGACCCAACATTCAGAGCATACAAGCAACAAGCGGAAGCACTACATGTCTGAGTACAGACATCTACAAATGAAAAAGGCTGAAGAGCCTGACTATCTACAACACTCGTCCAAGATCATAGCTGAGGTACAAGCTACTTGTCGAAGTCCAAGCGGAACTACTAGTGAGACATCAATCCTATCTGCAAAACATAAATTAAGCAAACATGAGTACAAAGGTACTCAGCAAGACTTACATCAGATCCTATCATACATGCACTTGTATCAAGAAGGCATAGTGGGGTTTAGTTGCAGCAAGCCAGCTTTGACTCAGTGGCTATCCTATTCTACGATTGCTGGTAACTCTTTTGAGGTGGTGCACACGAGTCCACTAAGCACCACACAATACACCACTATGGATTCATTCCCGTCTCCCTACGAGAAGGCCATCCATAGCACTCACACTTGTCTTGAGTATTTTAGGGTATCCACTTCAAGTTATCTATGTACCACGTAAGCATACAAGAAGTCCATATCCGCGGACCCGGCTATTCGAATAGATCATGTTAACCCTGCAGGGGTGTACTTCTTCACACACGCTCTCGCCACTTACCGCCAGGTACATCTCGTGTATCTCGGCAACCTTCAAGCGGAAGCCTGGCGAGGGTGTCGGCCACGACCTGACTAACCACACAAGTCTCTCGTCCAGGTTTATCGCCTATTCGGGTTCCATCCGTGGGGAGATCCGGCCGGGGTGTCGCTCACGGCCCCAAATGATGTGCGCAGGGTTCCCAAGCCCACCTCGCCGAGTGGATCTACGCTTGGTACACCGTGCCACGGTGCCTAGTCTGTCCCAAGCCCACTGGCCGAGTGCCACTTGGTAGACTACTAACACTACCTACAAACACCAGAAACTAGTTGCAACTCCTGGACAGAGATCATGTTGATTAATAAGTCGAGAGGGGTCGAGTTACCGGAACTCAATGTGTGGTAGTAACTAGTCATTGGACAACATAGACAGAACTCAGTTCTTAGGGACGGTTCCAGTGAGACAACCCACCATGTACTCCTACATGGCCTCTCACCGCTACCTTTACCAAATCGTGTTCACACGTTTAACCCTCAACATCAGAACATATCATTTCACTCCAATTCATTCCCGATGAATTAGACCTGACACACTCTAAGCAATAGCAAGCAAGGCATGGTAAGATCACATCATGGCTTCAATCAACTCCTACACATGCTAGTGGGTTTCAACTATTTACTGTGGAAAGACAGGTCATGCAGAGGAATGGGTTCAACTACCGCAGCATAAAGTAGCAGTTGAGATCGTTGTTGTCCTAATGCAATAACAGGGAGCAGGAGCGAGAAAGGGGTTGTATCGGAATGAACAAGGGGGTTTGCTTGCCTGGTGAAACAACGTGCAGAGCACTGCTCCTCTGACAGGTACTCTGGATCGGTCTCCGAAGCTGGACCTATCGAGAAGAACGGTGCCGACAGTCAAACACAAGCATATGCAACAATATGATGCATGATATGGCATGAAGTTATGATGTTGTTTGAGCTAATGCAACTAGCATTTGATTTGAAAGAAGTCCATTTGAACCAAGGGTTCAAATGCAACTCTTTAATAAGTATTATAAAATGCCATATATGTGTTTTCATATAAACAGTAGGTTTAACTTCATTTGTCATGCATGAAAATGGTACAAATAGATAGATTGAATTTTTCTGATAATTTTTCATATATAAATTATTTCATTCTGAGCTACGGTTGAATTTCTGTGATTTTTTGAAGTTTAAACCAAATTCTGAATTAAATAAATCATTTAAGATTTATTTAAAAACCAGAACTGATTTACTGCATCAGCATGACACAGGTATGACGTCAGCAGGTCAAAGGGGCTGTTCCAGAGTCAAACCTGACAGTGGGGTCCACTGGTCAGTGACTCAGTTAATTAACTGAGTTAATTAACTCTAAATTAAATCTAACAGGAATAATTAGCAGGGCTGGGCCCACATGTCAGTGGCTAATCTAATTAACCAAAAATAATTAATTAACTTAATTAGTCAACTAACTAAAAGGGTGGGGCCCACCTGTCATTGGCACAGGGGGTCAAAGCACGCCGGTCAGCGGTCAAATCCCACCGGCGGCTCGACGCCGGCGACCAAGGACACGGCGGAGGGCTTCGGGATTCCTGCTCCGGGGGTCAAATGGGCAGCGGAGACCACGGGCGAGCTGCTGGAGCTCGTCCGCGTCCATTCCCGCAAGCGGCAGCGGCTGGGACGGCCGGAGCTCGCCGGAAACAAGCTCGCGGCGGCGCCGGAGTTCGGCCCTCGTCGGGTCTAGGGCTACAGGGCACGGGGAGAGCTACGGAGGGGCGCTACGGACTCCTGGTGAGACGGCGGACGCGGTGGCGTGCTCCGCTTGGAGGGTGGGTGGCTATGGCCACGGCGACGGCATCGCCGGCGGCGGTGAGGTCGGGCAGCTGCGGGGGTAGGGGCTAGAGGCCGCAGACGACGGCGAGGATAGGGGGGAAAGAACCGGGGGCTCACCGCGGTTCTGCTAGGGAGGTTAGCGGGCTCGGGGAGGCGCTGAAGGCAGCGAATCGTCGGCGGCGATCGTCGGCGTCCGAGGAGGAAGACGACGGCGTTTGCGGTGTTCCAGGGCACCCGGCGTGTTGTGGCTCGACGGAGAGGACGAGGGTGAAGTGGCGGAGCTTTCGGGCTACTCGGAGGGGCGAGGGGTGGCTTGTGGCCACGGCTGCGGCGATCGACGGCGACGGCGGCGCTCGGGACCGGGCTCGAGAGGGAGATAGAAGAGAGGGGAGGCGTCCAGAAGAGTGCGGGAGGGTCGGGGAGGCTGCGTGGCTCGAGCAGAGGCCATCAGGCGGCGAGGGGGAGGACAGGCAGGCAGGAGGCGTGGCGCTCCGGCCGTGCGCGCGCGAGCCGGCCACACGCTCGGCCTCCTGTCGTCGGGGAAGACGACAGGGGAGGGCTCGGTGGGCTGGGCTGCCAGCTGGGCCGGCCCAGTGCCAGGCCAGCAAGTGGCCCAGGTAAGCTCTAACCCTTTTATTTATTTCTGTTTTCTATTTTCTGACATTTGTTTTGATTTAATATCTAAATTAAATCAATTATTTCTTCTGACATATTTATTTTGCAGGGACCTAGAAATTAACCCAAGCCCCTAAAAATAAACAACCAGAATTTTGGACATATATAAAATATAAAAAATATATATATATATATCCAATGCAAATAACTATTGCATTAATTCCAAATGCCCAAAATAAATACTTATGAGCTCCTAATAATATTGGCTTGATTTTTATCTCTGACCAATATTTTTAGAGGGCCACATGAACATTTTCTTGGACCTTTTTGGAGCAATTTTTATTTGGGTCATTTTCAATAGGGTTTCTGAGGGTTTCACAAGTCCTCATTTCAATTTCATTTGAAAATTAACCATGATGCAAACCACAGAACTAACCTAGTGCATACCAGAGCTAGGGTTGTGACATAGGAATGGTGGTGACATCTTGCACAACCGCGACAAGGAGGCATGTCAGTGGATAGCTTGTCAGCTATGTCGGCAACAATGTCGATACCAAGGACTGGGAACGAAGAGAACCATTTTCTTGCTCGTTAAAATGAGGCGGACCGGTAGGCAATGTTTTCGTCCATCGATGGTTACTGGAAAGTTATGAACAATAGTAACAGGTTCTTACTGACGGAGTTATACACCAAGGTGTTTAATCTAAGCAGACTTAGATTATATGTGGATCAAAGAAAGGTTAAACAAACAAATGGAAAGGAAAATAGTGATTACACACTATTATTAGGAGTATATCATTCCCTTGGACAAGAAGAACATGGCATACAGGGTAGGAGAGCAAGTACCAACCATTCAGATAAAGAGGCAAGGATTAATCAAGAGGTTACTCATACAACGGTGTTTGGATAACTGAACAAGAAACATTTAGCATCGCGCCTACAATGTTCTTGTTGATGAGCGAGATATAATTGCCATGCTTCGAGGTAGCAATGACATGGTGTTTCAATCAAGGGCCAGACTTTGGATACACGAATGATCCATCAGGAGCAACTTATAAAGTAAGTCTTACAATTTCCTCCTGGAAGAATGGTTATCATTGCAAAAGAAATTATAATGATAGGTCCTCCAGCTAGGGGTGCTAGGCATGACATCATAATACCGGGTCATCAAAGGACCAACATATTTCTCTTGGAAAGTTGTCCCAACCATCATATCTGACCGAGATTCAGATCCGATTGGTGTCAGGATACCTCAGACTCAGGATGTTCGAGAAGAAAAGGTGCAACACTAATCGACGAAATGACATTGCAAGATTCTCAGGAAATGAACTACGGGAGTGGGTTCCCGAAACAATAGTTCATCATTAATCCAAGGAGAGGATGAGGAGGTGGCTGATGGGCTCATCGGCAATCCATCAAGAATTCCAAACGGATGGATTTCCACAATAATATGAACAAAAATATGAAAATTGTCAATTAAAATGATATAATGTTGTATGCTCGAGGAAAACATACACCATTAATCATTAGTTGAAAGGTGTGCCCGAAATATGACCTTAGGCAGCAAGATCAATGCTAGAGTGATGATTCAATAACCAACAGTCTAAGAACGAACTGTCGATCGCTAACTTCAGAGCAATAGGGTTGCTAGAAGTACATAACTCAAGTAGCATCTTTACCATATTGGTATCCCGGTTGAAAACAACATGGGTACCAAGGAAGAATGGTGATGGGGAGTAGTATCACTATACCAAGAATTCTGATGAGGTGGAGCAGTCTCGCAACATTCTTGACATAAAAGATGGTAATACTTCAAGATAGAACATATTACAAGTTGGAGAGTAAGTTTTAATCATAACGTGGACAAGCTCGCGATGAAAGGAAGTCAAGGGTGTTTTCGATGATAATAAAAATCATCGAGGGCAAGGAGGGTATTTCTCATCATGAGCAAAGTTGACATCTCGGCAGAAGTCAAAGTGTTGAAGGTGATCCATCATATTTGTTGGGAGGTTTCAAGAGGATGCAATCAAACATCGACGTCATCAAGCAAGGAATGACGACATGGAAGTCATAGGAACAACGGATAAGATGCAAGCTCGGAATCGAAGTTTCCTTTTAGAACAAGCAACGTGAGGTTGAAAGCTCGATGTAAGTCGTGCCCACATTCTGAAGAATTCGTGCACCAAAGGAGGACGAGGTAGCACAGTCAAAGATAGCAAGACAAGGGATGTATCCGATAGTCTAGGAATAACCAGATTGAGTTTAAAAATTTCCCAGTAACATCTACTAGGGGTGTTGAATTTTTAGAGCGGATTTGATTTACTAAACGGTGTCCTCGGTTGATGGCAACCTAGAACCCGTAGAGTGATTACGACGAGGAAGTTATTACTTCAACAAAGTTAGTAAGATGAAGTTCAAGGGCATGATATCCTCGAGATACCGGAGGGTAAAATTCGAAGGCAGAACACGATAGTAGTAGAACTGGGTCGTTGACCGACGACAACAGGTATTTTAACCTTTGCAAAAATTGACGAGGCACGGGAATGAATTTCTTCCAGATATATTGAATAAGGATAGCATGGTCGGAACCATAACTGCAAGGGATCAATTTAAAGATACCGAAAGGGTTATTCAGACAATAATTCATTTTGCAAGAAGCTTCCGAGACGGTCTACATCATTTTCATGGGCATGAACACAAAGTTCAAGGTCGACTCCCACTTCTTTAATGCATATCATTTCATTCACCTCTCGCTTTGATAAAACTGTAGTGTTGGAATTTTATCTGGTAGAACACCGGAAGAGTATGACTTGTGAAAACTTTCGGGTTCTCATGGATTAGGGGAAGGCATATATTCAACCCATCGGGCATCTTAGTAATATATATCACAAGTTTCAAAAGTGAATGCTCAAGCTCGAAAGCAGAGCAAGGTTGGCCAAGCATAGGATACAATTTACCAAAGGCATTATGAATCAGGGGAAGAACTCACAAGGTGATTGAATATGAAGGACAATGTCGTATAACAATCCAACAATGGATCGGGCGATCCACAACGGAGCTGATGTGAGTATCGGTACTCACTCAGAGGAAGAAGAATACAGAGGCATCAGATTCAAAAATCACCTTATTAGTCTGATGTTTAAATAGAAGAAATTATGGTTTCCAAAATGAAGGATCAGAAGCAGAAGCTCTAATCAAGGATAGATAAGTTGAAAGCACTTAGTTGGACATTCAATAATGGTTTGAATTGCCGAAAACCAACTCATGTCCGGAATGACGTCTAAGTCGGAAAGATAATTTTTTTAAAAAGGATAACCTGATGACTGCGTGCATACGCACACATTGAATCAATAGGCTCAAAATGGCTAAGACAAGGGTGAAAGTGCAACTAATCCCCGGGTGGTTTTGGTAATTAATAACAACATATATATCATTGAACTAATATTTACTTGAGAATCATTTCAGAAAAGTTCGATGATATGGGTATGGAAATGTCTGAAGAAGTGGACCCCTCAAAATGCTAAGACAAGCATTGGCAAAAGCTCAAGACTCCATTTTTGGTTTAGTGATCAAAGATCACATTGAGTCCATAGGAAAAGCCAATACTATTAAAAGGGGATGAGGTTGTGTTAATGTTCTTGTTGCTCAAGTGCTTGGTGATCTAGCTCCCTCAACTATCAGCACTCTTCACTTTTCAACACACTCATAAGTAATCTCGGACAAACCGATTCTGCAAACTCAGTCCCACCGAGATGAACCACTTCAGTTATTTCCCCAAACCCTAATTTCTCGGTCCATCCGATTCTGAGTTTCGGTCTCACCGAAAATGGACTGCCAACCTTCTGTAACCAATTGACAGCATTTCGGAATATCCGAGTTGTTGTTTTCGGTCACACCGAGATGGCAAACCCTAACCTTTGACTCACTTCGGACACACCGAGATGGTATTTTCGGTCCCACCGAAAATCCCAACGTTCACTATGTTTGAACTTTCGGTCTGACCGAGTTTTCACTTCGGTCTCACCGAGATTGGTCAAATGTGTGTGTAACGGTTGGATTTTGTGTGGAGGCTATATATACCCCTCCACCCCCTCTTCATTCGAGAAGAGAGCCATCAGAAAGTACCACCACTTCTATCATACACTTTCTGAGAAGTGAACCACCTACCCTTGTGTTGAGATCAAGCCATTCCATTCCTACCATATGAAACTTGATTTCTAGCCTTCCCAAGTTGCTTTCCACTCAAACCTTTCTTCCACCACAGCCATATCAGTGAGGAGAGTTGAGTGTTGGGGAGATTATCATTTGAAGCACAAGAGCAAGGAGTTCATCACCGTCAACACCGTCTATTACCTTTTGGGGGGTGGTGCCTCCTAGATTGGTTAGGTGTCGCTTGGGAGCCTCCGTCTTTGAGATGTGGAGTTGAACCAAGAAGTTTGTAAGGGCAAGGAGATCGCCTACTTCGTGAAGATCTACCCCGAGTAAGGCTAGTCCTCCGTGGGCGTAGGCCGTGATGGAATAGACAAGGTTGCTTCTTCGTGGACCCTTCGTGGGTGGAGCCCTCCGTGGACTCGCGCAGCCGTTACCCTCCGTGGGTTGAAGTCTCCATCAACGTGGATGTACGATAGCACCACCTATCGGAACCACGACAAAAATCTTCGTGTCACCAAACTGCGTTTGATCTTCTCCACCTCTCTTTTACATGTGCAATTTACTTTCCGCTGCATATACTCTAGAATTGCATGTGTAGGGTGATACTTGAATTGATCTTAATTGTGAAACTGCCAAAAACATTGCATGATCTAAAGGCAGATTTTTTATATTGTCAAGTAGTCTAATCACCCCCCCTCTAGACCTACTTTCGATCCTACAAGTGGTATCAGAGCTTTGGTCTCCATTGCCTTGGTTTCCATTGCATTGGACTCCATAAGCTTGGTTTCACAACCTAGGAGAGTATGGCGTCTAGTGAGGGTAATTATCGTAGAGGTCCTTACTTTGATGGTACAAATTTTGCTAGTTGGAAGCATAAAATGAAAATGCATATTCTTGGTCATAACCCAGCCGCATGGGGCATTATTTGTGTTGGCATGCAAGGTGATTTCTTTGAAGAAGGAAAAGTTCCGGATCGCGAAGCTACACCCGAAGAGTTACGGATGTTGCAAAACAATGCTCAAGCTTGCGACATTCTCTTCAATGCTTTGTGTCCCGAAGAGTTCAACAAAATCAGTCGTCTTGAGAATGCTAAAGAGATTTGGGATACTTTGGTTGAAATGCACGAAGGTACTGAATCTGTGAAGGAATCAAAGCTAGATATTCTTCAAGGTCAACTTGACAAGTTCAAGATGAAGGATGGTGAAGGAGTCGCTGAAATGTACTCTAGGCTTGCTCTCATCACAAATGAGATTGCTGGCTTAGGAAGCGAAGAAATGACCGACCGATTCATCATTAAGAAGATTCTCAGAGCTTTGGATGGAAAGTATGACACCGTGTGCACTTTGATCCAAATGATGCCAAACTACAAGACTCTCAAGCCAACTGAAGTCATTGGAAGAATTGTTGCTCATGAGATGACACTTAAGGATAAGGAAGAGCTTCACAACAAGTCAAGTGGTGCTTACAAAGCTACAAGTGATGCTCCTACTACCTCAAGTGGGAAGCTAGTTTCCAATGAAGAGATAAGCCTAATGGTCAAGAACTTCAACAAGTTCTACAAGAATAGAGGCAAAGAAAGAAGCCAAATCTAGATCATATGATGAAAAGAGATCTTCTAGTCGTGATCGAAACTGCTACAATTGTGGAAGACCCGGACACTTCTCAAATGAGTGTACGGCTCCCCACAAAAGAAGAGAAGAATCTCCAAGAAGAAGAGCAAGAGATGAGTCACCTCGGAGAGAGAGAAGGAGCAGAGATGATCGTTATGAACGAAGACCCTCTCGGAGAAGCAAGGATTCGGAGAGGAAAGACAAGTCATCAAGGAGCTACACAAGAAGAAGACATCAAGCTCATATTGGTGAATGGGTCTCCGGCTCCGACTCTGACAATCAATCCGATGGAAGCTATCACTCCGACTCCGACTATAGTCAAGATGAAGGTGTTGCCGGACTTGCACTAGTATCCTCCAACTCCAACTCCTACGACTTATTTGATTCACCAAATGAGGGAATTGGAAGATGCTTCATGGCTAAAGGCCCCAAGGTAACATACCCTGAATTCATTGACTTTGATAGTGATGAGGATGACTTGCTTGGTGAAGATGAGCTCTTGCATGATAAATCTAGTGAGCTTAGTAATGATGAAAATGCTAGTAGTCTTTATAGTCGAGAAGAGTCGAATGACAATGCTATGAAGGAGATTGAGCGTCTAACTAAAGAACTAAACACTCTTAAGTTAGCTCATGAAACAACTCAAGAAGATCATAGAGAGCTCCTAAGATCTCATGAGAAGCTACGCTTCGAGAAGCTCACTCTAGAGCAAGAACATGAGTTTCTAAAAGCGATCAATGACGATCTTCGAAAGAAGAGTTCTTCATATCTTGCCAAACGACTTCTCTTGTCTAATTTCTTGCCACCTATCAAGACTAAGCATGACAAGCATAAGAAAAATTCTTCCTCTAGTAGTAACAATAACAATGTTAAATCCAATATTGTTGCTTCTAGTAGTTCTCTTGATTCCACTAACAATATTTCAAGCCAAGTTACACTTGAGCAAGAAAATAGCTTATTGAAGGAAATCATAGAGAAAGGTGTCTACAAGAGTCTTGCCGGAAGCAAGAACTTTGAGGAGATTGTTCGCAAACAAGGAAGACACCGGAAGAATCAAGGGATTGGTTTTGAGCGAAAGTTCAACGCCGAAGGTGTTGAGTGGGAAGAAGGTCAATACCCTACTCCACAGTTTGTCTCACAAAAGGAGAAGTATGATCCCACTTCTTCCAATGTGGAACAAGCTCAAGATGACCTTCCACCACAAGACCACAAGCTAAAGGCCAAGGACAAGCTTCAAGAGGAGATTGATGCATTCATTGAAGCACCTCAAGCCATGGTCAAGTGGGTTCCCAAGGACACATCAAGTTCTACTTCGTCAAGCTCAACTACAACACCAAGGATTCCCATCAAGATGATGTGGATCCCAAAGAAGAAGAACTAGTAGGTTCTTGAGGGTGACTCCGCCAACAAACTTCACTCATATTCTTTTTAGCAAGAACTTGTGCAATCAACTTCCACATCGTGCACTTGTTCATGGAGTCACAAACCCTCTTGTTGGTAAGTCAAGGGACAAGGTAATCATTGCTTTCATGGACATCATCCTTTGTGTACTTCACTCTATGTCTATGGATATTCTTGTTTGTTCCTTGTGGGACTAACCCATGTAGGTATTGAAAGTGCCCTAATCCAAAGGATTGCTCCCAACTCTTGATGATCTACATCAACATTGAGCATCCACATCTTCAACATCTACATGAAGTCTTCTACGACAACCCAAGGTTAGTTTGACCCTTTAAAAGGGGTTCTCACATCTAGGGGGAGCTTTGCTCTAAAAAATTGAGCTAAAGCATCTCCAAGTGATGTGAACACATAAATGCTTTATGTAAAAGTGGTAACCCCACTTGTGCTTAAACGATGAGTATGACCTATGATCAAATGTTCTCATTTGGCTCCTAAGTCAATATACTCATATATAGATGACCTAGTCATCGACAAATTGTGTGCTAGTAGCTAGAGTGATTGGTTGTGCATGTTTGACACATATTTCAGTTGCTATTTTATTGTGTGAGCATGTTGAATGCATGATTTCATCCATTCAAGGACATCCATTTGTTGTTTTGATTGTTTTCTGGCCAAATGGATGGACAAGAATGCCTAAGCACCTTCTCTAGCTATCTATGCTTTCTTGTCTCAAAATTCTATTCATGCTCATATCACAACTTTGAACAAGTCTTTTTCGGACAGTCCGAGTGAGGAGCACTCGGAACCACCGATTCGTCTAAGGCTGACTTCCAAAACCTTCTAAGTCCATTTCGGTCTGACCGGTTTCTCAATCTTGGTCCAACCGAAACGCTTAGACTGATCTAGGTTTCATCTCGGTGAAACCGAGTTCAAACTCTCGGTCTGACCGATATGTGTAACTGCACAGCAGTTATACATCTCGGTGACACCGAGTTTTTCAACTCGGTCCCACCGACAGCATGGGGTTATATATACCTGAGGGGCTGCGCGCGATTACTTTCTTCAAACCGTTCGCCCCCAAGACCCTTGCTGCCGCCGCCCTAGTCTACGGATCGTCGCCTTCGTCGCGTGTGCGCCCTCGCCGCAGGTCTCCGCCGCCGTCAACGGTAATCATCTCCACCGTTGCCGCCGTAGAGGGACACCACCAAGTTAGGGTGTGTCCCGATCCCTTTTCGTGCTCCACTTCCGATTCTTGCATGATAGGTTTGCCATGATTCAATCCACGTTTGATATGTTCCCTATACAATAGTTCAGATCTTCTAGTTTCGAGGAAAATTCTTAGGTTTAGGTTTCCACGGAATGCATCTCGGTGAAGCCGATTTTTGAAACTCGGAATGACCGATTTGGCTTCTGGCCATTGCACTGCGTAATTCGGTTTAACCGAGTTGTGCCAATCGGAACGACCGAAAAGTAGTTTCAGTGAAACCCTAAGTTTTCGGTAGGACCGAAACCCATTTCGGTCTGACCGAAAGTGGTGTGTAGGTTTCTGTTGAGTACTTCGGTTGCACCGAAACTTGAAATCGGTTTGACCGAAATACATTCTGTGAAAACTCAAAACTAAGTTTTGAACTCATTTTTTTGCAAAAACCTCTGCAGTTGTGATAACTCTTCTACTCTGCCTATACCTTATCTTTTCACAGGTTTTTCAGCCATGTCAGATGTCAGTGACAGCCAAAACAGGTCTGAATCACCGTTTGCTGAAATTCCATAGGCAGATACAAGTCCTGCGAGCAGCTCTAGTGATGATGGTGAGAGGAGCACCCCTAGTGGTTTGCCTCCTGCAGCCACCAGAACCAGGAAGAAGAGAACTTCTGATGATGAGGACTCTGACTTTGTTGCTGAGGAAGTTACCTCCAAGCCCAAAAGGAATGTGGTTGCCAAAGAGCACCAAGGGCAGCAGCCAAGGAAAGGCACAAGCAAAGTGAAGCAGTCAGCAGTTGCTAAGAAGCTCAACTTGGAAGAGCCTGCTCCAAGCAAGGTAAAGAAGACTTCCAAAAGGAAGAGGGTAGTATATGCTGAACCTCAGGATGATGCTGCAGAAGAAGAAGAAGAAGAAGCACCCCAGCCTCCTCCTCAGAAAGCTAAGTTCATGGGTGATGCTATTCGGGCTCAAGCCTCCTCTAAGCCCAAGAAGCCTGCTCCAGTCAAGGCAGCTCCAGCCAAGCCCAAGAGGACAACCAGAAGCATTCCAGCTTCTGAGAAGAACAAAGGTGAGATGCCACCGTCTGAATCAGATAAAGAGCATGTGTTGCTTAAGCTCCGTCCCAAGTTGCCACTCCACAATGATGCTCATCCTCAAGCTGAGGACATGAAGGCAAGGAAGGACAAAGGTCTCAGGCTATGGAGACAGTCTGATCCATATGCTGTAAGGAGAAGGACTGCTGTGGACCCCAGATTCCACACCAGAGAGCAGCAGGATTTCTATGAGACCGTGCTAATGGATAAGAAGCCCATTGTTGCTGACACCAGGT
The DNA here is from genome assembly GCA_902687465.1 of Secale cereale. Lineage (NCBI taxonomy): Eukaryota > Viridiplantae > Streptophyta > Magnoliopsida > Poales > Poaceae > Secale > Secale cereale. Next base: position 48,872,480 of record LR738709.1, on the reverse strand, counting down.
ATGTTGACTGGAAGTACATTGACAGTGAAGAGCACCGGGACTTCTTTCCCCACGTGCATGAGAGCTTTACTGCATGTGGAGTTGCTGATTTTGTGGGTCAAGAGCTGACAGCATGGAATGACGAGATGATCATGCAGTTCTATGCCACAGCCCACTTCTATCCTGATGGCAAGATCACCTGGATGACTGAAGGTCAAAGGTTTTCTTCGACTGTTGAAGAATGGGCAGAACTTCTGAACGCTCCAGTGCAGAGAGAGGACGACATTGATGTCTATGGGATTCCTAAGAAGAGTCATGATTCCATGAAGAATATGTACAAGGAGATCCCAGCTGCTGATTTGGAAGGATGGAAGCTTGGCTCAGTGTACTATCTCCAGGCAGGTCTGACCACCACTAACACTATTCTGAGGCATACATTGATGCCTAAGTCTGGAGACCACCGGATGATACGAGGCTATTCTATCAACATGCTGCACATTCTCGATGAGAAGGCACCTTTTAAGGTGATGGACTTGATGGTAGAGACCATTAAGAGGACTGCAGCTGACCAGAAGAGGTCGTGTGGGTTGCACCGCAGATACAGATGCTCATCAACGCCAAGTTTGGCACGGGCAAATTCATGTTGGATAGGAAGCACTTGCCACTACAGCCAGAGCATGAGGACAACGTAGTTGTGATGGATGAAGAGGATCCAACCTCAGTTGAAGGACAAGCCAAAATCGAAGCTGCGAAGAAAGCCAAAGCTGACAAAGAGGCAGCAGCAGCAGCTAAGCCAAAGAGCTTTGGAGAACAAATTCTTGAAGCTACCCAAAGGATTGAACAACGCCTGGCCAGCATTGAGCAATCTCAGGAGAGCCTTGAGAGGATTGTCGAGGACAAGATCCACGCTCTGGATGTGAAGCTGACTGAGATTCAGGTGTCTGTCAACAAGCTTGAGGTAGACATGGAGGAGACAAGGCAGGAGAGAGCAGAGCTTATGCAGGATGATCTAGTCCAGGACTCTCATCGCCAGACTGCTCAGGTTCCCAGAGGATCCAGATCTGCAGCTATCCCAGTGACTGACTCCAGGGCTACCACTTCAGCACCAGCCACAGCTCCAGCAGTTCCTCCAGCTCCAGCATCCACTCCTCCACCACAGACTTCAGCAGAAGTCTTCGCCGATGCAGCTATCTCTACACCGACATCTACCCAGACGGGAGCCGCCAGCAGAGCCCGCAGTGACGTTTAGCTCTATACCTTTTCGAACTTTTTGGTAACTTGTTGCCAAAGGGGGAGAAATTGTTATAGATCATAGGGCTTCGAGAGAGAGAGTGCTCTTTCGTCTTTCGTTCTTTTGCCGGTTTTTTCTTTGTGATACATTGGTTTCTTTTGGTTCCTGAAACTTTAAGTGTGCTTGCTACTACGTTTGATGCTACCTTAATGAGTGCTATTGCTTATCATATGCTATTCCTTATTGTATGGCTATTTACTCTTGTCTTGGTGATTTAGTGCATGTTACTCATTCTTATCATTTTGTGCGCTCCACCAAGATGTATGTGACATGGAAGAGTGACCCATAATCCTAATCGATTGTGCATTTGCATTCAAACGCAAATTTTAAATAATGCACAAATTTAGGGGGAGCTCTTGTTTATCACATACTTCTCAAAGCGACGATATTATTCATTGATTATATCCTTTGTCGAAGCTTTGATCTATATGTTGTCATCAATTACCAAAAAGGGGGAGATTGAAAGTGCAACTAATCCCCGGGTGGTTTTGGTAATTAATAACAACATATATATCATTGAACTAATATTTACTTGAGAATCATTTCAGAAAAGTTCGATGATATGGGTATGGAAATGTCTGAAGAAGTGGACCCCTCAAAATGCTAAGACAAGCATTGGCAAAAGCTCAAGACTCCATTTTTGGTTTAGTGATCAAAGATCACATTGAGTCCATAGGAAAAGCCAATACTATTAAAAGGGGATGAGGTTGTGTTAATGTTCTTGTTGCTCAAGTGCTTGGTGATCTAGCTCCCTCAACTATCAGCACTCTTCACTTTTCAACACACTCATAAGTAATCTCGGACAAACCGATTCTGCAAACTCAGTCCCACCGAGATGAACCACTTCAGTTATTTCCCCAAACCCTAATTTCTCGGTCCATCCGATTCTGAGTTTCGGTCTCACCGAAAATGGACTGCCAACCTTCTGTAACCAATTGACAGCATTTCGGAATATCCGAGTTGTTGTTTTCGGTCACACCGAGATGGCAAACCCTAACCTTTGACTCACTTCGGACACACCGAGATGGTATTTTCGGTCCCACCGAAAATCCCAACGTTCACTATGTTTGAACTTTCGGTCTGACCGAGTTTTCACTTCGGTCTCACCGAGATTGGTCAAATGTGTGTGTAACGGTTGGATTTTGTGTGGAGGCTATATATACCCCTCCACCCCCTCTTCATTCGAGAAGAGAGCCATCAGAAAGTACCACCACTTCTATCATACACTTTCTGAGAAGTGAACCACCTACCCTTGTGTTGAGATCAAGCCATTCCATTCCTACCATATGAAACTTGATTTCTAGCCTTCCCAAGTTGCTTTCCACTCAAACCTTTCTTCCACCACAGCCATATCAGTGAGGAGAGTTGAGTGTTGGGGAGATTATCATTTGAAGCACAAGAGCAAGGAGTTCATCACCATCAACACCGTCTATTACCTTTTGGGGGGTGGTGCCTCCTAGATTGGTTAGGTGTCGCTTGGGAGCCTCCGTCTTTGAGATGTGGAGTTGAACCAAGAAGTTTGTAAGTTCAAGGAGATCGCCTACTTCGTGAAGATCTACCCCGAGTAAGGCTAGTCCTCCGTGGGCGTAGGCCGTGATGGAATAGACAAGGTTGCTTCTTCGTGGACCCTTCGTGGGTGGAGCCCTCCGTGGACTCGCGCAGTCGTTACCCTCCGTGGGTTGAAGTCTCCATCAACGTGGATGTACGATAGCACCACCTATCGGAACCACGACAAAAATCTTCGTGTCACCAAACTGCGTTTGATCTTCTCCACCTCTCTTTTACATGTGCAATTTACTTTCCGCTGCATATACTCTAGAATTGCATGTGTAGGGTGATACTTGAATTGATCTTAATTGTGAAACTGCCAAAAACATTGCATGATCTAAAGGCAGATTTTTTATATTGTCAAGCAGTCTAATCACCCCCCCCCCTCTAGACCTACTTTCGATCCTACAAAGGGATATGAACAAAGACTACTAATCATATGGAATTAACCATAATGCAAGCAGGCAAGAATTTCAAGAGAGTCAGGCTGCATAGGGTTTTCGAAAGATCGAAAAGTATTCCGAAGAATTTTGTGAGACACATGAACAATTGAGAAAAACGGATCCTCGATAAATGTGAGGAAATAAACGTAAGGGTTTTCATGTGAAATAAAACTGCAAGACAGTAAAATCAAAGGATTCTCGGGAAAACGGAGAATATTTCGAGGCATCTTGTAACGACAAGAGCGACGAGGAATGATCATAAGAATGAAAAGTGCATGCAGATATCCGTAGGGATATATCGGTGGCAGATAATTACAAAGGCGATGAGCACAAGTTCTCGGGTTAACAGCGGAGAGTATCTTCAGGGTCTTATGGTGCAGCGGACGATCATCGATCATAAGGTGCTCTCCGGGTGAAAGTGATAACGAGATCCTAATGTTAGATTTAGCAAAATTCATTTATCCCGAATAGAAGAAAGATAAGAGTCCCAGAGTATAGACGAGGAGTAAAAGATCCTAATACCACCCAATGGTGCTGTGGGCCCGTAAGCCACACATCAAGTTAGTAAATTTATTTTCAAAGACTAGACTCAACTTCGGCCAAGGAGTTGGAAAGGGGGATTCCTACAGGCAGTCAGCTCTGATACCAACTTGTGATGCCCCCGATTTGACCGTACACTAATCATGCACGCAAATGTGTACGACCAAGGTCAGGGACTCACTGGAAGATATCACAACACAACTCTAGACACAAATTAAAATAATACAAGCTTTATATTACAAGCCAGGGGCCTCGAGAGCTCGAATACACAAGAGTCAGCGGAAGCAATAATATCTGAGTACAGACATAAGTTAAACAAGTCTGCCTTAAGAAGGCTAGCACAAATATGGCAACGATCGAAAAGGCAAGGCCTCCTGCCTGGGACCTCCTAACTACTCCTCGAAGCCGAACTTCACGTAGAAACATCCTCGGGATCTTCTGGGTCCGGGACTCCACCATATGGTTGCGTCATCCGAGAAGAAGGGACAAAAGGGGAAAAGGGGGAGAAAAGCAACCGTGAGTACTCATCCAAAGTACTCGCAAGCAAGGATCTACACTACATATGCAAAGTTATATGTGTAAAGGGGTAATATATGTGGACTGAACTGCAGGATGCCAGAATAAGAGGGGGATAGCTAATCATATCGAAGACTACGCTTCAATCAGCCTCCATCTTGCAGCAGTAGAAGAGAGTAGATGGAAAAGTAACAAGTATCAAAGCTTCTGGCAGCCTCCGTCTTGAGTAGCTGAAGAGTTCACCAAGTAACATCGTATAACATAATCCTACTCGACGATCCTCCCGCACATCACCCTGTGAGAGAGCAACCACCGAGTTATATCTGGCACTTGTAAGGGTGTGTATTATTAAGTATCCGGTTCTAGTTGTCATGAGGTCGGAATACAACTCCGGGTCGTCCTTTTACCGAGGGACACGGCTATTCGAATAGATTAACTTCCCTGCAGGGGTGCACCACATAACCCAGCACACTTGATCCCATTTGGCCGGACACACTTTCCAGGGTCATGCCCGGCCTCGGAAGATCAACACGTCGCAGCCCTACCTAAGCACAGCAGAGAGGTCAGCACGCCGGTCTAAGTCCTAGGCGTGTAGGGGTCCGGGCCCATCGCCCAACGCACACCTGCACGTTGTGTATGCGGCCGGTGAGCAGACCTAGCAACCTCCATTTCTAAGGAAGTTGCGTTACGCGGTCCAACCCGGCGAGCGCCGCTCAGTCGCTGACGTCAAGAAGGCTTCGGCTGATACCACGACGTCGAGTACCCATAACTATTCCCACGTAGCTGGTTAGTGCGTATAGGCCAACGGCCAGACTCAGATCAAATATCCAAACTCATTAAGCGTGTTATTATGAAATAACCGCGGACAACGACCAGGGCCAGGCCACCTCTCCACTGGGTGTCACAACATGCCCTGTCGCTCCGCCTCAAAGATCCACTCGGAGGGGCGTCAGGAACTCAGGCCCACCACTACCTGGATGGAGACACCTGTCCTTTCAGCCCCCACATCGAATCACTTGCGGGTACTCAATGAGCCGACCCGACTTTAGTCACATCATGTGTCATGTAAAGTATGTATATAGTATATACCCGTGATCACCACCCGAGGTGATCACGACCCGATAGTATAGCATGGCAGACGGACAAGGATGTGGGGCCACTGGTGGAATACTAGCATCCTATACTAAGCATTAGGATAACAGGTAAAGGTATCAACAGTTGTAGCAACAATGACAGGCTATGCAACAGAATAGGAGTAACCGAACAGTAACATGCTACACTACTCTAATGCAAGCAGTAGAGAGAAGAATAGGCGATATCTGGTGATCAAAGGGGGGCTTGCCTGGAAGCTCTGCAGACGAAAGGAATCTTGGGAAGCGTAGTCGTAGTCGAACACCGAAGCATCAATGGTCTCGGGGTCTATCACAGTATCGGAGTCTACCGAAAATAAGCAACGAAGGGGGAAACAAATAAATAACAGACCAAACAATAGCATCACAAAGCATAACATGGCAAAAGGCGGTGCTACGTGTGACCTAACGCGGTGCTCGGTGATACAGGCGAAGAGGAATAACATCCGGGAAAGTATTCCGGGTGTTAGGCATTTTTGGGCAGATGAAACGGAGGGGAAAGTTGCACGTTCGGTATGATAGAGATGTGTGGCCGACAAACGGACCGCGTATTCGGATTCGTCTCGTCGTTCTGAGCAACTTTCATGTACAATGTATTTTCATCCGAGTTACGGTTTAAAAGATATGATTTTCTAAAGTTTTTATTAATTTCTGGAATTTAATATTAATTAAATTAATTTTAAAAAGGATTTATGACATCAGCATGACATCATGCTGACGTCAACATGGTTGACTGGTCAACCTGACCAGTGGGTCCCACTAGTCAGTGACACAGTAATAATTAGCTCTATATGTAATTAACTAATCCTGATTAGTTTAACTAATTAAAGTTAATTAGATTAATCACAATTAATTAGGTTAATCTTAACATTATTTAATTTAGTTAATTATCCATTAGGTTAATTAAAGACATGATTAATTAGATTAATTATCTAGTTAATTAATCAATTAATTAATATTATTAATTATTTATATTTATTTATCTATTTTAACACAGTTTTTTAATTCCTTTTATTTAAATTTTCGTTCTGGGGCGTGGGCCCCGTCTGTCATAGACCTGGGGCCCTTAACGATTACGGGCGTCCGGGATAACGGGCGTGGGGTACCGGGGCGGAGCGGACCCGGGCAGCCAGCCGCGAGGGTCCGGCCGTGGTTAGGTCGGCCGGAGCGGCGCCCAGCAGCGCCCGAAGGCGGCGCGAGCGGGCGGAGGGAAGCGAGCGAGCGGGCGGCGGGAGGCGCGTGAGGACGGTCGCCGGCGAGGGGAGCAAGGCGCGCGGCTACGGGTGGCGCCGTCGTGGCCGGGGCGTGCCCGGGTGCGCGCGGGCGCGGCGATGCGGGGGGGAGGGAGGGCGAGCGAAAGGG
>LR738709.1:48838189-48865565 GCA_902687465.1 Secale cereale | reverse complement strand
TGGGGGGCAGGGTAGGAGTGGCCGGCGGCGTAGGGGGGGGGGCGTGGCGATGGGCCGGCGAGCTCCTGGGTCGGCAGCGGAGGTGATGGTGGCGATCCGGGCGGCGACGGCGTCGAGCGTCGAGACGTGGTCGTGGGCGCGTCGGGCGTAGGACGGCGCGGGCGCGCGGCGAAGGGGGAGTCCGGCGACGGGGTCGGGGCGCTGGCGATCTGGGGCGCTGGGGTCGGGGCAGTTGCCCGATCCAGATGGGGAGAGGAGGAAGAGGCGACGGGGTGAGGGGGAGTGGGGGTCGGGTTAGGTTTAGGTTGGGGCGGGGAGGCCATATAGGCCGAGCGGGGTCCGCTCGGCCGGCCTATTGGGCTGAGTGGCCAGTAGGGCCGCGGCCTAGTAGGTGGGGGGTGCTTTTTTTATTTTTTATTTTGTTTTACTTTCCTATTGTTTATTTTTTTCTTTCTACTTATTTTATTTTCTAGTGTATTTAGTTTTACTAAATATAAGTCGACCCCTAAATTGATGTTACAATTTAGTTCGGTATCTCAAAAGTTTGGTGTTATAATAAAATACTTTGCACTATTTTATTATTTAAAATGCATTTGAATATTTGTTCCTGTCACATATTATATTTGTTTAGTGCATTTAAGTACATTAGAAAAAGTGTTGTTTCTCTATCATTATTACTTATGATTTATCTTTTACGTAGACAACATTTTAGTTTTAGTATTTGAAAACTTTTATTATTTGACTTTAATTCAAATTTAGATTTGAACCGGTTTTGCACTAACGCGAGATTACCAACAGTAATCGAGGTGATGTGACATCATAAGTAGGGGATTACTGTAGCTTGATTACCCGGGCGTCACATATATACATAGGATACAACAGAGCTCATGCTCAAGTATAGTAGGGCCGCAGGAGAGCGATGTTCCATGGCCTTTTTGTCTCTTCTTCTGATGTCCGTGAGTCTTTGTGCTCTCGAACGTCCACCAGGTAATATGAACCGTTGTGTAGATTCTTGCTGACCACAAAGGGCCCTTCCCAAGGCGGGGATAGTTTGTGCATGTCTGTTTGATCTTGGATGAGCCAGAGCACCAAATCTCCCTCCTGGAACGTCCTGGTTTTGATCCGGCGGCTGTGATATCTGCGCAAATCTTGTTGATAAATCGCGGACCGTGCTGCTGCTATGTCACGCTCTTCATCCAGCCGGTCCAAACTGTCCTGTCTTGCCTGCTCATTGGCCATTTCAACATAAGCCGTCACCCGTGGTGAATCATGACGGATATCACTTGGAAGGACCGCTTCAGCACCATACACCATGAAGAAAGGTGTATAACCTGTGGACCGGTTCGGCGTAGTATTGATGCTCCAGAGGACAGAAGGTAACTCCTCAACCCAGCACCCTGGTGTTCTTTGCAGGGGAGTCATAAGCCGGGGCTTGATACCTCGCAAGATCTCCTGATTAGCCCTTTCAGCTTGACTATTGGATTGAGGGTGAGCTACAGAAGATATATCTAGGCGAATATGCTCCCGTTGACAAAACTCTTCCATCTCTCCTTTGGATAAATTGGTGCCGTTGTCTGTGATGATGCTGTGCGGAAAGCCAAACCGGAAAATTACCTTTTTGATGAATTTAACCGCTGTTGCTGCATCACACTTACTCACAGGCTCTGCCTTAATCCATTTTGTGAACTTATCCACAGCCACCAGCAGATGAGTTTTTTTATCTTGGGATCTTTTGAAAGGTCCAACCATATCGAGCCCCCAAGTCGCAAACGGCCAAGTAATCGGTATCATCCGGAGCTCCTGTGCCGGAACAAGAGCACGTCGTGAATTTTTTTGACAAGCATCACACTTTCGGACTAGATCTGCCGCATCAGCATGTGCTGTGAGCCAATAGAAACCATGTCGAAAAGCTTTAGCCACCAAGGATTTTGAACCGGCATGATGACCACAATCCCCTTCATGGATCTCACGAAGGATATCACAACCTTCCTTAGATGACACACACGCTGAAACGCTCTAGAAACACTGCGATGGTGAAGTTCTCCGTTTGCAATCGTCATGGATTTGGAGCGCCGGATTATCTGTCTTCCTTTGATCTCGTCGTCCGGTAACTCCCCACGGCTTAGATATGTCCAATCCGGAAAAACATGAAGTGCTACAACTAGCTGTGCCTCCGGATCAGGAACGGCCAGATCTTCCTCCGATGGTACCTGAACTGATGGACTGTGCAGCTCATCCAAAAAAGTATTCGGTGGTACCGGTTTACGTTGAGTACCCAGCCGGCTTAGAGCATCGACTGCTTCATTCCTTCGCCGGTCTATGTGATCCACCTGATACCCTTTGAAATATCCTGTGACTGCTTCAACTTCTCGTCTGTAAGCTGCCATGAGAGGGTCTCTTGAATCCCACTTGCCGGATACTTGCTGTGCCACTAAATCTGAATCGCCAAAACACTTGACCCGGCTCAAGTTCATCTCCTTAGCCATCCGTAAGCCATGAAGCAATGCTTTATACTCTGCCGCATTATTAGTACAAGGAAACAGTAAACGGAGGACATAACAAAACTTTTCCCCTCGCGGGGAAGTTAAAACAACTCCAGCCCCCGAGCCTTCTAACTGCCTTGAACCGTCAAAGTGAATCGTCCAGTATGTAAGATCCGGCTTCTCCTCTGGTGCTTGCAGTTCTATCCAATCATTGATGAAATCTACCAATGCTTGGGATTTGATAGCGGTGCGTGGCACATACTTCAATCTGTGTGGGCTAAGCTCAATGGCCCACTTCGCCACTCTGCCAGTAGCTTCCCTGTTCTGGATTATATCCCCCAATGGTGCCAAACTGACGACAGTTATTGGGTGGCCTTGGAAATAATGCTTCAACTTCCGATTTGCCATGAACACACCGTATACCAGCTTCTGCCAATGTGGGTACCTTTGCTTGGATTCAATGAGAACATCACTGACATAATAGACTGGACGTTGAACCAGATATTCCTTTCCTGCCTCCTTGCGCTCAACCACGATTGCCACGCTTACTGCCCGTGCGTTGGCAGCGACGTATAACAGCAATGGCTCATTATCAACAGGGGCAGCAAGGACCGGCGGCTCTGCCAGTTGCCGCTTCAAATCCTCAAACACAGCGTTTGCCTCATCACTCCATATAAACCGGTCTGTCTTTTTCAGCATCTGATAAAGCGGAATTGCCTTCTCTCCCAGACGGCTGATGAACCGGCTCAACGCTGTGATCCGGCCAGCGACACGCTGAACATCATTGATGCAAGCCGTTTTAGTCAAAGACGTGATTGCCTTGATCTTCTCCGGATTGGCTTCTATTCCTCTGTTTGACACCAAGAATCCGAGGAGCTTGCCCGCTGGAACACCGAAAGCACACTTCTCTGGATTAAGCATCATTTTATAGGCTCGAAGGTTGTCAAAGGTCTCCTTGAGGTCCTCTATCAGCATCTCCTCCTTCCTTGATTTCACCACAATATCATCCACATAAGCATGAACATTCCTCCCTATCAGCCCCTTAAGACAATTCTGTACACAACGCTGGTAAGTTGCTTGGGCACTCTTGAGCCCAAAAGGCATAGACACATAGCAAAAAGCACCAAAAGGGGTTATGAAGGCCGTCTTCTCCAGATCTTTAACTGCCATCTTGATCTGGTGATACCCTGAATATGCATCCAAAAAACTTAGCCGCTCACATCCCGCCGTAGCATCAATGATCTGATCAATACGGGGGAGAGCAAAAGGATCGGTTGGACAAGCTTTGTTTAGGTCTGTGTAATCCACACACATTCTCCACTTTCCATTTTTCTTTAATACCAGCACCGGATTAGCCAACCACTCCGGGTGAAAAACTTTGATTATGAACCCTGCGGCCAAAAGCCTGGCCACTTCTTCTCCTATACCCTTGCGTCTTTCTTCGTTGAAGCGGCGCAGATACTGCTTGACCGGTTTAAACTTCGGATCAATGTTAAGACTGTGCTCAGCGAGTTCCCTCGGTATACCTGGCATGTCAGAGGGCTTCCATGCAAAGATATTCCGGTTCTCACGGATGAACTCGATGAGCGTGCCTTCCTATTTAGGATCAAGGTTAGCGCTGATAGTGAACTGCTTGGATGAATCGCTTGGCACAAAGTCAACTTGCTTGGTCTCTGATACGTCCAAAACGTATCTATAATTTCTGCTTGCTCCATGCCACTTTTGGGTGATATTGCTATGATATTTATACACTTCCATACACTTTTGATCATATTTGGACTAATCTACTAATCCAGTGCACCCCAGTGCCAGTTTCTGTTTTCGGCTGTTTTTGTATTTCAGGTTTTCACATTACGAGAACTGTCAGGAAAAATCCAGAAAAAATATATAAAAAATCAGCGTTCCAGAACCTACCTTGCGCCCGAAGTATAGCCGGGGGGGGCACCAGGGCCCCAGGCGCCCTGGCGGCGCCCCCCCCCCTGGGCCGCGCCGGGGGGGCGCCTGGGCCCCCCGAGCCCTGTCTGGTGCCCCCCTTTGGCATATATTTAGAGCGTCCTTCGAAACCCTCGGGACGGGAACTCTTTTTCGCGATCTCATCTCTGTTCCGCTGCCACCGCCGCTTCCAAGATCGGGAGCACCAGGAGAACTCTTCCCGGCACCCTGCTGGAGGGGAGGATCACCATCGGGAGCCTCTCCACCACCATGGACGCCTCCCGGATGAGTTGTGAGTAGTCTCCCTTGGACCATGAGTCCATGACCAGTAGCTATGTGATGTTCTCCTCCCGTTCTTGTGCTTCACTAATTAGTCCTCGTGAGCTGCCCTACATGATCGAGGCACATATGTAATCCTTATGCTGTTGCTATGATGAGTTTGCTGGGATCCGATGGATTATGAGATTATGTTCAGATTGTGATTGAGTAATATATTTGATCTACCTCTTTTATATTTATGTTCATAAGTAATTCTGGCATGTTCTCCGTTGTTATTTATTGCTTTGGCCAAGTAATACGTAGTGACTCCAAGAGGGAACGTTATGCTTGATTTTGGGTTCATGCCCCTCGATGACTAGCTTGAGTGACAGAAACATGAGTCTAGGGGATGTGCTGTTGCCACAAGGGGGAAAACAACGGTGCTTGTGCCCGCGGGTGCAAGGATTGTTTACTTTACGCAAAGTTCTTTTAATGCAGTTGTCTGTTGCATTGAGTTTACACTATGGGTGGGACTCGCAACTTAATACCAGCGAGATGTTCTGGATAGATATCTCAAGGTGGATGATTAGTAGTAGATATTGATGGATTTCGGTCTACTTACTTTGGCGTACCGCCCATGCTTTGAACCACAACCTTTCTTGCAATGTAGTCAGCATTGGTTTGCGTTCGTGGTCCTGTCAATTGCACAACTGTAATTCGTTTACCTCACATAGTTGTTTTATCGTCTTTTGGGAGAGAGACATCACTAGTGAACATCATGAGACTCCGGTCCATATTACCATCATTGATCACATCCGCTATTTACTTTTCGCTATTATTTACTATTGCAAACATTATCCATCACTACTATCATTTGCGTTTAATCCTTTTTGAACTACAAGGCCGGAGGGATTGACAACCTCTCTGTACTCGTTGGGAGCAAAGTTATTTGTATCTGTGTGCAGGTCCACGTTGATTGCTAATATCTGGCGCCGTTAGCAGTTGACACCTACTTGTTGAACCTAGGAGTCTCTGGGGATTCGATCCTTGGCATCTTTGCCAAGGGAAAAACTTCCGCAACACTGCATCTCACGCCTTCCACTTGGGGTAACCAACGAGGGGTTAGAGGCCCATCAAGGAGTTTTTCTGGCGCCGTTGCCGGGGACTCCACTCTTCAGGATAGGGGAGTTGCATGCTATCTTTTACCTTTGCTTTTTAGTCTTGTTAGTTTACCTTTCAGTTTTTTGCTTTAGTACCTTTTATCGAAAATCACAAAAATAGTTATCTTGCTTGCTTGCTACTATGGGTTCCACCGAGAACACCAAGTTGTGTGACTTCACTAGGCACAACAACGATGACTTTATCAGCACACCTATCACTACACCTGCCACTTCAGCACCTTCATATGAAATTAAACCTGCTTTACTGAACTTAGTCATGAAAGATCAATTCTCCGGTGCTGGAGATGATGCTGCTTTACACTTAAACAACTTTGTTGAACTTTGTGATATGCAAAAGTACCAAGAAATAGATGGTAATATTGTTAAGCTCAAGCTTTTTCCTTTCTCCTTGAGAGGAGGAGCTAAAATATGGTTTCAGTCTTTGCCTAGAAATAGCATAGATTCATGGGACAAGTGCAAATATGCTTTTATCGGAAAATACTATCCACCTACTAAAATTATCCAACTTAGAAGTAACATAATTAATTTTAAACAATTGGATAATGAACACGTTGCCCAAGCTTGGGAACGTATGAAATCTCTTATCAAGAACTGCCCTACTCATGGTTCGACTACTTGGATGGTTATCCAAACTTTTTATGCAGGCTTGAACTTTACCTCGCGGAACTTGTTAGATTCGGCCGTGGGAGGAACTTTTATGTCAACTACACTTGGTGCTGCCACAAAGCTTCTCAATGAGATGATGACCAACTATTCCCAATGGCACACCGAACGCGCTCCAACAGGTAGGAAGGTAAACTCTGTCGAGGAGATTTCCTCCTTAAATGAAAAAGTTGACTTGATCATGTCTCTACTTTCGAAGCAATCTTCTGTTGATCCTCGCGATGTTCCTTTAAATTCTTTGATTGCTCAAGAACAAGTAGATGTGAACTTTATCTCTAGAAACAATTTTAACAACAATGCTTATAGGAGTAACTTTGGTAGCAATCCTAGACCGTTCCCCTCTAATTCCTATGGGAACAACAATGCTTATCCTATCACCAAGAACTCCATCCAAAAAGATAGAGATTTGCCTGGCTATGAGAAACTGCTAGAAATAGAGAAGGCCACTAAGAATTACATGCACACCCAATATGAACAAAACAAAACCTTCTCGAGGCAATTAAATGAGCATACTGCTATTTTGCAAGACATTAGTAGACGATTAGAGAACATAAATATTGAGATTTCTAACCTCCAGACTAGACTCACTATCACTGAGACCCAAGTTTCCAATATGTCCCACACACAAGACACTTTGATAAACCAAATGGCAGCTAAACCCGAAGTGGTTGCATCCCTAAGGGAGGAAGAAGATAGAATTAAGAGCCTTCCTACCCACCACACTGTTGCTACTATCCAAGTTGTTGAGGATATCCAAACTCTTAGCACCCAATGTACTCCTGGTCCCGATGGACCTATTAATGGTGATGCTATGACTATAGAAACTACCAAACATGTGAACCTAAAGGACACCACTACCACTCTACTTGATGCTCGTGACCTTGATTTTGATAATTGCACTCTTACCGAAGTTATTGATTTCCTTCACAAGATGTCTAGAGACCCCCGCACTAGCACGCTTAACCTTGCCTTCACAGAGCATATCACTAATGCTCTCATCAAAGCTAGGGAGGAGAAACTTAGAGTAGAAGCCTCCATACCTAGAAAGCTAGAAGATGGTTGGGATCCTATGATAAAAATTAAATTGAATCACTTCTCTTGCTATGCATTATGTGATGTTGGAGCTAGTACCTCTGTTATGCCCAAAAGAATATATGATATGCTTAAATTGAAACCTTATGATTCTTGCTCTTTTGGTGTTCGTCTCGTTGATTCTTCCATAAAGAAACCTTTGGGGAGGATCGACGATATTCTTATCGTTGTCAATGATAATTATGTTCCCGTTGATTTTACTATTGTGGATATTCAATGTGATCCTTCATGTCCAATTATTTTGGGACGTCCCTTTTTACGCACCGTTGGTGCTATCATTGACATGAAAGAGGGTAATATAAAATTTCAGTTTCCTCTCAAGAAAGGGATGGAACACTTCCCTCAAAAGAAGATCAAGTTACCTTTTGAGTCCGTTGTACGGGCTAGCTATTCTTTTACTCTTGATAAAACTTGATCTATATGCATTATGCCTAGCTTAAAGGCATAAAAGAAAGCGCTTTTGGGAGGCAGCCCACATGAATAAATTTTTATATTTTGCTTTTGTTGTGTCTTGATGTTTTTTACTACTGTACCATCATCATTGTATCTTTGCTTTTCATATTTGTGCCAAGTATAGCCTCTGATTGCTAGAAAGTTCAAAAGTTGTGAGGTGCTGTCCAGGAAACAGATTCTGTCCTTGGATAGAAAAATTCGTATAAAATCACCAGATCATCTTTTTGGTCTTAATTTTTTCGACAGGGTTCTCTATATAATTGTCTTTCATGCGTCTGTTCTGAGTTTTTTTATTTGAGTTGCAGAAGTGCCCCGAACAAATCAATTACTACCTGCTATTCTGTTTTTCACAGATTCTGTCCTGTTTTGCCTTTCTTTCATTTTGCAAATCAAGAGCTTGCTTTTTCTTTGCAAAAACCTTTTGGCAATCTTGAGAAACAGTAGAACTTCAAGAATATCCTTATTTCCAGCAATGTATAATAATTTTATTAAGGGTACTAACCTCGCTAATCAGATTATGATGAGTTATGTATGAAGGGAGTTTTCAAGTGTGTGAGGGAAGATGATAAAAAGATTCAGGAGTGTCAAGCGCTCAAGCTTGGGGATTCCCCCGTGCACCCCCAAGAAATATTCAAGGAGACTCAAGCGTCTAAGCTTGGGGATGCCCCCGTGCATCCCCTTCTCCATCAACATTATCAGTTCGTCTTTCGTTCCACTATATTTTAATCACTTCATGTGTTAAGTGCTATGCTTGGAGCGTCTTGCTTTTAGTTTCCTTTTTAGTTTTCCATAACGAGTCGGAACTCAGCTTTCTTTATGTGGGAGAGAAACACGCTCCACTTCTACCTAGAACATAACATAGAATTTTCATGTCTATCTTTGCTGTGTGTGTTCTTTGTCTTTTAATAGCTACTATTATGTTCAGCTCTTAGTATTCATGCTTATCTTTTCAAAGAGCTTTTGTTTAGTTGGTTGCTTGAACTCACTTTAATTATCATGCTTATCTAATTAAGAGAGTTTGCTTCCGTTGCATTGGTTGATATGTCTATGATAAAGATGCTACGTGCATGATGGCGCTTAGTAGTTCAGGTTTTCTTATGGTTAGTCTCAAATAGCTGGGGGATTCCCAATGTGTTGTTGGAGTACCAACTTGATTTGTTTGCCTATGATGTGGTATGATTTAGTAATATCTTCCTTTGAGAATTTATTTTGATTGACTTGGCGTATGCTCACGCATATTTAAGACTGTAAAGAAAGTCTGTCAAGCCTTGATGATCTTTTATTTCTGAGTAGCGATATAACTTCCATGCCTGACTCAATATTGCTTTGTCGCTCTGCATGATTATGACCGTCATTGCTCTCTTAGTTGGTCGCTCTCAGTCTTTTGCTAACCTCCACCTGTACTAAGCGGACTGACTGCTTGTGCATCCACATCCTTTTAAACCAGTTATGCCATATGAGTCCACCATACCTACCTATATGAGGTATTTCACCGCCACTCCAAGTAATTTACATGTGATACCTTTAAAACCTTCAGTTTTTGCAATACATAGCTCATGGGAAAGTAGCTTAAAAACTATTGTGGTAAAGAATATGTTGCTTATGTATCTTATTTCTTATAAGTTGCTTGCTGAGCGGTAACCATGTTTCTGGGGACGCCATCAACTGTCACACTTTTGTTGAATATCATGTGAGTTGCTATGCATGTTCGTCTTGTCTGAAGTAAGGGTGATTTGCCATGGGTTGAATGAGTGTGCATATTGTTAGAGAAGAACATTGGGCCGCCAACCAAAGCCATGTATCATGGTGGAAGTTTTAGCTTGGACATTAATCCTCAATCTCTTATGAGAATATGCTTAAGCATTAAAGAGGAGTCCATCATCTATTTTCTATGTTGTCCCGGTATGGATGTCCTCAAGTTGAGATCTATCAAAAACGAGAAATCAAATGCGATTTATCTCCTTGGACCTTTGTACAGGTGGCATAGAGGTACCCCTTTGTGACACTTGGTTGAAACATATGTAATGCAATGATAACCCATGGAAATCCGAGCTAATTAGGACAAGGTGCGAGCACTATTGGTATTCGATGCATGAGGCTTGCAACTTATAGGATGTCTTATGCATGACACATATGAAGTACTACTACCATTGACAAAATTGCTTCTATATTTTCACAATAAAAAGCTCTAGCACATAATCATTCTTTTACTTTTATGTTGAGTCTCCACCTTCTTTTAAAAGCACCAACTACTGAGAGCATGATTGTCATTCTGAGTGTAATGTGCATTGTCGCAAAGTAGCATTGTCTTTTGCATGATTGTGATATCGTTTATTTTGAAATCATTGTATCTAGTCATCACTTAAACCTTGAAGGTGCCCCTGCATTTATGTTTTGCTTCACTAAAGGGGGCAAGCTAGATATCACTTTATCATATTTGCACACCATGTTCATTGCAAATCTTTTTGATGTTTCAGTTTCATGTTGTAAAACTTTCAGTCCTTTGTGATTTTCTCATGAGGCAACTTAATTACTATAGAATCATTGTCTCAGTAAGCTTTTATCATATGACTATAAAAAGTCCTATATGGTTAATAGCATGTCACCACAGAAATTATTCTTGTTATCATTTACCTACTCGAGGACGAGCAGGAATTAAGCTTGGGGATGTTGATACGTCCAGAACGTATCTATAATTTCTGCTTGCTCCATGCCACTTTTGGGTGATATTGCTATGATATTTATACACTTCCATACACTTTTGATCATATTTGGACTAACCTACTAATCCAGTGCACCCCAGTGCCAGTTTCTGTTTTCGGCTGTTTTTGTATTTCAGGTTATCACATTACGAGAACTGTCAGGAAAAATCCAGAAAAATTATATAAAAAATCAGCATTCCAGAACCTACCTTGCGCCCGAAGTACAGCCGGGGGGGTGGGCACCAGGGTCCCAGGCGCCCTGGCGGCGCGCCCCCCTGGGCCGCGCCGGGGGGGGGGGGGGCGCCTGGGCCCCCCGAGCCACGACTGGTGCCCCCCTTTGGTATATATTTAGAGCGTCCTTCGAAACCCTCGGGACGGGAACTCTTTTTCGCGATCTCATCTCTGTTTCGCCGCCGCCGCCGCTTCCAAGATCGGGAGCACCAGGAGAACTCTTCCCGGCACCCTGCCGGAGGGGAGGATCACCATCGGGAGCCTCTCCACCACTATGGACGCCTCCCGGATGAGTTGTGAGTAGTCTCCCTTGGACCATGAGTCCATGACCAGTAGCTATGTGATGTTCTCCTCCCGTTCTTGTGCTTCACTAATTAGTCCTCGTGAGCTGCCCTACATGATCGAGGCACATATGTAATCCTTATGTTGTTGCTATGATGAGTTTGCTGGGATCCGATGGATTATGAGATTATGTTCAGATTGTGATTGAGTAATATATTTGATCTACCTCTTTTATATTTATGTTCATAAGTAATTTTTGCATGTTCTCCGTTGTTATTTATTGCTTTGGCCAAGTAATACGTAGTGACTCCAAGAGGGAACGTTATGCTTGATTGTGGGTTCATGCCCCTCGATGACTAGCTTGAGTGACAGAAACATGAGTCTAGGGGATGTGCTGTTGCCACAAGGGGGAAAACAACGGTGCTTGTGCCCGCGGGTGCAAGGATTGTTTGCTTTATGCAAAGTTCTATTAATGCAGTTGTCTGTTGCATTGAGTTTACACTATGGGTGGGACTCGCAACTTAATACCAGCGAGATGTTCTGGATAGATATCTCAAGGTGGATGATTAGTAGATATTGATGGATTTCGGTCTACTTACTTTGCCGTACCGCCCATGCTTTGAACCTCAACCTTTCTTGCAATGTAGTCAGCATTGGTTTGCGTTCATGGTCCTGTCAATTGCCCAGCTGTAATTCGTTTACCTCACATAACTGTTTTATCGTCTTTTGGGAGAGAGACATCACTAGTGAACATCATGAGACTCCGGTCCATATTACCATCATTGATCACATCCGCTATTTACTTTTCGCTATTATTTACTATTGCAAACATTATCCATCACTACTATCATTTGCGTTTAATCCTTTGTGAACTACAAGGCCGGAGGGATTGACAACCTCTCTGTACTCGTTGGGAGCAAAGTTATTTGTATCTGTGTGCAGGTCCACGTTGATTGCTAATATCTGGCGCCGT
The DNA here is from genome assembly GCA_902687465.1 of Secale cereale. Taxonomy (NCBI): domain Eukaryota; kingdom Viridiplantae; phylum Streptophyta; class Magnoliopsida; order Poales; family Poaceae; genus Secale; species Secale cereale. The sequence goes on along the minus strand of LR738709.1, from coordinate 48,853,315 downwards.
TAGCAGTTGACACCTACTTGTTGAACCTAGGAGTCTCTGGGGATTCGATCCTTGGCATCTTTGCTAAGGGAAAAACTTCCACAACACTGCATCTCACACCTTCCACTTGGGGTAACCAACGATGGGTTAGAGGCCCATCAGTCTCCTCCGCAGACTTGAACTTCAATGTCGGATCATGCTCTGTAGTTGGCTTCTTCTACGGGGACATATCCGCCGGATCAACATTGTCTTTGTAAAACTTCAACTCCTCCGTAGCACATACTGCCTCCGCATAGGCAGCGTCTCCTTCTTCACACTCCAATGCAATCTTGCGACTTCCATGAACCGTGATGGTTCCTTTGTGACCCGGCATCTTGAGCTGTAGATAAACATAGCACGGCCTAGCCATAAACTTGGCGTAAACCGGTCTTCCAAACAGGGCATGATATGGGCTCCGGATCTTGACAACTTCAAAGATTACCATCTCCGATCTGGAATCCTGTTCATCTCCAAAGGTAACTTCTAGGTCAATTTTTCCAACTGGGTAAGCTGATTTACCTGGCACTACTCCATGAAACACCGTGTTTGACTGTCTTAGCTTCTTATCCATCAGCCCCATGCGGCGGAAAGTCTCATAATACAAGATATTGATGCTGCTGCCGCCGTCCATAAGAACCTTGGTGAATTTGTAGCCACCCACCTGTGGCGCTACCACTAAGGCTAACTGGCCCGGATTATCAACTCGCGGCGGGTGATCCTCTCTGCTCCACACAATGGGTTGCTCCGACCAACGCAGGAATTGTGGGGTTACCGGTTCAACCGCATGGACCGCCCGCTTTAAGATTTTTTGATCTCGCTTGCACAAACTCGTAGTGAACACATGATATTGCCCACTACTTAGCTCCTTCGGATTACTCTGATATCCGGATTGCTGCTGCTGTTGATGCTGCTGATTGCCTTGATTGTTGCTATTACCCTAGCCTTGCTGTTGGTTGTTCTGGCTATTGTAACCGCCCTGACCATACTGATGGTTGCCTTGGTTGTTGTAACCGCCCTGACCATACTGATGGTTGCCTTGGTTGTTATAACCATTGTTGTTGCCACGATATCCTGATCCGGAGCCGTTCCCCAGGTGACCCGGACCGTGGAACCCGGGGCATGAATGTCGGGGCCGGATTTCGGGAACACAATATTCCAGAAATTAACCCCTAGTGTCATCACCAGCCCAGGATTACTGTTACTGGTGGACACATCCTTGTTACAGATTACCAAGCATTTACAAGAATTTGATACAAGACCATAAAGGTCTACTGATACAACAATGACTCCGGTGGTGGATGAAGGAATTGGCTTGTGGATCTCCACATCGATGGGGCTCCATTCCCACAGGAACAGCTGACCCGGATAACTCCTATCCCGCGTGGCTGTACTCCTAGGCTTCGCACGGACGTCGCTGTGGTTCTCCCCGTAGAACTCCTAACCTGGCCAAGTAAATAGCCAGGGACAAGCCTGTGAGTACGTTTGAATGTACTCGCAAACATCATGGACAAATGATATAACAAATGCAGCAAACAATTATATGGTCATGATGAATTAAACTATATGCATATGCTCATGATAGACTTATATTAAATGCATGCTGACAGGAATTAAAACATGGCATGGTGAAAAATAGTTAGTGCAGAAAATAAATATTAGCATCAATAAAATATAAAAGAAATGCCGGTCGGATGTCAAGTGACACCACGGTCGGTCTTGAAAAGAAATGCCAGTCGGGTGTCCACAAGAGTAGTGGCGTGACAGAACCGCCTGAAACTCGAGGGACGCCACAAAAGGACTTAAAAATAAAGGCGAGTGTCCGGGGTAGTCCAGCCAGCCCCTGAGACACTCTGGAAAGTAAAAATAAGGGCAGAGGGTTAGTTCATAAGCATAATCTTCATCATAAATAAATTCATGAAAATACTAACTGCGACACGAATATCATGCAAACATAAACATGCTCAGGTTCATTAGTTTCCTCTAGAGACTGACACTAAGACCGACACTTGACCAACCCAGACTGTAGTCCTTAATCGCGGACACGGCTATTCGAATAGGTTTCAAACTCTGCAGAGGGTGTACTCTTTACCCACAAGTATAGGATTTCTTTAGTCAGTATCGTGACACTGACTAATTCCCATTATGGTCTTTGGGTTGAAAACACGCCTGACCAGCACACACCAGCTTAACTTTTCTGCTGCAAGGAATCACCCAAAACAACAGTTAAGTAAAACTCTAAGTGGGAAGGCTACAACCTCCAATAGCATGGGATCACTATTCAAACGCGCGGATTACAAGGGTACACTCCCTCTCGGCATCACGACAGTCGGAAACACCCATGCCCCCTTGACCCGATGACCGGATTTAGTCCAGGGCCCTGGAAACCCTCATCGTAGCCCTCTGTACGGTGTGTGCACGGAAAGGGGTTAACAACTTACTAAACCATACCTTACCCGAGGCAGGGACAAGTGGTAGCACGAAACAAGTATGGGGGTTACCGGAACAAGACTCGATCTACGGTCGACTCAGGAGGCTTATGATTCTTGCAGTGGTTAGCACAACAAAATTATTCTTTCAACCATATCATCAGGACAGGGCCACAACCCTTGCCTGCTTCCACATATATCTCATGACACCACCGTGTCAAATATGGCCCGTGCCCACCGGCACGTCCAAAACAGGAGCACACTCCTGGATTCCCATAACTTATGCTTGTTGCAAAATGCATGCAAGAGAAAATATCTATATGACCATGCATGCAAGAAATATTCCTACTCATATGCAATTTTTATTAAAAGTATCAAACCATGCTCAAAATATTCTAGCCAACAATTATCAAACATTCACCATATCAAGTGTTCAAAATGCTTGCCTTGAACATGCAGAAGCATTGGGTGCATACCAAAAGTTTTGAAAATATTATCTCCCCTCCATATCCTATTTCAAAATACTTAAATCACCACACAATTCAAAGACAGTGCTAAAAAGTATTTCAAATGTTTGTGAAATAAATGCTAAAATAAACTAGATGAATTATAAAGAATTACAGAAAAAGAATCAATTTATTTAGAGCTAATATGAATCAGTTATGGTTTTTACAAGCTGAAATAAATGATTAAATAGACAATTTAATTGATCCAACAGAAACTAAGCATGGCAAAAATGTTCACCTAGTTTAAATAATTATAGAATGATTTTAGAAGTCTGCAGAAATTGGAATAATCAATTTTGGATAAGAAATGGATCCTGTGGAAATATTTGAAAGCTACTGGAATTGGAAAATAGGAGGGAGTAGGAATGCGCCCTGAGCGCTACTTAGCCGTATCGCGTTACTGGGCCGAGCCCAATCGATCCGCTGCGTGAGGGGTGCTGACGTCGATAGCGTACTTCAAGGAATACGCCTTCCTCGCGCGGAAACGGCTCCGAGATGAACCCGCCTCCACTCAAACAGCGGGGCCCGCGGCTTGTGCCGCTGATGAGCGGGCCCCACTTGTCGGGTTCGTCTTCTCCACGTGCGCGCGCCAGAACAGAAACAGAGGCGAGGCTCCGGCGGCGTTCGCCGGAGATAGGCGGCGCCTCCCGTGGAGCTGAGCCCACCATCGTGCTCAGGGGAGAGAGGGGGTTCGTCCGGTGCCCGCCGTTGTGGCTGGGATGGACGGAACTGCCGGCGGTGAGGTCGTCGGCGGACGGCGTCTCGGGTGAAAAAGGGGTTTCCGTCCACGGCGGCTTCCGAGTCAAATTGAGAGGTGGGATGGGTTCTTGGGGTCAGAGGGAAGTTGTTGGTGAAGGGATTGGAGGTGGGGAGGCTGTGGTTGCGATGGAACCATCAAGGCAGTGGCGATGATAGTGGGTGTCGGAGAGGAAGAAGACGACCCCTCCCGGCCATGTGGCTGTGTTGGGGTCTTGTGGGAGGAGGAGGAAGTGGTGGTGATCGGTTAGCCGAGCTCGGGGGTGGATTTATAGGGAGGGGAAGGCGGTTCGGTGGGCTCCCGAACATGGACACGTCGGCGGCGTGCATTCATGGCGATCCGTGGTCGGTGGCGAGGTCGGTGAGGGCGGTGGCCGTGCGAAGTAATGGAGGGTCGTGCTGGCGGCCTCGGAATGGGGCCAGGTGCCCCGGGCGGCGCCGTCCATGGCAGACTGCGGCGGCGGCCATTAACGGCGTACGAGGGCGGTGGCTGTGGGCGGCGGCCGGGGTCAGTGGGTCGGTGCTACGTGGCTACGTCGGTGGCCGCCGTAGTTAAGGCGAGGGCGAGCTGGCAGCTCAGGTTGGCTCGGCCGGAGACGTGGCGAAGAGGGATTCATCGGGCGGCGGTCCTGGTCGTCGTGGACGGCGGTGGGCGGCGCTAGGGGCCAAGAAGATATGTCGGCGAGCTTGCTGGCTTGCCCGCGAAGCTAGAGGAGGAGAAACACATGCGGGGGAGGCAGCAGGGAGGCCACGCGTGGCGGTGCCGACGCCTGCCAAACGAGCGCTCTGCTCGTGCTCTGAGCATGCACACCAGGTATTCGATGAATTGCCACAGTGGCCAAATGGACTTATTTGAATTTGTAAATTAGCATGATGATGATTCACTCTGCAATGGAGCTACTAGACATGGTGGTTTATCCATGGGACCAAGTGTGCAATGTAGTTTAGAAATTGGCAAAATTTTAGTCATGCCTGCAGGGTGTTTGCTGAAATGCTAGGGTGGCATAGTGAATTCTGTTGATGATGCAAATTGGCCAGGATGGGGTCTCTTTAGATTATAGAGATGACGGTGAAGTTATTTTGGGAAAAGGAAATACTTGCTAGTGCAAGTTTTGCAGAAATTCAGTTCTGGACTGAATATTCAGAGGGGTTTTTGGTGGACTTAGAAAATTCCAATGGAGCTGATCTTCAGGACTTAAGGGTTTGGTAAGGAGAACAAAAAGATGGCCAAGGCTCAGAATTTTTTGGAGCAAGAAAAATTGTGGTTGTAGTTGAAACCTAGGAAATGGGCAGAAATAGAAAAGAGAGGGGTTCACTCAAAAGCTCCAAAGGATCAGGATGGGTTTTTGCACAAATGTGATATATAGGCATCACATGACCTCCCATAATTATGGTGGAATTTTTAGAGAATTATTTGAAATGGTTGTAGTGCAACAGAAGCATTTAAAACACTGCAAAAGCTATTAAAAGAATTTTCTAGGGCAAAATTTTATTATGAAAATAATTTCTACTGTTATTAAACAAATAAAGAAGTGATTTAAGATAACTACCAGAGCCCACAATATTATTGTAAAAATTTACTATATGAAGAGAAGATTTTTGAAGGACAGGTATAGAAAAGGCTCTAAAATTATTAAAGAACCTAATATAATACACAATTTTATTTCTAGCCAAATTTTTAATTAATAAAAATGTGGTTAAATTTTTGGGGTGTTACAAACTCTACCCCCCTTAAGAAAATCTCGTCCTCGAGATTCGTTAAGGGCGGAAGAATCAAAAACATACCACACAAACAAAGCACTCATATGCAAAATGCAAACATGGCAATACATTCACGGCATACAAGCAAAACAAGGATTGCATCATGCAAACAAGCACTACACGTTACGCAAACGCACTCACGACCGTCTACGGTTCGAAAACGAGATCTACGGGGTCATGCAGGAGGGTTCCCGGTGTTGGAACACATTCTTCTTCTTCCGACGGGAGTGAAGGAAGTTGAGGGAGCAACCGAAGTACGTGTCCCTCCTGGGCAGGTAGAGGAGGGCTGCCAATGGCGATCCGGGGATTCAGAACAGCAAGGTAGTGGAGATACTCCAGTATTTGCTGGGTGAAACGCTCCTGGGCCATCGCATATTGAATGAGATAGACCAGGGCTGGATCGCTCTCCGCACGTCCACAGCGGAACGTAGCTTCTGCTCCAAAAGCAGCGCGGCTTGGGAAATAGCAGTATTCTCTTGTGCTGGCACAAGGTACCGCAAATCGAAGACGGGTGACTGCTTCATATGCAACGGACTCGATGGCCATGCCTGGGGTTGGCATGGATCTCCCGATGAAGATAACATAGGGAGGGCCTTGGTTTATACTTGCTGGTGGAATATGTACAGCTGCCCAGTATTTCGAGAGATCAGGAGTGATTCTCGATTTGAACAGCTCATACAGGGGTGGATGGGTGGAGCCAAGAGTATTGCGGGTAAAATCCCACAATATCTTAACAAAACTACCAGGGCTTGCATCGGGGGTCCTCAGGTAAGCTCCGGGGTGAGACATGGATGGGTGAATGAGGAAGGGCAGTGCTTGATGCTGATGGTTGCTGGTGTTGAAAATGAGAGTGGCCTCTTATAGAGTGCCTGGGTTGGGGAACATGAAGTGATGCCAGTACAACGGGTGTACCGACTCCGGTGCGGGGCTGTCATAGTCAAAGTCTCAGGCCTCAATCCCCAAAAGAAAGGTGGCATATTACTGTGCATGTCGATTAGGGGATTCGGCAGTCACATCTAGAATTTACTCCGCAAATACTCTTCCAGCAATTCATGCCAGATCACACATACTATGAGATGATGACACACAGGTGGTTACAAGCTCACTACGCCACACAACCGCTACTGCGGAACTAAAGGAAAAACCGGCCACTAGGGCTTGACAACAATTCTGATGGACTCAGTCCACCTGGTTGATATCTAGCCGGGCGCGTCTTGTGGATGCCGAGTCGTCTCCGTGCGCTTCCGCGTCGGAGCTGGCCGGGGTAGGATGGGGAGCTATGGGGCTGGAGTAGCGGTGGTGTCCCTCGTGGGGTGTCGAGGTCACCGTCCCATTGGAGTAGGCCTCCAAGAGACAACGGAGTTCTCCGGGTGAGGCGATGGCATTGCCCGGGTAGATGACATGGTCAGAGCTTGGGGGCTCAACCGGCCTTCCAAGCAGCACTATCGGGGTGTCTGTGGCGGGTGCGACTTCTCTTCTCGCCGGGGTCAGGAGAGCGAGCGTCTTGCGGGTCTCAATCAGGTCAAAAGTGACCTGGTCGAACAGTGCCTCTTGCGCTCTCAGGTAGCGCACCAGATGCACCAGGGCAGGGTCCGACTCATGGTCCCCGTTGGCGACCTGGGTTGGTCTACCATAGCCTTCACGACTAGGGTAGTAGTAGAAGGAGCGGCAGTTAACCCTCGGCGACAGATGCCGAAGATGAACTATAGCCTCTCGGGCTGCAAGTTGGATGGCTTGGGGCTCGTCGGAGGTTGTCCTCCCGGTGAACCGGTAGGGGCGCTCCGATGAGATGCCTCTCCCGTAGAGGTGCACCGTGGCCCAGAAGTGATGGATGGAATTACTCGTGTGCTCTTGGTACACAACATATTCCGGGGGCTCGTCGATGCCGAAGGCACGACGGGTGAGATTGGCGAGGACGGCTACGAAGCCTTCGAGCTCGACTGCGGTGGTCTCGTTGCGAACGAGGGGGCCTGGCATCTTGGTGGTTGGATATCGAACTGGGAATGAGGCTGTGATGTGCTGAGTTTGGGGTAAGGCTTCCTTTATAAGTCAGCGGAGTCTTCCATCGTACGCTTGTGGATGGGAAAGCTCAGGTATTGGCACAGGCACACGGCCTATGGATAGACTGATAGGTTGGGCACCGACTATCAAAAGATGTCGGGTGGCCACCATGCAGTCTTATCGGATGAGATAGGATTGACTGTGGACAGGAAAAGATGTGGGTGGTGTGGAACCTAGGGATGGTGACCAGGCTAAGATAGGATTAGCCAATGGTCAGCCTGGCTCTGATACCAAGGCTGTCGGGGCCGGATTTCGGGAACACAATATTCCAGAAATTAACCCCTAGTGTCATCACCAGCCCAGGATTACTGTTACTGGTGGACACATCCTTGTTACAGATTACCAAGCATTTACAAGAATTTGATACAAGACCATAAAGGTCTACTGATACAACAATGACTCCGGTGGTGGATGAAGGAATTGGCTTGTGGATCTCCACATCGATGGGGCTCCATTCCCACAGGAACAGCTGACCCGGATAACTCCTATCCCGCGTGGCTGTACTCCTAGGCTTCGCACGGACGTCGCTGTGGTTCTCCCCGTAGAACTCCTAACCTGGCCAAGTAAATAGCAAGGGACAAGCCTGTGAGTACGTTTGAATGTACTCGCAAACATCATGGACAAATGATATAACAAATGCAGCAAACAATTATATGGTCATGATGAATTAAACTATATGCATATGCTCATGATAGACTTATATTAAATGCATGCTGACAGGAATTAAAACATGGCATGGTGAAAAATAGTTAGTGCAGAAAATAAATATTAGCATCAATAAAATATAAAAGAAATGCCGGTCGGATGTCAAGTGACACCACGGTCGGTCTTGAAAAGAAATGCCAGTCGGGTGTCCACAAGAGTAGTGGCGTGATAGAACCGCCTGAAACTCGAGGGACGCCACAAAAGGACTTAAAAATAAAGGCGAGTGTCCGGGGTAGTCCAGCCAGCCCCTGAGACACTCTGGAAAGTAAAAATAAGAGCAGAGGGTTAGTTCATAAGCATAATCTTCATCATAAATAAATTCATGAAAATACTAACTGCGACACGAATATCATGCAAACATAAACATGCTCAGGTTCATTAGTTTCCTCCAGAGACTGACACTAAGACCGACACTTGACCAACCCAGACTGTAGTCCTTAACCGCGGACACGGCTATTCGAATAGATTTCAAACTCTGCAGAGGGTGTACTCTTTACCCACAAGTATAGGATTTCTTTAGTCAGTATCGTGACACTGACTAATTCCCATTATGGTCTTTGGGTTGAAAACACGCCTGACCAGCACACACCAGCTTAACTTTTCTGCTGCCAGGAATCACCCAAAACAACAGTTAAGTAAAACTCTAAGTGGGAAGGCTACAACCTCCAATAGCATGGGATCACTATTCAAACGCGCGGATTACAAGGGTACACTCCCTCTCGGCATCACGACAGCCGGAAACACCCATGCCCCCTTGACCCGATGACCGGATTTAGTCCAGGGCCCTGGAAACCCTCATCGTAGCCCTCTGTACGGTGTGTGCACGGAAAGGGGTTAACAACTTACTAAACCATACCTTACCCGAGGCAGGGACAAGTGGTAGCACGAAACAAGTATGGGGGTTACCGGAACAAGACTCGATCTACGGTCGACTCGGGAGGCTTATGATTCTTGCAGTGGTTAGCACAACAAAATTATTCTTTCAACCATATCATCAGGACAGGGCCACAACCCTTGCCTGCTTCCACATATATCTCATGACACCACCGTGTCAAATATGGCCCGTGCCCACCGGCACGTCCAAAATAGGAGCACACTCCTGGATTCCCATAACTTATGCTTGTTGCAAAATGCATGCAAGAGAAAATATCTATATGACCATGCATGCAAGAAATATTCCTACTCATATGCAATTTTTATTAAAAGTATCAAACCATGCTCAAAATATTCTAGCCAACAATTATCAAACATTCACCATATCAAGTGTTCAAAATGCTTGCCTTGAACATGCAGAAGCATTGGGTGCATACCAAAAGTTTTGAAAATATTATCTCCCCTCCATATCCTATTCCAAAATACTTAAATCACCACACAATTCAAAGACAGTGCTAAAAAGTATTTCAAATGTTTTTGAAATAAATGCTAAAATAAACTAGATGAATTATAAAGAATTACAGAAAAAGAATCAATTTATTTAGAGCTAATATGAATCAGTTATGGTTTTTACAAGCTGAAATAAATGATTAAATAGACAATTTAATTGATCCAACAGAAACTAAGCATGGCAAAAATGTTCACCTAGTTTAAATAATTATAGAATGATTTTAGAAGTCTGCAGAAATTGGAATAATCAATTTTGGATAAGAAATGGATCCTGTGGAAATATTTGAAAGCTACTCGAATTGGAAAATAGGAGGGAGTAGGAATGCGCCCTCAACGCTACTTAGCCGTATCGCGTTACTGGGCCGAGCCCAATCGATCCGCTGCGTGAGGGGTGCTGCGTCGATAGCGTACTTCAAGGAATACGCCTTCCTCACGCGGAAACGGCTCCGAGATGAACCCGCCTCCACTCAAACAGCGGGGCCCGCGGCTTGTGCCGCTGACAAGCGGGCCCCACTTGTCGGGTTCGTCTTCTCCACGTGCGCGCGCCAGAACAGAAACAGCGGCGAGGCTCCGGCGGCGTTCGCCGGAGATAGGCGGCGCCTCCCGTGGAGCTGAGCCCACCATCGTGCTCAGGGGAGAGAGGGGGTTCGTCCGGTGCCCGCCGTTGTGGCTGGGGTGGACGGAACTGCCGGCGGTGAGGTCGTCAGCGGACGGCGTCTCGGGTGAAAAAGGGGTTTCCGTCCACGGCGGCTTCCGAGTCAAATTGAGAGGTGGGATGGGTTCTTGGGGTCAGAGGGAAGTTGTTGGTGAAGGGATTGGAGGTGGGGAGGTTGTGGTTGCGATGGAACCATCAAGGCAGTGGCGATGACAGTGGGTGTCGGAGAGGAAGAAGACGACCCCTCCCGGCCATGTGGCTGTGTTGGGGTCTTGTGGGAGGAGGAGGAAGTGGTGGTGATCGGTTAGCCGAGCTCGGGGGTGGATTTATAGGGAGGGGAAGGCGGTTCGGTGGGCTCCCGAACATGGACACGTCGGCGGCGTGCATTCATGGCGATCCGTGGTCGGTGGCGAGGTCGGTGAGGGCGGTGGCCGTGCGAAGTAATGGAGGGTCGTGCTGGCGGCCTCGGAATGGGGCCAGGTGCCCCGGGCGGCGCCGTCCATGGCAGACTGCGGCGGCGGCCATTAACGGCGTACGAGGGCGGTGGCTGTGGGCGGCGGCCGGGGTCAGTGGGTCGGTGCTACGTGGCTACGTCGGTGGCCGCCGTAGTTAAGGCGAGGGCGAGCTGGCAGCTCAGGTTGGCTCGGCCGGAGACGTGGCGAAGAGGGATTCATCGGGCGGTGGTCCTGATCGTCGTGGACGGCGGTGGGCGGCGCTAGGGGCCAAGAAGATATGTCGGCGAGCTTGCTGGCTTGCCCGCGAAGCTAGAGGAGGAGAAACACATGCGGGGGAGGCAGCAGGGAGGCCACGCGTGGCGGTGCCGACGCCTGCCAAACGAGCGCTCTGCTCGTGCTCTGAGCATGCACACCAGGTATTCGATGAATTGCCACAGTGGCCAAATGGACTTATTTGAATTTGTAATTTAGCATGATGATGATTCACTCTGCAATGGAGCTACTAGACATGGTGGTTTATCCATGGGACCAAGTGTGCAATGTAGTTTAGAAATTGGCAAAATTTTAGTCATGCCTGCAGGGTGTTTGCTGAAATGCTAGGGTGGCATAGTGAATTATGTTGATGATGCAAATTGGCAGGATGGGGTCTCTTTAGATTATAGAGATGACGGTGAAGTTATTTTGGGAAAAGGAAATACTTGCTAGTGCAAGTTTTGCAGAAATTCAGTTCTGGACTGAATATTCAGAGGGGTTTTTGGTGGACTTAGAAAATTCCAATGGAGCTGATCTTCAGGACTTAAGGGTTTGGTAAGGAGAACAAAAAGATGGCCAAGGCTCAGAATTTTTTGGAGCAAGAAAAATTGTGGTTGTAGTTGAAACCTAGGAAATGGGCAGAAATAGAAAAGAGAGGGGTTCACTCAAAAGCTCCAAAGGATCAGGATGGGTTTTTGCACAAATGTGATATATAGGCATCACATGACCTCCCATAATTATGGTGGAATTTTTAGAGAATTATTTGAAATGGTTGTAGTGCAACAGAAGCATTTAAAACACTGCAAAAGCTATTAAAAGAATTTTCTAGGGCAAAATTTTATTATGAAAATAATTTCTACTGTTATTAAACAAATAAAGAAGTGATTGAAGATAACTACCAGAGCCCACAATATTATTGTAAAAATTTACTATATGAAGAGAAGATTTTTGAAGGACATGTATAGAAAAGGCTCTAAAATTATTAAAGAACCTAATATAATACAAAATTTTATTTCTAGCCAAATTTTTAATTAATAAAAATGTGGTTACATTTTTGGGGTGTTACAATGAACCACCGCCCGACGATCCGTTGTTAAACTTGGCCCGGTTCACGGCTTCCGTGAGTATCCGACATTCTCCCCAGGTATGCTTAGCCGGATTTCGCTTCGTTCTGTGTTTCAGGCAAGGCTCGTTCAATTGTTGCTCCCAATTAATGACCCCTCCGCTGTTTTGCGGGGGCGGCTTATCCTTATTGCGCTGAAAACTTCCTTGAACTTGGGTATTGGCCACGAAATCAGAGCCACCCTCTGCCTTTCGTTTGCCTAAGAAGCTTGTCCCGACCGGATTAGCCTGCGCCGGTTTACCAGACTTATTTGCCTTTCCAGATTTATCTCCATCCGCATCTGGATACTTAGTGCTGTCGGAGTCACCATACTTCACCAGAGCGCTCATGAGAGTTCCCATGTCATTACAATCCCGTTTGAGCCGTCCCAGTTTTAACTTCAGAGACTCAAACCGGCAATTGTTTTCCAGTGTTACTATCGCCGTACTGGGGCTGATACCGTTCGAAGAGTGCAAGATTTCTGATACTCGCCGTACCCATGCCCCTGTAGGCTCCTGTTCTCCTTGTATACATGCTGCTAGATCCACCACTGACATTGGCTGCTTGCACGTATCTTTAAATTTTTTGATAAATTGGCGGCGCAACTCACCCCATGATCCGATGGAGTTAGGTGGTAAACCTTTTAACCAGGTCCAGGTTGTACCCTCCAGCATCATGGTAAAGTACTTCGCGCAAGCCGCTTCATCCACGTCCAGCATCTCCATAGCCATCTCATAGCTCTCAACCCAAGCTTCTGGAGCCAAATCTGCTGTGTAGTTGGGCACTTTACGCGGGCCCTTGAAATCTTTGGGTAACTTTACGCTTCGTAAAGTGGGGACAAGACACTGCACCCCAAAGGAACTCGTCGTGACTCCTGTTTCTGCTGTGGTTGTGTGAACCGGCGTCGTTTGGCGGATCTCCTCGCGGGCCGCAGATCTAACCCGGTTTGCTACCTCCTAAGCTTGCGCCTCTGCGCCCGCCGGATTATCCTGTCTGTGACGGTGTCGCCTACGCTCACTACTGGACACCTCCGGTTCCTCCCAATGCCTAGTATAACTCCGGTTGTGGCGGGGTGTTGAATGAAGCCTTTCCCTGCTATAAGAATACGCTTGCTGCTGTGTCAACGCCGTGTTGAGCAGATCCTTGACCCTGCGTGTCTCCATAGCCACGGGGGATGTCCCCTCAATGGGTAAAGCGGCCAGTCGTGAAGCGGCAGCAACAATGTTATCCAAAGGGTTTGAGTAATGACCCGGAGGAGTGGGAACGTGGGGCGTAATCCGTCGATCTTGCTCGCCGTGGGCTGTTGAACCGGTTCACCCCTCACAGGGGCCGTCCTCCGATTTACCTCCAGATTATTGCTGGCTCCCGCTCCCAGCGTCCCGAAAAGATTCATCGCCTCATAAACCGGCGGTAGACGAGACTGGTACCTTCGAGCTCTTACTCCTTGCGCAGAGGCCTGTTCCATCCTCAGCTGGAAAGCCTGAGACTCCAACTCTGCCTGCCTTGTCGCTATCATAGCTTTCTCTGCCTTCAGATTCTCTCTCGCTTGCTCGATCCGGCCCCTCAGCTGAAGGAGTTCTGCATCGTGTTGCGCCTTGTCTGCTGGAGCCACCACTGCTACTGCCCGGGTTGTCAACTCCTCGACCAAGGCGGATAGAGCGTCAGAGGGCGAGAGGGCCTGGCCGCTCCCCCCTGCACCAGCTTCTGCTGTGTTCGCCCCGTTCACCGTGGACTGCGGCGAAGGTTGTGAACCGGCCATAAAGACAGCCACCCGGTTTGGCAGATCAAAGGGGTCCGGAATACTGTCTCCGTCGGACACACCCTCAGATCGGCCGTCCCGCAACAGATACAATGACTCAGTCTCTCCGGATGAAGATCCATCATCGGAATAGACAACTGTCTCGCCACCAGAATCCGATCCGTCCTCGGCTTCGACTCCATGTATTGCTCCAACGAAAACGCGCTTCATGGCAGGCTGAATCCGGACCGATCTCGCACGCTGAGCTGGCTCGATGATGTCGGAGAAGGTGTCCGGCTCAGGTCCCGGTTCGCCAATCTTTCCGATGAAGACGTGGATGCCGCCGAAGGGAACCCGGTACCTGTACTCGATTGAATCGGCCTCCGGGCCCCAGCCAACGTCATCGATGTAGATCCGGCCGCGGCGGCTCTTGGTCATCCGGCCGACCGCGTAGCCCTTGAGCTCTTCAAAGCTGCCCTTCAAGAACTCGAAACCGTCGTGCGCAAGCCCCACGATGGGCGCCAACTGTCGTGGAATTAGCACGGCAGATGTCCGGTTTAACGGACTTAGTGATGGAACCATCGCACGGGTTAGCTTGAAGGGGTTAAAAGCACACAAAGGACACAGAGGGTTTATACTAGTTCGGCCCCTTCGATGAAGGTAAAAGCCTACGTCTAGTTTGGTTTGGTATTGCTTGGGCGTCGATGAACAGGGAGCTGATTGCTTGCCTCTATCTCAACGGGTTGTTGCTTGTCCTTGAACCATCGCCGGGTCATCCCTTTATATAGAGGCGACGCCCGGTCCGGTTTACAGAGTCCCGAGGCCGGCTCATATTTGTGTCCGCCTCGGTCTCTGGTGTTTCTTCCTTGTCTCTCAAGTTACATGACAAGATGGTTTACAAACCGTAACTTTACACATGGGCCCTAAGCCTTCATGGACCGTAACCTCTACTGAGCTTTACAATTACACAACTATATTATCATAATCCGGTTTATTCTAGCCGGTTTACACATGCTAGTAATATCCCTGACACCATCCCTTCGTTTAATTCCCGCCTACATGCACCATCGATATATAGTAGTCTTCCTCGGTGTCTCTCGACCAAACACGTTATCTCGATGTTGACTACTCTCACGCGCACACACCTTCTCTTCCCTATCTACGAGCATTTTCTCTCTCGCACCCCATCGTTGGTGGCCTCTGCCATACACATCACCTCTCTATGATGAAGCCATGCACACTTAAATTACATCCACCACCGAGGACCCCGCGACACACACACACACACACACACCCACGCACGCACGC
>LR738709.1:48790676-48837739 GCA_902687465.1 Secale cereale | reverse complement strand
CCCACACACACACTGAGACTCCATCTCACACACACATGCTCTAGGCGGAGCATTTGTTCCTACCACCCTTCATCCACCCTTACCCGTATGATAAACAATCACCTTAATTTACTTGTATAACATGGAAAAATTCCACTTTACTTTAGTAGTTAGCAAACTTATAATTTGTACCCTTATAAAAAATCGAGTTGGCGATGATGGTGTGCCTGCCATCTTGTAATATAGACCGTCTGATCTATATCTGACGGATAGAAAGCAAACTATGATAATTTTACAAAAGATAGCCGCACCTCTCTCCACATCCTTATCTCCCACACCTCATTGCTGAGAAATTAAAAAAGAAAGTCTCCGGAACAATCTAGCATGGTGGCCGCTGCCGCCTGCTGGCACCGTCCATCCCCATGCCTCCGCCCATTCCGACCACCAGTCACCACCATGCTCCACTCCTCCTCACCTTATCTCGCATCTTTCATTTTTTCGATGACATTCTCGAGATACCAATTTTCCGATAAAATTATCGAAATATCATTAGTTTTTACACATGTGATTACTCCTGCATGGGTAAATCACAACATGTATTTTGTAAAAAAAATGCATATTGATGTTTCGTGCAATGCATGAGCATATTGCTTGAAATTATACAACGCAAATCACGAGCAGGAAGTGACATGTTTTTTACACAACCACGTTAACATGGCCACGTAAATCACCCGCAAAAAATACATGGCCACGTAAATCACTAGCTAAAGTAGATACCATTATACTTATATCCCGATGCAAAAGGTTTAGTACATGTCCGAAGAGTAGAGTCGCACACACGCACTCTGTCTCTCAAAATCTCACACACACAACAGTTACGTGACGCCCACATAAGCAAACACGTATGTTACAATTTGTGCACCGCGGGTACACGTGATGCTGCGCATTTATTTAAGCCGGACGGTGAACCCAAATAGTAGCTGCATTCATTCCCCTCCCGCCGCCTCTTCTCTGGTCGCCGTCGCACGGAAACCAAGAAATATGCTGATAGCGTGGGTTAGCCATGTACTACGACTGTGGAGATGATTGGTTGATTTTATATCACTAAATAATATAAAATATTATGAGTGCAGACGCTCCACCCCGTGGTTCCTTGCTCTTTCTCGGTCGTAGGGAATCTATGTTCTTGCACTATATTTTTTTACGTGAGCTTTGTTCATCCTTTTGCCAACATACGACACATCTAGCATCAAAGTGCACGTGTCATGCAAGGATCGTTCCATCTATATGAAGAACACGTGGGACTAGAACTACGAGACGGACATGTACCCAGGAGCGGACGTGTGAACCTATGTAACGTAGCGCAGTAAGTGAAGTAGAAAGGCACAAATAGTATGAACATGTGTGGCATATAGGCATTTGTCTCTTACTACCACTAAATGTTGTACGTGCAATGCCCGGTGATGTTATGGAGTACGTGACTAAGTAATCTACTACTATATTAATTGGAGGCACATATTAGGTTTTATATTTGTTTACGTGTATGCCCCGAGACCTTCCAACTAGACGTGTCTTTCTCTCCGGGTCACACTTTATATCGTTCATACCACTAGTACAGTAGTACTACTACGTGTGGTCTCCGACCCAGAAGTGGAGACGCTCTACCACGCTGTTCATGTCCCACTCCTTTCGCTGATGTGTGCGACATCCAGCACGGGCCGTGTGTTTGGCACTCCTTCGTCGTAAGAGTTGAAACACTAGCATTCATTATAAATAAAAAATAAATATAAATCACCAGTGATACTATACCACGCGGTTTCCTTGCTACTCGATATCGGAAAGAATACTTCCGCTCGCCGACATGTGGGACGTCGACCATCCTGGTCCACTTGCCATGCCCACAGAACTCCAAGGGAGAGTCACCCCGGTCGTTGCGCCGTAGTAATTACTAATGAGCTGTCAAATCACAGGCCCAACCTTACCCACTGTGAAGTTGCTCGGACGAAGGAACCATCATGACTTCGTTGAATTCCGCTTCTTGAAGAAAACTACTGTACCAGCAGTACTGCTAGCTACAGTAGTTACTCCAGCAGAGGCCTCCTTTGGTTCATATAGGATAGGAATTTTATAGGAATATGAAAATCATAGGAAGTGAGATGACATGCATCTCAAACTCAATTTCTATAGAGAAAGAGATGTCATTTGATGCATATGATAGAATTTTTTCCATTGAGTCTAGGCTAATGTACTGGTAATTTGCTCTAAAAACTACAGTAGTAACTAGTAGTGCTATTACATGCTCGTAATTAATTAAACAAACGTACGGGCGACACAGACACACACATTAACTACTAGTACTACTACTTCTCACATGCTGGCCAGACGCTGTCGTTCTCCTTCCCGACTTTGTCGGCGACACCCCACCGTGCTTGGATCTCCGCCGACCTCTCCGCAGCAGCGCGTGCGTCCTCTTCTTTCTTGTGGCAGCGGGCCTCTCTTTTCTTGCGATTTTTTTGACGTTTCCGCTCCCTCTGTGCGGCTTTGGCCACATCTTGCTCTACCGCCCATTCGTCCTAGGCAGCTTCAAATTCCGCCCACATAGGTGTGAGGTCGCGAGCGGCGATGAACTCGGCACGACGGGATGTCACCGCTTGCCTACCATTCTGTGTGCGGTCGTGCGCAGCGAGGAACTCGGCGCGGCGGGATGCCATCGCTTCTTTACCGGTTAGTGTGCGGCGCGGTGGCATGAACGACGCTTGGTGACAGCTCTAGGGTGGACCGACTGGACAACCCTAAAGTGCATTGGTTTGTCAAGAGCTCAAGGACAGAAGACGAAGGAAATTTGGATTCCCCTTCAATCCTGGTCATTTATTACCGAGTAAAATGCATTGGCGGTCATTGAACTTGTCTTGATAGCTCACTTTGATCATTGTATACGAGATATGGTGATTATACGGTCACTGGCTCAGCTTATAGCTCCGTATTTGTCTGGTTGACCAGTCAAACAGTCCGCATGCGCCTCATCAGCTCATGTTCTTTATCTATCTATCTATGCGGGCCTACCTGTCAGTGGAGAAAGAAATAAAAACCAATATTATGCGTATGTGACATTACTGTTTAGACGTTTGCTGGAGGCCTCCGCGAACACCGAGCATGTATTCACCTGGCTCAACACCAATGGTCATACTCGTGACTCGGCGCCTTGCTCATGTATATCGTCCATCACAACGATAATCTATAAAACAGCCTAGCTAGAGAGGGTACTATGGTGCAGAGTACTCCATGAACTATCGTGAGCAACCAATCATGGTGCCACTGCACACGAGTGTGTGTCTGGTCGATTCATCCATTATTCGTAAGCTATGCATGGTTGTGTGGTGGTCGTCGAATGCTAGCTGGTGACAAGAGCGGTTGCATGGACGCTTGGTTATCAATACGTGCCACATACGCTTCAAAGGCTCGTCATCTATGAGTTCACATTTTCCCACCACGCCAGCGTCTGACCACCCTGGCCTAAACCCGGGCAAACGTCGGGCCGGGCCAGGTTTCGGGCCGGGCTTGTAAAAGCCCGAACTTCTTTTCTCAAGCCCGAGCCCAGCCCGAAGCCCGAAATACTCCCTATCTTGAAGCCTGAGCCCGGCCCGAAATCAAGCCCGAAGCCCGAAAGCCCGCCCCGAATGATGTTTTTTAGTATGCGCACGTGCAAGCCAGGCCCAAAGCCCGAAAGCCCGGCCCGAAATACCAAAATATTGAAGCCCGAGCCTGGCCCGAACTATCTTTTGGGCTGCAAAACAAAGCCCGAGCCTGGCCCGAATGTCAAGCCCGGCCCGGCCCGGGCCGGGTTTTTCGAGCCAGGCTCGGGCCGGGTCGTCGGGCCGGGCTGTCCATGCTCGGGTCTACCCTGGCCTACCAAAACCCCTTCCATCGCTAGCGCGCGCTTCCCACCTAAAATGATCACCGTCTCTCCAGAACGTCAATGCCGCATTCACCGGCCTTAACAGCAGGTGCAGTTGGTGTGTCACTGACATGCGAGCCTAATGCCCGTTGGGCCCACATGTCAGTGAGACAATGCACCTGCGGTTAAGTCACTGAAGAAGCGTCCGCATTCACGCCCGACGTGACCTCTCACTGGGGCTACTCCCTCACCCTCCTCGCCTCTCTGTCAAACCGCCTACGCAAAAACTGTCGCGCGTACTGCCCAGTAAAAGCCCCGCCCTCAACTTTTAACTACGCGAAAATAATTCGAGCTTGTTCGTTCTATATAAATACTAGTACTGTATGTTTATTCATCCGTGGGGTTGTTCAATGAATGGAGGGCCGGGGAGCACAAGTGAACAATACTACTACTAGTAGTAAGTAGGAGTCGTACAGATAGTCACCTTAAATAGAGAGTTTCTTTTCTTTAATGCCACGTACACAAATTGAAACGCTTGTTGTGGAGAGAAAAAGATAATCACCCCGCTATATATGTACGCAGGGGCCTGAGCGCTTGCTTTACTAGCATTGCTCTCTTCATTCTCTCATCCTCTTCAGATCTAAACAAGACAACTGTAACGACATTTTCTCTCTGCTCACCGCTAGTCACAGATCCGGCCAGATCCCTTCGGACGGTGTGTGTAGGGGACTAAAAGGTGCACCGTTCACACGGTCATCATTGATGAGGGAGGAAACCCACAGCTGTTGGAGGGGCCCGATCCTCTGCCCGTGCCGTTCTCTCCGACACAGCGCCGGCTCGGGAGGTCCTCCGACCCTTCTTCTTCCCTCCCGTATTGTCCGCAAATTCGACCTGCCTCCGCCGACACCCCGATGACCCTCGGGTATAATTTCTTCGAAAGTGGCCTTGCTCTACTGCCCCAGCTCCCCACGTGTCTGCATGTGCATCTTTTTCTACTCCCATCAGCTCTTCCAAAGCCACATAAATTTTTAGTATTATTAGAGGTAAAGCTACTTCATGCATTCGAATCTAGGGCTTTGTTCAAACAACGAAGAAAGGGGGGAAAGTTGTAGCATGAATATAGGACATGATTCAAAGAGAAAATAATATGGTGAAAGTAGTAGAGACCGGATACCCAACCGGTCTCTTGGTTGAAAAGGGAAATAATGGGAAAACGCAGTACAAACTGGATAAGGAACAGATCTATTATTGGTTGAAAAAAGGATAGAAAGTGGCGGCTGGTGGACAAGGCAACATAGTAAAAGGTCTCAGGATTAGATTTGCTGCCCTCACATAGTAAAAGGTCTCCAGGATTAGAATTGCCGTCCTCACATAGTAAAAGGTCTCAGGATTAGATTTGCTGCCCTCATATAGTAAAAGGTCTTCAGGATTAGGTTTGCTGCCCTCACATAGTAAAAGGTCTCCAGGATTAGATTTGTTGCCCTCACATAGTACAAGGTCTCCAGGATTAGGTTTGTTGCCTTCACATAGTAAAAGGTCTCCAGGATTAGATTTGTTGCCCTCATATAGTACAAGGTCTCCAGGATTAGGTTTGCCGCCCTCACATAGTAAAAGGTCTCCAGGATTAGATTTGCTGCCCTCACATAGCATGAACAAACTGGGCATCACCACTTTATGCCTCCTTGTAGGTATTTTGTGTTGATGTGTCCACTGTCGCATGTCCTTATACCAACCTTTTGTTGTTGTTAATGTAAGGGCGCATGTAAAATGAAGCGATCACACTGTTACCTTAGGGACATGTCTAACCAGTGTTATTGTTAATCTAATGCCTCCAGTGATAAGATGCAGTTAAACTGTGTTACAAATGACACTCATGTTGTTTTCCCCAGTATGATAAGTAAGTTGCTCCTTTACGCTGCTGAGTGCCCTGGTGTCCCCACGGTCCCATGCCCTTAAACCAACTCTTTAGCTTATATTGATTTACTGTATCTGGTAAATAAGCAATGCCACCATTAAAGTAATCCCATATTTGAGGAATCTCATTGTTGATCGTAATGCTTCTGGTAACATGAAGCATTGGTGACGTTTTAAAATTTCTGTTGTCCTTGCGTGATTGCCATGAACATAATTAAGATGCTTCTTTTCATTTTGCATATGTTTGTATATTCTTATTGACCAGCAACTATTTACTTTCTATCTTTTTGTGCAGATAGGGATATCCATTTCACCTTGTTGCTATTGTGACCTTTTGGTGAACTGCACAAAACAATTTTTTTTGGAATGAGTGTCTTGTGTAGTTCAACTAAAATGTCACGTGGGCAACATTTCTCAATTTTGGTGGAACTGCACAAAATGGTGATTGGAGTTTCCAAAATCTCCGTCAAATTCTGCTGGTAATCTCGTGCAACATTTTATTAGTCTTTGTGAGATCACTGTTGATAACCCACAAGTGTAGGGGATCGCAACAGTTTTCGAGGGTAAAGTATTAAACCTATATTTGTTGATTCGACACAAGGGGAGCCAAAGAATACTCTTAAGTATTAGCAGTTGAGTTGTCAATTCAACCACACCTGGAAACTTAGTATCTGCAGCAAGATAGTTTAGTAGCAAAGTAATATGATAGTGGCGGTAGCGGCAATAAAAGTAAGATAGTGTTTTTGTAGTTTTTGTGATATAAGCAACGAAAAAGTAAATGAGCGACAAGCAATATAGGTAAAGCTCATAGGCATTGGATTGGTGATGGGAAATTACGTCGGATGCAATTCATCATGTAGAAGTTATAACCTAGGCCCTAGGGTGACACAGAACTAGCTCCAGTTCATCAATGCAATGTAGGCATGTATTCCAAATATAGTCATACGTGCTTATGAAAAAGAACTTGCATGACATCTTTTGTCCTACCCTCCCGTGGCAGCGGGGTCCTATTGGAAACTAAGGGATATTATGGCCTCCTTTTAATAGAGTACCGGACCAAAGCATTAACACATAGTGAATACATGAACTTCTCAAACTATGGTCATCACAGGGAGTGGTCCCGATTATTGTCACTTCGGGGTTGCCGAATCATAACACATAGTAGGTGACTATAGACTTGCAAGATAGGATCAAGAACACACATATATTCATGAAAACATAATAGGTTCAGATCTGAAATCATGGCACTCGGGCCCTAGTGACAAGCATTAAGCATAGCAAAGTCATAGCGACATCAATCACATAACATAGTGGATACTAGGGATCAAACCCTCACAAAACTAACTCGATTACATGATAGATCCCATCCAACCCATCACCGTCCAGCAAGCCTACGATGGAATTACTCACACACGGCGGTGAGCATCATGGAATTGGTGATGGAGGAAGGTTGATAATGACGATGGCGACGATCTCCACTCTCCGGAGCCCCGAACGGACTCCAGATCAGCCCTCCCGAGAGAGATTAGGGCTAGGCGGCGGCTCCGTCTTGTAAAATGCGATAATTCTTTTTTCTTGATTTTTTCTCCACGAAACGGAATATATAGGACCTGGGGATACGTCGGTGGAGCATCGGGGGGCCCTCGAGGCAGGGGGGCGCGCCCTGGGAAGGGGGGCGTGCCCTGGGAAGGGGGGCGCGCCCCCCACCCTCGAGGACAGGATGTGCCCCCCCCCGGTGCAGATCATTATTTTTCTCATCTTTTTTTCTTTTTCTTCCTGCTTATTTCTTCCTTTTCTTTTGTTCTACTGTTTTTCATTTTTATTTTTACTTTTTCGTAAATTTAATATTTCCAGAAAATGTCCAGAATTTTGAGAAAATTGTTTGAAATTCCAATTTTTGTTGAAGTTTTTGGATTATTGTTCCTTTTTTCAAATTTTGTTCATGTTCCTAAGAAAGTTCAGCATTAACTTTTATTCACCGTATTGAAGAAAATTGTGCACCGTACATTTAAAAAATGTTCACTCATGCATAAATAATGTTAATCGTGTAAATGAACTTTGTTCAAGTGCATTTGAAAAAATATTCATCGTATTAGAAAAAGACCGATGCTAGGCGCCGGCACACCGGCCCATATTTCGGCCGGTCAGCGCGCGACCGTACGATGCAAAAACTGTTAGCCGTCAGATCTACTCGTCGATTCGTCAATCTCCATCGTCTTCCTGCAGGAATATTGCAGCGTCAGGAAGGGAGACAGGCTGCAGCGAGCGCCGTCGACACCACACATACCCCGTGAGAAAACGGCCGAGCTTGAAGCACCACATCGGCGTTCCTCGTCGCCGTTGGGCGCCCTCGCCGGCCGTCCGCGCTTGCCCGAGATCCGCGCTCGCCATAGATGCAGCTCCGCCGCTCGCGCTCGTCGGAGATCTGCGCTCACCATGGATGCAGCTTCGCCGCCTGCGCTCGCCATGGATGGAGCTTCGCCGCCCGCGCTCGCCATGGATGGATCCCGCCCTCGCCGCCCACGCACGCCATGGATGTAGCTCCGCCTCGCTGTCGATTGATGGTTCCAGCAAATAAAATTGCCCGTTGTAGCATTTTTCGTTGTTGGTTGTAGCAAAATGGAGACACGGTTGTAGCAAAAAAGAAACGTCGTCGTTGTCGCTGGTTGTAGCTCGCCGTTGCAGGTAGCAACATTTGCATTCTTAAAATGAACAGATGTAACAAAACCAGTTGCCGAATGTAGCAAATACCTACGATGGTTGCAGCAAAAAGTTGTCGTCGCCGCCGCGGTTCGCAGCTCTGCCGTGATGGATGTATCAAAACATTACGCCGGTTGTAGCAAAAAGCGATGCTAGTTGTAGCAAAGCCGCGGCGCCGGCTGTGTGTTGTAGCAAAACGTGACGCTAGTTGTAGCAAAATGATATGCCAGTTGTAGCAAAATCTATGCCGGTTGAAGCATGTAGCAAAACTGCGGCGATTGTTTTTTGCTATGAGCAGCACCGCCTCGTCCTCGCCGTCCAGTGTGTGCCCGTGGTTGCAGGCTTGCAGCAATGGCTATGGTTGTGATTCCGCTGGCTGGAGGAGATGCGGCATGGCTAGAGGAGATCGTTGGTGGAGGGATCTCATTAAAGATGTGTTGCTGCTGGAGAAAAAGAAGACTGAAGACGCGAGTGGATAAGGGGACGAGAAGATAAGGCATGTGCGGTTGGCTTTGCTTGCAGAAAAAAATAGAAGCAACTGGGCCAGGTACGTGTCTTGCGGGGTGCTACATTGATGCTACGTGGGCTGTGTACGTGAGGCCGCACCGAACGAGACGCACGAATGGGAGGCGACCGGTCGAAGGTTCGGCCGGCGCACCATTTCGAAACGCTTTCCTTTAAAAAATGTTCAGCGTGTATTTGAATAATGTTCGTGGTATACTAAGAAAATGTTCAATGAATATTTTAAATTATTTAAAAACAATCACAGTTAAAAAAATGTTCAGACTTTCGAAACTTGTTCACATTTTTAGAGTTCTTCCTGTTTTTAAATTTTGTTCACGTTTCCAAAACAAATTGGAATTCCCTTTTGTTCACCGTGTTGAAGAAAAATGAATATTAGAAAATCTGCAAATTTTGTCCAAGAAATGTTGAAAAAACTCGGACCTGCCGCTTTTAGATTGTATATCAAGTAGTGCCTTGTATCAGACGTACTCAGTCCATAGCTCAGCTGGCTAGCACTGCTAGTCGGCACAGCTTCGTTGGTAGTTCGACCCCTAGCCGTTGTGTTTTTCTTTTTGCGATCCCTCGGCGCCTGGGAACTGGGCGCTACCTTTAGCGAAATCAGCTCGTTTTAACGCTCACGAGCGTTGAACAGGAGCTCTTTCGAATCCTCTCGCTAATTATTTTCTGCCTAATTTTTTACGCACCGCACTTTGTTCTTGGGCCGGCCCAGCCGGACGCGGTTGTGAGCACCGGTTGCGTTTCCAGGCGCCGATGGCGCGCAACAGTAATTTTATTGTATTTATTTTATAAATAAGTTCACGATGTATTAAAAAATGTTGGTCGTGTATTTGAAAATATTCATCGTGTCTTTCAAAAATTGTTCATATCGTAAATAAAAAATATTCATTCTGTGTTACTCCCTCCATCCCATAATATAAAAGCATTTTTTACACTAGTGTGGTGTCAAAAATGCTACCGCTAGTTATTTTCTGCCTAATTTTTTAGGCACCACACTTTGTTCTTGGGCCGGCCCAGCCGGACGCAGCTGTGAGCGCTGGTTGCATTTCCAGGCGCCGAAGGCACGCAGTAGTAATTTTACTTAATTTGTTTTATAAAAAAGTTCACGATGTATTAAAAATTGTTGGTCATGTATTTGAAAATATTCATCGTGTCTTTCAAAAATTGTTCATATCCTAAATAAAAAATGTTCATTCTGTGTTACTCCCTCCGTGCCATAATATATGAGCGTTTTTTTACACTAGTGTGGTGTCAAAAATGCTACTCCCTCCGTCCCAAAATAAGTGACTCAAAAATGACTCAATTTTATACTAACTTTAGTACAAAGTTGGGTCACTTTTGAGTCACTTATTTTGGGACGAAGGGAGTATTATATTATGAGACTGAGGGAGTAGAAGTGTTCATGCACATTTCAAAGAACGTTCCTATACATGCATTAAATAAATGTTACACGTGTCTTAAAAAATGTCCATCTGGTTTTACTATTTATTGCCTTATTGGTACCACTCAACAAATGTTCACAAATTTTAAAAATTGTCATGATATATAAAAGAAATTCATTGAAGTGCCGAATATGACATACAAAAATCTATTCACTCTTCTTTTTAGAAAAAAAATGGAAAACGGAAAAGAAGGAAAAGAGGAAATTAAATTAATTGGAAGAAAAATAAGAACAACAAAATAAGAAAAAGGAACATGGAAATAATGTAAAATAAAAAACTAAAAAGCAGTAAAGTAAAAAAAATGACAATAGAAGGTTCCAATACCGCACAAAAAATGCTTCAAACTGTAGCTTGTTTTTGTGTATTTCAAAGAATGTTCTTATACATGCATTAAAAAAATGTTAGTCATGCCTTAAGAAATGTTCATCTACTTTTTTAAATTGTTCATACCATTCAAAAAATTCACATATTTAAAAATTCATGAAATTTTAAAATGTTCACACAACGTAAAAAATTATTTGCACAAATTTTAAAAATAGTCATGATTTATAAAAAAAGGTTATCAAAGTGTGGAAAAATAGCAAAAGTTTTAATGACATACAAAAAACTTTCACTCCAATTTTTACAAAAAGAAAACATGAAAAACGGAGAAGAGAGAAAAGTAGAAAATAAAAATAGGAAGAAACAAAACCGAAAGGGGAACATGAAAAGAAAAGCAAAACTAAAAACCAGTAACGTAAAACAAATAAATACCGACCATAGGAGGTTCCAGAACCACACAAAAACGTTGCAAACTGTGGCTTAGAATCTTTCCAAAACCAATTTATCGGCAGGCCCGGTCAGACATGTGGTGGAAAACAACGAGATATAGTCGAAATCACTAATTGAGGAGTACTTATTACAAAGATCACTTCCACCTCCCCGGGTTGCGACAAGTGGCGCGCTGTATGGGCGCCACATGTCGTAACCGGGGAGTTTTCCCTTTTTCGTAGTTTCGTTTATTCACAATGATTTATCTAATAAACCATGCGTCCAAATCTCGAACCGTATTCACCGTGGGATTCTTCGTGTCTAGATATTCAAAACTAGATCTCATGTTGATAGGTTTTGGTGAACCATTTTTTCACGAAAAAACTGAACTAAAAAACCAAACCGAGAACACATTTTTTTCCCTTTCCAAAAACCATTTCCGAGGGCACGGCCATGCCTCACGCAGAAGCAAAAACCATGCCCGTCGCGGAAGTAAAACCGTGCTCTTGCAAAAAAAAAATGCTTTTTTTTCGTTTCTTCTCGCGAAAGCAAAACTATGCCTCTCGCAGAAGCAAAATCGTGCCTCTCGCGAAAGAAAAAAAAACTCATTTATTTATTTCCGAAAGGCACGACCGTGCATCTTGCGGAAGCAAAACAGGCCCTCGCATGGAAGAAAAAGAAGAAGAGAAAACTGGTTCTTTTCATTTCTCGCGGAAGAACAACCGTGCCTTTCGTGAAAAAAAAATAGAAAACATGTTTTCACATAAAAAAATTGATTTTTTGTTGTTGTCCAATAGCTAAGGAAGACCGGTGAAAAGCCGAAAAAACTAGGAAAACCCATCTAAAAGGCTCAAAACACATGGAAAAAATAGAAAAATAAAACAAAATCCCTACGAAATGCCCGGGGCGCGACATGTGGCGGTGGCTGAGAGCCCATCCCCAAGGCTAGGAACAAGTGTTCTTTAGTTAATTGCTCCGTGTAGTCGTTTGAAACAGGCCATGTTTTCTTGAGTTTAATGGGCCAGATACCTTTTTGGAGGATCTAACAGGCAGAGATACCATTTCGGAGCACCGTAGTTCAGCCCAGATTGGTGAGATGGAATTAAAAAAAGGATAGATGAGAATGAGAAAACTATGTTTAACCCCCTAAACTATCAGATTTGACACATATTTCCTCCTAACCTATTATTGGCCTAATTAACAAATGGGCAGTGATAGGCGCCGGTCGACCGGCCCAAATTTCGGCCAGTGGATGCGCAACCCTTCGATCCCACGATGTCTATACCGTACGATCGATTTCGTTCCCCTGGTACCTCACCCCTCGCAGCCCCTCCTCCAAGAAAAACATGGCGGCCGCCCTATCTCCCCCGCACCCCACATCGCAAAATCCTACCACTTCCTGTTTGTCTCGCCCCTGACGCTTGTCGTCGAATCTCACCGCCGACATTTGCCGCCGTCAAATGCAACAAAAAAATTCGTTGATTGTGCGTCCATCGTAGTAGCAAAAACAGAGAACAAATGTATCAAAAGTGAACACCACAGTAGCAAAAACTACAAATTGTTGCAGCAAAAAGCACATAGTCATGGGTCTCGGTGAAGGAATATGCCCTAGAGGCAATAATAAAGTTGTTATTTATATTTCCTTATATCATGATAAATGTTTATTATTCATGCTAGAATTGTATTAACCGAAAACTTAGTACATGTGTGAATACATAGACCAAAACAGAGTGTACCTAGTATGCCTCTACTAGACTAGCTCGTTACTCAAAGATGGTTATGTTTCCTAACCATAGACATGAGTTGTCATTTGATCAACGGGATCACATCATTAGGAGAATGATGTGATGGACAAGACCCATCCGTTAGCTTAGCAACTTGATCGTTTAGTTTTACTGCTATTGCTTTCTTCATGACTTATACATGTTCCTATGACTATGAGATTATGCAACTCCCGAATACCGGAGGAACACCTTGTGTGCTATCAAATGTCACAACGTAACTGGGTGATTATAAAGATGATCTACAGGTGTCTCCGAAGGTGTTTGTGGTGTTGCCATAGATCAAGAATATGATTTGTCACTCCGAGTGTCAGAGAAGTATCTTCGGGCCCTCTCGGTAATGCACATCACTATAAGCCTTGCAAGCAATGTGACTAATGAGTTAGTCGCGGGATGATGCATTGCGGAACGAGTAAAGAGACTTGCCGGTAACGAGATTGAACTAGGTATGATGATACCGACCATCGAATCTCGGGCAAGTAACATACCAATGACTAAGGGAACAACGTACGTTGTTATGCGGTTTGACCGATAAAGATCTTCGTAGAATATGTAGGAGCCAATATGAACATTCAGGTTCCGCTATTGGTTATTGACCGGAGATGTGTCTCGGTCATGTCTACATAGTTCTCGAACCCGTAGGGTCCGCACGCTTAACGTTCGATGACAATTCGTATTATGAGTTTATGTGATTTGATGACCGAAGATTGTTCGGAGTCCCAGATGAGATCACGGACATGACGAGGAGTCTCGAAATGGTCGAGAGGTAAAGATTCATATATTGGAAGGCTATATTTGGACACCATAAGTGTTCCAGGTGATGCCGGGTCACCGGAAGGGGTTCCGGGCGCCCCCGGCAAAGTTATGGGCCTATTGGGCCAAGTGAGGGACAGACCAGCCCCTGGTGGGCTGGTGCGCCCCTCTAAGGCCAAGCAAGAGAAGAAGGAAAGGAAGGGGGAGGAGTAAGGAAGGAGGAGGATTCGGCCTCCCACCTTTCCTTCTCCACCCCCCCTTCTCTTTCCTTTCCCCTACACCAAATAAGGAAGGGATGGGGGCCAAATTGGACAAGGCCCCAAGTAAGATTCTTCCTACTTGGGGCGCCCCTTGGCTGCCTCCTCCCCTCTCCAACCTATATATATATGTGTGAGAGGGCACCCTAGAAGAACAAAAGTTGATCATTGATCTCTTAGCCGTGTGCGGTGCCCCCTCCACCATAATCCACCTCGGTCATATCGTAGCGGTGCTTAGGTGAAGCCCTGCATCGGTAACTTCATCATCACCGTCACCACGCCGTCGTGCTGACGGAACTCTCCCGCGAAGCTCTACTAGATCATGAGTTCGTGGGACATCACCGAGTTGAACGTGTGCAGATCGCGGAGGTGCCATACGTTCGGTACTAGGATCGTTCGATCGTGAAGACGTACGACTACATCAACCGTGTTGTCATAATGCTTCCGCTTACGGTCTAGGAGGGTACGTGGACGACACTCCCCCCTCTCGTTGCTATACATCACCATGATCTTGCGCGTGCGTAGGAAATTTTTGAAATACTACATTCCCCAACAGTGGCATCATGAGCCAGGTTTATGCGTAGATGTTATATGCACGAGTAGAACACAAGCGAGTTGTGTGCGATACTAGTCATACTGCTTACCAGCATGTCATACTTTGATTCGGCGGTATTGTTGGATGAAGCGGCCCGAACCGACATTACGCGTACGCTTACGCGAGACTGGTTCTACCGACGTGCTTCGCACACAGGTGGCTGGCGGGTGTCAGTTTCTCCAACTTTAGTTGAATCAAGTGTGGCTACGTCCGGTCCTTTTGAAGGTTAGAACAACACATACTTGACGAAATATCGTTGTGGTTTTGATGTGTAGGTAAGAACGGTTCTTGCTTAGCCCGTAGCAGCCACGTAAAACTTACAACAACAAAGTAGAGGATGTCTAACTTGTTTTTGCAGGGCATGTTGTGATGTGATATGGTCAAGACATGATGCTAAATTTTATTGTATGAGATGATCATGTTTTGTAACAGAGTTATTGGCAACTGGCAGGAGCCATATAGTTGTCGCTTTATTGTATGAAATGCAATCGCCATGTAATTGCTTTACTTTATCACTAAGCGGTAGCGATAGTCGTAGAAGCAATAGTTGGCGAGACGACAACGATGCTACGATGGAGATCAAGGTGTCGCGCCGGTGACGATGGTGATCATGACGGTGCTTTGGAGATGAAGATCAAAGGCACAAGATGATGATGGCCATATCATATCACTTATATTGATTGCATGTGATGTTTATCTTTATGCATCTTATTTTGATTAGATTGATGGTAGCATTATAAGATGATCTCTCACTAAATTTCAATGTATAAGTGTTCTCCCGGAGTATGCACCATTGCGAAAGTTCGTCGTGCCGAGACACCACGTGATGATCGGGTGTGATAAGCTCTACGTTCAAATACAACGGGTGTAAGACAGTTTTGCACATGCAAAATACTCGGGTTAAACTTGACGAGCCTAGCATGTACAGACATGGCCTCGGAACACTGAAGACTGAAAGGTAGAGCGTGAATCATATAGTAGATATGATCAACATAAGATGTTCACCATTGAAAACTACTCCATCTCACGTGATGATCAGACATGGTTTAGTTGATTTGGATCACATGATCATTTAGATGACTAGAGGGATGTCTATCTAAGTGGGAGTTCTTTAGTAATATGATTAATTGAACTTTAATTTATCATTAACTTAGTCCTGATAGTATTTGCAAATTGTGTTGTAGATCAATAGATCGCGTTATAGCTCCCCTATGTTTTTGATATATGTTCCTAGAGAAAACTAAGTTGAAAGATGTTAGTAGCAATGATGCGGACTAGGTCCGTGATCTGAGGATTATCCTCATTGCCGCACAAAAGTATTATGTCCTTGATGCACCGCTAGGTGACAAACCTATTGCAGGAGCAGATGAAGACGTTATGAACGTTTGACAAACTCGGTATGATGACTACTTGATAGTTTAGTGCGCCATGCTTTACGAATTATAACCGGGACTTCAAAAACGTTTTGAACGCTATGGAGCATATGAGATGTTCCAAGAGTTGAAATTAGTATTTCATACTCATGCCCGTATCGAGAGGTATAAGACCTCTAACAGTACTTTGCCTACAAGATGGAGGAGAACAGCTCAACCAGTGAGCATGTGCTCAGATTGTGTGGGTACTACAATTGCTTGAATCAAGTGGGAGTTAATCTTCCAGATAAGATAGTAATTGACAAAGTTCTCTAGTCACTATCACCAAGTTAGTAGAACTTCGTGATGAACTATAATATGCAAGGGATGACGAAAGTAATTCCCGAGCTCTTCGCAATGCTGAAATCAGCGAAGGTAGAAATCAGAAAAGAGCATCAAGTGTTGATGGTTAACAAGACCACTTGTTTCAAGTAAAGGGCAAACGGATAGAAGGGGAACTTCAAGAAGAATGACAAGCAAGTTGTCACTCCCGTGAAGAAACCCAAAGCTAAACTCAAGCCTGAAACTAAGTGCTTCTACTGCAAAGGAAATGGTCACTGGAAGTGGAACTACCCTAGATACTTGGCGGATAAGAAGGATGGCAAAGTGAACAAAGGTATATTTGACATACAGATTATTGATGTTAATTTACTAGTGTTCATAGCAACCCCTGGGTATTTGATACCGTTTCATTTGCTAAAATTAGTAACTCGAAACGAGAGTTGCAGAATGAACAGAGACTAGTTAAAGGTGAAGTGACGATGTGTGTTGGAAGTGGTTCCAAGATTGATATGATCATCATCGCACACCCCCTATACTTTCGGGATTAGTGTAGAACCTAAATAAATGTTATTTGGCATTTGCGTTGAGCATGAATATGATTTGATCATGTTTGTTGCAATACGGTTATTCATTTAAAGTCATAGAATAATTGTTGTTCTGTTTACATGAATAAACCCTTCGATGGTCGTACACCCAATGAAAATAGTTTGTTGGATCTCGATCATAGTAATACACATATTCATAATATTGAAGCCAAAAGATGCAAAGTTGATAATGATAGTGCAACTTATTTGTGGCACTGCCGTTTAGGTCATATTGGTGTAAAGCGCATGAAGGAACTCCATGCTGATGGGCTTTTGCAATCACTTGATTATGAATCACTTGGTGCTTGCGGACCATGCCTCAGGGCAAGATGACTAAAACTCCATTCTCCAGAACAATGGGGCGAGCAACTGATTTGTTGCAAATCATACATACTGATGTATGTGGACCGATGAGTGTTGAGGCTCGCGGCGGGTATCGTTATTTTCTGACCTTCACTGATGATTTGAGCAGATATGGTTATATCTACTTGATGAAGCACAAGTCTGAAACATTTGAAAAGTTCAAAGAATTTCAGAGTGAAGTAGAGAATCATCGTAACAAGAAAAATTAAGTTTCTACAATCTGAACGCGGAGGCGAATATTTGAGTTACGAGTTTGGTCTTCATTTAGAACAATGTGGAATAGTTTCACAGCTCACGCCACCCGGAACACCACATCGTAATGGTGTGTGATACGTCTCCAACGTATCTATAATTTTTGATTGTTCCATGCTATTATTTATGATGTTTTGGATGTTTAATGGGCTTTGTCATACACTTTTATATTATTTTGGGGAATAACCTACTAACCCAAAGGCCCATTCCAGATTGCTGTTTTTTGCCTGTTTCAGGGTTTTGCAGAAAAGGAATATCAAACGGAGTCCAAACGGAATGAAACCTTTTTGTCAGGGATATTACTAGTAGGTATAAACCGGCTAGGATGATCCCGGATTACACTAACAAGATTGTATCGTTACAAACATGGTAGAATATGTACAAGAGGTTACAACCCATAGAAGGTTAGGGCCCATGTATAAGGCCCACGGTCTGTAAACCGTCGTATCATGTAACTTGGGATGTAAGATAGAAAGAGTAGAGACCGAGGCGGACACGTTTATGAGCCGGCCTCGGGACTCTGTAAATCGGACCGAGCGTCGCCTCTTATATAAAGGGACGATCCGGCGACGGTTTGAGGACAAGAAACAACAGCTCGAGACACAGGCAAGCGATTCGCTCCCTGTTCATCGACGCACAAGCAATACCACACCAAACTAGACGTAGGCTTTTACCTTCATCGAAGGGGCCGAACTAGTATAAAACTCCCTGTGACCTTTGTCCGCTTTAACCTCTTCAAGCTAACCCGTGCGATGGCCTCACACCTAAGTCCCCTAAACCAGACATCTGCCGTGCTAATTCCACAACAATTGGCGCCCACCGTGGGGCTATCGCACGATGGTTTCGAGTTCTTGAAGGGCAGCTTTGAAGGACTCAAGGGTTACGCAGTTGGCCAGATGACCAAGTGTCGTCGCGACCGGATCTACATCGACGATGCAGGCTGGGGCCCGGAGGCTGATTCAATCGAATACGGGTACCGGGTCCCCTTCGGCGGCATCCACGTCTTCATTGGCAAAATCGGCGAACCGGGACCTGGGCCGGACATCTTCCCCAACCTCGTCGAGCCGGCTCAACGTGCGAGATCGGCCCGGATTCAGCACGCCGTGAAGCGTGTTTTTGTTGGAGCAGTACATGGAGTCCAAGCCGAGGACGGATCGGATTCTGGTGGCGAAACAGTTGTCTACTATGACGATGAATCTTCATCCGGAGAGACTGAATCTTTGTATCTGTTGCAGGACGGCCGATCTGAGGGTGTGTCCGATGGCGATAGTATTCCGGACCCCTTTGATCCGCCAAACCGGGTGGCTGTTTTCAATGCCAGATCACAGTCAGCGCAGCAGCCCTCGATGACCGGGGCGTTCACTGCAGAGGTAGCGGGAGCCGGGGCAGGCAATCAAACCCCGTTGCCTTCTGACGTCTTATCCACCTTGGTCGGAGATTTGACAGCACTCACAATAGCAGAGGTGGCCCCTGCCGACAAGGCGCATCACGATGCAGAGATCCTTTAGCTGAAGGGCCGAATTGAGCAGGCTAAACGGGATCTGGATGCGGAGAAGGCCAGGATGGCTACAAGGCAGGCAGAGCTAGACTCCCAAGCTTTCCGGCTCAGGGTGGATCAGAATTCTGCACAGGAGGTAATGTACAGAAGACAGCAAACTCGTCTACCGCCGGTTTATGAGGCGAGGAATCTCTTTGGCACACCAGGAGCAGGAGCCAGTAACCGCCCAGAGGTAAACCGGGGAGGAGCTCCGGGGACTGGCGCGTCGGTTCAGCCGACGGCCGCAGAGCAAAACCACCAAGTTGTGCCAACGCCGCACGTCCCCACCCCTCCCGGCCATTATTCTAACCCGTTGGACAACATTGTCGCCGCCGCTTCACGACTGGCCGCTTTACCCATTGAAGGGACATCCCCCATGGCGATGGAGGCACGCCGGGCTAAGGAATTGCTGGACACGGCGCTGACACAGCAGCAGGCGTACTCTTATAGCAGGGAGAGGATTCATGCAACCTCCCGCCCAAGCCGGAGTTACACTAGGCACTGGGATGAACTGGCCGTGTCTAGCAGCGAGCGGAGACGTCACCGTCACAGGCAGGATAATCCGGCGGGAGCAGAAGCAGACGCCCAAGAGGCGATAAACCGGGCCAGACATACGGCCCGCGAGGACACCCGTCAAACGACGCCGGTTCATCCAACCACAGCAGAAACGGGAGCCACGACAAGTTCCTTTGGATTACAGTGTCTCATCCCCGCTTTACGAAGCATGATATTACCCAAAGACTTCAAAGGCCCGCGCAAGGTACCCAACTAGACAGCGGATCTGGCTCCAGAGGCGTGGGTTGAAAGTTATGAGATGGCTATGGAGATGCTTGATGTGGACGAAGCGGCATGCGCCAAGTACTTTACCATGATGCTTGAGGGTACAGCCCAGACATGGTTAAAGGGCCTACCACCTAACTCCATCGGATCATGGGGTGAGTTGCGTCGCCAGTTTATCAAAAATTTCAAAGATACGTGCAAGCAGCCAATGTCGGTGGTAGACTTAGCAGCATGTGTTCAAGGAGAGCAGGAACCCACGAGCAGCTGGGTGCGGCGAGTATCAGAAATCCCGCACTCTTCCAATAGCATCAACCCTAGTACGGCGATAGTGACATTGGAAAACAATTGCTGGTTTGAGTCTCTGAAGCCGAAGTTAGGACGGCTAAAGCGCGATTGCAATGACATGGGAACGCTCATGAGCGCTCTGGTGAAATATGGGGATTCTGATAACACCAAGTACCCAGATGCAGACGGAGACAAGTCCGGAAAAGCGAACAAGGCTGGTAAACCGGCGCAAGCTAATCCGATAGGAACGGGTTACAATGGTAAGCAAAAAGCGGAGGGCGGTTCTGATTTTGTGGCCAATACCAACGTTCAAGGAAACGGGCAGCGCCGCAAAGGTAAACCACCTCCGCGTGGCGAAGGGCTATCCTTCAATCTGGATCAACAGTTAAACGCGCCTTGCCTTAAACACAATACGGAGGGAAACCCGTCTAAGAATGCGTGGAAGGACTGCTGGATCATGATAGAGGCCATGAAACAAGCCAGATATAATCACGGACCTCCCGGCGGCGGCTCAAGTTCTGGTTTTCAGGGTCCGGGTTACCAGGGTAATGGTTCCGGATCAAGATATCACGGCGGTAACAATAACTACAACAGTAACGGTCAACATCAACATAACCAACAGCATGGTCAGGGTGGTTACAACAACCAAGGCAATAAGCAGCGCCAGCAGCAACAGCAATCCGGATATTAGAGTAATCCGAAGGAGCTAAGCAGTGGACAGTATCATGTTCTTACCACAAGTTTGTGCAAGCGAGATCAAAAGGTTCTGAAGCGGGCAGTACACGCAGTTGAACCGGCGACGCCACGTTTTTTACGTTTGTCGGAACAACCTATTGTGTGGAGCAGAGAGGATCACCCGCCACGGGTTGATAATCTGGGCTAGTTGGCCCTGGTGGTGGCACCACATGTGGGTGGCTACAAGTTCACAAAGGTACTCATGGACGGCGGCAGCAGTATCAACATCTTATACTATGAGACTTTCCGGCGTATGGGGTTGACAGATAAGAAGTTGAGACAGTCCAACACGGTATTCCATGGAGTGGTGCTAGGTAAATCGGCTTACCCAGTTGGGAAAATTGATCTAGAAGTCACCTTTGGGGATGAGCAGGATTCTAGGTCAGAAACAGTGGCCTTTGAGGTCATAAAGATTAGGAGCCCATATCATGCTCTGTTTGGGAGACCGGTTTACACCAAGTTCATGGCTAGACCGTGCTATGTTTATCTACAGCTCAAGATGCCGGGTCACAAGGGAACCATCACGGTTCACGGAAGCCGAAAGATCGCATTGGAATGCGAGGAAGGAGACGCAGCTTATGCAGAGGCAGTGTGTGCTACAGAGGAGTTGAAATTCTACAAAGACAATGTTGATCCGGCGGATATGTCCCTGATACGTCCAAAACGTATCTATAATTTCTGCTTGCTCCATGCCTCTTTTGGGTGATATTGCTATGATATTTATACACTTCCATACACTTTTGATCATATTTGGACTAACCTATTAACTCAGTGCACCCCAGTGCCAGTTTCTGTTTTCGGCTGTTTTTGTATTTCAGGTTTTCACATTACGAGAACTGCCAGGAAAAATCCAGAAAAAATATATAAAAAATCAGCGTTCCAGGAGCTACCGTGCGGCCAAAGTACAGCCGAGGGGGACCCACAGGGGCTCCAGGCGGCCTGCCCAGGCGGCCCACCCCTAGGCCGCGCCGGGGGGGCGCCTGGGCCCCCCAGGACTCCCCTGGTGACCCCCTTTGGCATATATTTAAGGTCCGTCGAGAAAACCCTGATTCCAGACCCCTTTTCTCCAGACGCGATTCCGATCTCCGCCGCCATCGCCATCAAGCTTCGGGGGACCAGAATTCCTGCGCCGGCACCCTGCCGGGACGGGGAAGTGCCCCCGGATTCATCTCCATCGACGTTGCTTCCTCCCTCCATGATGCGGGAGTAGTTCCTCCTCAGAGCTGAGGTTCTTACTAGTAGCTATGTGGTCAATTCTCTCTCCCATGATGTGATCTTCGTTGTGATCATAGGCTATGTTAATCTAGGGTGATCCCATGATATTTCCCCTTCCTCTATGTATTGGATTGATGTACTCACTTGTCTTTATCTAGTATAATCCCCGAGACCAAGGTGACAGCGGTCTATTGGACATGGATTAGAACAATATTTTCATGAGTGATTTCCTCTCTTGTGTGTTGATTGAAGATTGAGAGTCTCTTGGTGCTTGTCTTTGACTATCCTTTAGATATGTTGTGGTGATTGTGGGACTCTCTTTGGATGGCCGCGGTGACATTGGGAAATCCTTAGATTGAGAACTACGAACTTTGAGGTGTGCTTTTGTAGCCCTACATAATTCTCGTCCTCTCTTGACCACGAAGGAATGACCTCCGAGTGTGTCCCCTTTGCATGTTTTATGGGAAATATCATGTGATTCGATTATGTTAATGTTGTTGGGAGTTGCCACTAGTGAAAGTATGAACTCTAGGCCTTGTTTCCACCATTGCAATACCGTTTGTGCTCACGTTTACTACTTGTTTGCTTGCTGCACTTTTTATTACATATTTATATTACCTTGTTTTGCCATCCATATCACTTGCCATTTAACCTCTCTTCGCCGAACTAGTGCACCTATACATCTAACAAGTGTATTAGGTGTGTTGGGGACACAAGAGACTTCTTGTATCTTAGTTGCAGGGTTGCTTGAGAGAGACCATCTTCAACCTCTACTTCCCTGAGTTCGATAAACCTTAGGTCATCCACTTGAGGGAAATTGCTGCTGTCCTACAAACCTCTGCGCTTGGAGGCCCAACATAGTCTACAAGAGTAGAAGCGTGTGTAGACATCAAGCTATTTCTGGCGCCGTTGCCGGGGAGGTGAGCGCTTGAAGGTATATCTTTAGATCTTGCAATTAAATCTTTTTGTTTCTTGTTTTTATTTCACTAGTTATGTTTATGGAAAACTGTGCTATTGGATCGTTGCTTGCGGGAAGACGCCCCACACCTGTGGTGGTTGCTCCTCCCCCTACTGAAATTGTGCCCTATAAAATACCAGCTGGTATTATCGATTATCTTTTGGCTAATCGTTATGCAGGAGACAAACGTCCCGGTGAACACTTGCTATATCTGTCACAACTATGTTCATTATTTAAGCTTGCAGGTGTATCAAGGGAGTTTGTCATGAGGAAATTATTTGCCTTGTCACTGAAAGGAAAAGCATTGGAATGGTATAGGCTACTAAATGACTCTCACCTGCTGGAGTGGGAAGAGATCCAGTCTCTCTTTTACTCCAAGTTTTATCCTCTTCATGAAGTCCATGAGAATAGGAATTATGTTTATAATTTTTATCCTCACGACGGAGAGAGCATAGCTCAAGCTTGGGGGAGACTGAAAACGTTAATGCTAAAATGTCCTAACCATGGGCTCCCCAAAGATATGATTATTACTAATTTCTATGCGAGGCTTTCTCGACAGGATAAAGATTTGCTCGACGCTTCCTCTATGGGTTCTTTCACAAACAAAAAGATTGATGCTAAATGGGAACTCCTTGAAAGAATTCAACGCAACACTGAAGATTGGGAGATCGACAAAGGTAAAGAGTCAGGTATAATTTATGAGTATGATTGCATTAAGTCCTTTGTTGAAACTACAAGTTTTAATAAGTTTAGTGCTAAGTTTGGGCTTGATTCTCAACTCCTTGTTGATTTCCTCAAATCTTTTGCTTCACATCTTAATATGCCTAAGGAGGATTGGATCAAGTATCATAAACCTTTTAAAGAGATTTGCAAAGAAAATGAAATTGTTCATGATGATTGCAACATGCATGATCCAATTCCTAAAAATGAAGTTTTATATAAGCATGTTAATTTTTGTGGAGTAGATAGACCTTGTGAAAGGCCTATGATTGAAGAAGAGAAGTATTGTAAGCAACATAAGCATGAAAGAACAATCACTTGGGTCAGAGATTTAAATGAAATTGCTAGAGAATTATGTGACCTTTATCCTTTTACTTGTGAACTTTGCCGTATAGAGGGTCACTTTAATTTCCAATGCATGAACTTTCAAAACATAACTGTTAACCGGTTGTGTGATAACATGATCACCTCTTATCTTTATGATGAGCTTATGTTATTTTTGATGTGTGAAGAGTTATCAAAAAAGACTTCTTGGCTGGATGTTAATACCATAGGAATAAAAAACACTTTGCAAAATTGCCATCTCTATTGTGTTGTTAATTGCCATGAAAATGATTACATAAGTAAGATTAGAAAGGAGGGAACTTTAACAAAGTATAAAAATGTCTCTTATATTTCTGCTAATAAAAAGGAGAGTATCTCCCAAGTTTCCCCTATTGTTTCTAATGATAAACCAGGATATGTGGAGAAGCCTCATCTCCAACCACTCCCTCCTAAGGTTAAGAAGAATAAAAAGAAGAGGAGGAGGAAGAGGAGCAAGAAAGAAGAAGAATGGGTATCAACCTGGCCTGAGCATATTCCTCCCATCAACTTTTATCCTAACGGTTGTAAGTTTAAAGAAGAAGGTGAAGTTTATTGCCTTAATTATCATCTTGATGATACGTCCGTAGGTACTATTGAAGATGATTTTGATTATGATATGCATGTTACTTATCGTGATTGGGAAAATGATGATAATGCTATTTATGATCTTGAAATTTTTTTTGGTACCAACTCTGAAAGTGATAATATGGGAAGCTCTAAGCTTGGGGATGATAGGGTTGCAAATCCTTTACCCACTAGTGATGTGATAATTGATAATTCTTTTGCTAGTAAGAATAAAGACAACATGATTACAAATATAGTTGCTAGCAAT
Source organism: Secale cereale (assembly GCA_902687465.1). NCBI lineage: Eukaryota > Viridiplantae > Streptophyta > Magnoliopsida > Poales > Poaceae > Secale > Secale cereale. The sequence goes on along the minus strand of LR738709.1, from coordinate 48,812,833 downwards.
GATAATGCTCTTCTCTACTATGATGATGTTATAACTCCAATCTATAGTGATTATAAAGGTACCTATGACATAAGGAGAAATTATCCTTATGAAATTTGTCATAATCATGAAGGGAATTACTCCCTTGTTGAACACCACCCTTCTAATATACAACTAATCTATAGTGTTCAAGTTGTTTATGATAGTCATACTCCCACTATTACCAATGAGAAAAATTATGCTTATGTGGGGAGTGAGAGTACCTTTTTGCATATGGATCATGGTAACAATGCTTTATGTGATTCTTATATTGTTGAGTTCATCCATGATGCCACTGAAATTTATAATGAGAGAGGGAGGCTTGGTTCTAAATATCTTAATAATAAGAAGTTTCCTCTCTTTATGGTGAATATTTTGAAGTTATGCTTGTTTTGCCTTCCTATGCTAGTTGCTTCGTGCTTCAACGAATTATTCTATTGCAATATTCCTATGCATAGGAAGCATGTTAGGCTTAAATGTATTTGGCATTTTCTTCTTGATACCCTCTTTTGTTCTTCAGCTCTTATTCTTACGAGAGCATCATTAAAGTCCTATGCCTAGCTTAAAGGCATAAAAGAAAGCGCTTTTGGGAGGCAGCCCACAATGAATAAAATTTTATTTTGCTTTTTGTTGTGTCTTGATGTTGTTACTACAGTAGCATCATCATTGTATCTTTACTTTTCAACTTTGTGCCAAGTGTAGCCTCTGATTGCAAGAAAGTTCAAAAGTTGTGACGTGCTGTCCAGGAAACAGATTCTGTCCTTGGATAGAAAAATTCGTATAAAATCACCAGATCATCTTTTTGGTCTGAATTGTTTCGACAGCGTGCTCTATACAATTGTCTTTCGTGCGTCTGTTCTGAGTTTTTTGATTAGAGTTGCAGAAGTGCCCCGAACAAATCATTTACTACCTGCTGTTATGTTTTTCACAGATTCTGTCCTGTTTTGCCTTTCTTTCATTTTGCAAACCAAGAGCTTGTTTTTTTTCTTTGCAAAAACCTTTTGGCAATCTTGAGAAACAGTTGAACTTCAAGAATATCTTTATTTCCAGCAAGGAACAATTATTTTATTATGGGTACTAACCTCGCTAATCAGATTATGATGAGTTATGTATGAAGGGAGTTTTCAAGTGTGCGAGGGAAGATGATAAAAAGATTCAGGAGTGTCAAGCGCTCAAGCTTGGGGATGCCCCCGTGCACCCCCAAGAAATATTCAAGGAGACTCAAGCGTCTAAGCTTGGGGATGCCCCCGTGCATCCCCTTCTCCATCAACATTATCAGTTCGTCTTTCGTTCCACTATATTTTTATCACTTCATGTGTTATGTGCTATGCTTGGAGCGTCTTGCTTTTAGTTTCATTTTTAGGTTTCTTTAGCTTTGCTTGTTTTTCATAACGAGGTGGAACTCAGCTTTCTTTGTGTGGGAGAGAAACACGCTCCACTTCAACCTAGAACACAACATAGAATTTTCATGTTTATCTTTGCTGTGTGTGTTCTTTGTCTTTTAATAGCTACTATCATGTTCAGCTCTTAGTATTCATGCTTATCTTTTCAAAGAGCTTTTGTTTAGTTGGTTGCTTGAACTCTCCTTAATTACCATGCTCACCTTATTAAGAGAGTTTGCTTCCGTTGCATTGGTGGATATGTTTATGATAAAGATGCTACGTGCATAATGGTGCTTAGTAGTTCATGTTTTCTTGTGGTTAGTCTCAAATAGCTGGGGGATTCCCAATGTGTTATTGGAGTACCAACTTGATTTGTTTGCCTATGATGTGGTATGGTTTAGTAATATCTTCCTTCAAGAATTTATTTTGATTGACTTGGCGTATGCTCACGCATATTTAAGACTGTAAAGAAAGTCTGTCAAGCCTTGATGATCTTTTGTTTCTGAGTAGCGATATAACTACCATGCCTGATTCAATGTTGCTTTGTCGCTCTGCATGATTATGACCGTCATTGCTATTTTAGTTGGTCGCTCCCAGTCTTTTGCTAACCTCCACCTGTATTAAGCGGACTGACTGCTTGTGCATCCACATTCTTTTAATCCAGTTATGCCATATGAGTCCACCATACCTACCTATATGTGGTATTTCACCGCCACTCCAAGTAAATTTACATGTGCTACCTTTAAAACCTTCATTTTTGCAATACATAGCTCATGGGAAAGTAGCTTAAAAACTATTGTGGTAAAGAATATGTCGCTTATGTATCTTATTTCTTATAAGTTGCTTGCTGAGCGGTATCCATGTTTCTGGGGACGCCATCAACTGTTACACTTTTGTTGAATATCATGTGAGTTGCTATGCATGTTCATCTTGTCCGAAGTAAGGGTGATTTGCCATGAGTTGAATGGTTTGAGTATGCATATTGTTAGAGAAGAACATTGGGCCGCCAACCAAAGCCATGTATCATGGTGGAAGTTTTAGCTTGGACATTAATCCTCAACCTCTTATGAATGCTTAGGCATTAAAGAGGAGTCCATTATCTATTTTCTATGTTGTCCCGGTATGGATGTCCTCAAGTTGAGATCTATCAAAAACGAGAAATCAAATGCGATTTATCTCCTTGGACCTTTGTACAGGTGGCATAGAGGTACCCCTTTGTGACACTTGGTTGAAACATATGTAATGCAATGATAACCCATGGAAATCCGAGCTAATTAGGACAAGGTGCGAGCACTATTGGTATTCGATGCATGAGGCTTGCACCTTATAGGATGTCTTATGCATAACACATATGAAGTATTACTACCGTTGACAAAAATTGCTTCTATGTTTTCAAAAAAAAAACTCTAGCACATGAGTAATCCCTGCTTCCCTCTGCGAAGGGCCATTCTTTTACTTTTATGTTGAGTCTCCACCTTCTTTTAAAGCACCAACTACTGAGAGCATGATTGTCATTCTGAGTGTAATGTGCATTGTCCCAAAGTAGCATTGTCTTTTGCATGATTGTGATATCGTTTATTCTGAAATCATTGTATCTAGTCATCACTTAAACCATTGAAGGTGCCCCTGCATTTATGTTTTGCTTCACTAAAGGGGGCAAGCTAGATATCACTTTATCATATTTGCACATCATGTTCATTGCAAATCTATTTGATGTTTCAGTATCATATTGTAAAACTTTCAGTTCTTTGTGATTTTCTCATGAGGCAACTTAATTACTACAGATTCATTGTCTCAGTAAGCTTTTGTCATATGACTATGAATAAGTCCTATATGGTTAATAGCATGTCACCACAGAAATTATTCATGTTATCATTTACCTACTCGAGGACGAGCAGGAATTAAGCTTGGGGATGTTGATACGTCCAAAACGTATCTATAATTTCTGCTTGCTCCATGCCTCTATTGGGTGATATTGCTATGATATTTATACACTTCCATACACTTTTGATCATATTTGGACTAACCTATTAACTCAGTGCACCCCAGTGCCAGTTTCTGTTTTCGGCTGTTTTTGTATTTCAGGTTTTCACATTACGAGAACTGCCAGGAAAAATCAAGAAAAATATATAAAAAATCAGCATTCCAGGAGCTACCGTGCGGCCAAAGTACAGCCGGGGGGGACCCACAGGGGCTCCAGACGGCCTGCCCAGGCGGCCCACCCCTAGGCCGCGCCGGGGGCGCCTGGGCCCCCCAGGACTCCCCTGGTGACCCCCTTTGGCATATATTTAAGGTCCGTCGAGAAAACCCTGATTCCAGACCCCTTTTCTCCAGACGCGATTCCGATCTCCGCCGCCATCGCCATCAAGCTTTGAGGGACCAGAATTCCTGCGCCGGCACACTGTCGGGACTGGGAAGTGCCCCCGGATTCATCTCCATCGACGTTGCTTCCTCCCTCGATGATGCGGGAGTAGTTCCTCCTCGGAGCTGAGGTTCTTACCAGTAGCTATGTGGTCAATTCTCTCTCCCATGATGTGATCTTCGTTGTGATCATAGGCTATGTTAATCTAGGGTGATCCCATGATATTTCCCCTTCCTCTATGTATTGGATTGATGTACTCACTTGTCTGTATCTAGTATAATCCCCGAGACCAAGGTGACAGCAGTCTATTGGACATGGATTAGAACAATATTTTCATGAGTGATTTCCTCTCTTGTGTGTTGATTGAAGATTGAGAGTCTCTTGGTGCTTGTCTTTGACTATCCTTTAGATATGTTGTGGTGATTGTGGGACTCTCTTTGGATGGCCACGTTGACAATGGGAAATCCTTAGATTGAGAACTACGAACTTTGAGGTGTGCTTTTGTAGCCCTACATAATTCTCGTCCTCTCTTGACCACGAAGGAATGACCTCCGAGTGTGTCCCCTTTGCATGTTTTATAAGAAATATCATGTGATTCGATTATGTTAATGTTGTTGGGAGTTGCCACTAGTGAAAGTATGAACCCTAGGCCTTGTTTCCACCATTGCAATACCGTTTGTGCTCACGTTTACTACTTGTTTGCTTGCTGCACTTTTTATTACATATTTATATTACCTTGTTTTGCCATCCATATCACTTGCCATTTAACCTCTCTTCGCCGAACTAGTGCACCTATACATCTAACAAGTGTATTAGGTGTGTTGGGGACACAAGAGACTTCTTGTATCTTAGTTGCAGGGTTGCTTGAGAGAGACCATCTTCAACCTCTACTTCCCTGAGTTCGATAAACCTTAGGTCATCCACTTGAGGGAAATTGCTGCTGTCCTACAAACCTCTGCGCTTGGAGGCCCAACATAGTCTACAAGAGTAGAAGCGTGTGTAGACATCAGTCCCCGTTAAAAAAGCCAACCATAGAGCATGATCCGGCGTTGAAGTTTAAATCAGCAGAGGAAACCAAGCAGATTGACTTTGTGCCAGGAGACTCATCCAAGCAGTTCACTATCAGTGCTAACCTAACCCCAAATAGGAAAGCGCGCTCATCGAGTTCATCCGTGAGAACCGGGATATCTTTGCATGGAAGCCTTCTGACATGCCAGGTATACCGAGGGAACTCGCTGAGCACAATCTTTATATTGATCCGAAGTTTAAACCGGTCAAGCAGTATTTGCGCCGCTTCAATGAAGAAAGGCGCAAGGCTATAGGTGAAGAAGTGGCCAGGCTTTTGGCCGCAGGATTCATAGTCAAAGTGTTTCATCCGGAGTGGTTGGCTAATCCGGTACTGGTGTTAAATAAAAATGGAACGTGGAGGATGTGTGTGGATTACACAGACCTAAACAAGGCTTGCCCAACTGATCCTTTTGCTCTCCCCCGTATTGATCAGATTATTGATGCTACGGCAGGATGTGAGCGGCTAAGTTTTTTGGATGCATATTCAGGGTATCATCAAATCAAGATGGCAGTTAAGGACCAGGAGAAGACAACTTTCATAACTCCCTTTGGAGCCTTCTGCTATGTATCCATGCCCTTTGGGCTCAAGAGTGCCCAAACAACTTATCAGCGTTGCGTGCAGAACTGTTTCAAAGGACAGATCGGAAAAAATGTCCATGCTTATGTTGATGACATTGTGGTGAAATCAAGGAAGGAGGAGACGCTAATAGAGGATTTAAAAGAAACCTTTGACAACCTCCGGATTTATAAGATGATGCTTAATCCGGAGAAGTGCGTCTTCGGTGTTCCAGCAGACAAACTCCTTGGATTCTTAGTATCAAACAGAGGAATAGAGGCTAATCCGGAGAAGATCAAGGCGATCACATCCTTGACGAAACCGGCTTGTATCAATGATGTCCAGCGCGTAGCAGGCTGGATTACAGCGTTGAGCCGATTCATCAGCCGTTTGGGAGAGAAGGCAATCCCACTTTATCAGATGCTGAAAAAGACAGATCGGTTTGTATGGAGCGATGCTGCAAACACTGCGTTCGAGGATTTGAAGCGGCAATTAGCAGATCCGCCAAATCTGGCTGCCCCTGTGGACAACGAGCCGCTGCTGTTATACGTGGCTGCTAATGCCCGTGCAGTTAGCGTAGCAATTGTGGTAGAGCGCAAGGAAGCAGGCAATGAATATCCGGTTCAGCGCCCGGTTTACTACATCAGTGAGGTTCTCATTGAGTCAAAGCAAAGGTATCCGCACTGGCAAAAGTTGGTGTACGCCGTGTTCATGGCAAACCGGAAGCTGAAACACTATTTCTAGGGCCACCCAATAACGGTCGTCAGCTCAGCTCCATTAGGGGATATAATCCAGAACAGAGAGGCCACTGGCAGAGTGGCAAAGTGGGCCATTGAGCTTAGCCCACATGGACTGAAGTAAGTACCCCGTACTGCTATAAAATCCCAAGCACTGGTAGATTTCATCAATGATTGGACAGAATTGCAAGCACCAGAGGAGAAGCCGGATCATACATACTGGACGATTCACTTTGACGGATCAAGGCAATTAGAGGGCTCGGGGGCTGGAGTCGTGTTAACTTCCCCATGAGGTGAAATTTTTTGTTATGTCCTCCGATTAATGTTCCCTTGCACTAACAATGCTGCTGAGTATGAAGCTCTCCTTCACGGCCTACGGATGGCTAAGGAGATGAACTTGAGCCGGGTCAAGTGCTTTGGTGATTTAGATCTAGTGGCACAACAGGTGTGTCGGGGAAACTGATCGCCCACGAACACCTATGGGACCGGAGCCCCTTTTCGGTACGGCAAGGGAGCGGAGGATGCACGAAGAGCGGATCGAGGCGAGCACGCGAGCAGTTTACCCAGGTTCGGGCCGCACGGATGCGTAAAACCCTACTCCTTCCTTGGTTTGTATTGTGTTCTTGGCTCGGGAGCGGGGAGAGCTACAGTACTTGTTTGCTAGCTACACCGAGCGTGAGAGTGATCGAAGATCGGAACCTCCTCTACGTTGCGCATGGGCCTCCTTTTATAGGTCAAAGGGGTCACCGACAGGTGGCAACGCAGTCGAGGGTAAAAATGTAAAAATGCTGGTAGTTGGAATAGTGTATGCATAGTGCTCTATACCTAACCCTGACGGCAGGGGACAAGGGCATTGAATGCCCGTCGCCGTCACCCCAAACAGTGCAAAAAAGCGTCCGTCAGGGCGTCTCCGTTCGCCACGATGGTGGCCTCGTCATCGTAGCTCGCCACCGTGTACCCCAGGCTGCACAGCCTTCCGCACGTGCGCGTGGAAGGGTCCCAGGGCGACGCGTGGGCGGATGAGCTAGAGCGCGGGCACTTAGTGGGAGTTTGCCGTGGCAAGCGCCTTGCCGCGGCCGCCATCTTGTCGCGCCCGGGAGCTTGTCGCTCTCCGGGCCTTGCCGGGACGCGTGGCGCGTCGCGGCAAGCCTCTTGAAAATGCTACGTTTGGCCTTCCCGGCAAGCTCCTCTTGCCAGGGTCTTGTGCAAAAGAAGTGGTCTTGAGCCTGGGGCGGCCTTCCCGGCAAGCTCCTCTTGCCGGGGCCTTGTCTCTTTAACTTGAATACTTTGTTCTTGAATGGCTCTAAAGGAAACGCAGTGGGCCTTGGCGGACGCGCGGCAAGCCCTGCCACGGGATGCTGCGACTGCCCGTGCACAAGTTCGGGATACTAAGGTACCCCTACTTTAGTACACCGACAGGAGCCCCCGGGCCTGGGCCACACACGGTGCCGAGCGCTGTTGGGCCAGGCCCAAATCAGTGCACGGGCACACGCGGCCCACGGCGCGCCGTATCCCACTCCGTATCCACCGCGCCCCTCCCCAACGGCACGCGTCAATCGCGGCGTCATGGGAGAGATCGTGGCTTGTTTCTTTAATGGGGAAAATGTGGAACGTCCCCTCCTCCCCCTTAAAAGCAGGGGAAGCAGGGGCAGTTCTTTCCATTCGCCCGCTGCTTCTTCAACCTCCAGAAACCCCCGCCACTTCCCTCCTCCTGAGGATCGAAAGAGAGCAGCGCTCCGCCCCCGTCCGCCGCCGCCAACACTTCCAGCGCCGTCGGCTTCCCTCGCCGTCCCTGCCATGGCCCCGAAGAGCGACAAGGCGAAGGCCGCGAAGACTGCCAAGGCGCTGCGGCTAGCGTCAATGCGGAAGAAGATGGCAGTCTTTCCGCCACAGCTGAGCGCGGAGGAGCTGAAGGAAAACTTCTATCTCTTCTGGTCGAGGGAGACCAAAGCGCATCCACGCACCAAGGTACTCCCCGCCGTGGCCTGCGACATGTTCCCGGGCGGATATGCCTTTTTTGCTCTGTTCTTCTATTGCGACTCTGCCCGCCATATTCTGAATTCTTCTGCGATATCATGAATACCTACGGGTTTCATCTTTTTGACTTCACCCCAAACGCTGTCTTGACCATGGCCGTTTTCGCACATCTGTGCGAAAACTTCGTCGGAGTTTACCCCAATGTACCCCTCTTCCGCCATTACTTTATTCCTCGAGTTGAGTCTGGGTCTCCTCTGTCCGGCGGAATCTCTTGGATCTTTAGGCTTCATAAGAAAGAGGCTTACTTGACGGGGGAGCTCCACGGCAAGTGGGATGAGTGGAGGGCCAACTGGTGCTGGATCATGGAGGACGACCCACAACAGTTCACTTCCCGGCGCCAAGTTGCAGTAGTGCGCGGCAATGACTGGAGTGACCTGGCTCCTGAGGACGACAAGCTGAAGATAGCCACCACTAGGATTCTTCGCCTCCGGCAAGCCAAGCTCACTGTAGGTGCCGTCGGGGCAGACTTCCTTCGCCACCGCATCGCTCCCTTGCAGGAGAGGAAAAGGCCTGCTTGGGAGTTTGATAACGCGGCAGACATCATGAGGTTGCGCCTGGGCCTCAACTATAATTTCACTGTCATGGAACTCAACGGGATGCTCAGAGCGCTATTCAAGTACGACCCCAAACATCCAGAGTGGTTCGCGCTGCCACGGGGCGTAGTTCCGCTATGCAACAATTTGTCGCTCAGCGCTATCCGCGCGGCGATGCCGTGGTGTGACTCCCATGGGATTGACCCCACTTGGCGGGAGCCTTCTGACGAAGCCGTGCAAACGTTCTTCGACAACCTGGTGGAGCAAACAGTCAAGCCCGACGAGAAGAGGGGCCTCACCCGTGACACCATCGATGAGGAGATGGCGTATATTGCCCCCAGGTTGGAGGAGGCAGCTGCAGCCAGGGCCGCGGGCGAATTTGGATATACTGTGGAAGAGGCGGACGCAGCGGAGGCGGTAAGCTTGGCCGAGGAGGAAGAGTTCCTAAAAGTGGCAAAGCTTGCCGGGCAACCTGCTGGGACAAGCGAGGCCACCGAGCAAGGCACAGAGTCGAGCGGGCCCGCCGAGCAGGGCGTCAGATCAAGCGATCCTGCCGAAGACTCGGGCGGGTCATTGAATCCCGACTCCTCTTCTTCGTCCTCGGGGAGCTCACCACCACCACCAAGTCCTCCGGTTGCGCCGAGAAAGCGCCTTCGCAAGGCCGCAGACGCGACGGTGCGGTAGACAAGCCAGCTGCCGCAGCGCCGCCCGACACGCGCCACCACGACGAGCAAGGCCGCCAAGGGAGGGCCTCGCGCTTCAGCAGCGGCTGGAGGAGGGTCTTCCCGGGACGGGGCTAACGCTCCTGCCGCCCCTCGTGCCTCGGTGACAACTGGAGCGGGGTCTTCTCAGACCACCGTCCCTGCTCCCGCCAAGCGGCCGAGGGAGCCTACTCCTCCAGCTCCTCGTGCCGGGATGCGCGAGGCGGACTTTGATTTCTCCGTGCTCAGCTCTGACGAGGAGGAGGAAGAGTAAGCACTGTCAACTCTTGTTTCCTTCGATTTGCTCTTGTCTTGAATCTTCTTTGCTTGATTCTGATTTTGTGTGTCTTCCAGGATCCTGGCCCAGAGGGCGGCGAAGAGGGCCAAGATCCCGGTGGTCGATCTTGAGGATGAGCCCGTCGCAGCAGCAGGGGATGCGCCTGCGACAAGCTTGCCGGGCCAGGCAACTGCTCCTCAGAGCAGCCCCCAGCGTGAGTCTTCTTGTCTATTCTCCGCTCGTCGGGCGCGCGTGCGCGGGCTTCTTATCCTTGTTGACGCTTTGTTTGTTTTGTTGACTTGCGCAGAAGCAGAGCAGCAGCCTCAGGAGCGCCAAGAGGTTGCTCCCGACGAGCCGCACGTCTCGACCTCTCCGCCAAGGAGGAGCCCCCCGGCGAGGGAGGATACTCCGCCAAGGGCGAGTACTCCGCCAAGGGCGAGCACCCCGCCAAGGGCGCACATTCCGCCAAGGGAAGGCACCCCGCCAAGGGAAGGCGCAAGCGGCCCTCCGCCGGCGGGAGCTACCACCCCGCTGCCGAGGGAGAACTCCCCGGCAAGGAACCCCATCGAAGAGGAGGTCCGCGCAGGTAAAATCCTTGGACTTTGTTTTTCTTGAATTTCTCTTTTTTGGATATTTGCTTGACAATTACTTTCTTCTTTCTTCTTCTTTTCTGGTCTTCAGACTCGTCCGCTCCAGAGCCGATGGAGACGGAGGCCGCCACCGAGGAGGACGCGCGCGGCAACACTGGTGACGCCGCGGCTACCAAGGAGGCGATCGGTACTGACGAGCCCGCCGTCGAAGAGGCAGCCAAGGCCGCCGACGCGGCAGCTGAGGAAGGGACCGGCGGTCGCACTGACGGCCCTGAGGCCGCAGGAGCATCAGACGCTGCGCCGACCGCCGACCCTGCTGCTGCCGCGGCCGAAACAGGCGCCTACCTGGAGGCTGGGAACGGGGTCTTCATTCAGCTCCCGTGGGCACCTACGTCAAGGGGAGCCCGCGGAGGGAGAGGCCTTCGACGGGGAAGTCCTCGCCTCCGCCGGGCTGAAGTTCGTCGACGCGCCCGACAGCAGTAGCGAGCCCGAGGAAGAGCGGCTTCTGCGGAGGCTTCTGGCCCTGTACGGCGCCAGGCAGGCCAAGCTGGAGTCCCAAGAGGCTCTGGCCGCCAAGGCAGGCGTCAACTTGGAGAAGCGCGCCGAAGAGCTCCGGGCCGCCAACCAAGCAGCCCTCCTATCCTTGGCGGAGGAGCGGGAGGAGCTCGCCGAGGCGCATCAGGCGTTCATACTTGAGAAGGCCAAAGCAGAGGAGCAGCAACGGCTCACCGCCGAAGAGCTGTCTCGGCGGGAAGGCGAACTAACGCAGCGGAAAGTCGACCTCGACAGCCACGAGGATGACCTTGCCGCGCGGGAACAGTCTCTTGGCGGAGCTCTGCAGGAGGCGAAGGACGCCGCTGCAGCTGCTGAGACCGCCAAGAGAGACCTGGAGGCGAGGGTGGCGCAATTGGAGATCCACTTGAAGACGAGCGAAGAGAAGGTTGCTGCACTTGCGTCGGAGAGGGAGAAGGACGCCCACAGTCACTCCGAGCTGCAGGTCCGTCTCTCCGACAAGGGCAAGGAGCTCGCCATCGCCAAGGATTCCGTTGTAGACTTGGAGTTGAAGCTGTCCACCCTCACTGCATCACTTGACAGCGCCAGAAATCGGGAGACGAAGCTGAAGGAGGACCTCAGGGCTGAGAGGGCACTGTTGGAGAGTGCCGCTATCTCCCAAAACAACTTCAGGCTGACGATGGAGCAATGGACCGAGGGGGCTTGTCGCCGCCGCCACTGATATTGACCAGGAGTTGGCGGGGCTAGGGACGGAGCACCTCGGGTACTCCACCGACGAGAATCTCTCTCACAGCGCCAAGCTAAGCTTGTTCTTCAGGGGAGTGGCGCCGGCCCTCCAGCAGCTCTGGGAAAGGATCCCCACGCAGCTAGCGAACGAGGCGCGCAGGCTCTGCACGGGCGTCTTGGAGAAAGTGCTGATGAAGATAGTCTTCCACAACCCGGGGCTCAACCTCAACAACGTCCTCAGAACCTTGCCGCCGGACGCCGACCAGGAGGCACTCAAGACCCTTGTCGCACCCATCGTGGCCAAGGTGGGCAAGATCAAGAGAGTCGAAGGCGACCGTGCAGATTAGGCTATCTTTCCTTTTTGCTTCCTTTGTCGCTGCCAACCATGTTACGAACAATAGTCTATTAGTGCTGCGACAAGTCATTTTGTATCATAACTTTATTTTGGGTAGTTAATGCAGTGTTATTTCCTTTACTCGACTTCTTTGCTTTGTATGCTTTTACCCTACGCTTTTAGGGAACTTGCCGGCAAAGGGACCCTTGCCGCGAGCGCTGAGTGCGGAGCTTCAGCAGCCTGCTGGCAGCGCCGTTGCCGATAAGAAACCTTGTCGCAGCTAGTCACAGCACACTTAGGTTGTTGAGCGAACTCGAAAACGAAGTAAGGGCGCGACACTTGTTGCAGCACGCTTAAGCCGTTGAGCGTGCTCGAAACAAAGTAAGGGCGCGGCTAGGCACGAGTTGGTTCCTCCGCGCACAGGTTTTCCATACAAAGTGTGGTCGTTCAAGGAACATAACCTTAAAATTTAAAAATTTGAATGCTCAAACTTTGGCGACTTAGCTTTTGTGTATCGTTTGCTTCCCGGCAAGGCGAGGCTTTCTTGAACGGCACTTGGTCCATACCACTGTCTCCTTCCCCCCGGCAAACTTGTGCGCGAGGAAAAACTTCTTCTACTTGAGAGAAAAAGAAAAAAAGGGAGGAAACATAGATACGGAGCCTTGCGGCTCGTTATTGCTTACCGGGGGTGCGTGCTGCACAAAGTGTCAGATAATGCATGCAAGAAAAACGAAAAGGCATGAAATGACAAGTTGTGCGAGGCACATAAGTTTTACTCATGCACGGGGTCTGCGCCCGGCTTTGTACAAAGGTTTACATGCAACAGCGGCAAGACTTGTACAAAAAGGTGGTTGCCGGAGCGGGTCACGGCAACCGCGCCTTACGGGTAAAACTTGCGAAGGTGCTCAATGTTCCAGGAGTTGCTCACCGGTAAGCCCTCTTCGGTCTCAAGGCGGACAGCGCCGGGCCTTGTGACTTGTCTCACCCGATAAGGGCCTTCCCACTTCGGCGTCAACTTGTTGGAATTCATGGCGGACTGAACGCGCCGAAGAACAAGGTCTCCTTCCTCGAGACTTCTGGCTTTAACTTTGCGGCTATGGTAGCGGCGCAAAGCTTGCTGGTATCGAGCAGCTCGTACAGCAACCTGAAGACGGTCCTCCTCAAGGAGCAGTGCGTCATCTTGCCGCAGCTGCTCTTGCTCGAGCTCATCGTAAGCGAGCACTCGAGGTGACCCGTATACGAGTTCCGTGGGGAGAACTGCCTCTGCTCCATAGACAAGAGCAAAGGGTGTCTGTCCAGTGGCTCGATTTGGTGTCGTTCTGATTGACCAAAGAGCCGCTGGCAACTCTTCAATCCAGTTTCTTCCGCACCTGTGCAGCCTGTCAAAAGTTCTTGTCTTGAGTCCGCGCAGCACTTCAGCGTTTGCCCTCTCCGCTTGACCATTGCTCCTTGGGTGAGCAACAGAAGCGAAGCAGACCTTGGCGCCAAGGTCTTGGACGTACTGCATGAAGGTGCGACTTGTGAATTGTGTGCCATTGTCGGTGATGATCCTGTTAGGGATTCCGAAACGGCAAACAATCGACCTGAAGAACTTGACTGCTGACTGTGTGGTCACCTTTCTCACCGGTTCCACTTCCGGCCACTTTGTGAACTTGTCGATGGCGACGTACAAGTACTCAAAGCCCCCGGCTGCGCGGGGAAAGGGACCGAGGATGTCGAGCCCCCAGACCGAAAATGGCCAGGACAAAGGGATCGTCTGGAGAGCTTGAGCTGGCTGATGTATCTGCTTGGCATGGAACTGGCACGCTTCACACTTGGTTACTTGTGCAGTTGCATCCTGGAGGGCATCTGGCCAAAAGAAACCTTGCCGGAACGCTTTGCCGGCAAGTGCTCTTGCGCCAATGTGGTGACCACATATGCCTCCATGTATCTCTGCCAACAGCTTTTGCCCATCTTCCCGGGGAATGCACTTCAATTTGACACCGTTGAGTCTTCTTCTATACAGTTCATCGCCGACAAACTGATACATACTTGACTGCCGGGTTATTCTTTCTGCTTCTTCTGGCTCTTCGGGAAGTTCTCCTGTTTGAAGGAAACGGACAATCTGATGTGCCCATGCTGGAGCCTGAGGCTCAACAACAAGGACTAAAGGCATCAGTGCTGCTGCGGGAACGTCAGCTTCTACGACAAGAACCTGCGGGTCGGCCGGAGCTTGACGTTCCCCGGCAAGCTTGTCGGGGCAAAGCTTGTCGGGAACGCCTGCTTCAACTGTACAAACCCTAGGGTCTGCAGGAGTAGACTGTTCCTCAGCAACTTTATCGTTGATCTTGGGGACCTTGTTGGCGGCGGCTTCGGGAAGTTCCACCGGCAAGTAGTCACCAGATATCAGCTTCCTCTTCTTACTCTGCCCAGTTGACGGTGTTACGGAAGGTTAAGTTAGCTTGAGCACAAAGATCCCCGGTTCCACGGGTAGCTTTAGTGCAGCACACTTTGATAGGCCGTCTGCGATGTCGTTCTGAGCTCTTGGAATGTGCTCCATCTGTAGGCCTTCAAAGTGTTCTTCAAGTTTTCTCACTTCATCGACGTATGCTTCCATCAATGGGCTCTGGTAGCTCTTGTTCACTTGTCGGACGACCAACTGCGAGTCACCCCGCACAATAAGCTTCTTGATCCCAAGTTCCGCTGCGATTCTGAGGCCGGCAAGTAAACCCTCATATTCTGCAGTATTGTTTGTTGCTTGCTCCTTGGGAAAGTGCATCTGGACCATGTACTTGAGGTGTTCTCCGGTGGGTGCGACAAGCAGCACACCGGCACCGGCGCCTTGCAGCGAGAAGGCACCATCAAAGTACATTATCCATTCTTTGCTTGCTTCCTTGACGGGGATGCTCGTCTCTGGAATCTCTTCGTCCGGCGTTGGCGTCCACTATGCTATAAATTCCGCCAATGCTCTGCTCTGAATAGTTGAAGTACTTTCAAACTTGAGGCCAAAGCTTGACAGCTCCAGTGCCTACTCGACAATCCTGCCTGTTGCTTCTGGATTTTGCAGTATCCTCTTCAGCGAGAAGCGAGTGACCACTGTTATCTCGTGTGCTTGGAAGTAATGGTGCAGCTTTCTCGAGGCCATGAGGAGGCCGAAAAGCAGCTTCTGCACCCCAGAGTATCTTGATCTAGCCCCCTGCAAGAGGGAGCTGACAAAATAAACTGGGCGCTGCACCATCTTCTTCCGCACCTCTTCTTGCATCTGTGCAGACCCATCCTTGTCGGGGCCAGAGCTTGTCGGGGAAGCCCCCTGCTTGTCACTGGACGTGCTTGCCGGGGCTGTGGCCTCCTCATCCACCTCCCTCTCCGCTACCAACGCAGCACTAACCACTTGATTGGTTGCTACTAAGTACAGCAACAACTTCTCTTGTGGCTTAGGTGCGACAAGTATTGGAGTGGAGGACAGGTACCTCTTCAAGTCCTGCAGCGCTGCCTCCGCTTCCGGAGTCCATTTCATTGGACCTACCTTTTTCAAGATTTTGAAAAACGGCAGGGCGTGTTCTGCGGACTTAGAAATGAACCTGCTGAGAGCAGCCACGCAGCCGGCAAGCCTTCACACATCCTTGACGCGCTTCGGAGCTTCAATATGCTCGATGGCTTTGATCTTGTCGGGATTGGCTTCAATCCCCCTCTGGGACACAAAGAACCCGAGAAGCTTGCCGGAGGGGACTCCGAACATGCACTTCTCGGGGTTAAGCTTGAGCTGTATCTTGCGCAGATTCGCAAAGGTTTCATCTAGATCCTGAATCAGAGTATCCTTGTCCTTGCTCTTGACCACTATATCATCCATGTAAGCTTCTACATTCCTGTGTATTTGCGGCTCAAAAGCAGTGTGGACTACCCTCGCAAACGTTGACCCGGCATTCTTCAATCCAAAGGGCATGCGTATGAAGCAGTAAGTGCCACATGGAGTAATGAACGCGGTCTTCTCTTCATCTTCTTCAGCCATGAATATCTGGTGGTATCCCGAATAGGCATCAAGAAAAGAAAGCAACTCACATCCAGCCGTGGAGTCAACGATCTGGTCAATGCGCGGCAAGGGAAATGGATCTTTGGGACAAGCTTTATTTACATCGGTAAAGTCTATACAAAGCCTCCACTTCCCATTTGCCTTGCGCACAACAACAGGGTTGGCCAGCCACGTGGGATGAAGTACACCTCTGACAAGGCCTGCCGCTTCCAGCTTCATGATTTCTTCAGCAATAAACTCTTGGCGCTCGACCGCTTGCTTTCTGACCTTCTGCTTAACGGGCCGCGCGTGAGGACAAACGACAAGCTTGTGCTCAATCACTTTCCTGGGAACACCGGGGATGTCAGACGGTTGCCATGCAAACTCGTCGACATTCGCCCGCAGGAAAGCAACGAGCACGCTTTCCTATTTAGGATCGAGCGTGGCACTGATGGTGAAAGTACCACCAGTGCCGTCCTCCTTGGCGGACACCTTCTTGGTTGCAGGCGGAGCTGCCATTCCCTTCTTGCACTTGCCGGTGGAGCTCGATGGTGCGTCCTCGACGGCAGCGCAGCACTCCGAAGAGGTGCGCTTGCCGGAGTGGGCCCCAGAGCTCTTGCCGGACTTGGTCTTGTTCTTCCCCCCGGGAGCTTCAGCGGCAAGTGCCTTGCTGTCCGTTGCCGTTGCTGCGTCCCGGTAGATCTTGTCGGCACAGATAAGCGCGTCCTTCTTGTCACCGGGGACAGAGATGACGCTTATCGGGCCTGGCATCTTGAGCATGTTGTAGGCATAATGGGAGGCTGCCATGAACTTGGCGAGCGCTGGACGACCAAGTATCCCATTGTAAGGCAATGGGATATCGGCAACGTCAAAGGTGATCCTCTCAGTCCTGAAGTTCAGCTCCCCGCCAAAAGTCACTGGCAGTGTGATCTTCCCCTTCGGCTTGCTCCTTCCTGGGTTGATCCCTTGGAACGTGCCGGTTTCTTCAAGCTCGCTGTCGGGGATCTGTAGTTTCTGGACCACAGCAGAGGAGATCAGGTTCAGGCCGGCCCCGCCGTCAACCAACATCTTGGTGACCTTGAGGTTGCGGATGGTTGGTGAAACCAACATCGGCAAACACTCGACCGCAGTTGTGCGGTCAGGGTGGTCCTCAATGTCGAAGATGATGGGCGTGCTGGACCACTTCAGGAGTTTGCGCGACTCGACGGGTGGCTCTGCTGCATTAACTTCCCGCACCCATTGTTTGAGTTGGCGGTGGGAAGTATGCAGAGAGGCACCTCCATCGACGCACCGAACCTCTGTGGCCTTCTGGAACTCCTGCTCGCTGTTGTCTCCGTCGTCCATGTCTTCGTCGTCATCTTCGTCTTCGTCCTTGTCGCGGCCGCGGGGAGGTCTGTCTCCTTGCCGTTGCTTGGCCTTGCCGCGGCGCCCTCCCCGGCCATTGAATGGCCGCTTCTTGCCGGACTCTCCACCACCTCCCTGCGCCTTCTCCTTGTCGCGTCGCTCGTACTCAGCTTTTTGCTGCTCGATGAGGTATTCGACCCTTTTGCAGTTCTGGAGGTCATGGCCCTTGGTGCGGTGGATCTTGCAGTACTGCTTGTCGGAGCCGTCCTGCTTGTCGGCGGCCGCCACAACGGCAGCTTCCTTGCCGGAGCCACCAGCCTGGGCTTTGTTGGCGCCAGCCTCCTTGCCGGACTGCTCGACGACCAGTACTTCTTTGCTCTTCTTTTTCTTGTTGTTCCGCCGCCGGTTCTTCCTTGCCGGGGCGGCATCCTCACTATCTGTTCCTCCTGCTCCAGTATCCTCCCCGGGGAGTCTCCTCCCCTCTTCAGCGCGTGCGCACTTGTCGGCCAGGGCATAGAGCTCGCTGACGTCTCGGATCTTGCACATCGCCATTTCCTCCCTCATCCTGCGGTTACGCACATTCTGGTGGAACGCGCTAATAACCGCGGCAGGATGGACATCTGGGATGTTGTGCTGGACGCGGCTGAATCTTTGGATGTACTTTCGCAGGGACTCTCCTTCCTTCTGGGCGAGTATATGAAGATCACTCTCCTGGCCATGGGGCTTGTGGCCGCCCGTGAAGGCGCCGACAAACTGATGGCACAGGTCGGCCCAAGAAGAGATAGAGTTTTCCAGCAAGTGCATGAGCCAAGATCTGACGTTTGGCTTTAGCACGAGCGGGAAGTAGTTTGCTAGTATCTTCTCGTCTTGTCCCCCGGCAGCCTGCACCGCGATGGTGTAGATGCTGAGGAACTCTGACGGATGAGTCTTGCCGTCGTACTTCTCAGGTACGTCGGGCTTGAAGTTTTTCATGCTGGGCCACTGGACTTGCCGCAGCTCACGGGTGAACGCAGGACAACCCGCCGCGTACGGCAAGTCGCCTGGTTCCCCAGGCGCGTGCATATCGACAGCGGGCCCAGCGTGCTGGTCGGATTGTCGCCGCGCTTCTCTTCGACGCTCGATGCGAGTTCGAGCGTCTTCTTGTCGTCTGTCGTCAAGGACTTGGCGTTGATCGCGGCGAGCTTGTGGATCCGATGACGCCATGGAGTCGTCGTCGATGTTGATCCAGCGAGTCGGCGATTTTGGCCTTCGAGGCGGGGAGTGCACGGTAGTTGCACCCCCGGCGGTCTTGTCTCCATCAGCCCGCGCCTGGCTAACTTGCCGCGGTCGTGACGTCGTCGGCTGCTGCGGAGTGTCATTATTGGCGAAGGCGATGAGGCTTTGGATGGTGGCCCTCCAGTCGTCGGCCTTGTCTGCCGTTGGAGGGAAGTCGAGGAGCAGCTGAGCTCGAGCTAGAGCTTCTGCTGGAGTGGAGGGGAGCGGTGGCGAGCGGTGCGAGGAGCGAGATATGCTCGGACTTCTAACTGCATTAGAAGGAGCAGGGTCTCGTCCCGGCGATCGCGCCTTGCTCGTGCCAGCACGTTGGCCTTGAGCATCCCGCGACCCGCTAGTTTGACCTTGTCCCAACAAGCGTATGGTACCTTGTGTACCACGCCGCTGTCGGTCCGGCACCTCCTGAGAGGGGCGCGGTGCGTGCACGGACGCCGAGGTCTTGGAATGCGCCCGGTCGTCCGTCTTGTCCTTGGACTTGGCGGCGCCGTTAGTTTCCTCGCCGGCGTCCGTCCTTCCGCCAGCGTCTACCCCACCTACTGTTGGCTCCGGCGGCAGCGGGATCGATGCGGACGGGCCTGCTACCTCCGAAGCCTTCTTCTTCGGCGGCATGTTGATGAAGTCGATGAAGTTGATGAAGTTGCTGAAGATTTCGCCCGCGCGAACGCCGGATCAGGTTCACACAACCTCGACGCCCCCTACTTGGCGCGCCAAAGATGTCGGGGAAACTGATCGCCCACGAACACCTATGGGACCGGATCCCCTTTTCGGTACGGCAAGGGAGCGGAGGATGCACGAAGAGCGGATCGAGGCGAGCACGCGAGCAGTTTACCCAGGTTCGGGCCGCACGGATGCGTAAAACCCTACTCCTGCCTTGGTTTGTATTGTGTTCTTGGCTCGGGAGCGGGGAGAGCTACAGTACTTGTTTGCTAGCTACACCGAGCGTGAGAGTGATCGAAGATCGGAACCTCCTCTACGTTGCGCATGGGCCTCCTTTTATAGGTCAAAGGGGTCACCGACAGGTGGCAACGCAGTCGAGGGTAAAAATGTAAAAACGCTGGTAGTTGGAATAGTGTATGCATAGTGCTCTATACCTAACCCTGACGGCAGGGGACAAGGGCATTGAATGCCCGTCGCCGTCGCCCCAAACAGTGCAAAAAAGCGTCCGTCAGGGCGTCTCCATTCGCCACGATGGTGGCCTCGTCATCGTAGCTCGCCACCGTGTACCCCAGGCTGCACAGCCTTCCGCCACGTGCACCTGGAAGGGTCCCAGGGCGACGCGTGGGCGGATGAGCTGGAGCGCAGGCACTTAGTGGGAGTTTGCCGCGGCAAGCGCCTTGCCGCGGCGGCCATCTTGTCGCGCCCGGGAGCTTGTCGCTCTCCGGGCCTTGCCGGGACGCGTGGCGCGTCGCGGCAAGCCTCTTGAAAATGCTACGTTTGGCCTTCCCGGCAAGCTCCTCTTGCCAGGGTCTTGTGCAAAAGAAGTGGTCTTGAGCCTGGGGCGGCCTTCCCGGCAAGCTCCTCTTGCCGGGGCCTTGTCTCTTTAACTCGAATACTTTATTCTTGAATGGCTCTAAAGGAAACGCAGTGGGCCTTGGCGGACGCGCGGCAAGCCCTTCCACGGGACACTGCGACTGCCCGTGCACAAGTTCGGGATACTAAGGTACCCCTACTTTAGTACACCGACAAGGTATCTGGCAAATGGGACTCTAAAGATCCACTCATGGCAGCTTACAGGCGAGAAGTTGAAGCGGTTGCAGGATATTTCAAAGGATATCAGGTGGACCACATAGACCGGTGAAAAAAATGAAGCGGCCGATGCATTAAGCCGACTGGGCTCTCAGCGTAAACCGGTTCCACCAAATACCTTCTTGGATGAATTACACAGTCCATCGGTACAGATACCATCGGAGGAGGATTTGGCTATTCCTGATCCGGAAGCACAGCTAGTTGCAGCACTTCATGTTATTCTAGATTGGACACTCCCTTACTTGGCATACCTGAGCCGAGGTGAGTTGCCAGATGATGAGGTTGAGGCTAGGCAGATAATCCAGCGATCCAAATCTATGACCATCATCAACGGAGAACTTCATCACCGCAGCGTTTCTGGGGCATTTCAGCGATGTGTATCATCGGAAGAAGGCTGGGATATTCTTTGAGAGATACACGAAGGAGATTGTGGTCATCACGCCGGTTCAAAGTCATTGGTAGCCAAGGCTTTTCGTCATGGGTTCTACTGGTTAACGGCTCATGCTGATGCAGAGGATCTAGTCAGGAGATGTGATGCTTGTCAGAAATTTTCACGGCGTGCTCATGTTCCGGCACATGAGCTACAGATGATTCCAATTACTTGGCCATTTGCGACTTGGGGGCTTGATATGGTTGGGCCCTTTAAACGATCCCAAGATCAGAAAACCCACCTGTTGGTAGCAGTGGACAAGTTTACAAAGTGGATTGAGGCAGAGCCTGTCAGTAAGTGTGATGCGGCAACAGCGGTTAAATTCATCAAAAAGGTAATTTTCCGGTTTGGCTTTCCACACAGCATCATTACTGATAATGGCACCAACCTATCTAAAGGAGAGATGGAAGAGTTTTGCCAAAGGGAACATATTCGCCTGGATGTATCTTCAGTAGCTCACCCTCAATCCAATGGTCAAGCTGAGAGGGCCAACCAAGAGATCTTGAGAGGCATCAAGCCTCGGCTTATGGTTCCTTTGCAAAGAACACCAGGTTGCTGGGTTGAGGAGTTACCTTCTGTCCTCTGGAGCATCAACACTACACCTAACAGGTCTACAGGTTATACGCCCTTCTTCATGGTATATGGTGCTGAAGCGGTTCTCCCTAGTGACATCCGGCACGACTCACCACGGGTGGCAGCTTATGTTGAAGCGGATAATGAGCAAGCAAGACAAGACAGCTTAGACCGGCTGGATGAGGAACGGGACACAGCAGCAGCATGATCAGAAATTTATCAACAAGACAAGCGCCGATATCACAGCCACCGGGTTAAGACCAGGACGTTCCAGGAGGGGGATCTGGTGCTCCGGCTCATCCAAGACCATACATATATGCATAAGTTATCCCCACCTTGGGAAGGACCCTTTGTGGTCAGCAAGAACCTACACAACGGTTCATACTACCTGGTTGACGTTTGAGAGCATAAAGACTCACGTACAGCAGAGGAAGAGACGAAGCGGCCGTGGAACATCGCTCTTCTGCGACCTTACTACACTTGAGCCATTGGCTCCGCATTATGTATCCTGTACATATTATGATTAATAAATAAACCGGCGCCCCCGGTAAACCGGGCAATCAGCCATCTTCTTCAAAAAAAGTATCATATGGGGGTTCGCTCAGGTGATATCCATCTAAAGTTTATTTCTCTTGATATATATCATTTTTATCAAGAAAACAAATTGCTTTGATATGTATATTTTGATATGCAGGACAATTATTTATTAAGGGACCAAAGAGGGTTTGTCGCACAGCGCAACTCAAACATAGGTATCCGGCCTCCTAAACCGGCGCCCTTGATACGTCAAGTATGGCCCCTGGCAGCTCGTAAAAGCCTGGAGCCTGGCAGCTCGTAAAAAGCCTAGAGCCTAAAGGCCGCTCATAAAAAGCCTGGAGCCTGGCAGCTCGTAAAAAGCCTAGAGCCTGGCAGCTCGTAAAAAGCCTAGAGCCTAAAGGCCGCTCATAAAAAGCCTGGAGCCTGGCAGTTC
>LR738709.1:48773752-48790635 GCA_902687465.1 Secale cereale | reverse complement strand
AGCTCGTAAAAAGCCTAGAGCCTAAAGGCCACTCATAAAAAGCCTGGAGCCTGGCAGCTTGTAAAAAGCCTGGAGCCTGGCAGTTCGTATAAAGCCTAGAGCCTAAAGGCCGCTCATAAAAAGCCTGGAGCCTGGCAGCTCGTAAAAAGCCTCGATTTCGAGCCTGGCAGCTCATAAAAAACCTCGAATTTGGAGCCTGGCAGCTCGTAAAAAGCCTCGACTACATGGTCTTATTTGCCAAAAAAGCTTTGTTTCTGTGATTTTACAAATTTTGTTTTTAACCAAGTCTATTGATCAGGGATTGGCCAACTGCAAAGTTGACCATATATCTGCAAAATTAAAAGTCTAGGTCATGAACACCAGCATGAGTTAAAAAAAGTCTGGGTCATGAACACCAGCATGAGTTAAAAAGTCTGGGTCATGAACACCAGCATGAGTTAAAATTCTGGGTCATGAATACCAGCATAAGTTAAACCGGCATTCATTATAACCCGGATCAGTCATCAGGCAAAAGCCAAGAGAGCCAAGAGTCTCATCAGCATCTACCCTTTCAATTATGCCTACCGAATTAAGGACGTCAGGTACACTTAATCAGAGGTATGATGTATCTTTGGTATAAAACAGTTATTCCTTTGATATATATCTATTGGAGCAGGGTAAAAGGTCCGGTGGTAAACCGCCAGGACATCTTTTTAGGCTCATTTATGCAGGCACAGATAATATAAACGGATCAAGCATGGCAAAACAAAGAATTAAATTGGCAGACGCCAAGTCAAGATGTGACATCCGTATTGGGACAAAGACAATGTTTCAACTATCCTATTACAAGGCACTTGCAGGCCTGAATAGATTAAAGTTTTGGCAAGAGTATTCAGCAACTACAAATTAAGCCGGACGGTTTACGACTCTTCTTCACGCTGCGAAGGCTGAGGGTCGACTTGATCCGGGTCTTCTTCCGCTTCAGACAGTGGCTGGAAATCAGGAGCGCGCCAATCAATCTTGGAGAGTGCACGGAAGTACATTTCCTCATTAATAAGATCGGACGGATCAATATTTGGAGCGAAAGTATGGTCACGAACTGGCGGGATCAGATTTTCAGTATCGTAAACCGGCCACTCTACCCGCTCATTTTCTAAATCATAAGCCGGATGATACCTCGTTAAATCCGCTTCATCGACAAGTTTACTGGCAAGCGGGCGCATGTCCTTAGTCAGAGCACGGAGGTCTTCGGCAGAGAAGATTGACCAGTCCTCTTTGTTGCCGGGATAACCGTTCATAGCCTCAGCCGGATCAAAGTCAGGGACCCATGCTTTGGCCCGAGTGAGCGCCATAAGAGAACTAGCCCGTGCAGCAGACTTCTTCACCTCCACCAGACGCACAGGCATGACAGATATCTTCTCCAAAGTGCCTTGGATGGTAGTTGGTGCTGGCTTGTTATGGGACATCGCACTAATAACCCCTTGAGCGCCGGAATAAAGCTGCTCCACCAGGGTATAAGAGGCCTTGAGCTTCTTCCGGACATCATCTCCAAGATGAGTTATGCGCCTCCCTGAATACGTTGGCCAAGTTAAACCGGAGCGGAACAAAAGATTGCAAAGATGAAAGACATATGCAGATGGGTACTCACCAAAGATAGCAGAAGTCATGAGTTCTATTTGCTATCTTAAACCGGTCAACTCCTGCGTAACCGGATTAAGGGCAACTTCAGCATCCTTTGCTCTTTTTTCAAGAGCATTCCTCTGCACTTCCCATGTGGACCGCTCCGCTTCAAAGTCCTTTTTCAGTTTCTCCATGTTGGTCAAGGTAAGCACAAGTTCTTCCTTGGCTTTGGCAGAGGCAGTTTCATTAACAGCCAAGCTATTCCGGAGTTCAGTTACCTCCGAAGCCCTCCGGGTCAAGTCAGCCTACAAGGAAATCAAACGGATTAGAAAGACAGATTGATCAAGTCTCAAGCATATAAGAAGTCATACACTTGACACTTGGGGGCTAATGTGCAATTGAAGTAACGAAAGAGAATTTCAGACAAGTCCCAAGCGCATAAAACAAGTTATACCCTTGGCACTTGGGGGCTAATGTAAGTTCATTTTCAGATACAATGGAAGTCCCGGTTCACCTACAATGAAGCTAAACCGACACTTGGGAGCTACTATGGCCTGAAGACAGGATTGCAAGAACACAAAACAGAGACAAGACAAAGGAAAGTTACCTCATACTTATCCTTCATCATATTAACTAATCCGGCTTCATACTCGGGGCTGGTAAAGAGCCGGTTCAAATACCCGGAATGAAGTTCCTGGGCACTCAATTGGGCATAGCTGGATAAGTCTGTTCTCCACTTGCCTTTGTCTTGTTGAAGTTTTTTCTCCTTGGCAGTATGCCTGGCCAAGGTGACAGGCTCGGTGGGAGCGGTGAAGCCTAGCCCGGTTATCTCAACATCCGCGGATGAAGCGGCAGTTGGCTGGAGAGGGACAGCAGCAGGCGCCGGGCTGGCAGGAGCCGGGCTAGCCTGAAGAGGGCTAACCCGGATAGGGCTCACCGGTTTAGCCGCATTCTCCGGATTTTCATCTCCCGGAGCAACAATGTCGTCATGATCCATAGGAATAGGGTCATCAAATTGAGCTTCAGGGATATCTTCTGGAAGGATAGCCGCTTGAGGGTCATCAGCCGGTTCAGCGGCAGTGGTTTTAGCTGCCGCTTTATTTGCTTTCGCCTTCTTTCTAGGCTTCGGCTTTCTGGTAAATATCAAAGGAACATTGAGAATCATGAAGTTAAAAACATGAAGGCAAACCGGATGTTTGAAAAAAGTACTTACCCAGGCACGGTCTTCAGCACAGGAACCTGCGTAGCAGTTGACTCGTCGGAAGAGGACAGAGGAGCCTCCTGATAGTTAGGATCAGACGGTTTAAGCAGTTTACGTATGAGGCCGGCTTTTGGATGAAGGAGAGTTGGAGAAAGTAAAACCTCGGAGCGACGCCTACGAGCCGGCGTAAGAGGTATTCCGGATGACTCCACCACATGGCCGCTATGGCGCGTGGTCCGGCGTGCTTCATGCTGCTGTTTCTTCAAAAGAAAGTTGGGATCCAATTGAGCGTAAGGATGAGAAAATGGATATTTCCGGGACACCAGGCGGATTTTGGGGGGGGGGGGCAGCGGTTCTGAATCAGAAGAGAGAGAAATTACCTCAACTCCCGCCGCTTTACTTCCTTCCGCCAGATCCTGTGGAAAGGCATTGTTAACGTAAATATAGACAAAGGGAGGTTAAAGCGTATAAGGTTTAATTCGTACCTCCGAATCCGGATCATACTCCTCAGGGTGTGAGCCGGAGGCAGCAACAGCCTTCTTCTTCTTGACAGCATAAGTTTTCCGGCGTGGTTGCCTGGCCGGTTTATCTTGAGATTTCCTCTTCCATAAGGGATCGTTGGCATGTGCAGAAGATAGGAAATAAATGGAGGACAATTGATATGGCCGGATCAAAATAAGCAGGAAAAGATCAGAAAGGACTTACCGCTGGCGGTTTATTGGTTTCGCAGAACGGAGCTAAACTGGTCCAGCTGCACTCCTCCAAAGGGATGTTTAACATTTTCTTCGCAGACTCGGTAACTTCGTCTTCAGGAAGTATTATTTCAATGTGGCGCTGAGGATCATACGGTTTACCAGTGTACTCGCACATCAGGCCTGAGCGCCGGCTTAATGGAAGGATGCTCCAAGAAAGCCAGCAGCGAACAAAGTCGACTCCGGTTAAGCCGTTGGCCACGAAGGCCCTGAGCTTAGAAAGCTAAGGAGCAAATCGGGCACGATCCGGGGTGCTGAGGCGTTGCGGCAAGGGGTGATCCGTCACCAGGCGATAGGCGCGGCAACCCGGCAGCGGGTTCTCTCCTTCAGGCGAAGTGTCCCTACAATAGAACCATGTTTGGTTCCATTCTTTGGGGTGGCTGTGAAGGGCAGCATGAGGGAAACTCACATCCTTTCTCTTTTGGATACTGACGCGGCCCCACTCCTGATGCGGCCCGTCAGTAAACTTCGTCCGCCGGTTCAGATGAAAAAAGTCTCGGAAAAGGTACACTGATGGTTCTTCTTGAAGATACGCTTCTGAGAAGATTTGAAAATTGCAGATGTTTGACATAGAATTTGGGCCTACATCCTGAGGGTGGAGTTGAAAAGCAGCTAGTACATCCCGGAAGAATTTTGAACTGGGAGGACTGAACCCCCGGGCCAGGTGATCAAAGAAAACTACAACTTCTCCCTCCTTAGGCGCAGGAGGGCATTCTCCTTCAGGAGCTCGCTCGTGTAAAGTTTCCTTGGAGCCAAGGATGCCGATTGAGGCCGCTTTAACTAAGTCATCTTCCGTGATCCGGGAAGGAACCCAGTTGCAAGCGACGAACTGCTTGGCCATCCTTTGGAATAAGGAAGTGCTGAAAGGTACAATGCAAAATCCGGTTTACCAATTGCTAAAGAGTAAGCCGGAGCATTATATAAAGTTATGGACCTAATTGTCAGTTTAGACAAGGGACTAATGGTATTAATAATCTAGGAGCAAATATGAGTGAGGATGTTACCGGTTCATGATGACAGGAAAAGAAGAAGCTAAACCGTCAATTAGGGGATGCAGGCTTACATGTAAATCGTCAGGAAAAGCATATGACGTACTGGTTATGGCTAAACCGGGGAGATGAGCTACAGATCTAAAATATGAAGAAACAGTTTTCACAGAAAGACAAGGTAAACTTGGATCTAAGGCGCAAGGAAAAAGATAGAATAAATACAGGAAAGGCCGCAGAGGTTCTCTACAGATCAAATCTAAACTGATAAACTAGAAGAACTAAATACATGAGGACGGAGCAGGAGTGCATGGATTCAGGTCGAATCTAAATAAAGTTTGAATCTACAGCAAGGCTGACCTACGGGGATGAACAACAAAAGCTTCAAGGTTTCATGGCGGAGCTACGGAAGAAACCCAAGATTGAGATCTACAGGGAAGAAGAAGGAGTACCTGACGAAGTAGAGGGCGGCGGTGAAGTGCTCTGGTAACGTTCAGGGTGATGCAGCGGCCTGGCTCGAGGACGGCGGTGAGCTCGAAGAGCGGCGGCGGAGCTTCGAGCGATGGAGACGGAGGAAGAAGAAGACAGAAGGGGAAAAGAGGTATGCCCCAGCGGTATTTATAAGCCATAGAGATGAAAACGATAAACACGGGAATCGAGGAGGCCAGAGATTGGATAAAGATCGTGCTGTCGTCTCGATTTTTGGTGCGGCATTTAAGAAAGGTAACAGACAGATGCGAGCATTAAATGCGGAGATGACGTCACGACGGATTAAGACGATTCCAGGAGATGACGTCATGGCCGGTTTATGAAGCAGATAAATTGCGGAAAGGAAATTTGTGCAAGATTTAGAAGACTGACATGAACAAGTTCAAATCAATATGGGGCCTAATGTCAGGGATATTACTAGTAGGTATAAACCGGCTAGGAAGATCCCGGATTACACTAACAAAATTGTATTGTTACAAACATGGTAGAATATGTACAAGAGGTTACAGCCCATAGAAGGTTAGGGCCCATGTATAAGGCCCACGGTCTGTAAACCGTCGTATCATGTAACTTGGGATGTAAGATAGAAAGAGTAGAGACCGAGGCGGACACGTTTATGAGCCGGCCTCGGGACTCTGTAAACCGGACCGAGCGTCGCCTCTTATATAAAGGGACGATCCGGCGACGGTTTGTGGACAAGAAACAACAGCTCGAGACACAGGCAAGTGATTTTCTCCCTGTTCATCGACGCACAAGCAATACCACACCAAACTAGATGTAGGCTTTTACCTTCATCGAAGGGGCCGAACTAGTATAAAACTCCCTGTGACCTTTGTCCGCTTTAACCTCTTCAAGCTAACCCACGCGATGGCCTCACACCTAAGTCCCCTAAACCGGACATCTGCCGTGCTAATTCCACGACACTTTTGGAGAGATATTTTTGGAGAAAATCATGCACGGGAGACAGGAGAACCACAGAGTAATGGCCATGAGGTGCCCACGAGGTTGGGAGGCGCGTCCCCCTGCCCAGGGCGCGCCCCCTGCCTCGTGGGTCCCTCGTGAGTCCCCCGGTGTCCTTCTTCCTCCTATATAAGCCTACGTACCCCGAAACCAATAGACGAACAGAGAAAACCCTAGTTCCACCGTCTTAATCTTCTGTTCCCGTGAAATCCCATCTTGGGGCCTGTTCCGGAGCTCCGCCGGAAGGGGGATCCATCAGGGAGTGCTTCTACATCATCATCATCACCCTCACCATGAGTTGTCAGTAGTTTACCACAGACCTTCGGGTCCATAGCTAGTATCTAGATGGCTTCTTCTCTCTCTTTGGATCTCAATACAAAGTTCTCCTCGGTCTTCGAGGAGATATATTCGATGTAATCTCTTTTTGCGGTGTGTTTGTCAAGATCCGATGAATTGTGGGTTTATGATCAAGATTATCTATGAGAAATATTTGGTTCTTTTCTGAACTCTTTATGTGTGCTCATAATATCCTTGCAAGTCTCTTCGAATTATTGGTTTGGTTTGGCCTACTAGATCTATAGTTCTTGCAATGGGAGAAGTGCTTGGCTTTGGGTTCAATCTTGCGATGTCCTTTCCTAGTGACAGTAGGGGTAGCAAGGAACGTATTGTATTGTTGCCATCGAGGATAAAAATATGGGGTTTACATCATATTGCTTGAGTTTTGTTGGAAATATGCCCTAGAGGCAATAATAAAAGTATTATTATTATATTTCCTTGTTCATGATAATTGTCTGTTATTCATGCTTGAATTGTATTGTACGGAAACAGCGATACATGTGTGAATATATAGACCACAATGAGTCCCTGGTAGGCCTCTAGTTACCAGCTCATTGATCAACAGATGGTCACGGTTTCCTGATCATGGACATAGGATGTCAGTGATAACGGGATCACATCATTAGGAGAATGATGTGATGGACAAGACCCAATCCTGAGCATAGCACGAGATCGTATAGTTCGTAATGCATAAGCTTTTCGGTGTCAAGTATTTATTCCTTAGACCATGAGGTTGTACAACTCCCAGATGCCGTAGGAATACTTTGGGTGTGCCAAACGTCACAACGTAACTGGGTGGCTATAAAGGTATGCATCGGCTATCACCGAAAGTGTCTGTTGGGTTGGTACGAACCGAGACTGGGATATTGTCACTCCGTATGACGGAGAGGTACCTCTGGGCCCACTCGGTAATACATCATCATAATGAGCTCAAAGTGACTAAGGATTTAGTCACGGGACGATGGATGACGAATCGAGTAAAGAGACTTGCCATGACGAGATTGAACAAGGTATCGGGAATACCGACGATCGAATCTCGGGCAAGTACCGTACCGATGGACAAAGGGAATAACTACGGGATTGAGTGAATCCTTGACACGGTGGTTCATCCGATGAAGATCATCGAGGAACACGTGGGAACCAACATGGGTATCCGGATCCCGCTGTTGGTTATTGACCGGAGAGTCGTCTCGGTCATGTTTGCGTGTCTCCCGAACCCGTAGGGTCTACACACTTAAGGTTCGGTAATGCTAGGGTCGTAGAGATACATGCACGTGGAAACCCGAAAGTTGTTCAGAGTCCCGGATGAGATCCCGGACGTCATGAGGAGTTCCGGAATGGCCCGGACGTAAAGAATAATATATAGGAAGTCCAGTTTCAGCCATCGGGTGATCTCCGGGGGTCACCGGGAGTGTCCCGGGGCCACCGGAGGGGTCCCGGGGGTCCACCGGGTGGGGCCCCTAGGCCGCAAGGGGGAAGTGGCCAGCCGTAATGGGCTGGCGCACCACATGGGCCCTCCTCCCCATGCGCCTAGGGTTGAAACCCTAGGGGGGAGGGGGCCCCACTTGCCTTGGGGGGCAAGGATTCCCCCTTGGCCGCCGCCCCACCCTGCAGATCCCATCTGCAGGGCCGGCGCACCCCCTGGCCCCCTATATATATGTGGGGGGGAGAGGGCAGCTGCACCTTTGCCCCTGGCGCCTCTCCCCCTCCCGTCACACCTCCGTCTCCTTAACGCAGGGCGCCCGGCGAAGCCCTGCAGGAATCTCCACTGCATCCACCACCACGCCGTTGTGCTGCTGGATATCCGACGACCTCTCCTCCCCCCTTGCTGGATCAAGAAGGAGGTGACGTTTCTGTACCGGACGTGTGTTGAACGCGGAGGTGCCGTCTGTTCGGCGCTAGATCATCGGTGACGAAGAACGCGAAGAGTACGACTACTTCATCCACGCTTCTTCGAAAGCTTCCGCTCGCAATCTCCATAACGGTATGTAGATGCACTCTTATTTGCTCGTTGCTAGATGTCTCCTTAGTTGGATCTTGGTGAAAGCGTAGAATTTTTTTGAATTCTGCTATGTTCCCCAACAGTGGCATCTGAGCTAGGTCTTATGCGTAGCATCTTGCACGAGTAGAACACAAAATAGTTGTGGGCGTTTGAGTTTGTTCAACTTTCTTGCCGTTACTAGTCAATCTTGATTCGGCGGTATTGTGGGATGAAGCGGCCCGGGCCGACTTTACACGTACGCTTACGTGAGACTGGTTCCACCGACAGACATGCACTAGTTGCATAAGGTGGCTGGCGGGTGTCTGTCTCTCCTACTTTAGTCGGATCGGATTCGATGAACAGGGTCCTTATGAAGGGTAAATAGAAATTGACAAATCATGTTGTCGTTTTGGCGTAGGTAAGAAACATTCTTGCTAGAAAACCTATAGAAGCCACGTAAAAACTTGCAACAACAATTAGAGGACGTCTAACTTGTTTTTGCAGCATGTGCTATGTGACGTGGTATGGCCAAAAGAAGATGTGATGAATGATATATGTGATGTATGAGATTGATCATGGTCTTGTAATAGGGAATCACGAATTGCATGTCGATGAACTTGACAACCGGCAGGAGCCATAGGAGTTGTCTTAATTATTGTATGACCTGCGTGTCACTGAATAAACGCTATGTAATTACTTTATTTTATTGCTAAACGTTAGCCATAGTAGTAGAAGTAATAGTTGGCGTGACGACTTCTTCAAGACACGATGATGGAGATCATGATGATGAAGATCATGGTGTCGAGCCAGTGACAAGATGATCATGGTGCCCCGAAGATGGAGATCCAAGGAGCAAGATGATATTGGCCATATCATGTCACTTTAATTGATTGCATGTGATGTTTATCATGTTTATGCATCTTGTTTAATTAGAACGACGGTAGTAAATAAGATGATCTCTCACTAAAATTTCAATAATTGTGTTTCCCCTAACTGTGCACCGTTGCTAAAGTTCGTTGTTCCGAAGCACCACGTGATGATCGGGTGTGATAGGTTCTAACGTTCGCATACAACGGGTGTAAGCCAGATTTACACACGCGATACACTTAGGGTTCACTTGACGAGCCTAGCATGTACAGACATGGCCTCGGAACACGGAAGACCGAAAGGTCGAACACGAGTCGTATAGAAGATACGATCAACATGAAGATGTTCACCGTTGATGACTAGTCCGTCTAACGTGATGATCGAACACGGGCTAGTCGATTCGGATCGTGTATCACTTAGATGACTAGAGAGATGTCATTCTGAGTGGGAGTTCATTAAAATTTGATTAAGATGAACTTAATTATCATGAACTTAGTCTAAATTCTTTACAATATCTCTTGTGGATCAAATGGCCCACGCTCCAGTTTCCCTCAACTTCAACGCGTTCCTAGAGAAAACCAAGCTGAAAGACGATGGTAGCAACTATACGGATTGGGTCCGTAACCTGAGGATTATCCTCATAGCTGCCAAGAGATCATATGTCCTTGAAGCACCGCTAGGTGATGCACCTGCTCCCGTTGCGGCCCAAGACGTTTTGAACGTCTGGCAGTCGCGTAGTGATGATTACTCCCTGGTTCAGTGCGGCATGCTTTACAGCTTAGAGTCGGGGCTCCAAAAACGTTTTGAGCACCACAGAGCATATGAGATGTTCGAAGAGCTGAAAATGGTTTTCCAAGCTCATGCCCGAGTCGAGAGATATGATGTCTCCGACGCATTCTACAGCTGTAATATGGAGGAAAACAGTTCTGTCAGTGAGCACATCCTCAAGATTTCAGGATTGCACAACCGCTTGTCTCAGCTGGGAATGAATCTCCCAGATGAAGCGGTCATTGACAGAATCCTCCAGTCGCTCCCACCAAGCTTAAAGAGCTTTGTGTTAAACTTCAATATGCAGGGGATGGAGAAGTCCATTCCCGAGGTATATTCGATGCTGAAATCAGCGGAGGTGGACATCAAGAAAGAACATCAAGTGTTGATGGTCAATAAAACCACTAAGTTCAAGAAAGGCAAGGGTAAGAAGAACTTCAAGAAGGACGGCAAGGGAGTTGCCGCGCCCGGCAAGCCTGTTGCTGGGAAGAAGCCAAAGCATGGACCCAAGCCTGAGACAGAGTGCTTTTATTGCAAGGGAACGGGTCACTTGAAGCGGAACTGCCCCAAATATTTAGCAGACAAGAATGCCGGCAACGTCAAAGGTATATTTGATATACTTGTTATTGATGTGTACCTTACCAGTGCTCGTAGTAGCTCCTGGGTATTTGATACCGGTGCGGTTGCTCACATTTGTAACTCAAAACAGGAGCTGCGGAATAAGCGGAGACTGGCGAAGGATGAGGTGACGGTGCGCGTCGGGAACGGTTCCAAGGTCGATGTGATCGCCGTCGGCACGCTGCCTGTACATCTACCCTCGGGATTAGTTTTAAACCTTAATAATTGTTATTTAGTACCAGCCTTGAGCATGAACATTGTATCTGGATCTCGTCTTATGCGAGATGGCTACTCTTTCAAATCGTAGAATAATGGTTGTTCTATTTATTTGAGAGATATGTTTTATGGTCATGCCCCGCTGGTCAATGGTTTATTTTTGATGAATCTCGAACGTGATGATACAGATATTCATAGTGTAGATGCCAAAAGATGTAAAGTTGATAATGATAGTCCCACATACTTGTGGCATTGCCGCCTTGGTCATATTGGTGTCAAACGTATGAAGAAGCTGCATTCAGATGGACTTCTAGAGTCTCTTGATTATGAATCATTTGACACGTGCGAACCATGCCTCTTGGGCAAGATGACCAAGACTCCGTTCTCCGGAACAATGGAGCGAGCAACCAACTTGTTGGAAATCATACATACCGATGTGTGCGGTCCAATGAGTGTTGAGGCTCACGGAGGCTATCATTATGTTCTCACCCTCACAGATGACTTGAGTAGATACGGGTATATCTATTTAATGAAACACAAGTCTGAGACCTTTGAAAGGTTCAAGGAATTTCAGAATGAGGTTGAGAATCAACGTGACAGAAAAATAAAGTTCTTACGATCAGATCGTGGGGGTGAATATTTAAGTCATGATTTTGGCACACACCTTAGGAACTGTGGAATTGTTTCACAATTGACACCGCCCGGAACACCTCAACGTAAGGGTGTGTCCGAACGTCGAAATCGTACTCTGTTGGACATGGTGTGATCTATGATGTCCCTCACCGATTTACCGCTATCTTTTTGGGGTTATGCTTTAGAGACTGCCACATTCACTTTAAATAGGGCTCCGTCGAAATCCGTTGAGAAGACTCCGTATGAACTTTGGTTTGGCAAGAAACCGAAGCTGTCGTTTCTAAAAGTTTGGGGTTGCGATGCTTATGTCAAGAAACTTCAACCTGAAAAGCTCGAACCCAAATCGGAAAAATGTGTCTTCATAGGATACCCAAAGGAAACGATTGGGTACACCTTCTACCACAGATCCGAAGGCAAAGTCTTTGTTGCCAAGAATGGATGCTTTCTGGAGAAAGAGTTTCTCTCGAAAGAAGAGAGTGGGAGGAAAGTAGAACTTGATGAGGTGACAGTCACCCCTCCTGAAAGTAGTGCAGCAAAGGAAATCGTTCCTGAGGTGCCTGCACCGACAAGGGAGGAAGTTAGTGATGATGATCATGAAGAAATAGATCAAGTTACTACTGAACTTTGAAGGTCCACAAGGGCACGTTCCGCACCAGAGTGGTACGGCAACCCTGTCCTGGAAATCATGTTGTTAGACAACGGTGAACCTTCAAACTATGAAGAAGCGATGGCGGGCCCGGATTCCAATAAATGGCTTGGAGCCATGAAATCCGAGATAGAATCCATGTATGAAAACAAAGTATGGACTTTGGTGGACTTGCCTGATGACAGGCACGCCATAGAAAATAAATGGATATTTAAGAAGAAGACAGACGCGGATGGTAATGTGACCATCTATAAGGCTTGGCTTGTCGCTAAGGGTTATCGACAAGTTCAAGGAATTGACTACGACGAGACTTTCTCTCCCGTAGCGATGCTGAAGTCAGTCAGAATCATGTTAGCTATTGCCGCATTCTATGATTATGAGATATGGCAAATGGACGTCAAAACAGCATTCCTGAATGGCTTCCTCAAGGAAGAGTTGTATATGATGCAGCCGGAAGGTTTTGTCGATCCAGAGAACGCTAACAAAGTGTGCAAGCATCTCGGAGTTGGAATATTCGCTTTAATGATGTGATCAAAGCGTTTGGCTTTGTACAGACTTATGGAGAAGCCTGTATTTACAAGAAAGTGAGTGGGAGCTCTGTGGCATTTCTCATATTATATGTGGATGACATATTGCTGATGGGAAATGATATAGAATTCTTGGAAAATGTAAAGGCCTACTTGAATAAAAGTTTTTCAATGAAGGACCTTGGAGGAGCTGCTTACATATTAGGCATCAAAATCTATAGAGATAGATCAAGATGCCTCATTGGTCTTTCACAAAGTACATACCTTGACAAGATATTGAAAAAGTTCAATATGGATCAGTCCAAGAAGGGATTCTTGCCTGTTTTGCAAGGTATGAGATTGAGCAAGGCTCAGTCGCCGACCACGGCAGAAGATAGATAAAAGATGAGTGCCATTCCCTATGCCTCGGCCATAGGTTCTATCATGTATGCCATGCTGTGTACCAGACCTGATGTGAACCTTGCCATAAGTTTGGTAGGGAGGTACCAAAGTGATCCCGGTATGGAAAACTGGACAGCGGTCAACAACATCCTGAAGTACCTGAAAAGGACTAAGGATATGTTTCTCGTTTATGGAGGTGAAGAAGAGCTCGTCGTAAAGGGTTACGTCGATGCTAGCTTCGACACAGATCTGGATGACTCCAAGTCACAAACCGGATACGTGTATATTTTGAATGGTGGGGCAGTCAGCTGGTGCAGTTGCAAGCAAAGCGTCGTGGCAGCATCTACATGTGAAGCGGAGTACATAGCTGCTTCCGAAGCAGCGCAAGAAGGAGTCTGGATGAAGGAGTTCATCACCGACCTAGGAGTCATTCCAAGCGCGTCAAGCCCGATGACTCTCTTCTGTGACAACACTGGTGCTATTGCCATTACCAAGGAGCCCAGGTTTCACAAGAAGACCAAGCACATCAAGCGCCGCTTCAACTCCATTCGGAATTATGTTCAGGATGGAGATATAGATATTTGTAAAGTGCATACGGATCTGAATGTCGCAGACCCATTGACTAAACCTCTTCCACGGGTAAACATGATCAACACCAGAACTCTATGGGTGTTCGATTCATCACAATGCAACTAGATTATTGACTCTAGTGCAAGTGGGAGACTGTTGGAAATATGCCCTAGAGGCAATAATAAAAGTATTATTATTATATTTCCTTGTTCATGATAATTGTCTGTTATTCATGCTTGAATTTTATTGTACGGAAATAGCGATACATGTGTGAATATATAGACCACAGTGAGTCCCTGGTAGGCCTCTAGTTACCAGCTCGTTGATCAACAGATGGTCACGGTTTCCTGATCATGGACATAGGATGTCAGTGATAACGGGATCACATCATTAGGAGAATGATGTGATGGACAAGACCCAATCCTGAGCATAGCACGAGATCGTATAGTTCGTAATGCATAAGCTTTTCGGTGTCAAGTATTTATTCCTTAGACCATGAGGTTGTACAACTCCCGGATGCCGTAGGAATACTTTGGGTGTGCCAAATGTCACAACATAACTGGGTGGCTATAAAGGTATGCATCGGGTATCACCGAAAGTGTCTGTTGGGTTGGTACGAACCGAGATTGGGATATTGTCACTCCGTATGACGGAGAGGTACCTCTGGGCCCACTCGGTAATACATCATCATAATGAGCTCAAAGTGACTAAGGATTTAGTCACGGGATGATGGATTACGGATCGAGTAAAGAGACTTGCCATGACGAGATTGAACAAGGTATCGGGAATACCGACGATCGAATCTCGGGCAAGTACCGTACCGATGGACAAAGGGAATAACTACGGGATTGAGTGAATCCTTGACACGGTGGTTCATCCGATGAAGATCATCGAGGAACACGTGGGAACCAACATGGGTATCCAGATCCCGCTGTTGGTTATTGACCAGAGAGTCGTCTCGGTCATGTCTGCGTGTCTCCCGAACCCGTAGGGTCTACACACTTAAGGTTCGGTAACGCTAGGGTCGTAGAGATACATGCACGTGGAAACCCGAAAGTTGTTCGGAGTCCCGGATGAGATCCCGGACGTCACGAGGAGTTCCGGAATGGTCCGGAGGTAAAGAATAATATATAGGAAGTCCAGTTTCAGCCATCGGGTGATCTCCGGGGGTCACCGGGAGTGTCCCGGGGCCACCGGAGGGGTCCCGGGGGTCCACCGGGTGGGGCCACCCATCCCGGTGGGGCCCCTAGGCCGCAAGGGGGAATTGGCCAGCCCTAATGGGCTGGCGCACCACATGGGCCCTCCTCCCCATGCGCCTAGGGTTGAAACCCTAGGGGGGAGGGGGCGCCACTTGCCTTGGGGGGCAAGGATTCCCCCCCTGGCCGCCGCCCCACCCTGCAGATCCCATCTGCAGGGCTGGCGCACCCCCCTGGCCTCCTATATATATGTGGGGGGAGAGGGCAGCCGCACCCTTGCCCCTGGCGCCTTTCCCCCTCCCGTCACACCTCCGTCTCCTTAACGCAGGGCGCCCGGCGAAGCCCTGCAGGAATCTCCACTACATCCACCACCACGCCATTGTGCTGCTGGATCTCCGACGACCTCTCCTCCCCCCTTGCTGGATCAAGAAGGAGGTGACGTTGATGTACCGGACGTGTGTTCAACGCGGAGGTGCCGTCCGTTCGGCGCTAGATCATCGGTGACGAAGAACACGAAGAGTACGACTACTTCATCCACGCTTCTTCGAAAGCTTCCGCTCGCAATCTCCATAACGGTATGTAGATGCACTCTTATTTGCTCGTTGCTAGATGTCTCCTTAGTTGGATCTTGGTGAAAGTGTAGAATTTTTTTGAATTCTGCTACGTTCCCCAACAAGTTTATCCATCTACATCATGTCATCTTGCTTAAGGCGTTACTCTGTTCTTATGAACTCAATACACTAGATGCATGCTGGATAGCGGTTGATGTGTGGAGTAATAGTAGTAGATGCAGGCAGGAGTCGGTCTACTTGTCTAGGACGTGATGCCTATATAAAATGATCATGCCTAGATAGTCTCATAATTATTCGCTTTTCTATCAATTGCTTGACAATAATTTGTTTACCCGCTGTAGAATATCGCTATCATGAGAGAAGCCACTAGAGAACACTATGGCCCCCGTGTCTATCCTCAACATATCAATCTACATCTACTTTACTTTTTCCGCTTTTACTTTCCGTTCTTATAAACAAAAATACCAAAAATATAAACTATCATCTCTATCAGATCTCACTTTCGTAAGTGACTGTAAAGGGACTGACAACCCCTTATCGCGTTGGCTGCGAAGTTCTTATTTGTTTGTGCAGGTGCGAGGGACTCGCACATGGTCTCCTACTAGATTGATACCTTGGTTCTCAAAAACTGAGGGCAATACTTACGCTACTGTGCTGCATCTCCCTTTCCTCTTCGAGGGAATACAACGCAAGCTCGAGAAGTAGCAAGAAGAATTTCTGGCGCCGTTGCCGGGGAGGCTTACGCAAAAGTCATATACCAAGTACCTATCACAAACCCTTATGCTTCGCATTACATTTTTTTGCCTCTCGTTTTCCTCTCCCCCACTTCACCCTTGTCGTTTTATTTGCCCTTCTTCTGCCATGTGTTTATCGTACGCTTGCTTCTTGTTTGCTTGTGTGTTGCTTGCTTGCTTGTCATCATGTCTGGCACACCTATTATTATCAACACTCTCGAGAGTGAGGTTCTCAACTTTGAACAAAGGGAGGAAGAAAACTTAAAAGATGCCTGGTATAGAATTTGCAATGCTCAAAATAGATCCAATAGGAAGCTTTCCATTTCCGTGCTTTTTCGCAATTTTTATATTGGCATAACTCCGTGGATGTGACGCCCGGATAGTTAAGCTACAGTAACCCTCTCCTAATGACGACACGTCACCTCAGTTACTGTTGATAATCTCGCGTTGCTTCAAAACCGATTCGAAATTCAAATTCGAAATAATGTCAAACTATAAAAGTTTCCAAGTGTCAAAACTAAAATGTTCTAATTGTGTCAAACAAATCGTATGTATTTACGGTGGAGAGATCATCATTTATAAGAGAGTTCAATGCACTAAAGTAGTTAAAACATCAGCATAAATGATTAACCAAATGCCTTTTATTAATTATAAAATGTTAAAATATTTTATTGCGGGTTTAAACTTTGGTAACAGAGGTATTATTTGTAATGCTGATTTTTGGTAAAGCTATTATGTTTTGATAAAACATAACTAAGATGAGACTAAAAATAAAACAGTAAAACGTAAAATGAACAGAAAAGAAATAGAAAAACAAAAGGAAAAGAAAAAGACAAAACTGTAAATAAAAA
>LR738709.1:48746954-48762604 GCA_902687465.1 Secale cereale | reverse complement strand
CCCCCCTTTACACAGATACCATTGCATATGTAGTGTAGATCCTTGGTTGCGAGTACTTTGGATGAGTACTCACGGTTGCTTTCTCCCCCTTTTCCCCTTTTGTTCCTTCTTCTCGGATGACGCAACCAGATGGTGGAGCCCAGGACCCAGAAGATCCAGATGAGGTTTCAACGTGAAGATCGGCTTCGAGGAGTAGTTAGGAGGTCCCAGGCAGGAGGCCTTGCCTTTTCGATCGTTGCTATATTTGTGCTAGCCTTCTTAAGGCAAACTTGTTTAACTTATGTCTGTACTCAGATATTATTGCTTCCGCTAACTCTTGTGTTTTCGAGCTTTTGTATTCGAGCCCTCGAGGCCCCTGGCTTGTAATATAAAGCTTGTATTATTTTTAAATTTGTGTCTAGAGTTGTGTTGTGAAATCTTCCAGTGAGTCCCTGATCTTGGTCGTACACATTTGCGTGCATGATTAGTGTACGGTCAAATTGGGGGCGTCACAGTGGAATAGATTTATCTTAGATACCATTACCGGAGGGAATTTCTTGGGTAGCCGTACCTTTGATTCTTATAATGCTATGACTGCATTATTTGGCTCACTACCTCTTATGGTTAATGGGACAGTTTTAACTTTGGAGCATGTTATGCAAAGGTTAGAAATCATTGAAAACAAAGTTGCTACGGTATAACTGGTAGAGAACTTGGATAGAAAAATCCATAATGAAATTACCCAATATGGATCCAAGGTAGGAGTTGTTCTGAAAAATCTTAAGGAAAAGGAGCCCATAGTTAAAGAAAAGCTAGATCAGGATTCTACTAGAATCAATAAGCTTGAGGATATTATTACTAATGTGGGTTCTGCTCTTTCTGCTATAAAAACTACTCCAAATACCTCTACCACTAAATTATTTAAGTTCATGTATGTCCCTAAAGACAAGGGTGAAACATCTAGTAAAGGAATTGCGGATCTCAAATCCATAAGTGTTCTCCCTAATTTTCTTACTTTTGTAAGAGACCCTTTTGACACTTTAGAATTACTTGATTTCTTGCCCAAGAGTTTGATTATTAATATGGATAAATAAGTGCCTAAAAATCATAAGTGCCTAATTACAGAATTGCCTTCCAAGGATGGCAATACCTAGATCTATCATGTATCGTGCCTAGCTAGGGGCGTAAAACCATAGCGCTTGTTGGGAGGCAACCCAATTTTATATTTTTTTGTTTTTGCTGATGTTAGGGAATAAATATTGCATCTAGCTTCTGTTTAGATGTGGTTTTATGTTTTGTTTAGTGTTTGTGCCAAGTAGAACCTTTGGGAAGACTTGTGTGAAGTTTATGTGATCTTGCTGTGAAAAACTGAATCGTTAGCGCTCGCTAGAATGGTCATGAGATTTTACTGGAGCGTGCTATTTAGTTGATTCTTTTTTCAGATGATTAATAGACAAATTCGTCACGTTTACCAATTTAGTTTGATTTTTTTGGAGTCACAAAAGTATGCGAAACCTGCAGATTACTACACACTATTCTGTTTTTGACAGATTCTGTTTTTCGTGTGTTGTTTGCTTATTTTAATGCATCTATGAGTAATATTGGGAGGTATGAACCATAGAGAAGTTGGAATACAGTAGGTTTAACACCAATATAAACAACGAATGAATTCATTGCAGTACCTTTGAGTAGTGGTTTGCTTTCTTATACTAACAGAGCTCACGAGAATTTTTGTCTACGTTTTGTGTTGTGAAGTTTTCAAGTTTTGAGTATTGCTTTGATGGACTGTGGAACAAAGAGTAGCAAGGGCCTCATATCGGGGATTCCCATGGCACCCCAAGTAAAATTCAAGGACAATCAAAAGCCTAAGCTTGGGGATGCCCCAGGAAGGCATCCCCTCTTTCGTCTTCATCCATCAGTAACTATACTTGGAGCTATATTTTTATTCACCACATGATATGTGTTTTGCTTGGAGCGTCTTGTATAATTTGAGTCTTTGCTTTTTAGTTTGCCACAATTATCCTTGCTGGACACACCTATTTGAGAGAGTTAAATATGGCCTATGAATTGATAGAACACTCGATGTGCTTCACTTATATCTTTTGAGTTGAATAGTTTTTGCTCTAGTGCTTCACTTATATCTTTTAGAGCATGGTGGTGATAATGTTTTGAAGAAATTGTTGAACTCTCATGCTTCACTTATATCCTTTTGAGAGTCTATTAAAACAGCATGGTAATGTGTTTAGGCTAAAAAACTAGTCTTCACATGATAGACATCCAATATCAATGTAATAAAAACTTTCACACTAAGTGCATTGAATATGATGAGAAGTTGGATGCTTGATAATTGTTTTGAGATATGATGATAGTGATATTAGAGTCATGCTAGTGGAGTTATTCTAAAATTGAGAAATACTTGTGTTGAGGTTAGTGATTCCCGTAGCATGCACGTATGGTGAACCGCTATGTGACGAAGTTAGAGTATGATGTATTTGTAAAGTGTCAACCTTTGTGTGGAGGTCGGGGCGCGCTATGGTTAACTCCTACCAAGCTCCCCCCTAGGAGCATGCATTGATTGCTTTGTTTTGATGACTCGTAGATTTTTGCAATAAGTATATGAGTTCTTATGACTAATGTTGAGTCCATGGATTATACACACTCTCACCCTTCCACCATTGCTAGCCTCTCTCGTACCGCGCAACTTTTGACGGTACCATACACCCACTATATATCCTTCCTCAAAACAGCCACCATATTATTCCTCAAAATAGCCACCATACCTACCTATCATGGCATTTCCATAGCCATTCCGAGATATATTGCCATGCAACTTTCCACCGTTCCGTTCATATGAC
Organism: Secale cereale; assembly: GCA_902687465.1. Classification (NCBI taxonomy): domain Eukaryota; kingdom Viridiplantae; phylum Streptophyta; class Magnoliopsida; order Poales; family Poaceae; genus Secale; species Secale cereale. The sequence continues at coordinate 48,759,770 of LR738709.1, read as the reverse complement.
ACGCATCATATCGTCATATTGCCATGCATGATCATGTAGTTGACATCGTATTTGTGGCAAATCCACCATGCATAATTTTTCATACATGTCACTGTTGATTCATTGTACATCCCGGTACACCGCCGGAGGCATTCATATAGAGTCATACTTTGTTCTAGTATCGAGTTGTAATATCGAGTTGTAAATCAATAAAAGTGTGATGATCATCATTATTAGAGCATTGTCCCATGTTAGGAAAGGCTAAATCAATAAAGCCCATCCAAAAAAAGGAAGAAAGGCCGAAGAAAAAAAGAAAGGCCCAAAAAAAAGAAAAAAAAGGGACAATTGCTACTGTCTTTTTTCCACACTTGTGCTTCAAAGTAGCACCATGTTCTTCATTGTAGAGAGTCTCATGTTTAGTCACTTTCATATGCTAGTGGGAATTTTCATTATAGAACTTGGCTTGTATATTCCAACGATGGGCTTCCTCAAATGCCCTAGGTCTTCGTGAGAAAGCAAGTTGGATGCACACCCACTAGTTTCTTTTGTTGAGCTTTCATACATATTTAGCTCTAGTGCATCCATTGCATGGAAATCCCTACTCACTCACATTGATATCTATTGATGGGCATCTCCATAGTCCGTTGATACGCCTAGTTGATGTGAGACTATCTCTCTCCTTTTTTTCTTCTCCACAACCACCTCTCTATTCCACCCATAGTGCTATGTCCATGGCTCATGCTCTTGTATTGCGTGAAAGTTGAAAGGCTTGAAAGAATAGAGTATGAAAACAAGTGCTTGGCTGAAATTGGGGTTGTGCGTGATATGAATATTTTGTATGATGAAGAGGGAGCATAGCCAGACTATATGATTTTGTAGGGATAACTTTCTTTAGCCATAGTATTTTGAGAAGACATGATTGCTTTGTTAGTATGCTTGAAGTATTATTATTTCTTATGTCAATATAGACTTTTGTCTTGAATCTTTCATATCTGAACATTCATGCCACAATTAAGAGAATTACATTGAAAAACTATGTTGGTTAGCATTCCACATCAAAAATTCTGTTTTTATCATTTACCTACTCGAGGACGAGCAGAAATTAGCTTGGGGATGCTTGATACGTCTCCAACGTATCTATAATTTTTTATTGTTCCATGCTATTATTTATGATGTTTTGGATGTTTAATGGGCTTTGTCATACACTTTTATATTATTTTTGGGACTAACCTACTAACCCAAAGGCAGAGTCTAGATTGCTGTTTTTTTTTGCCTATTTTAGGGTTTTGCAGAAAAGGAATATCAAACGGAGTCCAAACGGAATGAAACCTATGGGAGAGATATTTTTGGAGAAAATCACGCACGGGAGACTTGAGAACCACGGAGTATGGGCCACGAGGTGCCCACGAGGGTGGGGGCGCGCCCCCCTGCCCAGGGCGCGCCCCCTGCCTCGTGGGTCCCTCGTGAGTCCCCCGGTGTCCTCCTTCCTCCTATATAAGCCTACGTACCATGAAACCAACAGACGAACAGAGAAAACCCTAGTTCCACCATCATAACCTTCTGTTCCCGTGAGATCCCATCTTGGGGCCTGTTTCGGAGCTTCACCGGAGGGGGGATCCATCACGGAGTGCTTCTACATCATCATCATCGCCCTCACCATGAGTTGTCAGTAGTTTACCACTGACCTTCGGGTCCATAGCTAGTATCTAGATGGCATCTTCTCTCTCTTTGGATCTCAATACAAAGTTCTCCTCGGTCTTCGAGGAGATCTATTCGATGTAATCTCTCTTTTTGCGGTGTGTTTGTCGAGATCCGATGAATTGTGGGTTTATGATCAAGATTATCTATGAGAAATATTTGGTTCTTTTCTGAACTCTTTATGTGTGCTCATAATATCCTTGCAAGTCTCTTCGAATTATTGGTTTGGTTTGGCCTACTAGATCTATAGTTCTTGCAATGGGAGAAGTGCTTTGCTTTGGGTTCAATCTTGCGGTGTCCTTTCCCAGTGATAGTAGGGGCAGCAAGGCACGTATTGTATTGTTGCCATCGAGGATAAAAAGATGGGGTTTACATCATATTGCTTGAGTTTATCCCTCTACATCATGTCATCTTGCTTAAGGCGTTACTCTATTCTTATGAACTCAATACACTAGATGCATGCTGGATAGCGGTCGATGTGTGGAGTAATAGTAGTAGATGCAGGCAGGAGTCGGTCTACTTGTCTCGGACATGATGCCTATATACAATGATCATGCCTAGATAGTCTCATAATTATTCGCTTTTCTATCAATTGCTTGATAGTAATTTGTTTACCCGCCGTAGAATATCGCTATCATGAGAGAAGCCACTAGAGAACACTATGGCCCCCAGGTTTATCCTCAACATATCAATCTACATCTACTTTACTTTTTCCGCTTCTACTTTCTGTTCTTATAAACAAAAATACCAAAAACATAAACTATCTTCTCTATCAGATCTCACTTTCGTAAGTGACCGTAAAGGGATTGAGAACCCCTTATGGCGTTGGCTACGAAGTTCTTATTTGTTTGTGCAGGTGCGAGGGACTCGCGCGTGGTCTCCTACTGGATTGATACCTTGGTTCTCAAAAACTGAGGGAAATACTTACGCTACTGTGCTGCATCTCCCTTTCCTATTCGAGGGAATACAACGCAAGCTCGAGAAGTAGCAGTGTGTCCGAACGCTGTAACCGTACTTTATTAGATATGGTGCGATCTATGATGTCTCTTATCGATTTACCACTATCATTTTGGGTTATACATTAGAGATAGCTGCATTCACGTTAAATAGGGCACCATCTAAATCCGTTGAGACGACGCCTTATAAACTGTGGTTTGGCAAGAAACCAAAGTTGTTGTTTCTTAAAGTTTGGGGCTGCGATGCTTATGTGGAAAAGCTTCAACCTGATAAGCTCGAACCCAAGTCGGAGAAATGTGTCTTCATACGACACCCAAAGGAAACTGTTGGGTACACCTTCTATCACAGATCCGAAGGCAAGCTATTCGTTGCTAAGGATGGATCCTTTTTAGAGAAGAAGTTTCTCTCGAAAGAAGTGAGTGGGTGGAAAGTAGAACTTGATGAGGTAATTGTACCTTCTCCCGAATTGGAAAGTAGTACATCACAGAAACTAGTTCTAGTGATTCCTACACCAATTAGTGAGGAAGCTAATGATGATGATCATGAAACTTCGGATCAAGTTACTACTGAACCTCGTAAGTCAACCAGAGTACGTTCTGCACCAGAGTGGTACGGCAACCCAGTTCTGGAAGTCATGTTACTAGACCATGATGAACCTACGAACTATGAGGAAGCGATGATGAGCCCAGATTCCGCAAAATGCCTTGAGGCCATGAAATCTGAGATGGGATCCATGTATGAGAAGAAAGTGTGGACTTTGGTTGACTTGTCCGATGATCGGCAAGCCATTGAAAATAAATGGATCTTCAAGAGGAAGACCGACGCTGACAGTAATGTTACTGTCTACAAAGCTCGACTTGTTGCGAAAGGTTTTTGACAAGTTGAAGGAGTTGACTACGATGAGACTTTCTCACCCGTAGCGATGCCTAAGTCTGTCCGAATCATGTTAGCAATTGCCTCATTTTATGATTATGAAATCTGGCAAATGGGTGTCAAAACTGCATTCCTTATGGATCTTTTAAAGAAGAATTGTATATGATGCAACCAGAAGGTTTTGTCGATCCTAAAGGTGCTAACAAATTGTGCAAGCTCCAGCGATCCATTGATGGACTGGTGCAAGCCTCTCAGAGTTGGAATATACGCTTTGATAGTGTGATCAAAGCATATGGTTTTATACAGACTTGCGGTGAAGCCTGTATTTACAGGAACATGAGTGGGAGCACTGCAGCCTTTCTGATAAGTATATGTGAATGACATATTGTCGATCGGAAATGATGTAGAACTTTCTGGAAAGCATAAAGGATTATTTAAAAGGAGTTTTTCAATAAAAGACCTCGATGAAGCTTCTTACATATTAGGCACCTAGATCTATAGAGATAGATCATGACGCTTGATAAGACTTTCAATTAGTACATACCTTGATATTTTTTTTTGAAGTAGTTCAAAATGGATCTGTCAGAGAAGGAGTTCTTGCCTGAGTTATAAGGTATGAAGTTGAGTAAGACTCAAAACCCGACCACGACAGAACATAGAGAAAGAATGAAAGTCATTCCCTATGCCTCAGCCATAAATTCTATAAAGTATGCCATGCTGTGTTGAAAGTGCAACTATCCCCGGGTGGTTTTGGTAATTACTAACAACATATAGCTCATTGAACTAATGTTATCTCAAGATAATATTTCAGGAAAGTTCAATGTTTGGCATGGAATGGATTAGGATTTTGGACCCCTCAAAATGCAAAGGTTAAAGGATTGGCTCAAGCTCAAAGCTAAGGACTCTACATTTTCCATTTTAGTGATCCAAGATCACATTGAGTCCATAGGAAAGCCAATACTATTAAAAGGGGATGAGGTGTTGCTTAATGGCTTGCTTTCTCATGATGCTTAGTGATATGCTCCAAAAACCCTCAACCACTTTGTCACATCCACATATGTCCCAAACCAAGTCACACTCGGCCCCACTGAAAATATCTATCCGGCGCCACCGAGTTCATTTGACATAGCCACTGCCAGAAACCCTAATCATTTTGGTCTCACCGAAAGGGATCTCGGTCTCACTGAGATGGGATTGCAAACTCTCTGTTGGCTGTTGCAATATTTTCGGTCTAACCGAGATGAGCAATCGGTCCCACCGAGTCTGTAATGCAAACTCTCTGTTGCCTCTTCGTAACATTTCGGTCTCAGCGAAATGAGCGAATCGGTCCCACCGAGTTTGCCTGACCAACTATGTGTGTGCTTATTACCACAATCAGTCTCAACGAGTTTGTGTAATCAGTCCCACCGAGATTATGTTATGCCCTAACCCTAATAAAATCGGTCCCACCGAGTTGATCATATCGGTCCCACCGAAATACCTAACGGTCACATTATGAACCAAATCGGTCTGACCGAGTTCTTTGAATCGGTCCCACCAAGTTTGGTAAATTGTGTGTAACGGTTAGATTTTGTGTGGAGGCTATATATACCCCTCCACCCACTCTTCACTCATGGAGAGAGCCATCCGAACATATCTACACTTCCACCATTCATGTTCTGAGAGAGAACCACCTACTCAAGTGTTGAGATCAAGATATTCCATTCCTACCATATGAATCTTGTTCTCTAGCCTTTCCCAAGTTTCTTTCCACTCAAATCCTTCTTCCACCATATCCAAATCTGTGAGGAGTTGTTTGAGTGTTGGGGAGACTATCACTTGAAGCATTTCAGCAAGGAGTTCATCATCAACACACCGTTTATTACCTTTTGGAGAGTGGTGTCTCCTAGATTGGTTAGGTGTCACTTGGGAGCCTCCGACAAGATTGTGGAGTTGAACCAAGGAGTTTGTAAGGGCAAGGAGATCACCTACTTCGTGAAGATGTACCGCTAGTGAGGCAAGTCCTTCATGGGCGATGGCCATGGTGGGATAGACAAGGTTGCTTCTTCATGGACCCTTCGTGGGTGGAGCCCTCCGTGGACTCGCGTAGCCGTTACCCTTCATGGGTTGAAGTCTCCATCAACTTGGATGTACGATAGCACCACCTATCGGAACCAAGACAAAAAACATCATTGTCTTCACTTGCGTTTGATCCCTCTAAACTCCTCCCTTTACCTTCATATTAAATTTTTTACTTTCCGCTGCTATACTCTTAGAATTGCATGTGTAGGTTGATTGCTTGACTTGTGCTAAGTTGCTAAAATCTGCCAAGAATTAAAATTGGGAAAATGATAGATTTTTATTTGGTCAAGTAGTCTAATCACCCCCCTCTAGACATACTTTTGATCCTACATGTGTGCCAAACCTGTTGTGTACCTTGCCATGAGTTTGGCAAGGAGGTACAATAGTGATCAAGGAGTAGATCACTAGACAACAGTCAAAATTATCCTTAGTTACTGGATGACTAAGGAAATGTTTCTCGATTATGGAGGTGATAAAGAGTTACACCGATGCAAGCTTTGACACTAATCCAGATGACTCTAAGTATCAATCTGGATACGTATTGAAAGTGGGAGCAATTAGCTAGAGCAGCTCCATGCAGAGCATTGTAGACATAAAATTTGCGAAATACATATGGATCTGAATGTTACAGACCCGCTGACTAAACTTCTCTCACGAAGCAAAACATGATCACACCTTAGTACTCTTTGGGTGTTAATCACAAGGCGATGTGAACTAGATTATTGACTCTAGTAAACCCTTTGGGTGTTGGTCACATGAAGATGTGAACTTTGGGTGTTATTCACATAACGATGTGAACTATCGATATTAAATCACATGGCCATGCGAACTAGATTATTGACTCTAGTGCAAGTGGGAGACTGAAGGAAATATGCCCTAGAGGCAATAATAAAGTTGTTATTTATATTTCCTTATATCATGATAAATGTTTATTATTCATGCTAGAATTGTATTAACCAGAAACTTAGCACATGTGTGAATACATAGACCAAAACAGAGTGTCCCTAGTATGCCTCTACTAGACTAGCTCGTTAATCAAAGATGGTTATCACTACAAAAAAATTACACTTCCGTGATGATACGTGTTTGTCACAGTAGGTCGCATTTTCTGTCATGCATGTACATCCATGACGATTTATGACAGAATCAAGATAGTCATACATGTGCTGTCGTAGAAGTGTTCCATGACATTACCAAAATTATCATCACGGAAGTATCCACTTCCATGACGATAAATCGTACATCACAGAAGTGCTTTCATCAAGGGTGACCGACACGTGGCATCCACCGTAACAGAACGTCGTTAAGCTATCGGGTCCGGTTTTGGATCCGATAACCCGTTAACAGCCTCGACCAATGGGGATTTTCCACGTGTAAAATTCTGATTGGCTGACAGAAACATGTGTCAGCTCCGCGTTGGCACAAGTGTCACTCATCCAATGGGCGAGATGCGCCTATGATATGTTGACACGTGGACCGGCCCAAAAGTGGCCCATAAAGTTTAAATGGGCCGGCCCAACTAAAGGCCCATAAGATTTTGCAGACCATAATCAGCCTAACTAAAGGCCCAGAAGATTTTGCGAACCATAATGGGCTGGCCCGGATAAAGACCCACAAGATTTTGCGGGTCATAATGGGCCGGCCCAGGTAAAGGCCCAGAAGATTTTTGCAGGCCATAATGGGCCGGCCCAGGTGAAGGCCCACAAAAATTGTGTGTACCATAATGGGCCGGCCCAGCTAAAGGCCCACGAGATTTCGCTGACATTAATGGGCCGGCCCAGCTGTAGGCCCACAAGATTTTGAGGACCCTAGTAGGCCGGCCCATTAACTGGCTGCCATATTTTGGGCCAAATGTCGGCCCATATTTGATCCGGTCCATTAATGGCCTGCCACGTTCCGCCGTTCCAGGCCTAATAATGGCCCATATGAGATCCGACCCGTTAAAAGCCTACCACGTTCTGGGCCAAATTATGGCCCAGATCAGGTCCGGCCCTTTAAGAGGCTTTGGGCTAAATTATGGCCCATATCAGATTCGGCTCGTCAACTGGACGCTATACTTTTGGGCCCACTTGCTAAAGGCCCAATTAGTAATTCAGCCTGATATTAGTTTCGGACTGTTAAGGGCCCGTTTAACATTTCGGCCCTATATTGATATCGGCCTATTAAAAGCCCGTCATATAGTTGGGCCTAATTACGGCCCGGTTTGCATCTGGCCTGCTCGCAGCCGATAATCTGATTGGGCCAAACAAGGACCGAGACAATTTTGCCCTGTTATAAGCCCGTGATTTGATTGGCGCATTCATGGGCCGGGGTCTATTTCGGCCTGCTGCCAGCCCGTGAGCTGTTCGGCACGATTCAGGCCCAACCTACTTTTCAGCCTCCTAAAGGCCATTGAGTTTTCTTGGGAAAATAGGGCCGGCGGTTTACTCGGCCTATTAAAGGCCCGAATCTACTAGTGGGCCAGTTTACATTTAGGCATGTTAACGGACCAAGATGACAGGGCCCATGATGCGGATCATACATGGTGATTTGCATGACGGCCTGATTATGTACCGTAATTTTACGGTCTGGCCGGTTTACTGCGAAGACATGATATATATACAGTGAAATAACTGTAGCATCGTGAATAAGAAAAAAACCTAGACTATGCAATAAAGAAATTACGTCATATTACATCCACTGGGCATCAAAGTTCGCCACTATGATAATAAAGCACAAGCAGACAGCATATTACATACACTAGGCATCAAAGATCGCCACCAGTGCAACTAAACATGCCGACAAAATAATATACAAAACCGACAGCACTTCAATAGAGTTCAAGAAAGGTTAGCCCTGCTCGGGAGCTGCAGCGCAAGCAGCTGAGCAAGCTGGTGAGACTGCACTTGTTTGACACTTATATCCTCCTCACTCTGAAAGATAAACAAGCAGAAAGATGACAGGTTTTGCACATATAAGTATGAGTGCTGACAATTCATCACATTTCTTACTAACGAATAAAGTGACACAGTTTAAAATAGCATTAACACAATATCGTATTGTTCAGGTCAAGACATGGCAGGAAATGACATTGTGAAGGAGTTGGCAGCTTCAGGACACCACTGGATTACAGATCAAGAACTCATAAGTATCAATGGTTAGTGTGCTGTCAATTTATCCCATTTCAGATTGGCAAAATAAGATCACTTGCTCTGTATAGTTTAATTTACATGGTATGAAGAAGGAACTTGGTTGTACAGCTGAAAATTTAAATTGAGAAGGACAAACTTTTGTCTATGAACTGGAGTACATAATAAACTTTAAACATGCAATTTGATGCAAACACTAAAAATAAACAGCTGTTGCAGTCATGCCTAACCAAATATACACAAGAAAGTTTTAAGGCTTGAGAAGGACAAACTTACATTATTGGTGAAGGCAGGCTCTATAAAGCCCTTGTCCATTCTGATGGGGGGGGGGCAATTCAAGAAGTTTACCACAGAATCTTCTTCATAAGCATTGCCTTTGTTCTACATTTTGTTAAGAGTAAATATAGATGTGACAATATAAGAAAAAATAGAGAATATTTAAGATAAGATGAAGAGTGATGCTACATAACCAAGTAGCTATAAATGTAAGTACAACGATACAGGCATAAGGTACAGCCAAGAGCAATGCAGAGCTAAACTTCTTCAGTACCATCGGTGTTATCCAACATTATGGTAAGAGTAAATATAGATCTTATGTGTAGAAAATGGAGGGCAAAGGAAAATAAGCTGCATACTGATGGTACATGAACAACTACCTGTCAATATAAGTACGCTGATAAAGGACAACAGGTACTTACAAGAACAATGCAGAGCTAAAAAATCATTGGCATTGGATATATTCTACACTAATGTAACCATTCATACAGATCAGATAATTTGGAGCGAACAATTGATAAGCAAGCTATCATGTATACTGCTGTCACATAATGAACCAGGTATGTATGCAAGTACAATGATATAGGACAACAGGTACTAATAAGAGCAAAGCAGCAGGCAGCATATTTGTGATATCATGTCGTTCTTTTCAAACCGGAATTCTTTTTCGAGCAGATTTCCTGCAAAAAAGATCCGTAAGGCACATGTGGAAAAGTAGAAGTTCAAATTGTCATGTGATATCATAGACAGTACCTCATCCTCGAAACGAGACCAGTGCATAACAAGGTTTTTCCATTCAATGTCTTCTAAATTTAGCACAGGAGACTTCACCAGAAATTCATTTATAGACTTGCCATCAAAGTATGATTTCCTCAGGTAACACCAATACTGCTGCAATGCTTCCTTGAAAGGCGCAAGAAATCTTTGCTCGTCATGACTATCCAGATTGACCATTGCCTACTTACAACAATGTAATGTAAATCATTGATGTGTTCAATCAGCAAAAAATAGGAAAATAATCACCATGAATAATAGCACTTACACGTAAGTGGGACAGGAAGATGTGAAAATGGTGTTTGTCTTCACTATAATCTTCCAATGATGGGAATATATGCACGTGGTCCCTAACAACATTGAAAGCATTGTCTTTTAAACTGGGAATAACTGGAATGGAGTTCCAATCTGCAGGAATTGGCCGTCTCTGCAGTTGGGATAGGTCTTCGGCCGGTGGACTTGCTGTACTTTTTGCTGGAGTGGGATTTTTCTGTTGTAAGGCTGGTGCTATGGCAACTGAAATCGGCATACCTTTTGCTGGAGTGCAGGTCCTGTGTGGTGGGGCTAGTGGTGTGGCCAGTGAAGTATGGGTACAGTCTGCTGGAGTTGGTCCTACGTTTTGTGTCACTGGTTGTACAGCCAATATAAGTGGGGTGTTGTCTGATTTCTCTGGCACAACTACATTTTTCAAGGACTTTGCTGGTGCTCCTTCAGGTTCGGCAATCACCCTCTTCCTTTTTGATGTCTGATGCACAAGAACAACATTTGAGTGGAAAAACATGGTATGATGACAAATGGAATATGTATTGATAATGGATGGGCATGACATCTCGACATATATGATGAGTAAACTAAGCAGATGGCGGTGCAACAAAGTAGAAGAAATGCAAGACAACATATGCAAGATACGCGCAATCAATAAAACCTTGCCAAATTAGAGCAGACACCTTGATGGGTGAACATGACAGGCCATCTGCCTTTGACTCCTCGAGGTTAGAATAGTCATTAGGATCATATTCTGAACAAGAATCTATAGGTGGGGAGCGTATGAGTTTCATTGCATCCAGAATGGCACTCAATGCCTTGGTGCCAATTTGTAAGTCATTGCAGTGTTCCACAATATTCTTCTGATGCGCGGATTCTGATATTCACTGTAATTACGTATAATATCTGAGAACCATGAAAACATAAATAGTTGTGAGATTATCTTTGTAATGCAGAGGATATTCTAATATAGGGGCGCCCCTGTAAGCACTTGTGTGCTATCACTGGATTCTGATGAGAGAGCTCATGTGTGCTGTAATATGGTGCGTGCATTTATATAATCTGGCACAAGTACACAAAAAATAGGCTCCAGAAGTAAGGATAGTTGGCAGATGATAGGTTCAAAATATACTGTATAGAGAGTTTATTGCCAAACCATGATAACAAGAGCACACATCAACTAGGCAGATCATAGTGTACATAAAAGGGGTACACCATAACCACGATATATAAATCGGGAAAGTGGAACTGGCTTGAAAATACGGTGTTGTATTGCCACTAGTAATTGAAAGCCTATCGATCAAGTACATGCCAGCTCTATCAGCTGTTGATTGCAGATGTCCCTGCTCCCCTTCCTGACAAGGAACATACTGTACGTACTAAATACAAAATAACAAAAGAGGAACATGTTAAAGAACAGAAGAGGAAGCATATTCTTGAGGTTTCGCTTAATTGCATACAATGTTGGTTGCCCACTCATGATGAATCACAGCGCCCAAAGAAATGCAATTCCATGCTTTCTCTCTATATGTGGCAATTTTGAACAAGAGTCATTAGGATCATATTCTGAACAAGAGTCAACAGGTGGGGAGCGTATGCGTTTCAATGCATCCAGAATGGAGCCCAGTGCCTTGGTGCCAATTTTGTAAGTCATTGCGGTGTTTAGCTTCAAGAGTGGACTGCTGCTAGTGCGACACAAAGCAGCTACACAGATCATAGTGTAGATATAACGGGAAAACCGTAAGCATCAGAGTAAAATCAGCAAAGTGGAACTTGCTGGAATATATGTGCTAGTATTGCCGGTACGGCTAGAAAGGCTTCAGATACCAGCTCTCTTCAACTGAAGGTGCGGTACTGTTAATATCAGTGTAACTCTCAAAGGCGACACATCTCCCTGCATTTCATTGCTATTCTTATAGGATTCAAGTGGGCATGCCACTACAACTCCTATTCCCATGTTTACAAAATCCTACGAATCAAAGAGGCCCGAAGAGTTCAAAGTGTCCATACCAACCGACCGTATAGACCTCTACACTGCAAATGTCCATGCTCATCTTCACTACAAGGAACATAATGTACTACTATCATACTCCCTCCGTTCCAAAATATAAGTCTTGGTAGACATTTCCACTATGGATCACATAGAGATGTATCCAGATACATTTTCGAGTGCAGATTCACTTATTTTGCTCCATATGTAGTCCATGGTGGAATCTATACAAAGACTTGTATTTAGGAAAGGAGAGAGTACTTATTAAAGAAGAACGGAAGAGGAACATGCTAAAGAAGAGCAATCAGATTTTGGATAATAAAATGTTCGTTGCGCAATGCCCACACATGATGAACCAGAGCGCATTAAGAAAGCAACTCCCTGCTGTCTCTCTATATGTGGTGCACGTGCTTTTTCGGAAGTAAAGTAGAAACATTAGTTGGCCAATTAAATGTTATCTATTTTAGTAATATCAACATCATATGAGATTCGTACTTGAGCAACAAGTTCGGAATTATGAGTGGCACGTTGTTTAGCTTGATAGATTCAGGAGCAGTGCTAAGCAGGTACAACGATGGTACTGAATATAAAGGCATGTCCACATGCAAGTCGCGTGACTTTTGTCATTTGGGTCAGTCTACCATTTCAGGCGGTTGGATGAAGATCCTACGTCTCCTAACCCTTCTTCTTCCTCGTCTCTGATTCTTCCCATACAGAACACCGCACGGGCCGCCGGCCGGACCACTGGCTCCCACCGCATGTGTTCCTCCGCCAGCCCTACCCCCACCCCCGCCCTCACCCGCGTCGAATTTTCTT
>LR738709.1:48636328-48743233 GCA_902687465.1 Secale cereale | reverse complement strand
CCCCACACACACACTGAGACTCCATCTCTCACACACATGCTCTAGGCAGAGCATTTGTTCCTACCACCCTTCATCCACCCTTACCCGTATGATAAACAATCACCTTAATTTACTTGTATAACATGGACAAATTCCACTTTACTTTAGTAGTTAGCAAACTTATCATTTGTACCCTTATAAAAAACCGAGTTGGCGATGATGGTGTGCCTGCCATCTTGTAATATAGACCGTCTGATCTATATCTGACGGATAGAAAGCAAACTATGATAATTTTACAAAATATAGCCGCACCTCTCTCCATATCCTTATCTCCCACACCTCATTTGTCAGGCTCAATTCTGGGAAATAAATCACAGAATAGCCTTAAGTCACACTAGCTCCCAAGCACAGCCAGTGGACAACCTTGATATAGATAACCAGTACAATAATATTACACAGGGTTGAGTCAGGGTGACTCAATAATTTATTACAACATCTCAACGCACTAGGCGGGCGGAATATGACAGTGGGTAGTGGAACTCAACACTGATATACTAGCATAGGGTCAAGCGTCAGTATGAGGCTTGACTAATTTATTGGTGTGGCGGAAGCTTGACGGATGGTACAAGTGATAGACTCCAAGACACAGGTGTGCTGACTGGAAACCTTCTAAGCGTCGGCCTCGCTAGCGCAATTTTCCTCCAGAAGCTCGTCCTCCTCCAAGTCTGGCCAAGTAAATAGCCAGGGACAAGCCAGTGAGTACTTTGAATGTACTCGCAAACATTATGAACATAAGGTATACTGAATACGAAATGCTATGATAAACTACTAGATGCATGCAACAAATATCAAGACTTGGTATGATGAAACATGGTTAGATCAAAATAAATATTGGTCACTATAATATAAAAAGATAAAAGGAATGCCAGTCGGATATCAAGCGACATCACGGTAGGACTTGAAAAGAAATGCCAGTTGGGTATCCACAAGAGTAGTGGCGAGATAAACCGCCTGACACTCGAGGGACGCCTCAAAAGGACTTTAAAAGAAATGCCAGTTGGGTGTCCACAAGAGTAGTGGCGAGATAAACCGCCTGACACTCGAGGGACGCCTCAAAAGGACTTTAAAAGAAATGCCAGTTGGGTGTCCACAAGAGTAGTGGCGAGATAAACCGCCTGACACTCGAGGGACGCCTCAAAAGGACTTTAAAAGAAAAGCGAATGTCCGGGGTAGTCTAGCCAGCCCCTGAGACACTCTCGAATGTAACATTAAAAGCACAAGGTTAGTCCATAAGCATAATATTCACCATAAATAAATTTATAATAATATACTGACTGTGACAAAAAAAAGTCCTGCAAACATAACATGCTCAAGTATTCTATTTTCCTCCAGAGACTAACACCGAGACCGACACTTGACCCACCCAACTAAATCCTTGACCGTGGACGCGGCTATTCGAATAGATATAACTCTGCAGAGGGTGTACTCTTTACCCACGCGTATGGGCTTTCCTTAGACAGTACCGTGCACTGACTAATACCCAATACGGACTTTGGGTTGAAAACACGCCTGACGCATACACACCGACCGGATGCCAGGACTCACCCAGAGCATCGCTCCAGAAACCTTAAGTCAGGGAGGCTACAACCTCCGAAAAGCATGGGATCACTATTAAACGCGCGGATTACAAGGGGTGCCCCCCTCTCGGCTACAACCGGAAACACCCATGCCCCTGACCCGATGACAGGCTACAACCTTCATCGTAGTATCTGTGTGGCGTGCACCCGTACAGGGGTTATCAACTTACTAGGCCGTACCCTCCTTTCGGAAGGACCCGTGGCAGCACGGTGTACAGCTAGGTGTATAGAGCAAGACTCGATCTAGGCAGACTCAGGAGGTATTGTCAAAATAACACCAGTGTTCTTTATCAGTACCACACGACACCACTGTGTCAACAAAGGACCATGCCTACTAGCATGTCCCAACCAGCAGCAGCATCTCTGCCCTCACGTAACCACTTTTATGCCAGACAAGCTAGTGTGACATGCAAGCCAAGGTAAAACAAACATGACATGACCATGCATGCACATGTGATATAACATGCAACGTATATGATGCACTACTAAAAATATGTAGCCATGCAAGAGAGCAACATCATATCTCAAGTTCAATAATGCTTGCCTTGTCCAAAGTAATCAGGAGAAAACCCTTCAGAAATCCCAGCAAAAGTTCCTTCTTCTTTTTCTGAAAAATTCAAATTTGAATTCGAATAAGAAAATCAACACAGAACAGAAAAAGTTCTCAAAATATTTTTAAATAAATCTTAAAATAAACTAGAGCAGAAAAGAAAATTTTAGCAAAAAGAATCAACTCATTTGGATTTATATTTTAAAAGTTATTAGATTTTCAAAACCAGGGGTTTTTCTATAAAACAGAAGTCCCTGAGTCGTTTTAAAAGAAAACGTTTCGGATACGAGTGCGTCTTCCAGTGCAGAAGACGTAAAGCGCAGAGTGCGCTTCCACTTAAAACGGAAACAGAGAGAGAGAGCTGACGGGTGGGGGCCACCCGCCAGGTTTAAAATTTGAACGCGCTCGCGCGCGAGTACAGAGAAGCGGCGGCGATCGCCGGCGACGATCGCCGGGGTCTCAGGGCCCGGCGCTGGTCGCAACATGACCAGCGTGGCCTTCCGCATCCAGGGGTGGTGGGGTTGGCCACCGGCGGTCACCTGAACGGCGGTGAGCTCGTCGCCGGCGGACGATGATTCGGGGGAGGTGGTGGCTCGTCGGAGAGGGCTCGGGAAGGGAAATTGACTTAGGGATTCGGCATGGTGGTGGAAAAGGGGAGGATCGACGGAGTTTGGGCTGCTCTGGTGGTGTAGGTGCTCGGTTCGGTTCGAGGACAGAGGCGGCGGAGCGGTGGCCGGAGAGGGAGAAGATGACCCCCTCGGGGCCTGGTGGGTGGTCAGGAGGGAGTGAGGGTGGTGGTGGAGGCGAGTGCTCGCGCTAGAGGGGCTCGGGGACCCTTTTTATAGGCGGTTCGAAGATAGCCGAAGCGGGTGAAGATCGCCGGAGTTAATATGGTCGCCGGGGTTGGTTCTGGCCGGTGGTCTGGGCGATGGAGCATTCAAGAGGTCTGTGGTGTTCGTCCGAAGCTTCCGCGTGGACGAGCTCGTGCCTGCTTGACACGTTTGCGATGTACTGTCCGCACGGGCGCGGCGGAGCGGCCGGCTCCGGCGACTGTCAAACGGGCCCCGTGCGGCGTGGCCGGTGTGTCCTTTGCGCGTAGGGGCGAAGGAAGATGACGCGTGGACAGGGAGGTAGGTAGGAGCGTTGAAGTGGAGTAAAAGAGCGATTGATGGTCGAGGCGTTCCGCTCGGCTCCGCCGTGGACGAGCCCGGGGAGGCTGCACCGGCCCGGTGCCATCTCACCGGAGTGGAGTGGCTGGGCGCTGGGCCAGGGGGAGCTGCGGCAATGAAAACGGGCGACATCGCCGTGCGGGAGAGGAAGATGATGGATGCACGGCATCGCTGTCCCTGTCGGCCGAAAATTCAGTTAACTGAATTTTATTCAGTGTGGAACAGTATGCCCGCCAACTGTTTGATGAAATGTTTTGAGGTCTTAAACAACTTGGTTGATCATGGGGTCTTGTGTGGTGGTGTGTAGTTACTCAAAAATGAGTTTGCCAGGAGGCCAAGAATTTTGGTGAAGTTTGGAAATGGTTTGGGGCAGAAATATGATTTCTGGACCAAATTTGAATTGAATTTGGTTTGAAATTTTTGAACTGTGGGACTAAATGTTTTTGGAGAAATGGGTTGAGGGTACCATATATATGTAGGGATAAAGTTGGTGGAGGCAGAAGAGTCATAAAAAATATAGTTCCTTTGTAAATGTCAAGAAACTATGATTAATTCAAATTCCACTTTTGGAATTCAAAATATATAGAAAGAATATTTTTGTGGAGTGGGGAGGAGTTGAATAATATCACAGAGGGTGTGCATGACTTGATAGGAAATTTTTGGAGTGACAGAAAATATTTGGAGAAGTTTTATGGTGTTAGAAGAGGTGGAAAGGATTCTTGCCTTTGAAAATAAATAGCTAAAAACCAAAGATTCTTTAGAGAGGAAAAGTTTTGAAAACCTCCAAAACAATTAAATCAAATAAGTCCACCCTTCAAACAGAACCCTCCAAGAAAATTTTTAAATCTTAGTTAAAATTTTGAAAAGTTTTCAAAATTCCAAATAAATATTTTTGGGGTGTGACAGCACCTACCCCCTTAAGAAAAATCTCGTCCCCGAGATTCCAGCTGTCCCTCAAACAGGTACGGATACTCAGTCCTTAAATGATCCTCTCTTTCCCAGGTTGCCTCTTCCTCGGTGTGATTGCTCCATTGGACTTTGCAAAATTTTATTACGTTCTGTCGGGTCCTCCGTTCAGACTCCTCCAAAATCTTTATAGGACGTTCCCGATAGGTAAGATCTGGTTGAAGATCCAACTCTTGGTGCTGGATCTGCTTCTCCGGGTTGCTAACACATTTCCTCAGCTGAGATACATGGAACACATCGTGGACATCTGATAATTCTGCCGGTAATTCTAGTTGATAGGCAACCTTGCCCCTTCTTGCGGTTACTTTAAACGGTCCAATAAATCTTGGTGCTAGTTTCCCCTTAACCTTAAATCTCTGTAGCCCCCTTGTCGGGGATACTCTAAGGTATACGTAGTCATTTGGCTCAAAGTGGACCTGGCGGTGTTTTTGATCATAATAACTCTTCTGTCGGCTTTGAGCTGCCCTTAGTCGGTCCTGAATAAGCTTTACTTTGGTCTCTGCCTCTACTAGTATTTCTGGTCCAAAAATTCGGCTGTCTCCGGTTTCAGACCAATTTAATGGGGTCCGGCATCGTCGTCCGTATAATGCTTCGAACGGTGCCATTTTCAGGCTAGCTTGATAACTGTTGTTGTAGGAGAATTCTGCATAAGGCAAACTATCCTCCCAACTGACTCCGTAGGTAAGCACACAAGCTCTCAACATGTCTTCTAATATTTGATTTACCCGCTCTGTCTGTCCTCCGGTCTGCGGGTGGTATGCAGTGCTGAAAGCCAGTTGCGTGCCTAAGGCTTGCTGTAGATGTTCCCAAAATCTAGAGACAAATTGGGTGCCTCTGTCAGAGACAATTATTTTGGGTACCCCGTGTAGACAAACAATCCTGGATAGATACAGCCTGGCTAGCCTCTGTGTTGAGTAGGTGGTTTTTACCGGAATAAAATGTGCTACCTTGGTCAGCGAATCTGTTATTACCCAGATAGCATCATTCCCATGTCGTGACCTTGGCAAGCCGACAACAAAATCCATTCCAATTCTATCCCATTTCCATTCAGGCACCTTAATTGGTTGCAATAACCCTGCTGGTCTCTGGTGTTCCGCTTTCACACGTTGGCATGTATCACAACATGCCACATATATGGCTATATCCCTTTTCATCCCGTGCCACCAGAATCTCTCCTGCAGATCTTTATACATTTTGGTCCCTCCGGGATGAATGGAATATGGAGTAGTGTGTGCTTCTGTCATTATTTGTTGTTTTAAATCTTCAATGCTTGGTACGCATAATCTCTGTCCAAACCAAATAACTCCTTGGTTGTCTTCCATAAATTCGGGCGCCCTGCCCAGTTTCATCTTCTTCCTAATCCCTTCAATACTTGGGTGCCCCTTCTGGGCTTCTCTGATCTGGTCCTCTATTGTTGGTTTTATTTCCAACTGGGAAATGGTCCCTTCCGTGACTAGGGCCATGTTGAGCTTGGCAAACTCCTGGCTGAGCACATGTTGCGAAAGTTGTACACTGCCATTTCCGGCGTATGGATTCCTGCTGAGGGCATCTGCCACAACATTGGCTTTACCTGGGTGATAGTGAATTCCTACGTCATAATCCTTAATTAGCTCAAGCCAACGTCGTTGTCTCAAATTTAATTCTGGCTGCGTGAAAATATATTTAAGACTTTTATGATCCGTGTATATTTCACATCGGTTCCCCAGAAGATAGTGTCGCCACTCTTTGAGTGCGTGTACTACTGCAGCGAGTTCCAGATCATGAACGGGGTAATTTTCTTCATGTCGCCGAAGCTGTCTTGAGGTGTAGGCCACTACTTTTCCTTCTTGCATTAGCACACATCCAAGGCCTTTCCCGGATGCGTCACAATATATATCGAAATTTTTGTGCACATCGGGCACGACCAGAACTGGTGATGTTGTTAACCTCTTTTTCAACTCCTGAAAACTCTTTTCACAAGCTTCAGTCCATTCGAACTTCTTGTCTTTCTTGAGTAACTGGGTCATGGGTCTGGCTATATTGGAGAATCCTTCAATAAACCTTCGATAATAGCCCGCTAAACCGAGAAAACTTCTGACTTCCGTCACGTTTGTGGGCTGCTTCCATTCCAACACATCCTTTACCTTTCCTGGGTCCACAGCGATTCCATCTTGGGTCAATACGTGGCCAAGGAAACCAACTTCTCTCAACCAAAATTCACATTTGCTGAATTTGGCGTATAGTTGATGTTTCCTTAACTCTTCCAGTACTATCCGAAGATGCTGCTCATGTTCTTCGGGTGTCTTGGAGTAAATTAGTATATCATCGATAAATACCACTACAAATTTATCCAAATATTTCATAAAAACCTTGTTCATGAGATGCACAAAATATGCCGGGGCATTGGTTAAACCAAATGGCATCACTGTGAATTCATATAATCCGTATCTGGTAGTAAACGCCGTCTTAGGTATGTCTGTCGTCCGAATTTTTAACTGATGATAACCTGATCTCAGGTCTATCTTCGAGAAGACTTTAGCTTCTGCTAGCTGTTCAAATAAATCGTTGATTCTGGGCGGTGGATATTTATTCTTGATAGTGACCATATTAAGTGCCCTGTAATCAATGCACAGCCGTAGGGTACCATCCCTCTTTTTGGCGAATAAAACTGGCGAACCCCAAGGTGACGAGCTGGGTCGTACGTAACCTTTCTCCATCAACTCCTTAATTTGCTTCTTTAATTCTGCCAATTCCGTTGGGGCCATACGGTACGGTTTCTTGTATATGGGTGTCGTTCCAGGTGCTAGTTCAATAACGAACTCAATTTCGCGGTCCGGTGGCATTCCTGGTAATTCTTCAGGAAATACATCAGGATATTCACAGACTACAGGAACCTTACTTAATTCCACCGTATCCACTTGATTTAATTTCCCTTGGGATGTGGCAATCTTCCTTGTACCCACTTTTATTGTCTTTCCTTGGCAATTGGTAAGAGTTACCGTACGGTTGTAGCAGTCTATGAAACCTTTGTTTGTGGTTAACCAATCCATTCCCAGAATAATGTCCAAATCAACTACGTCCAGTACGATGAGATTGGCTAGGAATCCCATTCCTTCAATTTCGATGTTCACATCCTTGCAGTACCATTGAGTATTTTGCTTTGATCCCGGGGACTGAATAACCATGGAATTTTGCAACGGCAAAAAGGGAAACTGATTCTTCGAGGCAAATCTTTTAGAAATGCAAGAATGGGAAGCTCCGGAATCAAATAAAATGGTAGCATCTACTGAGTTGGCGGGGAACGTACCAAACACGATATCCGGTGCGTTCTGAGCTTCCTCAAAAGTCACGTGGTTGATATGTCCTTGCTTGTGGTTGTTATTGGGGTTGAAGTTATTGCGTCGTGGAGCGTTGGTCGCACCACGGCCATTGTTGTTGTTGTTGGCTTTGGGAGGGTTGTTTCCTTGTTTTGGGCACTGTTTAGCATAATGCCCCGCTTCTCCATAGGAGTAACAGGTGACTCCAGGATAAAAGTTTGTATCCTTGGTCCTATTGTGGAATGCACTGCGGTTCTGTGGTGGAGCTGTATTTGTTGGTCGGGTTACTACTGGCTTTTGAACATCATTCCTGGGCCTGTTGTTGCGAACCTGTACTGACTGGTTCATGCGGCGCTTGCGGGCCTCATCCATATTGCGGTGTTCATTTTCCAGGATAATAGCCTTATCCACAAGTGTCTTAAAGTCTGGAAAGGTATGAACCATCAGCTGGCATTTTAGCGACGAAATAAGTCCGTCGAGAAATTTTTCCATCTTTTTGTTCTCTGTCATATACTCGTCGTTGGCGTACCGGGCCAACTGAGTAAACTGATCCAGATATTGGGATACTGTGGAGCTTCGCTGTTTGAGATCTTCAAATTCCCTCTTCTTTAATTTCATAATGCTATTAGGAATATGCGCTCCTCGGAAATTCTCCTTGAATTGTTCCCATGTCATATTTGCTCCGTCAGGGTGGGTGTGACATAAGTTTTCCCACCACGAAGCAGCCGTTCCAGAAAAATAGTGTGGTGTGTACAGCACCTTTTCCTGGTCAGTACACTGGGCAATAACTAATTTTCTTTCCATGTCTCGGAGCCAGTCGTCTGCCTCTAGTGGCTTGTCAGTGTGCGTAAAGACCGTTGGGCGGGTCTTTTGTAATTCCGACAGCTTGGACCTGGGTTGTGGTTGTCCTTGTTGATTTCCCATGTTCATCAAATGTTGCATCATCTCCTGATGCTGTTGCTGACTCTGCTCATATAGGCAGCATACTTGCGAGAAAGCTGATTCACTGCTCTGCTGACTAGTCTGCCCCTGAGTAAAATTATTTCCCATTTGTCCAGAGTTGTTTTCAGGTTGAGTTGGCATAGAATGGGTCCAGGGACGATGCATTTTCTTGCTGGGGTATTTGCATAACACCAAGGAAAATAATCAAATATCAGAAAATAAATTCCCAAATAAAATTTTTCCCCCGGACAAGGTAAGACAAAGCAGCCAAATATGTTACACAAGTGATTTAATTATACAAGCAGGATTTAATTATACAGGATACATGCAGAAACTGTATCATACAAGATCATTTATTTTACTAGCGCACTCTCCGTGCTCTCATCGACCAGCGGTCCTAACATCGCTATCTTACAAAGGCTAGGCAGAACAGGAAATAAATATATTACATCCATGTTCTCAAGCAGTCATCTGGCGCAGAAAACTGCGTTCGTCCCCATGGCTCATCCTAGGTCCTGCTGAGAGTGAGACTCAGGCAAGGCACCCAGGATGTGATATCGCCCTCCTCCTCTTCCTCCTCGAGGATCGCCTCTAGTCGGGTGGTCGTTGATGCCGTGCCTGCTGGAGGTGGCACCGTGCTCGTCAGTGGAGAAGCTCTGGTAGGAATGGGTGCAGTCGGACGGCCAGCATCGCCAGTCGTGGTCGAGCGCTGAGCCGCGGGACTAGCCAGAGAAGTATTTGGTGGATTGGAAGTGCGTGGAGCACGAGGCGAAGGAGAGCGGTACTCGCTCCTGCGAATAATTCTCGCACGACACAAGTCCATCCGCGCAGTGAGGTAGTCATCCACCAGGGAGGTGAAAGCTGACTCCAAGGCCATGATATACTGGACAAGTGGCTCAATAGCCATATCCTTTTCCCCTATGGTGCAGGAAAAAGCATAGTGGCTAGTATATGGAACGTGGCAAGGCAGATAGTAGTAGGGACGGTCCTGCATAACTTTCAGGATGTCCCGGAGACGTGCGATAGCCTCACGTGCGGCCATCTGGATAGCATGCCTCTCAGTGGGCATGGCTCTCCCCATGAAGCGATAGTTGCGGAAAGACACAGACGCACCACCCCGAATATATACCGAAGCCTGGTACATAGTCAGGGTCTCTGAGATCTTGTCCGGGTAAACGACGTACTCCGGACGCCCGAGGGACCCCATCGCGTCCCTCGCGATGCTCGCGAGAAGGCGAGAAAATCCCGCAGGCTCGTTGGCGAAAATCTGAGATGGGCAGCTGCCACCAGCCATCTACAACAGTAGACAAAAATCCAAGTAGCCATGTCATAAGTGTATGATGACTAAGGAAAATTTGCTACGATGCATGAGATGCATGCTGGAAAAAAAATGTTAGCACTGACTCGGTGACTAGCGATCGTGCCTAGGGCTCCTACAGTCAGCCTGGCTCTGATACCAAGGTCTGTCAGGCTCAATTCTGGGAAATAAATCACAGAATAGCCTTAAGTCACACTAGCTCCCAAGCACAGCCAGTGGACAACCTTGATATAGATAACCAGTACAATAATATTACACAGAGTTGAGTCAGGGTGACTCAATAATTTATTACAACATCTCAACGCACTAGGCGGGCGGAATATGACAGTGGGTAGTGGAACTCAACACTGATATACTAGCATAGGGTCAAGCGTCAGTATGAGGCTTGACTAATTTATTGGTGTGGCGGAAGCTTGACGGATGGTACAAGTGATAGACTCCAAGACACAGGTGTGCTGACTGGAAACCTTCTAAGCGTCGGCCTCGCTAGCGCAATTTTCCTCCAGAAGCTCGTCCTCCTCCAAGTCTGGCCAAGTAAATAGCCAGGGACAAGCCAGTGAGTACTTTGAATGTACTCGCAAACATTATGAACATAAGGTATACTGAATGCGAAATGCCATGATAAACTACTAGATGCATGCAACAAATATCAAGACTTGGTATGATGAAACATGGTTAGATCAAAATAAATATTGGTCACTATAATATAAAAAGATAAAAGGAATGCCAGTCGGATATCAAGCGACATCACGGTAGGACTTGAAAAGAAATGCCAGTTGGGTATCCACAAGAGTAGTGGCGAGATAAACCGCCTGACACTCGAGGGACGCCTCAAAAGGACTTTAAAAGAAATGCCAGTTGGGTGTCCACAAGAGTAGTGGCGAGATAAACCGCCTGACACTCGAGGGACGCCTCAAAAGGACTTTAAAAGAAATGCCAGTTGGGTGTCCACAAGAGTAGTGGCGAGATAAACCGCCTGACACTCGAGGGACGCCTCAAAAGGACTTTAAAAGAAAAGCGAATGTCCGGGGTAGTCTAGCCAGCCCCTGAGACACTCTCGAATGTAACATTAAAAGCACAAGGTTAGTCCATAAGCATAATATTCACCATAAATAAATTTATAATAATATACTGACTGTGACAAAAAAAGTCCTGCAAACATAACATGCTCAAGTATTCTATTTTCCTCCAGAGACTGACACCGAGACCGACACTTGACCCACCCAACTAAATCCTTGACCGTGGACGCGGCTATTCGAATAGATATAACTCTGCAGAGGGTGTACTCTTTACCCACGCGTATGGGCTTTCCTTAGACAGTACCGTGCACTGACTAATACCCAATACGGACTTTGGGTTGAAAACACGCCTGACGCATACACACCGACCGGATGCCAGGACTCACCCAGAGCATCGCTCCAGAAACCTTAAGTCAGGGAGGCTACAACCTCCGAAAAGCATGGGATCACTATTAAACGCGCGGATTACAAGGGGTGCCCCCCTCTCGGCTACAACCGGAAACACCCATGCCCCTGACCCGATGACATGCTACAACCTTCATCGTAGTATCTGTGTGGCGTGCACCCGTACAGGGGTTATCAACTTACTAGGCCGTACCCTCCTTTCGGAAGGACCCGTGGCAGCACGGTGTACAGCTAGGTGTATAGAGCAAGACTCGATCTAGGCAGACTCAGGAGGTATTGTCAAAATAACACCAGTGTTCTTTATCAGTACCACACGACACCACTGTGTCAACAAAGGACCATGCCTACTAGCATGTCCCAACCAGCAGCAGCATCTCTGCCCTCACGTAACCACTTGTATGCCAGACAAGCTAGTGTGACATGCAAGCCAAGGTAAAACAAACATGACATGACCATGCATGCACATGTGATATAACATGCAACGTATATGATGCACTACTAAAAATATGTAGCCATGCAAGAGAGCAACATCATATCTCAAGTTCAATAATGCTTGCCTTGTCCAAAGTAATCAGGAGAAAACCCTTCAGAAATCCCAGCAAAAGTTCCTTCTTCTTTTTCTGAAAAATTCAAATTTGAATTCGAATAAGAAAATCAACACAGAACAGAAAAAGTTCTCAAAATATTTTTAAATAAATCTTAAAATAAACTAGAGCAGAAAAGAAAATTTTAGCAAAAAGAATCAACTCATTTGGATTTATGTTTTAAAAGTTATTAGATTTTCAAAACCAGGGGTTTTTCTGTAAAACAGAAGTCCCTGAGTCGTTTTAAAAGAAAACGTTTCGGATACGAGTGCGTCTTCCAGTGCAGAAGACGTAAAGCGCAGAGTGCGCTTCCACTTAAAACGGAAACAGAGAGAGAGAGCTGACGGGTGGGGGCCACCCGTCAGGTTTAAAATTTGAACGCGCTCGCGCGCGAGTACAGAGAAGCGGCGGCGATCGCCGGCGACGATCGCCGGGGTCTCAGGGCCCGGCGCTGGTCGCAACATGACCAGCGTGGCCTTCCGCATCCAGGGGTGGTGGGGTTGGCCACCGGCGGTCACCTGAACGGCGGTGAGCTCGTCGCCGGCGGACGATGATTCGGGGGAGGTGGTGGCTCGTCGGAGAGGGCTCGGGAAGGGAAATTGACTTAGGGATTCGGCATGGTGGTGGAAAAGGGGAGGATCGACGGAGTTTGGGCTGCTCTGGTGGTGTAGGTGCTCGGTTCGGTTCGAGGACAGAGGCGGCGGAGCGGTGGCCGGAGAGGGAGAAGATGACCCCCTCGGGGCCTGGTGGGTGGTCAGGAGGGAGTGAGGGTGGTGGTGGAGGCGAGTGCTCGCGCTAGAGGGGCTCGGGGACCCTTTTTATAGGCGGTTCGAAGATAGCCGAAGCGGGTGAAGATCGCCGGAGTTAATATGGTCGCCGGGGTTGGTTCTGGCCGGTGGTCTGGGCGATGGAGCATTCAAGAGGTCCGTGGTGTTCGTCCGAAGCTTCCGCGTGGACGAGCTCGTGCCTGCTTGACACGTTTGCGATGTGCTGTCCGCACGGGCGCGGCGGAGCGGCCGGCTCCGACGACTGTCAAACGGGCCCCGTGCGGCGTGGCCGGTGTGTCCTTTGCGCGTAGGGGCGAAGGAAGATGACGCGTGGGCAGGGAGGTAGGTAGGAGCGTTGAAGTGGAGTAAAAGAGCGATTGATGGTCGAGGCGTTCCGCTCGGCTCCGCCGTGGACGAGCCCGGGGAGGCTGCACCGGCCCGGTGCCATCTCACCGGAGTGGAGTGGCTGGGCGCTGGGCCAGGGGGAGCTGCGGCAATGAAAACGGGCGACATCGCCGTGCGGGAGAGGAAGATGATGGATGCACGGCATCGCTGTCCCTGTCGGCCGAAAATTCAGTTAACTGAATTTTATTCAGTGTGGAACAGTATGCCCGCCAACTGTTTGATGAAATGTTTTGAGGTCTTAAACAACTTGGTTGATCATGGGGTCTTGTGTGGTGGTGTGTAGTTACTCAAAAATGAGTTTGCCAGGAGGCCAAGAATTTTGGTGAAGTTTGGAAATGGTTTGGGGCAGAAATATGATTTCTGGACCAAATTTGAATTGAATTTGGTTTGAAATTTTTGAACTGTGGGACTAAATGTTTTTGGAGAAATGGGTTGAGGGTACCATATATATGTAGGGATAAAGTTGGTGGAGGCAGAAGAGTCATAAAAAATATAGTTCCTTTGTAAATGTCAAGAAACTATGATTAATTCAAATTCCACTTTTGGAATTCAAAATATATAGAAAGAATATTTTTGTGGAGTGGGGAGGAGTTGAATAATATCATAGAGGGTGTGCATGACTTGATAGGAAATTTTTGGAGTGACAGAAAATATTTGGAGAAGTTTTATGGTGTTAGAAGAGGTGGAAAGGATTCTTGCCTTTGAAAATAAATAGCTAAAAACCAAAGATTCTTTAGAGAGGAAAAGTTTTGAAAACCTCCAAAACAATTAAATCAAATAAGTCCACCCTTCAAACAGAACCCTCCAAGAAAATTTTTAAATCTTAGTTAAAATTTTGAAAAGTTTTCAAAATTCCAAATAAATATTTTTGGGGTGTGACATCATTGCTGAGAAATTAAAAAAGAAAGTCTCCGGAACAATCTAGCATGGTGGCCGCTACCGCCTACCGGCACCGTCCATCCCCATGCCTCCGCCCATTCCGACCACCAGTCACCACCACGCTCCACTCCTCCTCACCTTATCTCGCATCTTTCATTTTTTCGATGACATTCTCGAGATACCAGTTTTCCGATAAAATTATCAAAATATCATTAGTTTTTACACATGTGATTACTCCTGCATGGGTAAATCACAACATGTGTTTTGTAAAAAAAATGCATATTGATGTTTCGTGCAATGCATGAGCATATTGCTTGTAATTATACAACGCAAATCACGAGAAGGAAGTGACATTTTTTTACACAACCACGTTAACATGGCCACGTAAATCACCCGCAAAAAAACATGGCCACGTAAATCACTAGCTAAAGTAAATACCATTATACTTATATCCTGATGCAAAAGGTTGAGTACATGTCCGAAGAGTAGAGTCGCACACACGCACTCTGTCTCTCAAAATCTCTCACACACACACCAGTTACGTGACGCCCACTTAAGCAGACACGTATGTTACAATTTGTGCACCCGCGGGTACACGTGATGCTGCGCATTTATTTAAGCCGGACGGTGAACCCAAACAGTAGCTGCATTCATTCCCCTCCCGCCGCCTCTTCTCTGGTCGCCGTCGCACGGAAACCAAGAAATATGGTGATAACATGGGTTAGCCATGTACTACCACTGTGGAGATGATTGGTTGATTTTATATCACTAAATAATATAAAATATTATGAGTGCAGACGCTCCACCCCGTGGTTCCTTGCTCTTTCTCGGTCATCGGGAATCTATGTTCTTGCAGTATATTTTTTTACGTGAGCTTTGTTCATCCTTTTGCCAACACGCGACTGTCGGTGTACTAAGATAGGGGTACCTTAGTACCCCAACTTGTGCACGGGCAGTAGCAGCTTCCCACGGCAGGGCTCACCACGCGCTCGCCGGAGACCTTTCTGATCCTTATAAAGCCATTCAAAAACAAAGTATACAAGACAAAAGATCAAGACCCCGGCAAGTGGAGCTTGCCGGGAAGGCCGTCCAAGGCTCAAGACTACCACATTAACACAAGACCCTGGCAAGAAGAGCTTGCCAGGAAGACCAGAAGATTGCATCTTAGAAGACATGCCTCGGCGCACTCTGCGCCCCGACAAGACCCGGGGAGCGACAAGCTTCCCGGCCCGACAAGATCAAGACCCCGGCAAGGTGCTTGCCGGGGAAGTATGCGCTGTGTGCCCGCGCTCCAGCTCATCGGCCCACGCGTCGCCCTGGGGCCCTTCCAGGGACGCGTGGCGGATGGCTGCGCAGCCTGGGGGACACGGTGGCACTCCACGGTGACGAGGCTATCGCCGTGGCGAACGGAGACGCACGGGCGGGTGCTTTTGGGGTCGACGGCGACGGGCATTAAATGCTCTTGTCCCCCACTGTCAAAGTAGGTGATGACCACTGTTCACATACTGTTCATGCACTGTTCCCGCACTGTTACAACTACCACCAAAGTTACATTTTTGCCCTTCTTCTACGTTGACACCTGTCGGTGACCCCTTGAGCTATAAAAGGAGGCCCATGCACAACGTAGAAAGGGTTCGGAACCTAGACAGCTCTCTCGCTCGGTGTAGCTAGTTCTTCAAGCTCCCGAGCTCACAAACTCAATACAAACCAAGCAGGAGTAGGGTTTTACGCGTCCGCGCGGCCCGAACCTGGGTAAACTGCCCGCGTGTTCTCCTCGATCTGCTCTTTGTGCTCCCTCCGCTCCCTTACCGCAACGACAAGGGGCTCCGGTCCCATAGGTGCTCGTGGTGGACAGTTTCCCCCGACATCTTTGGCGTGCCAGGTAGGGGGCGTCGAGGTTGTGCGAACCTGATCCGGTGCTCACGCGGGCGCATTCTTCATCAACCTCTCCAACTTCATCAAGTTCATCAGCAGCAGCAACATGGCCCCGAAGAAGAAGGCTTCGGAGGTCGCAGGCCCGTCTGCGTCGATTCCCCCGCCACCAGAACCAACGGTGGGCGGAGGAGACGCCGGCGGAAGGGTGGTCGCCGGTGAGGAAACTCACGGCACCGCCAAATCCAAGGACAAAACGGACGACCGAGCCTCGGTGTCCATAGACGCGCCACGTCCATCTCAGCAGACGACAACCCAGCAGCGCCGTGGTACAGGAGGTACCATCCGCTTGCTGGGGCAAGGGCAAACCGGAGGATCGCGGGATGCTCTAGGCCACCGTCCTGGCACGAGCAAGGCGCGGTCGCCGGGGCGGGACCCTGCTCCTTCTAACCCTGTTAGAAGTCCGAGCATATCCCGCTCCTCGCACCGCTCGCCACCGCTCCCCTCCTCTCCAGCAGAAGCACTCGCAAGAGCGCAGTTGCTCCTCGACTTCCCTCCAGCGGCAGACAAGGCCGAAGACTGGAGGGCAACAATCCAAAGCCTCATCGCCTTCGCCAACAACGACACACCGCAGCAGCCGGCGACCTCGCGGCCACGGCAAGTCGAGAAGACGAAGGCCGACGGCGACAAGACCGCTGGGGGTGCGACCACCGTGCACTCCCCGCCGCGGAAGCAGAAGACGCCTCCCCGCCGGATTAACGTCGACGACGACTCTACGGCGTCGTCGGATCCGCGGGCTCGTCGGGACCAGCGCCAAGTCCTTGACGATCGGCGGCAAGAAGATGCTCGAACAACGATCGAGCGCCGGCGAGAAGCCTGGCGACAATCAGACCAACATGCTGGGACCGCCGTCGACACGCACGCGCCCGGTGAACCAGGCGACTTGCCGTACGCGGCAGGTTGCCCTGCGTTTACCCGTGAGCTGCAGCGCGTCCAGTGGCCCAGCATGAAAAACTTCAAGCCCGACGTACCCGAGAAGTACGACGGCAAGACGCACCCCTCGGAGTTCCTCAGTATCTACACCATCGCGGTGCAGGCTGCCGGGGGGCGCGACGAGAAGATACTGGCAAATTACTTCCCGCTAGTGCTTAAGCCAAACGTTCGTTCTTGGCTTATGCACTTGCCGGAAGGCTCCATTTCTTCGTGGGCAGATCTGTGCCATCAGTTTGTTGGCGCCTTCACGGGCGGCCACAAACCCCACGGCCAGGAGAGTGATCTCCACATCTTGGCCCAGAAGGAAGGAGAACCTCTGCGCAAGTACATCCAACGTTTCAGCCGCGTACAGCACAACATTCCCGACGTCCACCCCGCCGCGGTTATCAGCGCGTTCCACCAGAACGTGCGCAACCGTCGCATGCGGGAAGAGATGGCCATGACGAAGATCCGGGATGTCAGCGAGCTCTACGCTCTGGCTGACAAGTGCGCGCGCGCCGAAGAGGGGAGGAGACTCCCCGGGGAGGATGCTGGCGCAGGGGGAAGCGATAGCGAGGATGCCGCCCCGGCAAAGAAGAGCCGGCGGCGGAACAATAGAAAGAAGAAGAGCAAGGAAGTGCTAGTCGTCGAGAAGTCCGGCAAGGAGGCTCCCGCCAAGGCAGCGCGGGCTAGCGGCTCCGGCAAGGAGCCTGCCCCTGTAGCGGCAGCCGACAAGCAGGATGGCTCCGACAAGCAATATTGCAAGATCCACCGCACCAAGGGCCACGACCTCTCGAACTGCAAGCGTGTCGAGTACCTCGTAGAGCAGCAGAAAGCTGAATACGAGCGTCGCGACAAGGAGAAGGCTCAAGGTGGCGGAGGAGAGCCGAGCAAGAAGCGGCCATTCAATGGCCGGGGAGGACGCCGCGGCAAGGCCAAGCAGCGGCAAGGTGATCGACCTCCCCGGGGCCGCGACAAGGATGAGGAAGAAGATGACGACGACGACATGGAGGAAGGTGAGAACAACGAGCAGGAGTTCCAGAAGGCCACAGAAGTGTTGTGCGTCGACGGGGGCGCCTCTCTGCATACTTCCCACCGCCAACTCAAGCAGTGGGTGCGGGAAGTAAACGCAGCAGAGCCGCCCGTTGAGTCGCGCAAGCTGCTGAAGTGGTCCAGCACGCCCATCATTTTTGATCTTGAGGATCACCCTGACCGCACAACAGCGGTCGGGTGCTTGCCGATGTTGGTTTCGCCAACCATCCGCAACCTCAAGGTCACCAAAATGTTGGTTGACGGCGGGGCCGGCCTGAACTTGATCTCCTCAGCTGTGATCAAGAAACTTCAAATCCCAGACGGCGAGCTTGAATAAACCGGTTCGTTCCAAGGAATAAACCCGGGAAGGAGCAAGCCCAAGGGGAAGATCACTCTGCCAGTGACCTTTGGCGGGGAACTCAACTTCAGGACGGAGAGGATAACCTTTGACGTAGCCGATATCACATTGCCATATAATGGGATACTTGGACGTCCTGCCCTCGCCAAGTTCATGGCAGCTTCCCACTACGCCTACAACATTCTCAAGATGCCGGGGCCGATAAGCGTCATCTCTGTCCCTGGCGACAAGAAGGATGCGCTTATCTGCGCCGACAAGATATACCGGGACGCAGCAGCCGTAGCGGAGAGCAACACACTTGCCGCTGAAGCTCCCAGGGGGAAGAAGACAAAGACCAAGTCCGGCAAGTGCTCTGGGGCCCACTCCGGCAAACGCACCTCTTCGGAGTGCTGCGCTGCCGTTGAGTACGTTCCATCGAGCTCCACCGGCAAGAGCAAGAAAGGGATGGCCGCTCCACCGGCAACCAAGAAGGTGTCCGCCGAGGAGGACGGCACTGGTGGTACCTTCACCATCAGTGCTACACTTGATAGCAAATAGGAAAGCGCGCTCGTTGCCTTCCTGCGGGCGAATGTCGATGTGTTTGCGTGGCAACCATCTGACATCCCCGGCGTTCCCAGGAAGGTGATTGAGCACAAGCTTGCTGTTTGTCCTCATGCGCGGCCCGTCAAGCAGAAGGTCAGGAAGCAAGCCGTGGAGCGCCAAGAATTCATTGCCGAAGAAATCAAGAAGCTAGAAGCAGCGGGCCTGGTTAGAGGAGTGATCCATCCGACGTGGTTAGCAAATCCAGTTGTCGTGCGTAAGGCTAACGGGAAGTGGAGGTTGTGTATAGACTTCACCGATGTGAATAAAGCATGTCCCAAGGATCCATTTCCCTTGCCGCGCATTGACCAGATTGTTGACTCCACTGCTGAATGTGAGCTGCTCTCCTTCCTTGATGCAAACTCAGGTTACCACCAGATTTTTATGGCCAAGGAAGATGAAGAGAAGACTGCATTCATTACTCCATGTGGCACATATTGCTTTATTCGCATGCCTTTCGGATTGAAGAATGCAGGCTCAACATTTGCAAGGGTGGTGCACACTGCTTTTGAGCCACAGATTCACAAAAATGTAGAAGCTTATATGGATGACATAGTGGTCAAGAGCAAGAGCAAAGATACCCTGATCCAAGATTTGGAAGAAACTTTTGCAAATCTGCGCAAGATACAGCTCAAGTTGAACCCCGAGAAGTGCGTCTTCGGAGTCCCCTCCGGCAAGCTTCTCGGGTTCTTTGTGTCACAGAGGGGGATTGAAGCTAATCCCGACAAGATAAAAGCCATCGAGCAGATCGAAGCCCCGAAGCGCGTCAAGGACGTAAGGAGGCTTGCAGGTTGTGTAGCTGCTCTCAGTAGGTTCATTTCAAAGTCTGCAGAACGCGCCCTGCCTTTCTTCAAGATTTTGAAGAAGGCAGGTCCTATGAAATGGACTCCGGAAGCGGAGGCAGCGCTGCAAGACTTGAAAAGATACCTATCCTCTACCCCAATACTTGTCGCACCTAGACCACAAGAGAAGTTGCTGCTGTACTTGGCGGCAACCAATCAAGTGGTTAGTGCTGCGTTAGTAGCGGAGAGGGAGACCGATGAGGAGTCTACACCACCGGCAAGCGAATCCAGCGACAAGCAGGGGGCTGCTCCGACAAGCTCTGGCCCCGACAAGGACAACTCTGCGCAGGAGCAAGGAGAAGTGCGGAGGAAGATGGTGCAGCGCCCGGTGTATTTTGTGAGTTCCCTCTTGCAGGGGGCTAGATCAAGATACTCTGGGGTGCAGAAGTTGCTTTTCGGCCTCCTCATGGCCTCGAGAAAGCTGCGCCATTACTTCCAAGCACACGAGATAACAGTGGTCACTCGCTTTCCGTTGAAGAGGATACTGCAAAATCCAGAAGCAACAGGCAGGATCGTCGAGTGGGCACTGGAACTGTCGAGCTTTGGTCTAAAGTTTGAAAGTACTTCAACCATACAGAGCAGAGCTTTGGCAGAATTCATAGCTGAATGGACTCCAACACCGGATGAAGAAGTTCCAGAGACAAGCGTACCCATACAAGAAGCGACAAGCGAATGGGTGATGTACTTTGATGGAGCCTTCTCGCTGCAAGGCACCGGTGCCGGCGTGGTACTCATAGCGCCCACCGGAGAACACCTCAAGTATGTTATCCAGATGCACTTTCCCAGGGAACTAGCGACAAACAATACTGCAGAGTATGAAGGTCTGCTTGCCGGCCTCAGAATTGCAGCTGAACTTGGGATCAAGAAACTGATTCTGCGGGGAGATTCTCAGTTGGTGGTCCGACAAGTCAACAAGAGTTACCAGAGCCCTTTGATGGAAGCTTATGTAGATGAAGTGAGGAAGCTTGAAGAGCACTTTGAAGGTCTGCAAATGGAGCACGTCCCGAGAGCTCAGAATGATATAGCAGATGGCCTTTCAAAGTGTGCTGCAATGAAGTTACCTGTGGAACCAGGGACCTTCCTGCTCAAGCTGACTCAGCCATCCGTTACACCATCAATTGGGCAGCCCAAGAAGAGAAAGTTGGTCTCCGGCGACTACTTGCCGGCGGATCTCCCCGAGGCCGCCGCCAAGGTCCCCAAGATCAACGATCAGAACGCTGAGGAACAGTTTGCTCCTACAGATCTAAGGGTATGTACAGTTGAAGCAAGCGTTCCCGACAAGCCTTGCCCCGGCAGGCTTGCCGGGGGACCATCAGCTCCGACAGAATCAGAGGTTCTTGCCGTAGAAGCTGGGGTCCCCGCAGTGGCCCTCATGCCTTTAGTCCTTGCCGTTGAGCCTCGGGCTCCGGCATGGGCACAGCAGATCGTCCGTTTTCTGCAAACTGGAGAACTTCCCGACGACCCAGCAGAGATAGAGAAAATAACCAGGCAGTCAAGTATGTACCAGTTCGTGGACAATGAACTGTACAGAAGAAGGCTCAATGGTGTCAGGTTGAAGTGCATTTCCAGAGAAGATGGACAGAACCTGTTGGCAGAAATACATGGAGGCATATGTGGCCACCACATTGGCGCAAGGGCACTTTCCGGAAAGGCATTCCGGCAAGGGTTCTTTTGGCAAGAAGCCCTCCAAGATGCAACTGCACAAGTAACCAAGTGTGAAGCGTGCCAGTTCCATGCCAAGCAAATTCATCAGCCAGCTCAAGCTCTCCAGACGATCCCTTTGTCCTGGCCCTTCTCGGTCTGGGGGCTCGATATCCTCGGCCCCTTCCCCCGAGCGGTCGGGGGCTTTGAGTACTTGTACGTAGCAATTGACAAGTTCACAAAGTGGCCAGAAGTGGAACCGGTGAGAAAGGTGACAGCACAGTCAGCGGTCAGGTTCTTCAGGTCAATTGTTTGCCGTTTCGGAATCCCTAACAGGATCATCACCGACAACGGTACACAATTCACTAGTCGCACCTTCATGCAGTACGTCCAAGACCTTGGCGCCAAGGTCTGTTTCGCTTCCGTTGCTCACCCGAGGAGCAATGGTCAAGCGGAGAGGGCCAATGCTGAAGTGCTGCGCGGACTCAAGACAAGAACCTTCGACAGGCTGCGCAAGTGCGGAAAAAACTGGATAGAGGAGTTACCGGCGGCTCTTTGGTCAATCAGAACGACACCAAGTCGAGCCACCGGACAGACACCCTTTGCCCTTGTCTATGGGGCAGAGGCAGTTCTCCTCACGGAACTCGTATACGGATCTCCTCGAGTGCTCGCTTACGATGAGCTCGAGCAAGAGCAACTGCGACAAGATGATGCATTGCTCCTCGAGGAGGAACGTCTCCAGGCTGCTGTACGAGCTGCTCGATACCAGCAAGCCTTGCACCGCTACCATAGCCGCAAGGTCAAGGCCAGGAGTCTCGAGGAAGGCGACCTTGTTCTTCGGCGTCTTCAGTCCGCCAAGAATTCCAACAAGTTGACGCCGAAGTGGGAAGGCCCTTATCGGGTGAGACAAGTCACAAGGCCCGGCGCTGTCCGCCTTGAGACCGAAGAAGGCTTACCGGTGAGCAACTCCTGGAACATAGAGCATCTTCGCAAGTTTCACCCATAAGGCACGGTTGCCGTGATCCGCTCCGGCAACCACCTTTTGTACGAGTCTTTGCCGTTGTTGCATGTAAACCTTTGTACAAAGCCGGGCGCAGATCCCGTGCATCAGTAAAGCTTTTGTGTTTTCGCACTATTTGCCATTTTCATGCTTTTCTTTGTTATTTGCATGCATTGTTTGGCATCTTGTGCAACACACTTATCCGGTAAGCATTACCATGTCAAGAAACCCTATACTTGTTCCCTCTTCTCCTTTTCTTTCCATCTTAAGAAGAAGAGACATTCCTCGCGCACAAGTTTGCCGGGGGGGAAGGAGGTGGAGGACGAACCAAGTGCTGTTCAAGAAAGAAAAGCTTACCGGAGAACGAACAGACTATGAAAGCTAAGTTACCAGAATTTGAGCAGTTCAAATTTTTAATTTTCAGTTATCTTCCTTGAACAACCACACTTTGTATGGAAAACCTGTGCGCGGAGGAACCTACCCATGGCTAGCCGCATCCTTATCTTGTTTTCGAGGACGCTCAACGGCTTAAGTGAGCTGCGACAAGTGTCGCGCCCTTATTTCGTTTTCGAGTTCGCTCAGCAAGCTAAGTGCGTTGCGACTAGCTGTGGCAAGGTTGCTTGCCGATAAGGCCTTAGCCAGCAGGCTGCTCAGAGTCCAGCACTCAGCGCTCGCGGCAAGGGTCCCTTGTCGGCAAGTTCCCTAAAAGCGTAGGGTAAAAAGCATACAAAGTAAAGGGCTAAACCAAGGAATATAACACTGCATCAATTGCTCAGGAATAAAATAATATATTACAGAGATAACTTGTCTCAATGACTAATAGGTTCATGTTCATGGCACACTTTGCAGCGGCAGAGGAAATAGGAAGAAAGAGGCCTAGTCTACGCGATCGCCTTCGCGCCTGGAGATCTTGTTCACCTTGGCGATGATGTGGGCGACCTGCGCCTTCAGCGCCTCCTGATCTGCGTCGGCCGGCAAGCTGCGGAGAACGTTGACAAGATTAATACCGGGGTTGCGGTAGACAATCTTGGTCAAGACGCGCTCCAAGGTACCCGCGCAGAGCTGGCGTGACTCCTCGGCCAGCTGCGCGGGGAGCTTCTCCTGTAGACGTGCGAGCGCCGGCGCGATTCCCTTGAAGAAAAGACTGAGCTTGGCGCTGTGGGGGAGGTTTGGGTCCGGAGAGTACACCAAGTGTTCAACCCTCAGCGCCATTAGCTCCTTGTCGATGTTGGCGGCGGAAGTAACCAGCTCCTCCGTCCATTGCTCCACCGCCTGTTTGAAGAGGTTCGTGGAAGTGGCAGCACTCTCCACCAGCTCCCGCTCCTTGCGGACCTCCTCCTTCAGCTTGGTCTCGCGGTCCCGAGCGGCGTCAAGCGAATCCCTCAAAGTGGAAACCTTCAACTCCAGATCAGCAATCGAGTCCTTGGCGGCTTTGAGCTCGTCGCCCTGCTTGGAGAGGCGTACCTGGAGGTCCGAGTTGGTATG
Source organism: Secale cereale (assembly GCA_902687465.1). Classification (NCBI taxonomy): domain Eukaryota; kingdom Viridiplantae; phylum Streptophyta; class Magnoliopsida; order Poales; family Poaceae; genus Secale; species Secale cereale. The sequence goes on along the minus strand of LR738709.1, from coordinate 48,719,536 downwards.
GGCGTCTTTCTCGCGCTCTATGTTGAGCGCGGTGACCCTTTCCGTGCTCGCCTTCAGGTACTCCTCCAGCTGCGCCACCTTGGCTTCAAGGTCCTTCTTGGCGGTTTCCGCGGCGGCAGCAGCTTCCTTTGCCTCCTTCAGGGCCCCGCCAAGAGCCTACTCCCGGGCGGAGAGCTCGTCGTCATGGGCGTCGAGCTCAACCTTCCGCTGGTTGAGCGCTCCTTCTCGCCGGGACAGCTCCACACCAACAAGTCGCTGCTGCTCCTCGGCCTCAGCTTTCTCCAGAAGAAACTCCTGCTGCTCTCCGGCGAGCCTCTCGTGCTCCTTCGCCAAGTCGCGGAGAGCTGCCTGGTTGGCGGCGCGGAGCTCTGCGGCGCGTTTCTCCAAGTCCGCTCCGGCCTTGGCGGTGAGGGCTTCTCGCGACTCCAGTTTCGCCTGCCTGGCCCGGTAAAGGGCCAGGAGCTGGCGGAGAAGTTTCTCCTCTTCGGGCTCATCGCTCCCGCCAGGCGCTTCGAGGATCTTCAAACCCGCGGAGGCGAGGACCTCTCCATCAAAGGTCTCTCCCTCCACGGGGGCTCGCGACGAAGACCCCCACGGCACTTGAATGAAGACGCCGTTGGGGGCCTCGAGATAGATGTCGGGCTGCTCCTTATCGGCGGAGGGGTCGGCGGCCGGTGCAGCGCTCGACGCTCCTGCTGCCTCCGGGCCGGCAGTGTGGTCGCCGTCCCCCTCCCCGGCCGCGGCGTCTGCGGTTGGAGCATTCTCCTCAGCGGCAGGCTCGTCGGCTCCTGCCATGTCTTCAACGACAGGAGCGTTGCCGCCGTCGCCTTGCGCGCCCTCCTCGCCGATGACCTCGGTCTCCATCCGGTCCGGCGCGGGAGGATCTAGAAGAAGAAGAAAAGGAAAGAAAAAGTTCAAGCAAATATCCAAAAAAGACAAGTCCAAGAAGACGAAGTTACAAGACTTACCTTCGCGGACTTCGTCGACGACAGGCTCCCTCGCCGGGGAGCCCTCCCTTGGCGGGGTGGCCACCCTCGCCGGGCTGCTCGCCCTTGGCGGGGTACTCGCCCTTGGCGGAGTACCCGCCCTTGGCGGAGCGCTCTCCCTCGCCGGGGAGTTCGCCCTTGGCGGGGACGGCGGGACCTGCGGCTCCTCGGGAGTAGTCTCCGGGCGCTCCTGCAGCTGCGGCTCCACTTCTGCACAAGACAAATGAAGCAGCAAGATATCAGTACAAGTTAAAACCTCAAGCGCGCCCGACGAGCAAAGAAATCTAAAACCCAGACTTACGTTGGGGGCTGCGCTGGGGGCTGCTCCTCGGAGCAGCGGTTGGGTCCGGCAAGTTCGTCGCCGGCGTGTCCCCTGTCGCCGCGACGGGCGAGTCGTCCTCGACCTCGACCACGGGGATCTTGGCCCTCTTCGCCGTCCGCTGGGCCAGGGTCCTGAAATCAAAACAAGAACAAGATCAGAATCACAACGAAAGAATCAAGATCGAATCGAAGAAGATACAAAACACAAGTGCTTACTCCTCTTCCTCGTCGTCGTCGTCGCTCAGGGCGGAGAAGTCGAACTCCACCTGAGTTGCTCCGGCGCGAGGAGCAGGAGGAGAAGGCTCCCTCGGGCGCTTGGCGGTCCCCGGGGCTGGGGGCTGCGACGACCCAGCCTCCGCCGACGCCGAGGCCCGAGGAGCAGGCGGAGCGGCCGCTCCGCTCTGAGAAGATCCTCCTCCGCTTGGCGCTGGTGCGCGGGGCGCCTCCGCCGCAGCTGGTGCGCGGGGCGCCTCCGCCGCAGCTGGTGCGCGGGGCGCCTCCGTCGCGGCTTGGTTCGCTCTGGTGGCGCGCGTCGCCCGGCGAACAGGCTGTTGTCGGGGCGCCTGCGTCCTTGTCGCTGTGGGCGCCTTGCGGAGACGCTTCAGCGGTGTTCGCTGGGGACTGCCCCGAGGCGGGGAGTTCTCCGAGGATGATGAGGCGTCGTCATCGAGTCCCAGAGACCCACCGCTGTCCTCATCGGCCTCGGTGTCCTCCTCCTCCTCCCCGACGGGCTCGCTGGGTCCGGCATCTGATCCCGCGGCCCCGCTCCCTCCGGTGGCTCCGCTCCCTCCGGTGGCGCTGCTTCCTCCGGCACCTCTGTTCCCTCCGGCGGCCTCGCTTGCCGCGGCCTCGCTCACGACTCCGGGGATCCCGGCGTGCCTCAGGGAAGGGACCCCGGCAAGCTCGTTGGGCGGAAGCTTGAGCAGTCTGCGGATCTCAGCCTCCTCGGCTTGGCACACCTCGTCCTCGGCCTGCGCCTCGTCCAAGGTGAACCCGAAGTCTCTTGCTGCTGCAGCTGCGGCGGCCTCTTCCATCCGGGAAGCAATATAGGCTATGTCCCGCTCTGTGGTGGCCCGAGTGAGACCCTTGTTCTCCTCAGCGTTCCTCGGCCGCTCGACCAGATTATCGAAGAAACTCATAATGGCATCCGGCGTGGGCACTATCCATGTGGGGTCGACGCCGTGAGAATCACATGCGAGCATCATTGCGCGCAAAGCATCCCGGGCAGTGCTATTGCATAGCGGTACCACTCCCCGGGGAGATCTAAACCACTCCGGATGGGCCGGGTCGTGCTTAAAAAGCTCCCGGACCATCCCCTTCAGCTCCAGAGCCGTGAAGTTGAAGTTCAGACCCGGGCGCAGCCTCATAATGTCCGCCGCATTGCCAAACTCCCATGCTGGCCTTTTCCTCTCTTGTAAAGGGGCAATGCGGCGGCGGAGGAAATCTGCTCCTACCTCTCCGATGGTCAACTTAGCTACCCGGAGACGAAGTATCCTGACAAGAGCAACGTTGAGCTTGACATCATCCGGGGCCAACTCGCTCTAGTCCCTGCCGCGCACTATGGCTGTTGTGCGCGGCGCTGTGAAAGGCTCCGGCTGGTCCTCTACTATCCAACACCAGTCCGCGCGCCACTCTTCCCACTTGCCGCGGAGCTCTCCTTTCAGATATGATTCCTTCTTATTCAAGCGGAAGATCCAAGATATACCCCCGGAGAGGGGAGCGCCGGCCTCTACTCTAGGCATAAAAAAGTGGCGGAAGAGCACTACGTTTGGATAGATCCCTATGTAGTTTTCGCACAGATGTGCGAAAACCGCCATCGTAAGGATGGCGTTGGAGGTGAAGTCTAGAAGGTGGACGCCGTACGTATTCATGATGTCGCAGAAAAACTCCGAGAATGGAGGACACAAGCCGCAGTGGAAGAAGACAGCGAAGAAGAAATACCCGCCGGGGAGCAGATCTTTGGCGCTGGCGGGGTAGACTCTGGTCCGGGGATGCGCCTTGGTCTCCTTGGCCCAGAAGAGGTAATACTTGTTCCAGAGCTCCCTCGCGCCGAGCCTTGGCGCGAAGGCCACATTCCTCTTCCGCAAGAGAGCAAGCTTCGCCGCCTGCTCGGATTTCTCCCTCTTGGCCTTCTCCGCTTTCGCCTTCTCGGTCTTCGGGGCCATGGCGGAGGCGGCGAGGGAAGGGGCGAGGAGTTCGACGGCGCCGCAGATGCGGAAGAAGGCGGAGGAGGTGTGGAGGCGGAGCGCGGCGGGGGATTTCTGGAGGTTGAAGACAAAGTGAATGCGGAGGAGGGAAACTGCCCCTGTTCCCTTTGCTTTTAAGGAGGGAGTGGGGGACGCTCTGCATTTCCCATTAAAGAACGTGGCCACGATCTCTCACACGACGCCGCAATCGACGCGTGCCGCTAGGGAGGGACGCGGCGGATGCGGAAGGGGAATTAAGGCTTGCCGTGGGCCGTGCGTGCCCGTGCACTGTTTTGGGCCTGGCCCAACAGCGCTCGGCACCGTGTGTGGCCCAGGCCCGGGGGCTCCTGTCGGTGTACTAAGATAGGGGTACCTTAGTACCCCAACTTGTGCACGGGCAGTAGCAGCTTCCCACGGCAGGGCTCACCACGCGCTCGCCGGAGACCTTTCTGATCCTTATAAAGCCATTCAAAAACAAAGTATACAAGACAAAAGATCAAGACCCCGGCAAGTGGAGCTTGCCGGGAAGGCCATCCCAGGCTCAAGATTGCCACATTAACACAAGACCCTGGCAAGAAGAGCTTGCCAGGAAGACCAGAAGATTGCATCTTAGAAGACATGCCTCGGCGCACTCTGCGCCCCGACAAGACCCGGGGAGCGACAAGCTTCCCGGCCCGACAAGATCAAGACCCCGGCAAGGTGCTTGCCGGGGAAGTATGCGTTGTGTGCCCGCGCTCCAGCTCATCGGCCCACGCGTCGCCCTGGGGCCCTTCCAGGGACGCGTGGCGGATGGCTGCGCAGCCTGGGGGACACGGTGGCACTCCACGGTGACGAGGCTATCGCCGTGGCGAACGGGGACGCACGGGCGGGTGCTTTTGGGGTCGACGGCGACGGGCATTAAATGCTCTTGTCCCCCACTGCCAAAGTAGGTGATGACCACTGTTCACATACTGTTCATGCACTGTTCCCGCACTGTTACAACTACCACCAAAGTTACATTTTTGCCCTTCTTCTACGTTGACACCTGTCGGTGACCCCTTGAGCTATAAAAGGAGGCCCATGCACAACGTAGAAAGGGTTCGGAACCTAGACAGCTCTCTCGCTCGGTGTAGCTAGTTCTTCAAGCTCCCGAGCTCACAAACTCAATACAAACCAAGCAGGAGTAGGGTTTTACGCGTCCGCGCGGCCCGAACCTGGGTAAACTGCCCGCGTGTTCTCCTCGATCTGCTCTTTGTGCTCCCTCCGCTCCCTTACCGCAACGACAAGGGGCTCCGGTCCCATAGGTGCTCGTGGTGGACAGTTTCCCCCGACAGCGACACATCTAGCATCAAGGTGCACGTATCATGCAAGGATCGTTCCATCTATATGAAGAACACGTGGGACTAGAACTACGAGACGAACATGTACCCAGGAGTGGACGTGCGAACCTATGTAACGTAGCGCAGTAAGTGAAGTAGAAAGGCACAAATAGTATGAACATGCGTGGCATATAGGCATTTGTCTCTTACTACCACTAAATGTTGTACGTGCAATGCCCGGTGATGTTATGGAGTACGTGACTAAGTACTCTACTACTATATTAATTGGAGGCACATATTAGGTTTTATATTTGTTTACGTGTATGCCCCGAGACCTTCCAACTAGACGTGTCTTTCTCTCCGGGTCGCACTGTGTATCGTTCATACCACTAGTACAGTAGTACTACTACGTGTGGTCTCCGACCCAAAAGTGGAGACGCTCTACCACGCTGTTCAAGTCCCACTCCTTTCGCTGACGTGTGCGACATCCAGCACGTGCCGTGTGTTTGGCACTCCTTCGTCGTAAGAGTTGAAACGCTAGCATTCATTAGAAATAAAAAATAAATATAAATCACCAGTGATACTATACCACGCGGTTTCCTTGCTACTCGATATCGGAAAGAATACTTCCGCTCGCCGACATGTGGGACGTCGACCATCCTGGTCCACTTGCCATGCCCGCAGAACTCCAAGGGAGAGTCACCCCGGTCGTTGCGCCGTAGTAATTACTAATGAGCTGTCAAATCATAGGCCCAACCTTACCCACTGTGAAGTTGCTCGGACGAAGGAACCATCATGACTTCGTTGAATTCCGCTTCTTGAAGAAAACTACTGTACCAGCAGTACTGCTAGCTACAGTAGTTACTCCAGCAGAGGCCTCCTTTGGTTCATATAGGATAGGAATTTTATAGGAATATGAAAATCATAGGAAGTGAGATGACATGCATCTCAAACTCAATTCCTATAGAGAAAGAGATGCCATTTGATGCATATGATAGAATTTTTTCCATTGAGTCTAGGCTAATGTACTGGTAATTTGCTCTAAAAACTACAGTAGTAACTAGTAGTACTATTACATGCTCGTAATTAATTAAACAAACGTACGGGCGACACAGACACACACACTAACTACTAGTACTACTACTTCTCACATGCTGGCCAGACGCCGTTGTTCTCCTTCTCGACTTTGTCGGCGACACCCCACCGTGCTTGGATCTCCGCCGACCTCTCCACAGCAGCGCGTGCGTCCTCTTCTTTCTTGTGGCAGCGGGCCTCTCTTTTCTTGCGATTTTTTTGACGTTTCCGCTCCCTCTGTGCGGCTTTGGCCACATCTTGCTCTGCCGCCCATTCGTCCTAGGCAGCTTCAAATTCCGCCCACATAGGTGTGAGGTCGCGAGCGCAATGAACTCGGGACAACGGGATGTCACCGCTTGCCTACCATTATGTGTGCGGTCGTGGGCGGCGAGGAACTCGGCGCGGCGGGATGCCATCACTTCCTTACCGGTTAGTGTGCGGCGTGGTGGCATGAACGACGCTTGGTGACAGCTCTGGGGTGGACTGGCCGGACAACCCTAAAGTGCATTGGTTTGTCAAGAGCTCAAGGAGAGAAGACGAAGGAAATTTGGATTCCCCTTCAATCCTGGTCATTTATTACCGAGTAAAATGCATTGGCGGTCATTGAACTTGTCTTGATAGCTCACTTTGATCATTGTATACGAGATATGGTGATTATACGGTCACTGGCTCAGCTTATAGCTCCGTATTTGTCTGGTTGACCAGTCAAACAGTCCGCATGCGGCTCATCAGCTCGTGTTCTTTATCTATCTATCTATGCGGGCCTACCTGTCAGTGGAGAAAGAAATAAAAACCAATATTATGCGTATGTGACATTACTATTTAGACGTTTGCTGGAGGCCTCCGCGAACACCGAGCATGTATTCACCTGGCTCAACAGCAACGGTCATACTCGTGACTCGGCGCCTTGCTCATGTATATCGTCCATCACAACGATAATCTATAAAACAGCCTAGCTAGAGAGGGTACTATGGTGCGGAGTACTCCATGTACTATCGTGAGCAACCAATCATGGTGCCACTGCACACGAGTGTGTGTCTGATCGATTCATCCATTATTCGTAAGCTATGCATGGTTGTGTGGTGGTCGTCGAATGCTAGCTGGTGACAAGAGCGGTTGCATGGACGCTTGGTTGTCAATACGTGCCACATACGCTTCAAATGCTCGTCATCTATGAGTTCACATTTTCCCACCACGCCAGCGTCTGACCACCCTGGCCTAAACCCGGGCAAACGTCGGGCCGGGCCAGGTTTCCGGCCGGGCTTGTAAAAGCCCGAACTTCATTTCTCAAGCCCGAGCCCGGCCCGAAGCCCGAAATACTCCCTATCTTGAAGCCCGAGCCCGGCCAGAAATCAAACCCGAAGCCCAAAAGCCCGCCCCGAATGATGTTTTTTTAGTACGCGCACGTGCAAGCCCAGCCCGAAGCCCGAAAGCCCGGCCCGTAATACCGAAATATTGAAGCCCGAGCCCGGCCCGAACTATCTTTCGGGCTGCAAAACAGAGCCCGAGGCCGGCCCGAATGTCAAGCCCGGCCCGGCCCGGGCCGGGTTTTTCGGGCCAGGCTCGGGCCGGGCTATCCATGCCCGGGTCTACCCTCGCCTACCGAAACCCCTTCCATCGCTAGCGCGCGCTTCCCACCTGAAACGATCACCGTCTCTCCAGAACATCAATGCCGCATTCACCAGCCTTAACAGCAGGTGCAGTTGGTGTGTCACTGACATGCGAGCCTAATGCCCGTTGGGCCCACATGTCAGTGAGACAATGCACCTGCGGTTAAGTCACTGAAGCAGCGTCCGCATTCACGCCCGACGTGACCTCTCACTGGGGCTACTCCCTCACCCTCCTCGCCTCTCTGTCAAACCGCCTACGCGAAAACTGTCGCGCGTACTGCCCGGGAAAAGCCCCGCCCTCAACTTTTAACTACGCGAAAATAATTCGAGCTTGTTCGTTCTATATAAATACTAGTATTGTATGTTTATTCACCCGTGGGGGTTGTTCAATGAAAGGAGAGCCGGGGAGCACAAGTGAACAATACTACTACTAGTAGTAAGTAGGAGTCGTACAGATAGTCACCTTAAATAGAGAGTTTCTTTTCTTTAATGCCACGTACACAAATTGAAACGCTTGTTGTGGAGATAAAAAGATAATCACCCCGCTATATATGTACGCAGGGGCCTGAGCGCTTGCTTTACTAGCGTTGCTCTCTTCATTCTCTCATCCTCTCTAGATCGAAACAAGACAACAGTAGCGACATTTTCTCTCTGCTCACCGCTAGTCACAGATCCGGCCAGATCCCTTCGGCCGGTGTGTGTAGAGGACTAAAAGGTGCATCGTTCACGCGGTCATCGTCGGCGAGGGAGGAAACCCACAGCTGCCGGAGGGGCCCGATCCTCTGCCCGTGCCGTTCTCTCCGACACAGCGCCGGCTCGGGAGGTCCTCCGACCCTTCTTCTTCCCTCCTGTATTGTCCGCAAATTCGACCTGCCGCCGCCGACACCCCGATGACCCTCGGGTATAAGTTCTTCGAAAGCGGCCTTGCTCTACTGCCCCAGCTCCCCACGTGTCTGCATGTGCATCTTTTTCTACTCCCATCAGCTCTTCCAAAGCCACCTAAATTTTTAGTATTATTAGAGGTAAAGCTACTTCATGCATTCGAATCTAGGGCTTGTTCAAACAACGAAGAAAGGGGGGAAAGTTGTAGCATGAATCTAGGACATGATTCAAAGAGAAAATAATATGGTGAAAGTAGTAGAGACCGGATACCCAACCGGTCTCTTGGTTGAAAAGGGAAATAATGGGAAAACGCAGTACAAACTGGATAAGGAACAGATCTATTATTGGTTGAAAAAAGGATAGAAAGTGGCGGCTGGTGGACAAGTCAACATAGTAAAAGGTCTCATGATTAGATTTGCTGCCCTCACATAGTAAAAGGTCTCCAGGATTAGAATTGTTGTCCTCACATAGTAAAAGGTCTCAGGATTAGATTTGCTGCCCTCATATAGTAAAAGGTCTCAAGGATTAGTTTTGCTGCCCTCACAGAGTAAAAGGTCTCGAGGATTAGATTTGCTGCCCTCACATAGTACAAGGTCTCCAGGATTAGGTTTGCTGCCCTCACATAGTAAAAGGTCTCCAGGATTAGATTTGTTGCCCTCATATAGTACAAGGTCTCCAGGATTAGGTTTGCTGCCCTCACATAGTAAAAGGTCTCCAGGATTAGATTTGCTGCCCTCACATAGCATGAACAAACTCGGCATCACCACTTTATGCCTTCTTGTAGGTACATTGTGTTGATGCGTCCACTATCGCATGTCCTTATACCAACCTTTTATTGTTGTTAATGTAAGGGCGCATGTAAAATGAAGCGATCACACTGTTACCTTAGGGACATGTCTAACCAGTGTTATTGTTAATCTAATGCCTCCAGTGATAAGATGCAATTAAACTGTGTTACAAATGACACTCCTGTTGTTTTCCCCAGTATGATAAGTAAGTTGCTCCTTTACGCTGCTGAGTGTCCTGGTGTCCCCACGGTCCCATGCCCTTAAACCAACTCTTTAGCTGATGTTGATTTACTATATCTGGTAAATAAGCAATGCCACCATTAAAGTAATCCCATATTTGAGGAATCTCATTGTTGATCGTAATGCTTCTGGTAACATGAAGCATTGGTGACGTTTTAAAATTTCTGCTATCCTTGCGTGATTGCCATGAACATAATTAAGATGCTTCTTTTCATTTTGTATATATTTCGTATATTCTTATTGACCAGCAACTATTTACTTTCTATCTTTTTGTGCAGATAGGGATATCCATTTCACCTTGTTGCTATTGTGACCTTTTGGTGAACTGCACAAAACACTTTTTTTTGGAATGAGTGTCTTGTGTAGTTCAACTAAAATGTCACGTGGGCAACATTTCTCAATTTTGGTGGAACTGCACAAAATGGTGATTAAAGTTTCCAAAATCTCCGTCAAATTCTGCTGGTAATCTCGTGCAACATTTTATTAGTCTTTGTGAGATCACTGTTGATAACCCACAAGTGTAGGGGATCACAATAGTTTTCGAGGGTAAAGTATTAAACCCAAATTTGTTGATTCGACACAAGGGGAGCCAAAGAATACTCTTAAGTATTAGCAGCTGAGTTGTCAATTCAACCACACCTGGAAACTTAGTATCTGCAACAAGATAGTTTAGTAGCAAAGTAATATGATAGTGGCGGTAGCGGCAATAAAAGTAAGACGGTGTTTTTGTAGTTTTTGTGATATAAGCAACGGAAAAGTAAATGAGCGACAAGCAATATAGGTAAAGCTCGTAGGCATTGGATCGGTGATGGGAAATTACGTCGGATGCAATTCATCATGTAGAAGTTATAACCTAGGTTGACACAGAACTAGCTCCAGTTCATCAATGCAATGTAGGCATGTATTCCGAATATAGTCATATGTGCTTATGGAAAAGAACTTGCATGACATCTTTTGTCCTACCCTCCCGTGGCAGCGGGGTCCTATTGGAAACTAAGGGATATTAAGGCCTCCTTTTAATAGAGTACCGGACCAAAGCATTAACACATAGTGAATACATGAACTCCTCAAACTATGGTCATCACCGGGAGTGGTCCCGATTATTGTCACTTTGGGGTTGCCGAATCATAACACATAGTAGGTGACTATAGACTTGCAAGATAGGATGATGATAACACATATATTCATGAAAACATAATAGGTTCAGATCTGAAATCATGGCACTTGGGCCCTAGTGACAAGCATTAAGCATAGCAAAGTCATAGCAACATCAATCTTAGAACATAGTGGACACTAGGGATCAAACCCTCACAAAACTAACTCGATTACATTATAGATCCCATCCAACCCATCACCGTCCAGCAAGCCTACGATGGAATTACTCACACACGGCGGTGAGCATCATGGAATTGGTGATGCAGGGAGGTTGATGATGACGATGGCGACGATCTCCACTCTCCGGAGCCCCGAATGGACTCCAGATCAGCCCTCCCAAGAGAGATTAGGGCTTGGCGGCGGCTCCGTCTCGTAAAATGCGATAATTCTTTTTTCTTGATTTTTTCTCCACGAAACGGAATATATAGGACCTGGGGATACGTCGGTGGAGCATCGGGGGGCCCTCGAGGCAGGGGGCGTGCCCTGGGAAGGGGGGCGCGCCCCCACCCTCGAGGGCAGCCCGTGGGCCCCTCGGTGTGGCAAAGTAGATACATTGGAGACGTATCAACTGTCACCACAATGGCACTTTATTTTAGTGGAACTGCACAAAAGGATAAGCAAATTATTGTTGCACCTTACATGAGCAAGACAACCAACCTTAATGTTGCTCAATTTTTGTGTAACTACTAAAGAAGAACCTGCCATCTCACAAGAGCAAGTACTTCTTGCTAGCTCAATGATGCAATCTTTAATTCATTTCAAGTGAACTACAGAAAAAGGCGCATGAATTGAATCATTTATCTGCAGGTTGGCCTAATCCGAGTGGATTTGCAGGTTCACCACATCGAGTCGTGGCGACATAAGGCCCCTCACACCGGTCAGTACTGTCCTTTATCAACATGATTGTGTTTTGTCATACTGTGCTAATGTTCTATTTTTTAATTAAAGTTATTCTATCGCAGTCTTTTCTCATTTTGGAAATAAAGTTTGCTTCAACTAGTGCCACTATTATAGTAATCATGCTCTTTCTTATCTGTGCAAACAGGAATACTCAATTACAGATGTTGTGATGGTCAAGAGCATTCGCCAAGTTCTTGGGTTGTATGACACAGCTAGCCAAGATGGATTTAATCCCGATATTCACTTTATCAAAAGGCTCTAATGGGTTGGTTCTGAATCTTGCAAGCTAGGAATCAATGAGATGTGTAGGCATCTTATTTGTACTTATTACTTGGATCTTATTTGTTGGTTCTGAATCCTGCAAGCTGGGAATCTATGAGATGTGTAGGCATCTTTGTTCTACTTATTATTTGGATCTTATTTGTTGGTTCTGAATCTTGCAAGCTGGGAAACATGGCATGATGATGCAGAAGACAACAACCATAACAAACAGTTCAAAGTTGGTAGTATTATCTTTGTGAAAGTGTGACAAATGTGCTGATCGTGTGTGTCTTGAGAATAATAATTCTAATTATTGTGCATGTTGATCCTGTGGCACCGATAGAATGAGCCAATGCATTGCTTGTTTTAAGTACAAATTTCTATTAAAGCTAATTAAATTTAAGTAAAGTGACCACTAACTCTTGTTATTACAGTACTAATACAGACCCGCTCGTGAACCGACGTGTGGACGGAGTATGTCGTGGAATTAGCACGACAGATGTCCGGTTTAGCGGACTTGATGATGGAACCATCGCACGGGTTAGCTTGAAGGGGTTCATAGCACACAAAGGACACGGAGAGTTTTATACTAGTTCGGCCCCTTCGATGAAGGTAAAATCCTACGTCTAGTTGGTTTGATATTGCTTGGGCGTCGGATTACAGGGAGCGGATTCGCTTGCCTGTAGTTTCGACGGGTTGATTCTTGCCTGTCCCTGAACCGTCCGGGTCATCCCTTTATATAGAGGTGACGCCTGGTCCGGTTTACAGAGTCCCGAGGCCGGCTCATACTTGTGTCCGCCTCGGTCTCTGTCTTTTCTTCCTTACCTCTCAAGTTACATCGCTTGGCGGTTTACAAACCACACTTCTATACATGGGCCCTAAGATCTCATGGGCCGTAGCCTTTACTAAATATTACAACCAAGTATAATATAACTAAGCCGGTTTACACTAGCCGGTTTATACCTGCTAGTCATATCCCTGACATTAGGCCCCAAAATGATTTGAACTTGTTCATATCACTCTTCCTTGTCTTGTATAATTTTCTTCTGTCTTCACATTTTTGTAAACCGGCTCTGACGTCATCTTCGAGAATCACTAGATCTGATCGTGACATCATCTCCGCATTTAACGCTGTGAGCTGTACTGTAGCTTTGTTTAATGGTTATCCGAAAATCGAGGCGTCAAAAAGGATCCTTATCCGATCTTTGCCCCCTCGAATCCCGCACCTGTCGCTTCACATCTGTCCTTCGCTTATAAATACCGCCGTCTCCCTTCGTTCTTTCTTCTTCTTCCTCTGTCTGTCGCCCGAGCTTCCAGACGCCATTGACGCCCGAGCTTGAAGCGCCGCAGTTGCCTTGCCGAGTCAAGACCTCCCTGGCCGCTGCATCAACCTGATTCGACCAGAGAACTCCGCCGCTGTCCTCCATTGTTCAGGTACGTCCTTTCTTCCTCGCTATAGATCTGCATCTTCTAGGGTTCTTCCCTTATTCTTCCGCCATTAGGGTTTGAAAGCTTCATCTTGTTCCTCGTAAATGCTCACTTCGTAGATAGTTTTTGACCTTTATGCCCAGTTAATAGATCTTCCACTAGTATTGGCTTTAGATCTCACCACTTATACTTATCCTGTAGATTCATCTGCTCCGCATAAGACCCTTGCGTTTCTTCCTATACTTTCTTGCACTTAATTTTCTTTTCTTTTCTTTGCACGCCCAGATCTGTTTCACTTTAGCCGTTTACAAAGAAACTGTTTCTTCTCTTTTGTAGATCCATTAGGTATACTCCGGTTTAAACTGTTATGCCCTGTTCCTGTAAAACTTTTGAATTTGAACGCGACGGTTTAGCTGTTCTTCTTTTACTGTCGTGAACCGGTAATGACATAGCTCCCTGTTATTGCCGGTTTAACCATACCATTAGTCCTCGGTTCAAACCATTGCGTGACTTTCATAGATATTTTCCGGTTTATACTGCTGTACCCGCATAATCCGTTTCTTTGCACTTTATCTTTCAGTACTTGTCCTTCCATTGCTATGGCCAAGCAGTTTGTCTCTTGTGATTGGGTCCCTTCCATCATCACGGAAGAAGACTTGGTCAAAATTTCTGAAATTGGTACGTTAGGCCCTCAGTCTGTTCTGAAGTGGCGGGCTCCGGGGAATGAATTCCCTCCTACTCCCAGGCCCGGGGAGGTTATTGTGTTCTTTGATCACATATCTCGAGGCTTCTCTCCCCCCGGTTAAAAGTTTTTCCGGGACGTTCTTGCTGCCTTCCAACTCCACCCTCAGGACATTGGACCCAACTCTATTTCAAATATCTGTGACTTCCAAGTGTTTTCGGAGGTGTATTTGCAAGAAGAACCATCTGTCGATCTGTTCCAGGACTTCTTTCACCTGAACCGGCGCACAGAATTCACTAGTGGACCACATCAGGAGCTCGGCGGTGTTAGTATCCAGAAAAGGAGAGACGCTGTCTTTCCTCACGCCGCTTTACATACACATCCAAAGGAGTGGAATAAGTCATGGTTCTATTGCGTTGACACTTCTCCTGAAGGGGAGAACCCCTTGCCGGGTTATCGTGAACACCGTATTCCGGAGGATCATCCTCTACCACAACGACTCAGCTCTGTCGAGCGGACCCGGTTTGCATCACAGCTCTCCAGGTTAAAAGCTTTCATGGCCAATGGCTTGACTGGAACTGACTTTATGCGCTGATGGTTGTCTTGGAGCATCCTTCCCTTGAGCCAGCGATCACAGCTGATGTGCCAGTATTCGGGTAAACCGGACGATCCTCAACGGTTCACCAAGGAAAAATTATCTGAGTCAGAGGTTATTGAATCGGCCAAAAAGATGCTCAACGTCTCCTTAGCAGACTGCAGTAAAGTCGGATTAGCACCATACTACAAGAAGAATAAACTGCCTGCGGTAAGTTTTGCTTTTATCTTGTATTTGTAATCCGTTTATTTAAACCGTCCCTTCAACTGTCTTTCCTTCTTGTAAATAGGCTGATGATCCTTTCTGGAAGAGAAAACCTCAGGAGAAAACCAGCAAGCAAGCACGCCGTAAGACCTTTGCTAACAAGAAAAGAAAGGCAGCTCTTGACTCCAGCTCTCACGCCGAGGATGATGATTCGGATTCCGAGGTATGAATTAAACCGGTTTGAATTTTGTTTTCTTGTATTCATATCTGTATCTAATGATAACTTTCCACAGGAGTTGGTTGAAGGTGATAATCCGGCCGAGGTTGAGGTAACTATCCTTTCTTCTGATTCAGAACCTCTTCCACAAAAAAGTCGTCAGACCGTCCGGAAATACCAATTTTCTCACCCTTATGCTCAGTTGGATCCTAATTTTATTTTGAAGAAGCAACAGCATGAAGCTCTTCGCCGGACCACTCGCCATAGTGGCCAGGCAGTGGAATCATCCGGGATTTCTTTAACTCCGGCTCGGAAACGCCGTGCTGAGGTGATACTTTCTCCGACTCTCCTTCATCCCAAGGCCGGGCTTATCCGGAAACCTCTTAAACCATCTGACCCTGATTATCAGGAAACTCCACTGTCTTCTTCTGGTGAATCGACTGCCACACAGCTTCCTCCATTGAAAACTGTCCCAAGGTAACTTTTTAACTTTTCCGGTTTATGATTCCTTTTTGCTTTATAATGTTAACTCATTTTGCATACTTTTTTCAGCAAACCAAAGCCTAGCAAGAAATCCAAGGCAAACAAGCCTCCTGCTGAGACCACTGCAGATGATCCGGCCGTTGATCCGGCAACGACCGTTCTTCCAGAAAGCAAGCCCATAGCTCCTCTTGAAGATCCTGCGCCTACGGATCACCTCTCCGTACCCGAAAATCCTACTGCTGAAGATGCACACAACTCGCCAAGCCCTGCCCGGGTCAACTCTCCGCAAATTAATCCGGCGTCTCCCAATCCGGCTCACACTGCGGCTTCCCCAATTGCACCTGCTTCTCCAGAAGTTGTAGTGACTGGGGCTACTTTCGTTGCTCCGGCTGAGCCCACCGTTTTAGCCAAGCATACGGCTAAAACGGAGAAGTTATATAAAGAGAAGGGCAAATGGAGTACTGAAGTATCCAATCTTGCAGACATGAGCGCCCAAGAAATTTATTCTGGGTATCTAAACCGGCTCCACAGCAGCCGAGACTATGAAGCGAGTTTGGTTAACTTGATGAAAGAGAAATATGAGGTAATCCTTTTCTTCTGACTTTGTACTTTTTGATATGCTTCTATCCCATAACAACCCCCAAGTTCCGGTTTAGCTGCGTGCTGAAGGTGAACCGGAACTTTGTAGTTTGAACAATTGATCTTTACATTAGCCCCCAAGTATCAAGTAGATAACTTGTTTATGTATTTGATACTTGTAAAAATTTCTGATGATACTTCAACCATCCATTAGCCCCCAAGTGTCAAGTAGACAACTTGTTTGTGTGCTTGAGACTTGTAACTTTGAATTGTTGTTGCTTATTGCTTCAACTGCCATTAGCCCCCAAGTGTCAAGTAGACAACTTGTTTGTGTGCTTGATACTTGTCTGATTTTTGCTTCTTGTCATTTGATTGTGCTTGCAGGCTGAGTTAAACCAGAATGCTGATGAAATTAATGAACTTCGGAGCCGTCTTGCTAAGACAGAATCTGCCGCTTCAAAGGCTAAGAAAGATCTTCAGGTAAGTTTAAAGACTGCTGAAGATCTGAACAAATACTTTGAAGAAGAGCGGACCACTTTTGAGGTTCAAAAGAAGGATCTGGAGAAAAGGATTCAGGATGCTGAAGGGGCGCTTAATCCGGTTACAGAAGAATTAACCGGTTTAAAGCAGCAGATTGAGCTGATGACCTCTGCAATCTTTGGTAAGTATAATCTGAACTCCTGCTTTACCCCTGTAATCTTCCGTCTGTGCCGGTTTAACCGTAATATCTATATGCAGGGCGCCGTGTCTCCCATCTTGGGGATGACCTACGGAAGAAGCTTAAAGCGTGTTACACCTTGGTCGAGCAGCTGTATTCCGGCGCTCAGAGGATCATTAGTGCAACTTCTTTCGGTAAACCGGCCCCTACGACTATCCAGGACACGTTGAAAAAATTATCTGTCTTGCCGGTTCGTCTTGAAGAAGTCAAAAAATCTGCTGCCTGAGGTGGTGCTCTTCTGGCCCTTACCAGGGCTAAGGCCTGGGTCCCGGATCTTGATCTGGAAGAAGCTTTAACCGGATTTCCTGATACAAAAGACGACGGCTCAACTTTTACCGCAAAGGATCTCTACGCCTTGACGAAGGAGATGCGTCCCCTCGCCAGCAAGCTTGCAGCTGAATCCGATTTATCCAGGTATCATCCTGGATACGACTTGCAAAACGAGCGGGTGGAGCGGCCGGTTTATGACACCATCAACTTAATCCCGCCGGTTCGTCCTCATACCTTCGCTCCTGATATTGAACCTTCTGAACTTATCAACGACGAGATGTATTTCCGGGCTTTGACGAAGATTGACTGGCGTGTGCCGGACTTCCAACCGCTTCAAGAAGATGAAGATATTCCGGATCAAGGTGATGGCCAGCCGTCTCAGCAAGGAGGAGCATAATTCAAAACTTATTGTTGTAATCGCAGTCTCTGTTTTGCCAAACAATCTTTTTAATCTGTCAGGCTTGCTATGCCTTGTAATAGGATAGCTGAAACTTGATCTGCTTTAATCTGGATGTTCTGTCTTTCTTATATGAAATATTTGCCAATTTAAATGTTATCTGATGGTGCTTATCTTGCATATCCTCTGCTCCTGCAGAAATAACACTGAAAATATGTCCTAGCGGTTTACCACTGGACGGATTAAATTGTTCTCTCAAAACGTCAAATAAGTACATACTCATACCAGCAATAAAGTTATACCTGAGATTATATATACTCAATACTTTGATGAAGATCTTCATGGATCCGATTAGAAACCCGGGTTTTGATGATAGACTCCGGTTCATCTTGTTCTGAAAAACTTTGTTCAGAAATTTGTGGCTTGTTGCCTGATAGATGATCCGGGTTATAATGAACACCGGTTTACTCATGCTGGTATTCATGACCCAGACTTTCCACTTTATAGATATGTGGTCAGCTTCTGTAGCTGTTCCACTCCGATTTAAAGGATTATAAAACACAAACACAAAAAGATGCAAATTTTGCAAATAAGACCATGTAGTCGAGGCTTTTCAAGAGCTGCCAGGCTCAAAGCAAGGTTCAGCCAATCAATGGGATGTGGATTATCCATCTTTCCCAGGGGGCCTAGCCAATCACTGAACGTGGATTATCCATCTTTTTAGAGGGCCGATAGAACCGCAAATAAAAACTGAGCCAATCAATGGGATGTGGATTATCCATCTTTCCCAGAGGGCCTAGCCAATCACTGAACGTGGATTATCCATCTTTTCAGAGGGCCGATAGAACCGTACAGAAAAAATTGAGCCAATCACTGGATGTGGATTATCCATCTTTCCAGAGGGCCGAGCCAATCACTGAACGTGGATTATCCATCTTTTCAGAGGGCCTCCATGGTTCCTCCTGAACCGGTGGGTAAATATAAACCAATCACTGAATGTGGATTATCCATCTTTTCAGAGGGTCTCCAGGGTTCCTCCTGAACCGGTGGGTAAATATAAACCAATCACTGAATGTGAATTATCCATCTTTTCAGAGGGTCTCTAGGGTTCCTCCTGAACCGGTGGGTAAATCATGAAGCATCCTCTCTTCAAACCGGATATGATCTCATGTTCTTTAGAGAGTTTTATTGCTTCTTTGTATACTCTGCAAAAAATCGACTTTTGAACCGGCCAACATATTGAAATATAATATCTGATAAAAAACTTGTATGGTTGTCCTCACAAGATATTTGTATGTGAAAAAAGGGCTGAGCCCCAGGTTTACCGAGGGTGCCAGTTTATTCATTAATCATAATATATACATAGGATACATTGGAGTGCGTAGCTCAAGTATAGTATGGCCGTAAATGGGCGATGTTCCACGGCCTCTTCGTCTCCTCTTCTGACGTCCGTGAGTCCTTGTGTTCTCGAACGTCCACCAGGTAATATGAACCGTTGTGTAGATTCTTACTGACCACAAAGGGCCCTTCCCAAGGTGGGGATAACTTGTGCATATCTGTTTGATCTTGGATGAGCCGGAGTACCAAGTCGCCGTCCTTGTTCTGATCCAGCGGCTATGATATCTGCGTAAGTCTTGTTGATAAATTGCAGATCGTGCCGCAGCTATATCACGCTCTTCATCCAGCCGGTCTAAACTATCTTGCCTTGCTTTCTCGTTGGCTGCTTCAATATAAGCCGTCACCCTTGGTGAATCATGTCGTATATCACTCGGAAGGACTGCTTCAGCACCATAGACCATGAAGAAAGGTGTGTAACCTGTAGACCGGTTTGGTGTAGTGTTGATACTCCAAAGAACAGATGGCAACTCCTCAACCCAACATCCTGGGGTTCTCTGCAAAGGCGTCATAAGCCGGGTTTGATACCTCGCAAAATCTCCTGATTTGCCCTTTTGGCCTGACCATTGGATTGGGGGTGGGCCACAGAAGACACGTCCAAACGAATATGTTCTCGTTGACAGAATTCTTCCATCTCACCCTGAGATAAATTAGTGCCATTGTCTGTGATGATGTTGTGTGGAAAGCCAAACCGGAAAAATACTTTTTTGATGAATTTGACCGCCGTTGCCGCATCACACTTGTTTATAGGCTCCGCTTCAACCCACTTTGTAAACTTGTCTACTACTACTAGTAGATGAGTTTTCTGATCTTGGGATCGCTTGAAGGGTCCAACCATATCAAGCCCCCAAGTCGCAAACGGCCAAGTTATTGGTATCATCCGGAGCTCCTGTGCCGGAACCAGAGCACGCCTCGAAAATTTCTGACAAGCGTCACACTTTCGGACCAGATCTGCCGCATCTGCATGAGCAGTTAACCAATAGAAACCATGCCGGAATGCTTTAGCCACCAATGATTTTGAACCGGCATGATGACCACAATCTCCTTCATGGATCTCGCGAAGAATCTCACAACCTTCCTCAGCTGATACACACCGCTGAAATACTCCAGAAGTACTGCGATGATGAAGCTCTCCATTTGCAATCGTCATGGACTTAGAACACCGGATTATCGGTCGTGCTTCTTCTTCATCGTCCGGTAACTCTCCTCGGCTCAGGTATGCCAAATAGGGCAGCGTCCAATCTGGAATAACATGGAGCGCTGCAACTAACTGTGCCTCCGGATCAGGAACAGCTAGGTCTTCCTCCGACGGTATCTGAACCGAAGGACTGTGCAATTCATCCAAAAAAGTGTTTGGTGGCACCGGTTTACGTTGAGATCCCAGCCGGCTTAGAGCGTCGGCCGCTTCGTTCCTTCGCCGGTCTATATGATCCACCTGATATCCTTTGAAGTATCCTGCAACTGCTTCAACCTCTCGTCTATAAGCCGCCATGAGGGGATCTCTTGAATCCCACTTGCCGGAAACTTGCTGTGCCACCAGATCTGAGTCGCCAAAGCACTTAACCCGGCTCAAGTTCATCTCCTTCGCCAGCCGCAAACCATGAAGTAGTGCTTCATATTCCGCTGCATTATTAGTACAAGGAAACAATAGGCGGAGGACGTAACAAAATTTATCACCTCTGGGGGAAGTTAAGACAACTCCAGCCCCCGAGCCCTCCAACTGTTTTGAACCGTCAAAGTGAATCGTCCAGTAAGTAAGATCCGGCTTCTCCTCAGGAGTTTGCAACTCTGTCCAATCATTGATGAAATCTACCAATGCCTGAGATTTTATAGCGGTACGTGGTACATACTTCAACTCATGTGGGCTGAGCTCTATAGCCCATTTTGCCACCCTACCTGTAGCTTCCCTGTTCTGGATTATGTCCCCCAACGGTGCTGAACTAACCACACTTATTGGATGACCTTCGAAATAGTGCTTCAACTTCCGGTTTGCCATAAACACACCATACACCAACTTCTGCCAGTGAGGGTATCTCTGCTTGGATTCAATGAGTACTTCGCTCACGTAGTAAACCGGACGCTGAACCGGGTATTCCTTCCCTGCTTCCTTGCGCTCAACCACGATTGTGACGCTGACTGCCCGTGCATTGGCAGCAACGTATAACAGCAATGGCTCCTTATCAATAGGAGCAGCTAAAACCGGCGGCTTTGCCAATTGCCGCTTTAAATCCTCGAACGCTGCGTTTGCCTCATCACTCCACATAAACCGGTCGGTTTTCCTCAGCATCTGGTAAAGCGGGATCGCCTTCTCTCCCAAACGGCTGATGAACCGGCTTAATGCTGTGATCCGGCCAGCTATACGCTGAACATCATTGATGCAAACCTGTTTAGTCAAAGATGTGATGGCCTTGATCTTCACTGGATTAGCTTCTATTCCTCTGTTTGAGACCAAGAATCCTAGTAGTTTACCTGCCGGAACACCAAAAGCACACTTCTCCGGATTAAGCATCATCTTATAAACTCGAAGATTATCAAAAGTTTCCTTAAGATCCTCTATCATTGTCTCCTCTTTCCTCGACTTGACCACAATGTCATCCACATAGGCATGAACATTCCTCCCTATCTGCCCTTTTAGACAATTCTGAACACAACGTTGATAAGTTGCCTGTGCACTTTTAAGCCCAAAAGGCATAGATACATAGCAAAAAGCACCAAAAGGGGTTATAAAAGCTGTCTTCTCTTGGTCTTTAACTGCCATCTTGATCTGGTGATATCCTGAATATGCATCCAAAAAGCTTAGCCGCTCACATCCCGCTGTGGCATCGATGATTTGATCAATGCGAGGGAGAGCAAAAGGATCAGTTGGGCAAGCCTTGTTGAGGTCTGTGTAGTCCACACACATCCTCCACTTCCCATTCTTTTTCAATACCAACACCGGATTAGCCAACCACTCCGGATGAAAAACTTCCACTATGAATCCTGCGGCCAAGAGCCTGGCCACTTCTTCTCCTATAGCCTTGTGTCTTTCTTCGTTGAAGCGGCGCAAGTATTGCTTAACCGGTTTATATTTCGGATCAACGTTAAGGCTGTGCTCAGCGAGTTCTCTCGGTATACCCGGCATGTCAGAAGGTTTCCATGTAAAGATATCCCGATTCTCACGGATGAACTCAATGAGCGCGCTTTCCTATTTGGGATCAAGATTAGCGCTGATAGTGAACTGCTTGGACGAATCTCCAGGTACAAAATCAACTTGCTTGGTCTCCTCTGCTGATTTAAATTTTAACGCCGGATCATGCTCTGTAGTTGGCTTCTTCAGCGGAGTCATATCTGCCGGATCAACATTATATTTATAATATTTCAACTCTTCCGTGGCACACACTGCTTCTGCATAGGCTGCATCCCCTTCTTCACATTCCACCGCTATCTTGCGACTTCCAAGAACCGTGATCGTACCCTTATGACCCGGCATTTTAAGCTGCAGATAAACATAACATGGCCTAGCCATAAACTTAGCATAAACCGTCCTTCCAAACAGAGCGTGATACGGGCTTTTGATTTTGACGACTTCAAAAGTTATCATCTCTGACCTGGAATCATACTCATTCCCAAAAGTAACTTCCAAATCAATCTTTCCAACCGGATAAGCCGACTTACCTGGGACCACTCCATGAAACACTGTATTTGATTGCCTTAACTTCTTATCCGTCAGACCCATACGACGGAAAGTCTCATAGTACAAGATATTGATACTGCTACCACCTGAGGTGCCACCACCAAGGCTAAATGGCCCGGATTATCCACCCGCATCGGGTGGTCTTCTCTGCTCCACACAATGGGCTGCTCTGACCAGCGCAGAAATTGCGGTGTTGCCGGTTCAACTGCGTTAACAGCCCGTTTCAAAACCTTCTGATCTCTCTTACACAGACTTGTGGTGAAGACATGATATTGCCCACTGCTCAATTCCTTTGGATTACTTTGATATCCAGATTGCGGCTGCTGTTGCTGACGCTGTTGATTCCCCTGACTATTTTAATTCCCTTGGCCCTGCTGTTGATTGCTCTGGTTATTGTAACCACCTTGATGATGCGATTGATTGCCCTGGTTATTATAATTTCCTTGATTATTTTGATTACCGGCCCGGTTTTGATAACCATTGTTATTGCCCCTATACCATGATCCGGAGTTGTTCCCCTGATGACCCGGACCATAGAATCCAGGACCTGAACCGCCATTTGGAGGCCTGTCATGAGGATTGAAGCGGCCTGCCATTGCCTTCATAAGGGGCCTGCACTCCCTTATGGTATGCTTTGCCGGTCGACCTTTCATGCTATGTTTCGGACAAGGCTGATCTAACTCTTGATCCCAGCTAAGAGTTCCTCCGCCGGTTTGTGAAGGTGGATTTCCCAGGCTACGCTGAAAATCCCCTTGAACTTGAGTGTTGGCCACGAAGTCAGAGCCACCCTCCGCCTTCCGTTTGCCCAAAAAACTCGTGGTAGCCGGATTAACTGGCGCCGGTTTACCAGACTTGCTAACCTTCGCTGTCTTGTCTCCTTCCGCTTTTGGATACTTGGTATTATCAGAGTCTCCATATTTTACCAAGGCACTCATGAGAGTTCCCATATCATTGGAATCCCTTTTAAGTCGTCCGAGCTTTAACTTTAAAGATTCAAACCGGCAATTGTTTTCCAAAGTCACTATCGCTGTACTAGGATTGATACTATTCGAAGAGTGTAAGATCTCCGCTACTCTCCGCACCCAAGCTGCTGTAGACTCTTGTTCTCCTTGCACACAAGCTGCTAGATCCACCACTGACATCGGCTGTTTACATGTATCTTTGAAGTTTTTGATAAACTGGCTGCGTAGTTCCCCCCATGATCCGATAGAGTTCGGGGGTAAACCCTTCAACCAGGTCCGGGCCGTACCTTCAAGCATCATAGTAAAATACTTAGCACAAGCCGATTCATCCACGTCCAGCATCTCCATGGCCATCTCATAACTTTCGACCCAAGCTTCTGGAGCTAAATCTGCTGTGTAATTAGGTACCTTGCGCGGCCCCTTAAAATCCTTAGGCAGCTTGACACTCCGTAAAGCGGGGACAAGACATTGCACCCCAAAAGAACTCGTCGTAATTCCTGTTTCCGCTGTGGCTGTATGAACCGGCGTTGCTTGACGAACCTCCTCCCGGGCTCCTGATCTAACCCAGTTTATATCCAGAGCTGGTGCCGCTGCACCCACCGAATTATCCTGTCTGCGCTGATGCCTCCTGCGTTCGCTGCTAGACACTTCTGGCTCCTCCCAATGCCTAGTATAACTCCGGCTGGGACGTGGTGTTGAATGTAGCCTTTCCCTGCTATGAGAATATGCTTGCTGCTGTATCAACGCCGTATTAAGCAGCTCCTTGACCCTGCGCGCCTCCAATGCCACCGGAGACGTCTCCTCCACAGGTAAAGCGGCCAAACGTGCAGCAGCTGCAGCGATGTTATCCAAAGGGTTTGAATAATGACCTGGAGGGGTGGGAACGTAAGGTGCCGACGTGATCCGACGATCCCGCTCTGCGGTGGGTTGCTGAACCGGCTCCTCCCTGGCTGGGGGTTCCCTCCGGTTTGAAGCCGGATTATTACTGGTCCCAGCCCCAGGAGTCCTGAACAGGTTCGTTGCTTCATAAACCGGCGGTAGACGAGACTGGTACTTTCGTCCCCTTACTCCTTCCATAGAAGCTTGCTCCATCCTTAGGTAAAAAGCCTGATCATCCAGCTCCGCTTGTCTCACCGCTATCATCTCTCTCTCCGCCTTCAGATCCTCCTTTAATTGATCAATCCGGCCTTTTAACTGAAGGAGCTCTGCATCATGATGCGCCTTGTCTACTGGAGCTACTGTTTCCACCGCTTTAGCTGTGAACTCCTTGATCAAGGTGGATAGAACTTCAGTAGGTGAGAGGGCTGGGTCGCTTCCCCCTGCACCAGCTTCCGCGGTCGTCCCGTTCACTGGGGGCTGTGAACCGGCCATAAAGACAGCCACCCGGTTTGGCGGGCCAAAGGGGTCCGGAATACTGTTTCCATCGGACTCACCCTCAGACCGGCCGTCCTGCAACTGATACAGAGACTCAGTTTCTCCGGATGAAGATTAGTCGTCTGAGTAGACAACTGTTGCACCATCAGATTCCGATCCGTTCTCGGTTCGAACTCCGTGGATCGCTCCAACGAACACATGCTTCATGGCGGGCTGAACCCGGGCCGATCTCGCACGCTGAGCCGGCTCGACGATGTTGGGGAAGATGTCCAACTCAGGTCCCGGTTCGCCGATTTTGCCAATGAAGACTTGGATGCCACCGAAGGGAACCCGGTACCCGTATTCGATTGAATCGGCCTCCGGTCCCCAACCTGCGTCGTCGATGTAGATCCGGCCGCGGCGACTCTTGGTCATCCGGCCGACCGCGTAACCCTTGAGCCCCTCAAAGCTGCCCTTCAAGAACTCGAAAACATCATGCGGAGGCCCCACGGTGGGCGCCAACTGTCGTGGAATTAGCATGGCAGATGTCCGGTTTAGCGGACTTGATGATGGAACCATCGCACGGGTTAGCTTGAAGGGGTTCATAGCACACAAAGGACACAGAGAGTTTTATACTAGTTCGGCCCCTTCGATGAAGGTAAGAGCCTACGTCTAGTTGGGTTGATATTGCTTGGGCGTCGGATTACAGGGAGCGGATTCGCTTTCCTGTAGTTTCGACGGGTTGATTCTTACCTGTCCCTGAACCGTCCGGGTCATCCCTTTATATAGAGGTGACGCCTGGTCCGGTTTACAGAGTCCCGAGGCCGGCTCATACTTGTGTCCGCCTCGGTCTCTGTCTTTTCTTCCTTATCTCTCAAGTTACATCACTTGGCGATTTACAAACCACACTTCTATACATGGGCCCTAAGATCTCATGGGTCGTAGCCTTTACTAAATATTACAACCAAGTATAATATAACTAAGCCGGTTTACACTAGCCGGTTTATACCTGCTAGTCATATCCCTGACAGAGTAGGTGTTTCTTAATGGAGGCGTTTGAATGCGCCGAGGGTGCATCTTCTGCCGGGCGTGCAGTGGACGAGGGAGGGGTAGTAACTGTTGTCGCCTGTACACGCTCAGTTTACTGTTGAATCTAGTTCCCCAAGAGCTGGAAAACGAACTGTTGCCGCCGCCTACACACTCGTTCACTTGAAGAGACTCCAATGGCGATCCGAGGGGTGAGCCTGCTGGATATGGACTTCAGCAAGGAGTTCCCCTTTGAGTTCGCCGTTCAGTCCTATAGCTGCACCAAGTTGAATGTGTTGTACACCAACGATCCGGACTCGGTGAAGCTCTGCCTCGCCGAGTTCAAGCAGTACCTACAGGACGAGAAAGCACAAGGATGCAGGACTAGACCTTGTGCCCATCCATTCGTCTCCTGACAGGGACCAGCGGATCGTCGTGGCCAAGGTATGTGTGCGGGACGAGGTTCTCATCTACCACTTCTGTAGGGCCATCAGAGGTTCTGGAGCATTCGCCCATTTCATCGGCAGCGCCGACTGCACCTTCACTACGGTGGAGAGAAGGAAGAACGCGACGATTCGGCCATCTGGTGCAACAAGCTTGTCGACATCCAGAAGCAATACAAGATCATCAGCAACAGGCAGGAGAAGGACTCCGTGGTTTACCTCGCTGAGACAATCATCGACCCCTGATACGCCAACATGAAAGAAGACAACAATACCAATGACCTGCACACGTGGGAGGTACCTATGAATCTAGCCTACATAACCTACGTGGCCAGGACGGCATGGGAGGTACCTCTGAATCCGCCCTGCACCCAAACAAGTCAACCCTCGTGCCCCCCTCCGCCTGCGTCTTCCCCCGCTCCGGTTCGTTCGGTCCGAGGTCTCGACGTCGTCCTCCACCTTGGTGCTCTAGCCGCGGCGCCGCCGTCTGTCGTTCCCAACATGGTCAGCAAAATAAGAGGAATCGGGAGACAACTGTTCGTCGAGAGGCTGACAGTCCCGGGCCCACCAGGTCCATGGCCTAGGTTTTGTTGTTTAAGATGGGCAGCCCACGACATGTTTCAACATTTTTTGGATCCAGCCGGTATCAAGCGGCCTTTGGGCCTCCCAACCTAGCTTGTCTATAACATCAGCAACCCAAGTTATGTTTGTTTTTTCAAGACGACGCACATCTCAGTTCTATTTTTCATTTTCATTAATCCTATATCTGAATTTTCTCCCACTTTCTTTTTCGATGTAAACTGAGTTTTCTCCCAGTACTTTTCCCTAGAACCAACTCAAATGTCCCACATATAGCCTAAAAAATAATAATACCCCACGTACAATTAACTCATCAAATTTAAATGATATTTTATTTCGTAAGTTTTTTTGCGAGGGATTTTATTTTATTTCGTAAGTTAAAAGTTTCTTACAAAATAATAATAATAATTGTTTATATATAACTTGGCAAGTTAAATCCTAGTGATTGCATACATAAGCTTGCAAAGATTTTACTGACCAATGTAGTAATAGACGTGCAATCATGTGTTTATGTTTTTATTACATTTCTCTGTCTAGCCCAACATGATATTTTCACCCAGCCCAGCAAGTCCGCGGATTTCGAGAAAAATGCAAATGGGCTTGAAATTCTACCATATATATAAACGGGCTGCATAGATGCTACATCATTGTTTCACCCATCCCACCAAATGGACTAAAAAACAAATGGACTGGCTGACATGGCCTCGCTGTCGTCCACCGTCTCTGTGCGCTCGGCGCGGCGTGGTCAACATACGAGAGTCATCGGAAGAGGACTGCACGTGGAGAGCCTGACGGCTAGGACCACGAGGACCATGGTCGCACGCAAGGAAAGTTCCTCCTTATTACGCACTGTATGTGGACTGTACGTGGGAAGGGCTTCTGTATTTCATGAAAAAACATTCCCCCCGCTGACAGGTCGGACCGACCAGCTATATCTTCGCACGCAAGGAAGTGCCTCCTTATTACGCACACAAAAAATGAATACCCCCTGCTAGTTGGGACCCACCAAAGTGGGTGGCTGACTTGTGGGCCTACTAAGTTGACGGGGACGGAGGGCTTTGTCAACTTAGTCAATATGAACGATTCTGGCTCCAGTGACCGTACGATGTCCATCCAACGGCCATAGTGCTTCTTCAACCTCTGGTCTTCTTGCTCCAGCCGCCCAAAGCAGCGCCAGTCGTGACGCGTGCTCCTGCCTCCCGTGGCCGGCTGTGATGTCGCGGAGGCCTCACCACCCCCTACTACCCCCACCGCTGGCAAGGGCATCCCTCTACTCACCCACACCCCCTGTTATTCTGCGGCGATGGCAGCCTCACGCCGCAGCCGAACCAGTGAACCCTCGTACTCCTCTTCGCGTGGGCATCCACTGTCGCGTCTTCCCCGGCTCCGCGTCGTCCCCTTCCTAGGCCTCACGGTCGTCCACCGCCTTGATGCTCTCGGCACGGCGTGGTCAATGTGGTCAACGACCGACTTCCATCGGAAGAGTACTGTACGTGGAGAGGCTGACAGCTGGGTCCACGGCCGCAGCTGGGTCCATGGTCACATCCCAGTTTTTTTGTGATTTGCCAAGTAAGTCGCTTTGTCAGGCCTGTTGGGCTGCAAATCTTTCAAGACGAGGAGAGCTTCATTCAGATGGCCGAGAAAATGGCCTATCAGTAATGAGAAATGGGCTGTACATTTTTAAAACAGATCAAACCGGCAATTAGTTTCAAAAAAAATTATTTATTTCGAGATTTTAAATTGCATTGATTTTTATGCGTGGACAATTTGTTGGATTTTATATTGATATACATTTATTTTTAAAATCAGTTTGAATGTGACTCGAAATTTCGGGATTAAAAACAGTTCGGACCGCACTGTAATATGCAAAATTTCGTATAATGTTTTAAGGGAAAATTTTGTTTTTGTCACTCTAGATTTTGCCGGTTTTCCTTATGCCACTCTAGATTTTGACATTTCACTCTTGCCACTCTTAGTTTTTGACAATTATCACAAAATGGAAATTGTGATAATTGTCAAAAACTAATAGTGGCAAAAGTGAAATGTCAAAATCTAGAGTGGCATAATGAAAATTGGCAAAATCTAGAGTGGCAAAAACAAAATTTTCCCTTTTTTTACCGTGGCCACAATATGGGCTGTAATGCTAAAAAAAGAATATGGGTTCCAAAAAAAACCTTAATAATTAGCAAATGGGCTGTAAATTATTAGAAATAATGGTAGATGGGATGTATGTTGTTTTCCACAATTTTGAGGCTTTCCTAATAAAAGGTTGACGCACAAGCAGTGACTGTTGGATTTCCATCCAATGGCCATCGTGCTTCTTCAATCTCTGCTCTTCCTGCTCCAGCCGCTCAAACAAGCGTCAGCGGGACTGCCTGCTCCCTCCTCCCTGCGGCCGGCTGTGCTACCGCGCAGGCCTCACCGCCACACCGTACTCCCATCGCTGGCCAAGCCATCTCTCTACTCACCCACACCTGATGTTATTCTCCAGCTACGGCAGACAAACCAGTAAACCCTCGAACAGTCGTACTCCCCTCCGCGTGGGAAACAACTGCCGAGTCTTCCCTGCCTCCGTGTCGTTCCCTTCCTAGGCCTCGCCGTCGTCCACTGCCCTGGTGCTCTCTGCGCGGCCTGGTGAACGTGGTCAACGACCGACATGCATCTGAAGTGGATTGTACGTGGAGAGGCTGACAGCTGGGTCTACGGCTGCACACAAGGAAATGCCTCCTTATTACGCGCAAAATAATGATTCCTCCACCTGACATATGGGACCCACCAAAAGGGCCCCTGTATTTCTCAAAAAAAAACGTTACAGCCGCTGATAGCTTGGACCCACCAGCTATATCTTCGCACGCAAGGAAGTGCCTCCTTATTATGCACAAAAAAAGGAATACCCCCCTGCTAGCTGGGACCCAGTATAGTGGCAGGCTGACTTGTGGGCCTACTAAGTTTACGGGGATGGAGGGCTTTGTCAACTTAGTCAATATGCACGATTCTAGCTCCAGTGACCGTACGATGTCCATCCAACGGCCGTAGTGCTTCTTCAACCTCTGGTCTTCTTGCTCCTGCCGCCCAAACCAGCGCTGGTCGTGCCTCGTGCTCCTGCCTCCCGTGGCCGGCTGCGATGCGGCGGAGGCCTCACCGCCCCCTACTACTCCCACCGCTGTCCATGCCATCCCTCTACTCACCGACACCCCCTGTTATTATGCGGCGACATCAGCCTCACACCGCAGCGAACCAGCGAACCCTCATACTCCTCTACGCGTGGGCATCCACTACCGCGTCTTCCCCAGCTCCGCGTCGTTCCCTTCCTAGGCCTCACCGTCGTCCACTGCCCTGGTGCTCTCGGCGCGGCATGGTCAACGTGGTCTAGGAACGGCTTCCATCGGATGTGGATTGTACGTGGAGAGGCTGACAGTTGGGTCCATGGCCGCAGCAAGGAAGTGCCTCCTTATTACGCGTAAAATAATTATTGCTCCACCTGACAGCGGGGACCCACCGAACGGGCCACCGTATTTCGTGAAAAAAAAACATTTCCCCTGACTTCTGGGACCCACCAGCTACATCTTCGCACGGAAGGAAGTGCGTCCGGGCAAAAAAAAACGATTCGCCCCCCTGACTGCTGGGACCCACCAGCTACATCTTCGCACGCAAGGAAGTGCGTCCGGGCAAAAAAAACGATTCACCCCCCTGACTGCTGGGACCCACCAGCTACATCTTCACACGCAAGGAAGTACCTGACAATCGGGACCCACCTGGTCGAAGCGTACGTAGCGTTGTCATTTTGGTCGCGAACGTGTACGTACATACTTGTCGATGTAGAGGCGTGCACATGTCGTAGTAGAGTGATGACCCACAGGTGTAGGGGATCTATCGTAGTCCTTTCGATAAGTAAGAGTGTCGAACCCAACGAGGAGCAGAAGGAAATGATAGGCAAATTTCAGTAAGGTATTTTCTGCAAGCACTGAAATTATAGGTAACAGATAGTTTTGTGATAAGATAATTGGTAGCAAGTAATAAAAGGTAAAAGTAAATAAGGTGCAGCAAGGTGGCCCAATCCTTTTTGTAGCAAAGGACAAGCCTGAATAAACTCTTATGCAAGGTAAAGCACTCCCGAGGACATATGGGAATTATCGTCAAGCTAGTTTTCATCACGATCATCTGATTCGCGTTCGGTACTTTGATAATTTGGTATGTGGGTGGACCGGTGTTTGGGTGCTGCTCTTACTTGGACAAGCCTCCCACTTATGATTAACCTCTAATGCAAGCATCCGCAACTATAAAAGAAGTATTAAGGTAAACCTAACCATAGCCTGAAACATATGGATCCAAATCAGCCCCTTACGAAGCAACGCATAAACTAGGGTTTAAGCTTCTGTCACTCTAGCAACCCATCATCTACTTATTACTTCCCAATGTCGTCCTCTAGGCCCAAATAGTGGTGAAGTATCATGTAGTCGACGTTCACATGAAACCACTAGAGGAGAGACAACATACATCTCATCAAAATATCGAACGAAGACCAAACTCACATAACTACTAATAGCAAGACTTCTCCCATGTCCTCAGGAACTAAAGTAACTACTCACAAGACATAATAATGTTCATGATCAGAGGGGTATTAATATGCATAATGGATCTGAACATATGATCTTCCAGCAAATAAACCAACTAGCATCAACTACAAGGAGTAATCAACACTACTAGCAACCCACAGGTACCAATCTGAGGTTTGGGTACAAAGATTGGATACAAGAGATGAACTAGGGTTTGAGAGGAGATGGTGCTGGTGAAGATGTTGATGAAGATAGCTCTCCATAAGATGGGAGAATTGTTGGTGATGACGACGGTGACGATTTCCCCCTCCTGGAGGGAAGTATCCCCGGCAGAACAGCTCTGCCGGAGCCCTAGATTGATTTCCGCCTCGGTTCCGCCTTGAGACGGTGGCGTATGGTCCCGAAAGCCTCCTCCTGATTTTTTCTAGGTCAAAACGCTTCATATAGGAGAAGATGGGCACCGGGGGCCCACCGGCTGGCCCTCGAGGCAGGGGGGCGCGCCCCCACCCTCGAGGCCAGCCAGTGGCCCCTCTCATGGATTTCTTCCGCCAGATATTTTTTATATTTTCCAGAACAATGTTCTATGGAGTTTCAGGGCTTTTGGAGTTGTGCAGAATAGGTTTCCAGAGTTTGCTCCTTTCCAGCCCAGAATTCCAGTTGTCGGCATTCTCCCTCTTCATGTAAACCTTGCAAAATAAGAGAGAAAAGGCATAATTATTGTGACAAAACATGTATGAACAACCCATAATGCAATAAATATCAACTTATAAGCATGATGCAAAATGGACGTATCAACTCCCCCAAGCTTAGACCTCGCTTGTCCCCAAGCGAAAGCCGATATCAAAAACTATGTCCACATGTTTAGAGATAGAGGTGTCGATAAAAATAGAATACGGACATGAGGGCATCATGATCATTCTCATAACATCAACTTATATAAATATAGTCATATGATCATTATGCTAAAGTAACAATTCATCCACATTATCAAGTATGCATCATAAACTTCATTGGAAACTAACAAACTTTGGTCTCGGTCATTGAAGCAATTGCAATTTATCGTAACATCGAAAAGAGTCAATATAAGAGCTTTTCAACAAGCCTACATACTCAACTATCATATAGTCTTTCACA
The DNA here is from genome assembly GCA_902687465.1 of Secale cereale. Classification (NCBI taxonomy): domain Eukaryota; kingdom Viridiplantae; phylum Streptophyta; class Magnoliopsida; order Poales; family Poaceae; genus Secale; species Secale cereale. The sequence goes on along the minus strand of LR738709.1, from coordinate 48,687,141 downwards.
ATTGCTCACACTCACGCAATACTTATGTTTATGGAGTTTTAATCGGACATAGAGAAAGATAGGGGCTTATGGTGTTGCCACCCAACCTTTTACCTCAAGGGTAATGTCAACAGTAATAAATCATGAAAACTTACATCCAAGTGGGTATATATGTTAGGATCTTTCCAACACAATGTGCTTGCCAAAGGATAAAATGAAAAAGGAAAGGTGGATTTCACCTTGACACTTATAAGAAAAGAATAAAAGATAGGCCCTTCGGAGAGGGAAGCAGAGGTTGTCATGTGTTTTTATGGTTGGACGCACAAAGTCTTAGCATAGAAAGAACTTTGCTTTATATTGCCACTTGTGATAAGGACCTTTATTATGCAGTCTGTCGCTTTTATTACTTCCATATCACAAGCTTGTATAAAGCTAATTTCTCCCATACTAATAAATCATACATATTTTAGCGGATTTACAACATGACAACTTACTTGGAAGGATCTTTCTCAATCCATAGGTAGGTATGGTGGACTCTCATGGCAAGACTAGGTTTAAGGATATATGGAAGCACAAGTAGTATCTCTACTTAGTGCAAGGAATTTGGGCTAGCATGAGGGAGAAAGGCAAGCTCAACATGTTGGAAGATCCGTGACAATATACTTTATTTCGGATATAAGAAGACATAACCCATTATGTTGTCTTCCTTGTCCAACATCAACTCTTTAGCATTTCATACTTTAATGAGTGCTCACAATCATAAAATATGTCCAAGATAGTATATTTGTATGTGAAGCCTCTCTTCTTTTATTACTTCCTATTAATTGCAACGATGACCAAAACTATGTTTGTCACCTCCCAACAACTTTTATTTATCATACTCTTGTATGTGAAGTCATTACTTCCCATAAGATCGATGTGATCTCTTTGATTCTCTTTTTGTTTTCTTTCTTTTTATCATGACCCAAGTGAGGAAATCAAGCCCTTGACTCAACACTAATCTTTATTATATAGCTCACGGACTCGATTACAAAGGATAAAGCTCACAAAGCAAAAGCTCACAACTAGATCATGCTGACTTTATTCTAATAGATCGAGCTACTACCAAAAGGATCGAACTAAGCAAAACGGTAAAGATAAGAGTGAGGGTGATACGATACCGGGGTCACTCCCCCAAGCTTGGAAGTTGCCAAGGCGAGTGCCCATACCCATATGATTATGTCTCCTTCTTCGGGGTTGGTGATGATGACTTCTTCCTCAGCTTGCGCTTAAGGGCAGAATTTTGCTCCTTTAGATCATTGATCTCTTGTTTAAGGTTTAATATCTTCTTGCATAATTCCTGCTTGTTTTCCTGCAAGAGGTTAAAAGGGATAAATTCGATCTTATGTTTCTTTACTCTGTCGGGGAGGCTTGACTTTTTGAACTCCACATGCATGTCCCCTAGTTGAGGTAGTGGGACTTCATCTTCATCCGAGCTAGTCCAATCCTTCCTCTTTGAGTCATGGTCCTCTTCTTCTTCCGTGGTCCAACCATAATGCTCCAAATCACCGTAGACCTTAGGGTCAGCAGGGGAATCAGCCACATAGCTTTCTCCCTCTGAATCCTGGGATGACATGTTGCCTGTATCTGTGACAGAAACATCTTGAAACGAAAACAGAGGATTTCTGCGTGATACAGAGGTCAAAACCTTCGGGAGTATATATAATGAATTTTTCCCGAACGAAAGGAGTAACCCACAAGAAAACGGAGTCCAGGGGACACACGGGGTGCCCTCGAGGCAGGGGGGGCGCCCCCTACCCTCGAGGAGGCCCTGTGTCTCCTCCGGACTGTGGTTTATTTTTCTATTTTTCTAAATATTCCAAAACGGAGAAAAATTGCCTTTAGAACTGTTTCGGAGTCGGTTTACTTACCGTATCACGTACCTCTTCCTTTTCGGAGGCTGAATCATTCTGGAAAGTGCCCCTTATGTATTCCTCCGGGGTTATGGTTTCAATAATATTAGTTTCAACATTTATAGGATTACCTGAGATGTAATGTTTGATCCTTTGACCATTCACCACCTTTGGATTTGTGCCTTCGAAGTTGTTGATTTTTATGGCACCGGAATGATAGACCTCCTCGATAACGTAGGGTCCTTCCCACTTGGAGAGAAGTTTTCCTGCAAAAAATCTTAAACGAGAGTTGTATAGCAAAACATAATCACCTACGTTAAACTCACGCTTTTGTATCCTTTTGTCATGCCATCTTTTAACTTTTTCTTTGAATAACTTGGCATTCTCGTAGGCCTGGGTTCTCCATTCATCGAGACGGCTAATATCAAATAGCCTCTTTTCACCGGCAAGTTTGAAATCACAATTGAGCTCTTTGATAGCCCAATATGCCTTATGTTCTAGCTCAAGAGGTAAGTGACAAGCTTTTCCATATACCATATTATATGGAGACATACCCATAGGATTTTTGTATGCAGTTCTATAGGCCCATAATGCATCATCTAGTTTCTTGGACCAATTATTTCTAGACCTATTAATTGTCTTTTGCAAGATTAATTTCAACTCCCTATTACTAAGTTCTACTTGACCACTAGTATGTGGGTGATAAGGTGATGCAATTCTATGGTTGACAACATACTTAGCAAGCATCTTACGGAAAGCACCATGAATAAAGTGTGAACCATCATCAGTCATTATATATCTAGGGACTCCAAACCTCGGAAATATAACTTCTTTAAGCATCTTAATAGAGGTGTTATGATCAGCACTACTAGTTGGAATAGCTTCTACCCACTTAGTAATGTAATCAACAGCAACTAGGATATGTGTGTACCCATTAGAGGAAGGAAAAGGTCCCATATAATCAAAGCCCCAAACATAAAATGGTTCTATAACAAGTGAATAATTCATAGGCATTTCTTGACGTCTACTAATATTACCAATTCTTTGACATTCATCACATGATAAGACAAACTTACGGGCATCCTTGAAGAGAGTAGGCCAATAAAAACCGGATCGCAATACCTTGTGTGAAGTTCTGTCTCCCGCATGGTGTCCTCCGTAAGCTTCGGAGTGGCACTTGCGTAGGATCTGTTCATGTTCATGCTCAGGCACACAACGTCTAATAATACCGTCTACTCCTTCTTTATAAAGATGTCGGTCATCCCAGAAGTAATGTCTCAAATCATAGAAGAACTTTTTCTTTTGCTGGTATGTGAAGCTAGGAGGTATAAACTTAGCAACAATGTAATTAGCATAATCAGCATACCAAGGAGAAGTACGAGAAGTACTTATAACAGCTAGTTGTTCATCAGGAAAGCTGTCATCAATAGGTTGTGGGTCATCAAGTATATTCTCTAACCTAGACAAGTTATCTGCTACGGGGTTCTCAGCTCCCTTTCTATCAATAATATGCAAGTCAAATTCTTGCAGCAAGAGAACCCATCTAATAAGTCTAGGTTTAGCATCTTTCTTTTCCATAAGGTATTTGATAGCAGCATGACCAGTGTGAATAGTTACTTTAGAATCAACGATGTAGGGTCTAAACTTATCACAAGCAAACACAACCGCTAAAAATTCTTTCTCAGTGGTAGCATAATTTCTTTGGGCACTATCTAGAGTTTACTAGCATACTGGATAACATTCAATTTCTTATCAACTCTTTGCCCTAGAACAGCTCCTACAGCATAATCACTAGCATCACACATAATCTCAAAGGGTAAATTCCAGTCAGGAGGCTGGACAATAGGTGCAGAGATCAATGCTTTCTTAAGTATTTCAAATTCTTCTAGACAATCATCATCAAAGACAAAAGGAATATCTTTCTGTAAAAGATTAGTCAGAGGCCTGGAGATTTTGGAGAAGTCCTTAATGAACCTCCTATAAAACCCGGCATGACCAAGGAAACTTCGTATACCTTTGATATCCTTAGGGCATGGCATCTTTTCAATAGCATCAACTTTAGCTTTGTAAACTTCAATACCTCTTTCAGAAATGTTGTGTCCCAAGACAATGCCTTCATTAACCATAAAGTGGCACTTCTCCCAATTCAAGACAAGGTTAGTGTCTTCACATCTCTGCAAAACTCGATCAAGGTTGCTTAAGCAGTCATCAAAAGAAGTTCCGTAAACGGAGAAATCATCCATGAATACCTCAACAATCTTTTCACAAAAATCAGAGAATATAGCCATCATGCATCTTTGAAAGGTAGCAGGTGCATTACATAAACCAAAAGGCATACGTCTATAAGCAAAGGTACCGAAAGGGCAAGTAAAAGTGGTCTTCTCTTGATCCCCTTTTGACACAGGTATTTGAGAGAAACCAGAATAACCATCTAGAAAGCAGAAATGAGTATGTTTGGATAACCTTTCTAGCATTTGATCAATAAATGGCAAGGGGTAATGATCTTTCTTAGTAGCTTTATTTAACTTACGAAAATCAATTACCATCCTATAACCTGTAACTATTCTTTGTGGGATCAAATCTTCTTTATCATTAGGAACAACAGTCATACCTCCTTTCTTAGGGACGCAATGGACATGACTTACCCACTGACTATCGGCAACTGGATAGATAATACCTGCCTCTAGAAGCTTTAGTATTTCCTTTCTTACCACTTCTTTCATCTTAGGATTTAACCGTCGCTGATGATCAATAACTGTTTTAGCATTTTCTTCCAATTTTATCTTGTATTGGCATATAGAGGGACTAATGCCCTTAAGATCATCCAGAGTATATCCAATAGCAGCTCGGTGCTTCTTCAGAGTTTTCAATAACCTTTCTTCTTCCTGCTCTGAAAGGTTAGCACTAATAATAATAGGATATGTCTTCTTTTCATCAAGATAAACATACTTAAGATTATCAGGTAAAGGTTTAAGTTCAAACACGGGTTCACCCTTGGGTGGAGGAGGATCCCCTAGGATTTCAACAGACAAGTTGTTTTTCAATACGGGTCCTTGTGTAAGGAATATTTCATCTATCGCCCTTCTCTCATTCATATGCATATCATTTTCATGGTCTAGCAAGTATTGCTCTAAAGGGTCATTAGGTCGTACTGCAATAGAAGTGAGACCAATAAGTTCATCCTTACTGGGTGGTACCTTTTCAAGGGGTTGTCTACGGAATTTAGCAAAGTTAAAATCATGAGACATATCCCCTAATCCGACAGTGACAATGTCTTTCACGCAGTCTATCTTGGCATTAACGGTATTCAAGAAGGGTCTACCAAATATAATGGGACAGAAAGCATCTTGTGGGGAACTAAGAACAAGAAAATCAGCAGGGTATTTAACCTTCCCACACAAGACTTCAATATCTCTAACGATCCCAACTGGTGAAATAGTATCTCTATTAGCGAGCTTATTAATAGTAACATCAATCCCTTCTAACTCAGCAGGTGCAATATCATGCATAATTTCGTTATACAAGTCAAGAGGGATAATACTCGCACTAGCACCTACATCACATGAACCATGATAGCAATGATCTCCTATCTTAACAGAGATGACAAGCAAGCCTACAATAGGTTTATGTTTATTCCTAGCATTGGGTTTGGCTATTCTAGAAGACTCTTCTTGGAGATAAATAACATGTCCATCTAAATCTTCTACCAAGAGATCTTTAACCATAGCAACACTAGGTTCAACTTTAATTTGCTCAGAGGGTGGAGGCGTTCTAGTATTACTCTTACGAACTACAGTTGAAGCTTGAGCATGATCCTTCATCCTAACAGGGAAAGGTGGTTTTTCAATATAAGCGGTAGGTATAACAGGATCAACATTATAAGTGATAGTCTTTTCTTCAACTTTAATAGGTTCAACTACTTTTACTTCAATATGGGGATGGTATTTAAACCACTTCTCCTTGGGGAGATCAACATGAGTAGCAAAGGATTCACAGAAAGAAGCTACTATCTCAGAGTCAAGTCCATATTTAGTGCTAAACTCACGGAAAACATCGGTATCCATAAAAGCTTTAACACAATCAAACTTAGGGATCATACCTAACTCCTTACCTTCATCAAGATCCCAATCTTTGGAGTTGCGTTTAATTCTTTCCAATAAATCCCATTTGAATTCAACAGTCTTCATCATAAAAGAGCCAGAACAAGAATTATCGAGCATGGTGCGATTATTGAGAGAAAGCCGAGCATAAAATTTTTGGATGATCATTTTTCTTGAAATCGCATGGTAGGGGCATGAATATAACATTGAATTAAGCCTCCCCCAAGCTTGAGCGATGCTTTCTCCTTCGCGGGGCCAGAAGTTATAAATATAATTACGATCACGATGAACCTGGTGTATAGGGTAGAACTTCTGATGAAATTCCAACTTCAGACGATTATAGTTCCAAGATCCCATATCATCGCATAGCCTAAACCATGTCAATGCATCTCCCTTCAAAGATAAAGGGAAGACCTTCTTCTTGATAACATCCTCGAGCATACCTGCAAGCTTAAACAATCCACAAACTTCATCCACATAGATTAGATGTAAATCGGGGTGAAGTGTTCCGTCTCCTGTATAGGGATTTTCAAGCAATTTCTCTATCATACCCGAAGGAATCTCAAAGCAAACATTTTCAATAGGTGCAGTAGGTTGAGGAGCAACTCTTTGCTCTTCTGATCGGGGTGAAGATACCCTGAACAAGCCCCTCAAAGGATTTTGAGCCATAGTAACAAGTGACAATAAATTTCAGCACACTATATAAATTTTTCCTTACCAAAGGCGCTTCACACCCTGGCAACGGCGCCAGAAAAGAGTCTTGATGACCCACAAGTGTAGGGGATCTATTGTAGTCCTTTCGATAAGTAAGAGTGTCGAACCCAACGAGGAGCGGAAGGAAATGATCGGCAGTTTTCAGTAAGGTATTTTCTGCAAGCACTGAAATTATAGGTAACAGATAGTTTTGTGATAAGATAATTGGTAGCAAGTAATAAAAGGTAAAAGTAAATAAGGTGCAGCAAGGTGGCCCAATCTTTTTGTAGCAAAGGACAAGCCTGGACAAACTCTTATGCAAGGTAAAGCGCTCCCGAGGACATATGGGAATTATCGTCAAGCTAGTTTTCATCACGATCATCTGATTCGCGTTCGGTACTTTGATAATTTGGTACGTGGGTGGACCGGTGCTTGGGTGTTGTCCTTACTTGGACAAGCCTCCCACTTATGATTAACCTCTAATGCAATCATCCGCAACTACAAAAGAAGTATTAAGGTAAACCCAACAATAGCCTGAAACATATGGATCCAAATCAGCCCCTTACGAAGCAACGCATAAACTAGGGTTTAAGCTTTTGTCACTCTAGCAACCCATCATCTACTTATTACTTCCCAATGTCTTCCTTTAGGCCCAAATAGTGGTGAAGTGTCATGTAGTCGACGTTCACACGACACCACTAGAGGAGAGACAACATACATCTCATCAAAATATCGAACGAAGACCAAACTCACATAACTACTAATAGCAAGACTTCTCCCATGTCCTCCGGAACTAAAGTAACTACTCACAAGACATAATAATGTTCATGATCAAAGGGGTATTAATATGCATAATGGATCTGAACATATGATCTTCCACCAAATAAACCAACTAGTATCAACTACAAGGAGTAATCAACACTACTAGCAACCCACAGGTACCAATCTGAGGTTTGGGTACAAAGATTGGATACAAGAGATGAACTAGGGTTTGAGAGGAGATGGTGTTGGTGAAGATGTTGATGAAGATAGCTCTCCCCAAGATGGGAGAGTTGTTGGTGATGACGGCGGTGACAATTTCCCCCTCCCGGAGGGAAGTATCCCCGGCAGAACAGCTCTGCCGGAGCCCTAGATTGGTTTCCGCCTCGAGACGGCGGCGTCTGGTCCCGAAAGCCTCCTCCTGATTTTTTTCCAGGTCAAAACGCTTCATATAGGAGAAGATGGGCACCGGGGGCCCATCGGCTGGCCCTCGAGGCAGGGGGGCGCGCCCTGGGAAGCGGGGCGCGCCCCCCACCCTCGAGGCCAGCCAGTGGCCCCTCTCGTGGATTTCTTCCGCCAGATATTTTTTATATTTTCCAAAACAATGTTCTGTGGAGTTTCAGGGCTTTTGGAGTTGTACAGAATATGTTTCCACAGTTTGCTCCTTTTCCAGCCCAGAATTCCAGCTGCCGGCATTCTCCCTCTTCATGTAAACCTTGCAAAATAAGAGAGAAAAGGCATAAGTATTGTGACAAAACATGTATGAACAGCCCATAATGCAATAAATATCAACTTATAAGCATGATGCAAAATGGACGTATCATAGAGGCGCGCACGTAGCATGTACACGTACGTACAACGGCAAGTGTGCAAGAAAGAAAATACGGCCACGTACGTACATACGGGCAGGGTCTCGAACGCCTACTCGCGCATACATACAGCCAGGGCTCGTGTACATAGCTAGGTTGGAACGGAGAAATAGCGTCGTCGTCGTGTTCATGGGGAGCCAACCGGCCGGGTCGGAACGGAATGCATCGCCGTGACCATCGGGAGGGCTTGGACGGAACAGCCGATGGAAACGAGGCTTGGCGTACCACAGAACGGAGGAAACAGCCTTGTGTTCGACCGGCCACGTTCGAAATGGGATCCTGTTCATCGAGAGGGGTCTGGCGTACCGCAAAATGGAGGAAACGGACCTCCTACGGTCGAAACGGGGGTCCTGTTGATCGGGGGGTGTGGCGTACCGCAAAACGGAGGAAACGGACTTGTGTTGGAGCGCTATGGTCGAAACGGGGGTCATGTTCATCAGGAGGGGTGTGGCGTACAGCAAAACGGGACTCCACTGGATACTGTTCATCACCATTGTCGACCCCCTCCAGCCTCCACGTGCTACTGTTCATCCAACGTCGACCTCCTCCAGCCTCCACCTACGACTGTTCAGCCTTCACCGCGCGCTACTCCACCGGGTACTGTTCAACCAGCCCTCTCCACGGGCTCTTGTTCAACCACCCCTCCACGGGCTACTGTTCATCCAGCCATCCACCATCTACTATTCATGCAGCCATCCACAGGGTGGTCCTGTTCATGCATCCCTCCACGGGGTCCTGTTCATGCAGCCCCAACCGGCTCAATCGAACGGGGTCCTGTTCATGCAGAGGCAACACCACGGGGTCCTGTTCAGCCACCCTCACCGGGAACTGTTCATCCAACCCCCACCCCCCCCCCAGCAACGCTCACTGTACATGCAGAGGCAGCATCGATTGGCTTCAGTTAGTAGCAGTAGCGAAGGAATCGCTCGATCGGGTTCAGTTAACAGCCATCGATCGATCGCTGGGATTCAGTAACGTGTAGCCTGCAGTGCAATCGCTCGGGTTCAGTTAGAGCCCAACGCCTCGCACCCACGTGCGTGCGTGTACGAGAGAAATGCGCATTGCTCGGCCCCGACAACCCACCGTAACCAGGAACACCCCAATATTTTCCTTGCCCTCGCTTCTACCACGGTTTTTTCCGTCATGGACGGCCCAAAGAATGTCATGCAGCTGCGTCTCCGGCCCTCCCAGGACGAAAATCCCATTTTCTATCATGATTTTTTGTCATAGAAGTAGGACCCCACCACATCTATGATGATACCGTGTTTTGTCACAATTATTGTCATAGAAGTGTCATAAGTATGACAGAAAAAAGTTTCGTTCGGCCCAAAATGTCACGGATGTGTCTTCTTTTTGTAGTGTCTGTTTCCTAACCATATACATGAGTTGTCGTTTGATCAACGGGATCACATCATTAGGAAAATGATGTGATAGACAAGACCCATCCGTTAGCTTAGCAACTTGATCGTTTAGTTTTACTTCTATTGCTTTCTTCATGACTTATACATGTTCCTATGACTATGAGATTATGCAACTCCCGAATACCGAAGAAACACCTTGTGTGCTATCAAACGTCACAACGTAATTGGGTGATTATAAAGATGCTCTACAGGTGTTTCCGAAGGTGTTTGTGGTGTTGGCATAGATTGAGAATAGGATTTCTCATTCCGAGTGTCGGAGAGGTATCTCTGGGCCCTCTCGGTAATGCACATCACTATAAGCCTTGCAAGCAATGTGACTAATGAGTTAGTTGCGGGATGATGCATTACGGAATGAGTAAAGAGACTTGCCGATAACGAGATTGAACTAGGTATGATGATACCGACGATCGAATCTCAGGCAAGTAACATACCGATGACAAAGGGAACAACGTATGTTGTTATGCGGTTTGACCGACAAAGATCTTCGTAGAATATGTAGGAGCCAATATGAACATCCAGGTTCTGCTATTGGTTATTGACCGGAGATGTGTCTCGTTCATGTCAACATAGTTATCGAACCCGTAGGGTCCGCACGCTTAACGTTCGATGACGATTGGTATTATGAGTTTATGTGATTTGATGACCGAAGTTTGTTCGGAGTCCCGGATGAGATCACGGACATGACGAGGAGTCTCGAAATGGCCGAGAGGTAAAGATTCATATATTTGAAGGCTATATTTGGACACCGAAAGTGTTCCAGGTGATGTCGGGTCATCGAAAGGGGTTCTGGGCGCCCCCCGGCAAAGTTATGGGCCTATTGGGCCAAGTGAGGGACAGACCAGCCCTTGGTGGGCTAGTGCGCCCCTCTAAGGCCAAATAGGAGAAGAAGGAAAGTAAGGGGAAGGAGTAAGGAAGGAGGAGGATTCGGCCTCCCACCTTTCCTTCTCCTCCCCCCTTCTCTTTCCTTTCCCCTACACCAAATAAGGAAGGGATGGGGGCCGAATTGGACAAGGCCCCAAGTAGGATTCCTCCTACTTGGGGCGCCCCTTGGCTGCCTCCTCCCCTCTCGAACCTATATATATGTGTGTGTGTGAGAGGGCACCCTAGAAGAACACAAGTTGATCATTGATCTCTTAGCCGTGTGCGGTGCCCCCCTCCACCATAATCCACCTCGGTCATATCGTAGCGGTGCTTAGGCGAAGCCTTGCGTCGGTAACTTCATCATCACCGTCACCATGTCGTCGTGCTGACGGAACTCTCCCGCGAAGCTGTACTGGATCATGAGTTCGTGGGACGTCACCGAACTGAACGTGTGCAGATCGCGGAGGTGCCGTACGTTTGGTACTAGGATCGGTCGATCGTGAAGACGTACGACTACATCAACCGCGTTGTCATAACACTTCCGCTTACGGTCTACGAGGGTACATGGACGACACTCTCCCCTCTCGTTGCTATACATCACCATAATCTTGCGTGTGCATATGAAAATTTTGAAATACTACGTTCCCCAACACTCGGTGCATCATGAAAAAAGGATGTAGCAATTGACAACATCGATAGTAGCAAAACTCAAAACGGTTGTAGCAAAAAATAGTACATTGCTTCTACCAAACAAAGACATGGTAGCAATTTTTTCGGTTGATTCCAGCAAAAACCAAACATGGTGGTAGCAAAAGTTGGTACACTGCATCTACCAAACAAAACATAGTAGCAAAAAACTTTAGTTGGTTCCAACAAAAAATGAACATGGTGGTAGCAAAATTGGTACCCGCTGGTTCCAGCAAAAGAGAAATGTGGTAGCAAAAAAATGGCCGATTCTAGCAAAAAAAGAAATGATGGTAAAAAAAATTGGGGCTACTTCCAGCATAAAAGACCCCACCGGATCTCCAGTGCTTGTTGCTGTGGTTCTAAACGCCCCTGAACACCGGTCGTCGTGGCTCTCTAGCACTTGTCGCCACCGTCTCCAGCACCGGCGTGTGCTAGTTGCAGCACTGGTCCAGCACAAGGCAGCGCCGTCAAAGGCAGCTCCCCGTCACCGTGGTTGCAGCTCCACCAACCCGGGTCTACAGATCCGCCGCCTCCGGTTGAATCCACTGCCCGTCTGCACTCAAAAAGTGTTGCTGCTTTGCTTGGCCGTCGGTGGTTGCCCTCGCTGGTGGCCGCATCTACAGTAGTTGAGCGCGGAGGGCTCTGAGAAGTGTGAATGGGAGAGGAAGACACGAGAAAGAGATGAGGATGACATGCGTCATGGGCACTGGGCAGGGAGTGGAGGAAAAAAATCTTCCCCGAAGAGATAAGGTAGGTGAGGGCCCTGCGGCGAAGCGGTGAGTGGGCCAATGCTATGTTCTGGAGCAAGCGGGGCGATGGATTCTGCCCCATCTGACGACACGAGCGTAACCGGCCCAAAGCTTCGGCCGGTCTACCGGTCCCAAACATTTACCTTAACAAATCTGGTTTACTCTTCCACCCTATGCATGGCTTGTCAGCGGACTTGACTCCGGTTTAATTTTCTTCACCTACTAAGCAACACCATGTTGTTTCGCTAAAAAAACATGTCGGCTTTGGCACTGGAAGGGGTTAATTTGCTGTAGCGATCGAATGGCTTCTCTTTGAGGCTTTTGTTCCAACAATCATCACTGAACAGACATATATATTGTTGTGTTGCGCAACGACGACGGCTTCGAGCCCCCGCTGTTCCTGGTTGCATGCATGTTGTCGTTGATTCGTAGTAGAAGATAATTATATGACCAGGCATGCATCCAACTCCACCTTCAAACTGGAATCGAACTAAAGAAACGTAAGAATCTCCAACTCAAAGAAGTAGTATAAGCATGTGTGTGCTGCATGTACTACATCAGAATATGAATAATAAATGAATGCATGCATGAGCACACACGCTATTTCACCAAGAGGGAGGATTTAGTCGCCGCAGTTTGTGCATGTGCTACTGCCATCACACAACAACGGAGCCTTCCCAAAACACAGACAAACAAAATCAGTTCTTCCCAAGAAAACATCGAATCAGAAGAATAGTGAGTCGTATGGAGACTCACCACATCCGCATGTTGCCGTCCCCTCCCCTGGAGTTGAGGCTTGCAGATCAATTTGGAGAAACAAGGAGTTGCCGTGCCAGTGCATGGATCTCGTCAAAATAATCCGGCGACACACATGACGACGACCTCGAATCTGGAAGATAGGAGAGACCGCTGTGAATCTGATTTTACATGTCGGCCGCCGCCGCCGGCCAGTACGGAAGAGCCTCCTGGCGCGTTTCTTCTCTCGTGGATAGCTCCAATGGATAAGTTTGTTCCAATAAGTTTGCTCCAATGGATAAGTTTGTCCCAGTAAAATCGGAATGACAACCTCGTTTCAGTTGGGTTTCCACATATTATTATTTTATCTAATAAATAAATCAAAGCGGGTTTGAGCGATAGAATCCTATAACACGGACGCACAATCTAGCAAGCGACATGTGTCTAGGGAGTATGTACTCCTAGGAGTATTAACCCATTTTCCTATATATATATATATATATATATATATATATATATATATATATATATATATATATATATATATGATAGGTTTGTAATAATTATCCCAGACAGTCCAACTTGAGCGAAAAAAGTTATCACTAAACATGGTCGTATATATGACCATTTAGTGATGACATGTCATCACAGACGGGCTGATATTACCGACCAACAGTCTACGATGTCACATTCCTGTTGTACCATCCATAATCGAAGCGCTTACATTTTGGCATACTTCATCCCGTTCTTGTTGTACCATTCATAACCGCTGCCTTACATTTCAACACGTTAGTGTGATTTTACACCTAGGTTAAGGCAGAACGCAGTGCACTCCTTGGCGAGTCCATATGAAATATCCTATCCCTAGAAAGATAATTATTTCTACCTTCAAGTATCTCTCCTCTCCTCTAGCTGTCGGACACCTCACCATCAAGAGAGCTCGTCGTCGTGGATCCTCCCCGAATGTCCCCATCCGCGTTGTCGATGGCGACGTTCGCCTCACGCAGGTCCACCTCCTCCTCGATGCGACTATCCCCTACGAGCCCTCCAAGCGGCTAGGCCAGAGGAGGAGAAGGAGCTCTTGGCCTCTGCATCCTCTCATATCCTCTCCAGCACTAGGATGACGAGCTCACTTACGGTTGCTTCCTCCTTCCCGCCCCTCCTAGCGTGGAACATGGTGAGCTAGCCATCTCTCCCCACTCCATCCTCACATATGAGTTGGTAAAATTTGGGTCCAATTTGTATGTACATGCAATTGCACAAAATTCTCAACACACAACACATTTAGATTTAGTTTCTACATACATGGTTGACACCAGATTTGGCCATGGTTATAAATGTAACTAAGATGGACTCAAATGATAAAATATCTCACCATGAAATTTCTTTGTCTCCTCTAGGCGAATAATTATGCTTTTTGGATCACCTCGATACAACATCGTATGCAACTTAGGGAGCCAAAACAGTCCGACTGAACCATGACTTGAAATTGAGCACCTGCCCTAGACACATATTTATACATGTCTGAACGTATTGACACTGCAGCACATTATTTTTCTAGGTTTTTAAGAAAACTATTTTGAAGAATGCAAAACATTTTTTGAATGAACAGTTTTTGAAGGCGCCAACTATATTTATAAAAGGCGAACATTTTTGGAAACCATGATCCCTATTTAGAATATTGTTTTTTTACAACCATGAACAATTTCTGAAATCACAGACATTTTTCAAGTTGGGAACATTCTGGAAATTTTGAACAATTTTAGAAAATCGAACATTCTAGTAAGAATTCCGCACATTTTTGTAAAGCAAGAACATTCTCCGAAATTGACAATAAATATTTGAACATGGAATGTTTTTTAATTTTTTGACAACATGGACCTTTTTGAAATTCCGATCTGTTTAAAAAGGACATTTAAAAAAATAAAAATTAGAACAAACGTGTGTTCTTACATGGGCCGTCCCAAGGAATCACCTGCGAGCGATTTCTATGCGAAGTGGCGTCAATTGACACAATATGCGCCGAATGCGAAATTCCACAGGGGGAGCCCTCCAATTAGTTGCTCCCAGAATTACCCTTTTTGACTTAGAAAAATTAAGTTTTTTCAGACAAGTTAGAAAAGTTTAGTGGATTAAACAAAGGTAACAAGCGCTTGGGCTTCAACGACGGTAAGAAAATAAATAAATGACCTTATTGAACATTTATACGACCCAGAAAAGCATAGTGAGGCCCATTACTCGCACATTCTAATTCTAGTACAAGCCTCGTGAGTTAAAAGAACTTCCTATCTGTCGCAAGTTCGGACAAATTATGCAAGAGCTATGCTATATCTCGGTTACCACGAGACTAGCTTCTATCTAGCTGAACGTTTTTTCTATTCTGTACAAAACTAAGTGGGCCCGGTTCTTAGCTCTTGATCAACTGATCTTTCGGGCGCGCTTGCTCGCGTGCTGGTAGCGTACGCCACATTTTGTTATGTTTCATTATTTTTATTTTTTATTTCGGATTTTTCTATCTTTATGGGTTTCTCTATTTTTGTTTCTTTGATTTTTCATCGCTTTACTTCGTTTTATTCCTGGTTTTTACTTGGTTTTTCCTTTTCCTTTCTTCCTTTGTTTCTTTCTCAGTTTTCATTGGTCTTTTCTTTCCTATTTCCTTATTTTTCTTTGTTTTTTTGTTCGTTCACATTGATTTTTCTTTGTTTTCCTTTGTTTCTTTCTCATTTTTTACCTTTTCATTCTTCCTCATTGGGTTTCTTTGATTTTTCAATTTATTTTTGGTTTTTATTCGGTCTATATGTTTTTCATTGTTTCGTTGTTTCTTTGTCGATTTTCATTGGTTTCATTTTTGTTCAACACATGTTAACCTTTCTCAATACACATTCTAAATTTTTAGTATACATCAGAAACATTTTTTAACTACATGACTAACATTTCTTCAAAACTATTTTTTTTAATGTCTATTTTTTTACGCACACATTGTACACTTTTGGTATGTATCTATATTTATTATGTATACATTCAGCATTTTCCAAATATAAGATTAATATTTGCTTATTACATGGTCAGCATTTTTCAATACATGGAGAACTTTTTTTTAATGGTAATAAAAAATCTTTCACAAACAATTTACATTTTTCGTATACACCAGGATTATATTTTGATACATGTTTAACTTTTTTTAAATAAAAGATCAACATTATTTCATAAAAATGTTATTTGCTTTGTATATATTTTTCCTACACATGATAAACATTTTTCTATGCACGTTCAACATTTTTCAAATGGTTGATTAAAAGTTTCCAATTTCTTAGTTAAATTTTTTCAAATACTTGATTAACATTTTTTTAACTCGATTAACATTTTTTTACAAGATCAACTTTTTTCATTCACATTATATATTTTTTGTATACATGAAAAACATTTATTATATTATTTACATTTTTTCAAATATTTTGTAATTTGAACAAAAAAGAAAGAAAGATATAGGTGCGCCCGACAGTCGCTAGATCGCATAGGTACGCTCACTCCTATCTAGTAATTCGGCCAGACGATCTACCTCCGGTTTTTGGAACCCTATAGAAGGTTGCCATAAACAAAAATGATTTGAACCTTCTAGAAGATTTTTGAATCAGTTTTTCCTTTCCTTTTACTATTTTTTTCCTATATTCACAATTTTTCAAAAGATTTCCAAATTTATTTAGATTTTTCATTATTTTTTCGTTTATTTGCAGTAAAAAATGGAAGTTCAACTTTTTGATTCATTATTTAAGTAAAATTATGGAATTTTTTGAAAATGCTCAAATTTTCAAATTTTGCTCAAAAAATGTTCGAAATTTCTTTTGGAAAACACTTAAAAGCATCCGGATGATTTCTCCTGATCATCAGCTGCGTGCGGCGCCGTTTGATTCCATTTGATCGGCCACTGTAGCGCGGAGGTCACCTTCGTCCGCACGTGTTGTGTCCCCACTTGCGTAGCTAGCTTGACTTGTTTTTTTTAAGGAAGCTAGCTTGACTTGTTTAGTTGGCGGATCGTGACCTGTAGTTCGTCATCTGATCGAGGCGTTAATTCGTGACCTTCGTCAGTTGGTACATGGATGTTGATCACGGTGTTGGTTTTGATTTCATACTAGCAAGCTAATGGGTAAGGTTGCTTTGGATGTAGCCTTCTTGACACCGTTGTTGCTCTCTTTCAAGCACGCTATCGCAGCATCACTGAAGTAGTCGGCCCGCTGTCGCCGTATCGCTGGGTCGTCGAAGCACACAGTCGCACCATCATAGAAGCAGCCATGTCCGTTGTCTCAACAGTGCCCGCGTCCATGAAACATGCCATTGTAACATCATCAAAGTAGTCAGGTCTATATCGTAGCATCGTCGCGGTTTGTCGAAGCATGATGTAGTAGCATCGCCACGATTTGTTCGAAGCACGCCGTCATAGCATCATCATGGCCGAAGCATGTCGCGGCGCCATCGCCACGACTGCTGCATCACAATGGCTACCGAAGCATGCTGTCACAACATCTTCGCAACCGCCGAAGCCCGCGATGGGTGTTCGAAAGCATGGCATGTAATGCCCCGGATGTAATACTTTCCCTTTTGGGCAATATAATATATCTCTGGCTTCATCTATTCCTTTCCGGGTTCTTCGTCTTTCGGGCTTCGTCGTTTGGTTGTGTGCGTGTGTGGCATTCATTCATATCATGTAGTCATGTGCATTGCATCGCATTTGTGTTGTCGTTTGCAACCGGTTCCACGCGTTCCTTCCCGTTGTCCGTTTCGCGTTCCGGAGCTCCCTCACGCGTCCGTGACATCCCCGAGGCCTACTTTGGTGTTTGGCCGTGTAACGTTACCGTTTTGGTGCGAGACTTGTCGTGTGTTGTTGTTTTGGTATGTGTAACCCGCCTGTCAAATCTCGTCGCGTTTGGAGTTCGTTTGGTGCTCCAACAGTTATTCCCGTGGGCTGAAAGTACCTCCACTTTGAGGCCCAAGACACCCCTTCAACAGCCCACCAAACCAGCCCAAACCCCTTCCTTCATCTAGGCCATCCAATTCTGATCACGTGGCCGAAAACCACACCTCATTTGGACAACCCTAGCTCCTTGTGCCTATATATTTGTCCACTTCCCCAATTTTTGCCCTAATAGTAAACCCTAGCCCCATCCCCTTCCTCTCCTTCTCCTACCTCCAGATCGGACCTCACCGGAGGAGCTCGCCGGAGCTCCTCGTCACCGCCGCCGGAGTACCTCGCCGCCGCCACCTCCTCCTCACCGCCGGCATCTCCACCTCGCCGCCGGGCCCCTCGGCTCCCGCACCGCCTCCGGCCACCGCCGCCGCACCGCGCCGGCCGGGCACCGCCGCCGCCCCGGCCGGGCGCCGCCGCCCCATCCCTTCCGACGCCAGCCGGCGCCTCCCCTCGCCCGAAGGCCGCCGCCACCGCTCGGGGCGCGAGGGCGAGCTCCCTCGACCGCTTCGTCGCCTCCGCCCCTGGGCCTCCTCCTCCTGGGCTGAACCCTAGGGCCCAGCTGCCCTTCCTCCAGGCCGCAAGATCCAGGGCCCAGGCCACCCGAGCCAGCGCTCGAGGCGAGCCGCGCCGCCGCCGCTGGTTCGATCGGGGAAACCCCCCCGATCCAGATCCTTCCACAGCTAACGGGCCGGCCCCGTTAGGCCCTTCGCCCGATCCGCCAAGAGCGGGCCCAACCCGCTTCACCGAGGCCCGATCCGCCCCGCCTCCGCCAGGACCCGATCCGCCAGCCGCCGCCGTTGACCCGCGTTGACTTTCCAGATCTGACCCTGAGGTTGCTTCTTTTATCCACTAAGTCCCTGTAATTTAGTTGTCTGATGCTGTTTTCAAACATGGATAACTTTTTGTGTGATGATCCGATTTGAGTGAATGATATGTCAAATTGTTCATGGAGACATGTACTACATTTTGTTCCATTATGCCATACATGTTTGAGTTCATCTAGATGCTTAAATATCTGTTGCAAGAGTGCATATTGTTATAAACTACTGTTAGTAGTTGTTTTCATGCCATCTTTGCAAGGTGATAACTTTTTGCATATTTATCCAAATGAAGCAAATGAGATGTCCACGTGTTCGTCATGAAATGCTCTACATGTTGATTGCTTTAGCTCGCATGATAGATTTCATCTTGCCATGCTTATCTCCTTTGCAAAGTGCTATGTGGCGGTTATGTCATTAAACTTGTTATGAGATGTCATTTTGAGGAGCTCATTGCTATCGTTGTGTTTGTCCCCTTGATGCATGCTTAAGTGTTTTGGATTCACCATCATGTGTATTTTGCTGTGGTGCTTACCACTTGCCATGTTTAGTTTTGAGGTGACTTAAACTTGCTCTCAAAGATGCCATGATGAAACTGTTGTTTCAACACTTAGTGAAATTTCACTAAGTCTGGAATCTGTAATTTCCAGATGCCATGTTTGCTTGTTGTTCTAGGTCAATCCATGATAGTTTTGGGGTGACTCTTGATGATTCCTTGTAGTATATATTGTTGTCTATCCATTCATGCTCTCACATGCTTATTTGAGTGGCTGTAGCATATTTAACTTTTGCTCCCAAGTTGCAATAAAATACTGCTGTCAGGATTTTGTTGTCAAGTTCAATATGTCATAGCTTGTTGTTATTGATCCATGGCTCCTTTGGGGATGCTCCAATGGAATTGTTTGCTGTAGAGTATGCCTAGTTTATGTCCATACTCTTTGCCATGATGTTTGAGTGCTGTAGCTTAATTATTTCTTGCTCCGAAGTTGCTATGTGGCTGTAATTTTCAGCTTTCGCATGTTTATTGTTTTGTGTGTAACTTTTAGCCCGTAGCTCCGATTTGAGCAAGTCCTATATGAAACTTGTGTGATTCTTCATGTAGATTCATAATATCCTATTGTTATCATGTTTTGAAGCATTTTGCTTGATCGCATATTGTCATGATCCTTGTGCTCCCATAGTGCAATAGTCATGCATCCAGCATATTTTGTGTGCGCGTTGCATCTTGTTGATTTCGTGTCTTGTGTGTTTGTGTTGAGTAGAGCCGGAAGCCGAGTACGAGTACGAGAACGAGGTTACTACCGAGGTTGAGAACGAGGAGCTCTCTTACGATCCCATCGACAACTCTTCAGGCAAGATGACCGAACCCGGATACCATTACTATCTTTGCCTATTGCTAGAGTATCGCTCTATAGTATTTGCCTCGATGCCCATGTTTTCCTGTCAGCCTCCTATTGTAACGATGATCCTGTCTAACCATCCTACCTATGCAAACCATTGATTGGCTATACGTAGGCTTCGCTCAGCCCCTCTTATAGCGTTGTAAGTTGCAGGTGAAGATTGAAGATTCTTGCTTCTTGTTGAAGCTTGTTGGGATATCACACTATATTAATTATTAAATGAAATCATCTATATATTTGGCAATGGGTGGAAGGCTAAGCCTTTTGCTTGGTGTTTTGTTCCACTCATGCCGCTAGGAACCGTATAAACTGGTGTTATGTTCCTTGATTATGTGTTCCTCACACGGTTGGGGTTATGGGACCCCCTCGATAAACCGCTAAGTGCTAAGTCTTTTCTAGCAAGTCCCAACATTGGTACTATTCGCCTAATAACTAATAAAACTTGCATAGGGACTAGCTATCCCTTTTATTTTAATCAACAACCACGGGCCAGTGCTCCACATGGGTGTTGGTCCGAAACGGGGGTTCTGCGGGGCCGCCTTGGGGAAACCCGAGGTATCTGGTATACACCTGTAGAATCGCCCATCCGGTCGTGGCCTGAGACTAGATACGCGCGGCTACTGTCAGGGTGTCGGCACGCCGGGAGGATTTGCTGGATTAGCCTTACCTTAGTTCGGAGTATCTTGAGCACGGGATTCCGAGAATACTCGGGTCTTCCCACCTTTGGAGTTGCGACTCCGCGGATCGTGGGCTTGTCATGGGCCAAGTTGGAACACCCCTGCAGGGTTATGAACTTTCGAAAGCCGTGCCCGCGGTTATGTGGCAGATGGGAGCTTGTTAATATCCGGTTGTAGAAAACTTGACACCATGTTCCAATACACTACCAGCGTGAGTACCGTGACGGTCATTTTCCGAAAGGGATTCGGGAAGTGAACACGGTGGGGTTATGTTTGACTTGCTTTAGTTAGGATCACTTCGTGATCATCTCTCGACCGAGGCACCTTCTCTTCTCGCTCTCTTTTACGTAAGCTAGGCTAGTGCTGCTGCAACCACTTATTCTTTCTTCAGCCTTGTTCCACACCCAAGGCTTAAATAGTCGTGTTACCCGGGAACGGGATTGCTGAGTCCTCTGTGGCTCACAGTTACTTCAACAAACCAGATGCAGGTACGATGGTGAGCTACACTGGTGATGGCACTGTGCTAGACTGGGAGTACGACGAGGAGCGTAGCCGTTACTACGTGAACTATCCGGTTGATCAGTAGAGCTTCTACTAGGATTCGATCTAGTCCTGTGGTTTAATGTTATGTTTGGTACCTTGTCATTTGGATCTTTACCCTTAGATGGGATGTGATGTTTTATTTGGATGATGCTTGAACATGTAATGAATTTGGTGACGTGGCGAGTGTAAGCCAACTATCTTTTCAGTTTTCCATCCCCATTTTTACATGAGTTGTGCAAAGGTACCAAACTTGCGATCATTCCAGAATGGGCTTATATCTTTAAGTCGTGCCTCGACACGTAGGAGATATAGTCCCATCCTGGGCATTACAAGTTGGTATCAGAGCCTTCTCCAACCTAGAAGCCCCCATTGATTGATCGAATCGTTGATGGTCGAGTCTAGGCACACACTGAAAATATTTTGAGTCCTATATTTATATCGGAGAGTAGGATTTCTTGTGCTCCTCATCCCCTTTCTCTCTGGTGAGGACTCATGACGACTACTCTTGCCTCTTCTACTTTCAAAAATTGCACAATTTTTTTTTAGGAATCTCGCGAGTATTGTTGGATTGTTTTGATGTCCTTGTGACGAGAATATTGTTCTCGATGCCTCCTGACATTAGGGGTTGTGGCAGTGTCCCGGGGAGTTGAACTTCGGGGTATTGTCGTCACAAGCATATCGCGACAGTACTAAATACTTAAGACGGCCGACATCGAAAATCTCTCCTATATGGTTGGTGGCAAGATAACCCCGACATCACCCAGTACTGGGGAGGTAGTTCGAGAGTATTGCCATAGCTTTGTATAGTGGATGCTTTTCGAAGGTCCGAGGTAGACGGTTTCCGAGAACGACTGGTTATGTGTTGAAGGATGGATACAGCTGGATGTAGGTTTAGAGTTGATTGCGCGGTGCTTCCCCTGTATCCCCAACACCTGATTGCATAACTAGAAACTTTCGGAAATTAATAGGTGGGTTTATCCAGTAGATCGTAGGCATTCTTCCAACGAATGCAGGTTAGCGAGTTCGGGGTTCTACATTGAGTGAAGTGGTTTTATGGCCGATGTTCCGATCGGGAGTTGCATCTTAAAGGGTCCTTGGCTATGCTGATCCGGGGATTGCAAAACCCTTTCGTAACGCGTTCATAAGCTTTCAGCACAAAGATGTCAGAACGAAGCTCCTACCTTGTGTTTGTTTCCATATGTACCTTGTTGTTTTTTTTTCTTATTTACCTTTTGTCCCCTATGTGGCTTCTCGTGAAGATTGGTGTTATCTTTAAACTGAGAATTTCATTCGTTCCTCTTGTTCGAATGATTCTTGTGAAGACTATGTTGCATTTCAATCCGTTGTTTCACCTTATTCCTTCTTTCAATCAAATTGCTGATTTGTGGTCATCTCTTTCAGCATGGCTCCGAAACGAGTTCCCAACGCTAACCCAGAGGGTGAAGAGGTCCCAGATCGTCCTCCTTCCCCTCCTCCTCCGTCTGAGGCTTGGAGAGCGATTATGCAGACTACAAATCAGAACACCCAGATGTTGATGCAGATGATGCAGCAGATGCAAGCAAATCAGGGTGCTCCAGGGAACCAAGGCAATTTCTTCAACCAACAGCACCATGCTACTCTCAACCAGTTCTTGGCCAATCAACCAAAAGCTTTCAGTTACTGTGTCAACCCTCTTGATGCTGAAGATTGGATAACCGATATCAAGAAGCATTTTGAGTGCAGTAACGTAAGGGAAGAGGACTATGTGAAGTTTGCAGCCTTCCAACTCAAGGACCAAGCAGCTGACTGGTGGCCGCAGTACAAAGACTCCAGAGAAGGGCGTGTGATCTCTTGGGAGGATTTCTGCAAAGATTTTCGCTCTCACCACATTCCAACAAGTGTCATCGAGGGTATGCGTGAGCAATTCCGCAACCTGAAGCAAGGCTCTATGACTGTCTACCAGTATAATGTCAAGTTCCAAAACCTCGACCGCTATGCTAAGCAAGACATCCCAGATGCCAAGAGCAAGATCTATCAGTTCCGCAGAGGTCTGAAAGATGAACTTCAACTTGCTCTCACCTTGTTCGAGCCTGATAAGTTTGACAAATTCTATAACATGGAGCTTAAGCAAGAGGCAGCCCAGCTCAAGATGGAAGCTTCCAAAAAGAGGATTCGAGATGCCGTTCACTCCTCCTCATCTTCTCAAGTGGTCGCGAAACAACAGGAATTTTGGCTTCCACCTCCTCCTGTGATCCGAGCTCCCTACAACAACTACAACAACAACAAGAATGCCGGTGGTCGTGGTTTCTCCCACCCACCTAACCCAAGCAAGCAGTCCAAGTCGCAGTTCCAAGCTTCCAAGTCAAGTGGTTCTCATTTCCGTCCTCTCTCAGAAGTGGTCTGCAACAAGTGTGGCCAGAAGGGTCATTATGCTAACAGATGTCCGAACCCGAAGCGCCTTCCACCTCCTCCACCTGTCAGTTCAGCTATTGTCAAGCATGATCCAAAGGCAGCAAGGGTGAATCTGATGAATGCAGCTCAGGCAGAGAAATCTTCGGATGTGATTTTGGGTAACCTTCCAGTTAACTCTTTTCCTGCTAATGTGTTGTTTGATTCGGGTGCTTCACATTCTTTCATGTCATACCCATTTGCATCCAAGCATAGCGTGATCACAGCAGCTTTACCAAGGCAATTAGCAATTTATTCTCCGACAAAGCAGATGCATTCTAGCTTGTATGCTCCGGATGTAACTATTCGCATGGGTGATTATCGCTTTCTGGCTAATCCGGTGGTTCTCGGCAATTCTGACATCGACCTTATCCTCGGAATGGACTGGCTTTCTCAGCATGATGCTCAAATTGACTGTGCACAGAAGGAAGTTAAGATTACTCATTCCGATGATGATGTGATTATCTTTGCCTCCAGGGATAACACAATCAGGCTTTTCTCTCTCAATGACAAGGGCGAAATGAATGCCATCTCTCAAATTCCGGTGGTTAACGAATACGAAGACGTCTTTCCTGAAGAACTTCCAGGCATGCCTCCACAACGTCAGGTGGAATTCGTCATTGAACTCGAGTCGGGTACTGAGCCAGCATGCCGGCGACCGTACAAGCTCTCTCCTAAAGAATTGAAGGAATTGAAGAAGCAGCTTGATAAACAGGAGCGTATGGGTCTCATCAGGCCTAGTACGTCTCCTTGGGGCTGTGGTGTCTTATTTGTCAAGAAGAAGGATGGCACGGAGCGCCTTTGCGTCGATTACCGGCCATTGAACAAGAAGACAATAAAGAACAAGTATCCGCTCCCCAACATCAACGAACTGTTCGAGCAGCTCAAAGGAGCTAAAGTGTTCTCTAAGCTCGATCTCCGAATGGGCTATCACCAAATTCGCATTCGTGAGGAAGACATCCCCAAGACTGCCTTCAGAACGAGCTACGGTTCCTATGAATATACAGTCATGTCCTTTGGTCTCGCTAATGCTCCACCTACCTTCTCGAGAATGATGCACTACATTTTCAACCCCTACACCAGCGAGTTTGTGCTTGTGTATCTGGATGACATTTTGGTATTTTCCAAGAATGAAGAGGATCACGAAAAGCACCTCCGTCTCGTTCTCGACAGACTCCGTGAACATAAGTTCTATGCAAAGTTCTCCAAGTGCGAATTTTGGCTCGATAAGGTCTTGTATCTGGGCCATATCATCTCCGCTGACGGTATTGCGGTAAACCCCGAGAAAGTTGAAGCAATTGTCAACTGGGAAGCTCCTCAGAACGTCAAGCAACTCCGAAGCTTTCTTGGTCTTGCCAGCTATTGCAGAAGGTTCGTTGAGAACTTCTCCAAGATTGCCAAGCCTCTTTCCAACTTGCTGCAGAAGAATGTCAAGTACTACTGGTCTCCAGATTGTGAAGTGGCATTCAAAACTCTCAAAGAAAAGCTCGTCTCTACTCCGGTTCTTACTCCTCCAGATGAGTCCAAGCCCTACGAAGTATTCTGTGATGCTTCTCTTCAAGGTCTTGGTGGTGTGCTTATGCAGGACAAGAGAATTGTGGCATACACTTCTCGTCAGCTAAAGCCAAGTGAGAAGAATTACCCCACACATGATCTTGAACTAGCAGCTATGGTACATGCTTTGATTACGTGGAGACACCTGCTGCTGGGCAGAAAAGTCGACATATTCACCGATCACAAGAGCTTGAAGTACATCTTCACACAGCCGAATCTGAACCTCCGCCAGACTCGTTGGGTTGAAATGATCCAAGAGTATGATCCCAGCATTGAATACACTCCTGGCAAGGCGAATGTGATTGCAGATGCTTTGAGCAGAAAGGCATATTGCAACAGCCTTCTTATCAAGCCATTCCAGCCTGAGCTTTGTGAAGCATTCAGGAAGCTCAACCTCCAAGTTGTTTCGCAGTGTTTTCTTGCAAATCTTCAAGTTGCTCCTACCTTGGAAGATCAGGTCCGTGAGGCCCAACTCAGTGATGATATGGTGCAGAAAGTGAAACATGGTATTGCAAAAGGTACTCCAAAGTACAAGTGCTATCGCGTTGATGAGAGAGATACCTTGTTCTTTGAGGACAGACTTGTGGTTCCCAAAGGTGATCTCAGGAAGCTCATAATGGAAGAAGCACTTGATTCCCTCCTTTCCATTCATCCTGGCAGTTCCAAGATGTACCAAGACCTCAAGCAATCTTACTGGTGGACTCGCATGAAAAGGGAGATTGCCCAATTCGTGAATGAATGTGATGTCTGTAGAAGAGTGAAGGCAGAGCATCAACGTCCAGCCGGTCTTCTCCAACCTCTTCCTATTCCCGAGTGGAAATTCGACCACATTGAAATGGATTTCGTCACTAGCTTTCCTAAGTCTAAGAGAGGGAATGATTCTATCTTCGTGGTGATTGACAAGCTTACCAAAGTCGCTCACTTCCTTCCAGTCAAGGAATCCATCAATGCAGCTCAATTGGCAGAGTTGTACACTTCCAGAATTGTGTCTTTACATGGCATTCCTCAAGTTATATCCTCAGACCATGGAAGTTTGTTCACTTCAAAGTTCTGGGACTCCTTTCAGTCTGCCATGGGCACTAAGATCAGGTTCAACACTGCTTTTCACCCTCAGACAAGTGGTCAAGTCGAGCGAGTGAATCAGATTCTAGAAGACATGCTCAGAGCCTGTGTCATATCTTTTGGCATGAAATGGGAAGATTGCCTTCCATTTGCCGAGTTCTCTTACAACAAAAGCTTTCAAGCAAGTGCCGGCAAAGCCCCGTTTGAAATCCTCTATGGCAGAAAGTGCCGTACCCCTCTCAACTGGTCCGAGACAGGCGAACGTCAACTTCTTGGCAATGACTTGATCTCAGAAGCCGAAGAAATGTGCAAAGTCATACGTGAGAATCTCAAGGCCGCTCAGTCGCGTCAGAAGAGCTACTATGACGGCAAGCATCGTGATTTGGCCTTCAACATTGGTGATCATGTCTATCTCCGTGTTTCTCCGATGAAAGGCACCCAAAGATTCGGTATCAAAGGAAAGCTTGCTCCTAGATACGTCGGGCCTTTCAAGATCCTTGGCAAAAGAGGCGATCTAGCCTATCAACTTGAGCTCCCTTCCAACTTCGCCAATGTTGATGATGTGTTTCATGTGTCTCAACTCCGCAAGTGCTTCAAGACTCCTGAACGCATGATTCCGTTTGAAGAGATTGATCTTCAACAAGACTTGTCCTACCGAGAGCATCCCGCTGCTATTCTCGAAGAAACCGAGCGCAAGACCCGCAACAAGTCCATCAAATTCTTGCAAGTCAAGTGGTCACACCATACCGACCGAGAAGCTACGTGGGAACGAGAAGATCATCTTCGTTCCGAGTACCCTTCCTTCTTCCAGTCCTAGATCTCGGGACGAGATCTTTTTGTAGTGGAGGAGAGTTTGTAATGCCCCGGATGTAATACTTTCCCTTTTGGGCAGTATAATATATCTCTGGCTTCATCTATTCCTTTCCGGGTTCTTCGTCTTTCAGGTTTCGTCGTTTTGTTGTGTGCGTGTGTGGCATTCATTCATATCATGTAGTCATGTGCATTGCATCGCATTTGTGTTGTCGTTTGCATCCGGTTCCACGCGTTCCTTCCCGTTGTCCGTTTCGCGTTCCGGAGCTCCCTCACGCGTCTGTGACATCCCCGAGTCCTACTTTGGTGTTTGGCCGTGTAACGTTACCGTTTTGGCGCGAGACTTGTCGTGTGTTGTAGTTTTGGTATGTGTAACCCGCCTGTCAAATCTCGTCGCGTTTGGAGTTCGTTTGGTGCTCCAACAGTTATTCTCGTGGGCTGAAAGTACCTCCACTTTGAGGCCCAAGACACCCCTCCAACAGCCCACCAAACCAGCCCAAACCCCTTCCTTCATCTAGGCCATCCAATTCTGATCGCGTGGCCGAAAACCACACCTCATTTGGACAACCCTAGCTCCTTGTGCCTATATATTTGTCCACTTCCCCAATTTTTGCCCTAATAGTAAACCCTAGCCCCATCCCCTTCCTCTCCCTCTTCTACCTCCAGATCGGACCTCACCGGAGGAGCTCGCCGGAGCTCCTCGTCACCGCCGTCGGAGTACCTCACCGCCGCCACCTCCTCCTCACCGCCGGCATCTCCACCTCGCCGCCGGGCTCCTCGCCTCCCGCACCGCCTCCGGCCACCGCCGCAGCACCGCCCCGGCCGGGCGCCGCCGCTCCATCCCTTCCGACGCCAGCCGGCGCCTCCCCTCGCCCGAAGGCCGCCGCCACCGCTCGGGGCGCGAGGGCGAGCTCCCTCGACCGCTTCGTCGCCTCCGCCCCTGGGCCTCCTCCTCCTGGGCCGAACCCTAGGGCCCAGCTGCCCTTCCTCCAGGCCGCAAGATCCAGGGCCCAGGCCACCCGAGCCAGTGCTCGAGGCGAGCCGCGCCGCCGCCGCCGGTTCGATCGGGGAAACCCCCCCGATCTAGATCCTTCCACAGCTAACGGGCCGGCCCCGTTAGGCCCTTCGCCCGATCCGCCAAGAGCGGGCCCAACCCGCTTCACCGAGGCCCGATCCGCCCGGCCTCCGCCAGGACCCGATCCGCCAGCCGCCGCCGTTGACCCGCGTTGACTTTCCAGATCTGACCCTGAGGTTGCTTCTTTTATCCACCAAGTCCCTGAAATTTAGTTGTCTGATGCTGTTTTCAAACATGGATAACTTTTTGTGTGATGGTCCGATTTGAGTGAATGATATGTCAAATTGTTCGTGGAGACATGTACTACATTTTGTTCCATTATGCCATACATGTTTGAGTTCATCTAGATGCTTAAATATCTGTTGCAAGAGTGCATATTGTTATAAACTGCTGTTAGTAGTTGTTTTCATGCCATCTTTGCAAGGTGGTAACTTTTTGCATGTTTATCCAAATGAAGCAAATGAGATATCCACGTGTTCGTCATGAAATGCTCTACATGTTGATTGCTTTAGCTCGCATGATAGATTTCATCTTGCCATGCTTATCTCCTTTGCAAAGTGCTATGTGGCGGTTATGTCATTAAACTTGTTATGAGATGTCATTTTGTGGAGCTCATTGCTATCGTTGTGTTTGTCCCCTTGATGCATGCTTAAGTGTTTTGGATTCACCATCATGTGTACTTTGCTGTGGTGCTTACCACTTGCCATGTTTAGTTTTGAGGTGACTTAAACTTGCTCTCAAAGATGCCATGATGAAACTGCTGTTTCAACACTTAGTGAAATTTCACTAAGTCTGGAATCTGTAATTTCCAGATGCCATGTTTGCTTGTTGTTCTAGGTCAATCCATGATAGTTTTGGGGTGACTCTTGATGATTCCTTGTAGTATATATTGTTGGCTATCCATTAATGCTCTCACATGCTTATTTGAGTGCTTGTAGCATATTTAACTTTTGCTCCCAAGTTGCAATAAAATACTGCTGTCAGGATTTTGTTATCAAGTTCAATATGTCATAGCTTGTTGTTATTGATCCATGGCTCCTTTGGGGATGCTCCAATGGAATTGTTTGTTGTAGAGTATGCCTAGTTTATGTCCATACTCTTTGCCATGATGTTTGAGTGCTGTAGATTAATTATTTCTTGCTCCGAAGTTGCTCTGTGGCTGTAATTTTCAGCTTTCGCATGTTTATTGTTTTGTGTGTAACTTTTAGCCCGTAGCTCCGATTTGAGCAAGTCCTATATGAAACTTGTGTGATTTTTCATGTAGATTCATAATATCCTATTGTTATCATGTTTTGAAGAATTTTTCTTGATCGCATATTGTCATGATCCTTGTGCTCCCATAGTGCAACAGTCATGCATCCAACATATTTTGTGTGCGCATTGCATCTTGTTGATTTCGTGCCTTGTGTGTTTGTGTTGAGTAGAGCCGGAAGCCGAGTACGAGTACGAGAACGAGGTTACTAACGAGGTTGAGAACGAGGAGCTCTCTTACGATCCCATCGACAACTCTTCAGGCAAGATGACCGAACCCGGATACCATTACTATCTTTGCTTATTGCTAGAGTATCGCTCTATAGTATTTGCCTCGATGCCCATGTTTTCCTGTCAGCCTCCTATTGTAACCATGATCCTGTCTAACCACCCTACCTATGCAAACCATTGATTGGCTATACGTAGGCTTCGCTCAGCCCCTCTTATAGCCTTGTTAGTTGCATGTGAAGATTGAAGATTCTTGCTTCTTGTTGAAGCTTGTTGGGATATCACACTATATTAATTATTAAATGAAATCATCTATATATTTGGCAATGGGTGGAAGGCTAAGCCTTTTGCTTGGTGTTTTGTTCCACTCATGCCGCTAGGAACTGTATAAACCGGTGTTATGTTCCTTGATTATGCGTTCCTCACACGGTTGGGGTTATGGGACCCCCTCGATAAACCGCTAAGTGCTAAGTCTTTTCCAGCAAGTCCCAACATTGGTACTATTCGCCTAATAACTAATAAAACTTGCATAGGGACTAGCTATCCCTTTTATTTTAATCAACAACCCCGGGCCAGTGCTCCACATGGGTGTTGGTCCGAAACGGGGGTTCTGCGGGGCCGCCTTGGGGAATCCCGGGGTATCTGGTATACACCTGTAGAATCGCCCATCCGGTCGTGGCCTGAGACTAGATACGCGCGGCTACTATCAGGGTGTCGGCACGCCGGGAGGATTTGCTGGATTAGCCTTACCTTAGTTCGGAGTATCTTGAGCACGGGATTCCGAGAATACTCGGGTCTTCCCACCTTTGGAGTTGCGACTCCGCGGATCGTGGGCTTGTCATGGGCCAAGTTGGAACACCCCTGCAGGGTTATGAACTTTCGAAAGCCGTGCCCGCGGTTATGTGGCAGATGGGAGCTTGTTAATATCCGGTTGTAGAAAACTTGACACCATGTTCCAATACACTACCAGCGTGAGTACCGTGACGGTCATTTTCCGAAAGGGATTCGGGAAGTGAACACGGTGGGGTTATGTTTGACTTGCTTTAGTTAGGATCACTTCGTGATCATCTCTCGACCGAGGCACCTTCTCTTCTCGCTCTCTTTTACGTAAGCTAGGCTAGTGCTGCTGCAACCACTTATTCTTTCTTCAGCCTTGTTCCACACCCAAGGCTTAAATAGTCGTGTTACCCGGGAACGGGATTGCTGAGTCCTCTGTGGCTCACAGTTACTTCAACACACCAGATGCAGGTACGATGGTGAGCTACACTGGTGATGGCACTGTGCTAGACTGGGAGTACGACGAGGAGCGTAGCCGTTACTACGTGAACTATCCGGTTGATCAGTAGAGCTTCTACTAGGATTCGATCTAGTCCTGTGGTTTAATGTTATGTTTGGTACCTTGTCATTTGGATCTTTACCCTTAGATGGGATGTGATGTTTTATTTGGATGATGCTTGAACATGTAATGAATTTGGTGACGTGGCGAGTGTAAGCCAACTATCTTTTCAGTTTTCCATCCCCATTTTTACATGAGTTGTGCAAAGGTACCAAACTTGCGATCATTCCAGAAAGGGCTTATATCTTTAAGTCGTGCCTCGACACGTAGGAGATATAGTCCCATCCTGGGCATTACATGGCATTCCACTAATGCTGCGACCGTTGCAACATGCCTCGTAGCATCACTGTCGTGGTCGAAGCAAGCCGTCGCAACTCCAAGATGCCGGGATGTCGTCATAGCATTATTGTGGCCATTGAAGCATACCGTCGTGGCATCGTCTCAGCCACCGAAGCCCGCCACGGGTGTTCGAAGCATGTCGTTGTGATGACGCCTCTCCCGTAGCAACACTCCTCGTATCATCGCCGCGACGATCGAAGTAATCGCAACTCGAAGAAGCCGGGATGTCGCCGTGGCATCACTGGTTACCGAAGCATACCGTCGTGGCATCTTCGCAGCCATTGAAGCCCACCATGGGTGTTTGAAGCATGTTCTTGTGCTAACAACGTGGCCGTCGCGACGCTTCTCACAGCATCGCCGTGGGCGTCCAAGCATGTTGTGGCAAAATCCTCAAAGAAGTCGGGATGCCATCGCGGTACACAACGGGTGTTCAATGCATGTTGGCGCGCCATCGCCTGGGCATTGCAGCACACCTCGTCTGATATAGGTTGCTTTAGCCATTTAGCTGCGACCTTCGTTTGCAACTTGACTCATGTTGCACTTGTAATTTGCAGCATGACCCGTGTTGCGTTCATGAGGTTTGCAAATGGGGCGGCCGTTCCGAACACTCGTCGCCGCACAACATCTCCAACATTGCGATCATCGCAACATATCCCGCATTGCAGTCGCAACATCTCGCAAGTTGCAGCCGTCGTCGCACAACATTGCCCATGTTGCAGTCATCACACCGCCAACGTTGCACCATCATAACATGTCCCAGGTTGCAGTTGCAACATCTTCCAAGTTGCATCCGTCACCGCACAACATCACCCATGTTGTAGTCGCAACATCGCCCACGTTGCCGCCCCATCACATCGGTGACCACGCTGTTGTAGTGTTTGTGAATCGAACTGACCTCATATTGCATGGCAGCATGGGTGCCCTTGCAAGAGCACGTCGTCCTCGTGCGCCATCTTAGAACATCATCGACTACCCTCGGCGACGCCTTACAGCAACTGGTGCCCCCTCGCAGCACTCGACGTAGCTACACGACCGGTGATGTTGTGGTGGAACGCTCAAATGTTGCAAGCTGTGACGCTCCAAGGTCAACTAGCCGCCACACATGTTTTTTTGCCACAAAGTCGTACCATGATTGCTGCAAAGCCAACCGTGACAATGCAAGACTAGTTGCCACTACCAGTAATATTTGTTTCCCAATATATTTTATTCTTTTGCAACGGCTAAAAATGTCATGTTTAAAATGATTTTTTTGTAGTTGTGTACCATTGTTTTCTTCCAAAATATCAATCTATTTTTAATGTTGTGTATGTGTGTACTTTTGGTTGCAATAGCCGGTAGATTTCATTACAAATCTACACCATTTTTTCCTTATGATTCTCATCTCTTTTCAAAATGGAGCTGAGCTACTCAGCAACAAAGTTGGCACATAGCCGTGACCTCGAAAAGTGATTGACGGAGATGCAACAAGCTGGCCACATGATACAGCAAAACATGGGAAATATCAAGTAGCGTGACCTTTAGAGCATCTCCGGCCGCGCCCCCAACAGCCCCCCCCCAGGCCACTTTTTAGGCGCCAGCGCCAAAAAATGGCCCAGTCGCACCCCCAGGACAACGAAAATTGCCGGATTGGGCTGAAACTGGCGCCGGCGGACCCAACCCGAACCCGGGGCGCTGGGGTCGCCTGGGGGCACCGGGCGAGAAATTTTTTGGCGCGAATGTGATGGGGCCGCCCTGTCAGCGACGCGCTGCTTCGTCGTCTTCATCGCCTCAGTTCCCGCGGGAATCAATGCCAAAGCTGCCGCACTGCCGGGCCGTCGCGTGCCATTGATGCCGCCCAGCGACCCATTGCGTCGCCCGGCACCACAGGCGACCGCCACGCATCGCCTGGCATGCGCCTCTCGCCGCCCGAGCTCCGGCTATAAAAGCATCCTACCTCGCCGGTGAATGCCCAATCCGCAGCCCCATCGCCCACCGCACTGTCCTCCGCAGTGCCACGCACTGCGCCCCTCCGGCCGCTGGCTGCTTCGTTGCCGACACGCACTGCGCCCCCATGCCGCCTCGCCGCCGGGGAGGTGAGGGCTACCGCGGCGTCCGGGTTCGTCCGTCCGGAACCTACTCCGCCGAGATTCAGTCGGGCGACGTGGCGCCTCCGCCTCGGAACCTTCGACACCACTCAGGAGGGCGCCCGCGCGTACGACGTTGTGGCGTGGTGCCTCCGGCGTTCCCGTTGGGACATGAACTTCACGGACGTGCCGACTCTGGAGCGGGCACAAGAGCTGGTGCCTCCCCCGCGGCTTAGAACCGACGAAGATCGTCGGAAGAACCGTAGGCGGGCGCACCGTCTCAACTTGGCCGAGATGGATGAGGAAGCCATGGCGACGTGGCGCCAAAACTTCCCGCAAGACTTCATCGACGAGCACCGGTTCTTGGCCGAGAGGAGGGCGGAGAGGAAGAGGAGGAGGAAGGAGCGAGAGGCTTATCGCGAGGACAAGCGAGCGCGGAGGGCGGCCGCTAAGTCCAACGTCGAGCTAGGAGATGCGTCCTCCTGGGACTTCACCGACGAGCGGTTCCTTGACGCCTACACTGAGACGTCGGAGGAGGACATTGATACGTCCAAAATGTATCTATAATTTCTGCTTGCTCCATGCCACTTTTGGGGTGATATTGCTATGATATTTATACACTTCCATACACTTTTGATCATATTTGGACTAACCTACTAATCCAGTGCACCCCGGTGCCAGTTTCTATTTTCGGCTGTTTTTGTATTTCAGGTTTTCACATTACGAGAACTGCCAGGAAAAATCCAGAAAAATTATATAAAAAATCAGAGTTCCAGAACCTACCTTGCGCCCGAAGTACAGCCGGGGGGGGGGGGGCACCAGGGCTCCAGGCGCCCTGGCGGCGCCCCCCCCCCTGGGCCGCGCCGGGGGGCGCCTAGGCCCCCCGAGCCCCGTCTGGTGCCCCCTTTGGCATATATTTAGAGCGTCCTTCGAAACCCTCGGGACGGGAACTCTTTTTCGCGATCTCATCTCTGTTCTGCCGCCGCCGCCGCTTCCAAGATCGGGAGCACCAGGAGAACTCTTCCCGGCACCCTGCCGGAGGGGAGGATAACCACCGGGAGCTTCTCCACCACCATGGACGCCTCCCGGATGAGTTGTGAGTAGTCTCCCTTGGACCATGAGTCCATGACCAGTAGCTATCTGATGTTCTCCTCCCGTTCTTGTGCTTCACTAATTAGTCCTCGTGAGCTGCCCTACATGATCGAGGCACATATGTAATCCTTATGCTGTTGCTATGATGAGTTTGCTGGGATCCGATGGATTATGAGATTATGTTCAGATTGTGATTGAGTAATATATTTGATCTACCTCTTTTATATTTATGTTCATAAGTAATTCTTGCATGTTCTCCGTTGTTATTTATTGCATTGGCCAAGTAATACGTAGTGACTCCAAGAGGGAACGTTATGCTTGATTGTGGGTTCATGCCCCCGATGACTAGCTTGAGTGACAGAAACATGAGTCTAGGGGATGTACTGTTGCCACAAGGGGGAAAACAACGGTGCTTGTGCCCGTGGGTGCAAGGATTGTTTACTTTACGCAAAGTTCTTTTAATGCAGTTGTCTGTTGCATTGAGTTTACACTATGGGTGGGACTCGCAATTTAATACCAGCGAGATGTTCTGGATAGATATCTCAAGGTGGATGATTAGTAGTAGATATTGATGGATTTGGGTCTACTTACTTTGGCGTACCACCCATGCTTTGAACCTCAACCTTTCTTGCAATGTAGTCAGCATTGGTTTGCGTTCGTGGTCCTGTCAATTGCCCAGCTGTAATTCGTTTACCTCACATAGCTGTTTTATCGTCTTTTGGGAGAGAGACATCACTAGTGAACATCATGAGACTCCGGTCCATATTACCATCATTGATCACATCCGCTATTTACTTTTCGCTATTATTTACTATTGCAAACATTATCTATCACTACTATCATTTGCATTTAATCCTTTGTGAACTACAAGGCCGGAGGGATTGACAACCTCTCTGTACTCGTTGGGAGCAAAGTTATTTGTATCTGTGTGCAGGTCCATGTTGATTGCTAATATCTGGCACCGTTAGCAGTTGACACCTACTTGTTGAACCTAGGAGTCTCTAGGGATTCGATCCTTGGCATCTTTGCTAAGGGAAAAACTTCCACAACACTGCATCTCACACCTTCCACTT
Organism: Secale cereale; assembly: GCA_902687465.1. Classification (NCBI taxonomy): domain Eukaryota; kingdom Viridiplantae; phylum Streptophyta; class Magnoliopsida; order Poales; family Poaceae; genus Secale; species Secale cereale. The sequence goes on along the minus strand of LR738709.1, from coordinate 48,651,685 downwards.
GGGGTAACCAACGAGGGGTTAGAGGCCCATCAAGGAGTTTTTCTGGCGCCGTTGCCGGGGACTCCACTCTTCAGGATAGGGGAGTTGCATGCTATCTTTTACCTTTGCTTTTTAGTCTTGTTAGTTTACCTTTCAGTTTTGCTTTAGTACCTTTTATCGAAAATCACAAAAATATTTATCTTGCTTGCTTGCTACTATGGGTTCCACCGAGAACACCAAGTTGTGTGACTTCACTAGTCACAACAACGATGACTTTATCAGCACACCTATCACTACACCTGCCACTTCAGCACATTCATATGAAATTAAACCTGCTTTACTGAACTTAGTCATGAAAGATCAATTCTCCGGTGCTGGAGATGATGCTGCTTTACACTTGAACAACTTTGTTGAACTTTGTGATATGCAAAAGTACCAAGAAATAGATGGTAATATTGTTAAGGTTAAGTTTTTTCCTTTCTCCTTGAGAGGAGGAGCTAAAATTTGGTTTCAGTCTTTGCCTAGAAATAGCATAGATTCATGGGAGAAGTGCAAAGATGCTTTTATTGGAAAATACTATCCACCTGCTAAAATTATCCAACTAAGAAGTAACATAATGAATTTTAAACAATTGGATAATGAACACGTTGCCCAAGCTTGGGAACGTATGAAGTCTCTTATCAAGAACTGCCCTACTCATGGTTTGACTACTTGGATGGTTATCCAAACTTTTTATGCAGGCTTGAACTTTACCTCGCGGAACTTGTTAGATTCAGCCGCGGGAGGAACTTTTATGTCAACTACACTTGGTGCTGCCACAAAGCTTCTCGATGAGATGATGACCAACTATTCCCAATGGCACACCGAACGCGCTCCAACAGGTAGGAAGGTAAACTCTGTCGAGGAGATTTCCTCCCTTAATGAAAAAGTTGACTTGATCATGTCTCTACTTTCGAAGCAATCTACTGTTGATCCTCGTGATGTCCCTTTAAATTCTTTGATTGCTCAAGAACAAGTAGATGTGAACTTTATCTCTAGAAACAATTTTAACAACAATGCTTATAGGAGTAACTTTGGTAGCAATCCTAGACCGTTCCCCTCTAATTCTTATGGGAACAACAATGCTTATCCTATCACCAAGAACTCCACTACTGAACTAGAGACTATGCTTAAAGATTTCATCACTACCCAAAAAGCCTTTAATAAGAATGTAGAAGAAAAACTACATAAACTAGATTATCTTTCTTTTAAGGTAGACCATTTAGCCAATGAGGTAAAATTGCTAAAAATTAAAACTTCTCCTCTTGAGGAGAGGGAAGTCACTCCTATAAATGCTACTCAAGTGCAAATTAATGAAAATATTAGGATGATGGCTAAACTTAAAGAGAGATGGGCTAGAGAAAGGGAAGAAGAAGATAGAATTAAGAGCCTTCCTACCCACCACACTGTTGCTACTATCCAAGTTGTTGAGGATATCCAAACTCTTAGCACCCAATGTACTCCTGGTCCCGATGGACCTATTAATGGTGATGCTATGACTATAGAAACTACCAAACAAGTGAACCTAAAGGACACCACTACCACTTTACTTGATGCTCGTGACCTTGATTTTGATAATTGCACTCTTACCGAAGTTATTGATTTCCTTCACAAGATGTCTAGAGATCCCCGCACTAGCACGCTTAACCTTGCCTTCACAGAGCATATCACTAATGCTCTCATCAAAGCTAGGGAGGAGAAACTTAGAGTAGAAGCCTCCATACCTAGAAAGCTAGAAGATGGTTGGGATCCTATGATAAAAATTAAATTGAATGACTTCTCTTGCTATTTATTATGTGTTGTTGGAGCTAGTACCTCTGTTATGCCCAAAAGACTAGATGATATGCTTAAATTGAAACCTTATGATTCTTGTTCTTTTGGTGTTCGTCTCGTTGATTCTTCCATAAAGAAACCCTTGGGGAGGATCGACGATGTTCTTATCGTTGTTAATGATAATTATGTTCCCGTTGATTTTACTATTATGGATATTGAATGTGATCCTTCATGTCCAATTATTTTGGGACATCCCTTTTTACGCACCGTTGGTGCTATCATTGACATGAAAGAGGATAATATAAGATTTCAGTTTCCTCTGAAGAAAGGGATGGAACACTTCCCTCGAAATAAGATCAAGTTACCTTTTGAGTCCGTTGTACGGGCTAGCTATTCTTTTACTCTTGATAAAACTTGATCTCTATGCATTATGCCTAGCTTAAAGGCATAAAAGAAAGCGCTTCTGGGAGGCAGCCCAATGAATAAATTTATTTTGCTTGTGTTGTGTCTTGATGTTGTTTACTACAGTAGCATCATCATTGTATCTTTGCTTTTCATATTTGTGCCAAGTATAGCCTCTGATTGCTAGAAAGTTCAAAAGTTGTGAGGTGCTGTCCAGGAAACAGATTCTGTCCTTGGATAGAAAAATTCGTATAAAATCACCAGATCATCTTTTTGGTCTGAATTTTTTCGACAGCGTTCTCTATATAATTGTCTTTCGTGCGTCTGTTCTGAGTTTTTTGATTTGAGTTGCATAAGTGCCCCGAACAAATCAATTACTACCTGCTGTTCTGTTTTTCACAGATTCTGTCCTGTTTTGCCTTTCCTTCATTTTGCAAATCAAGAGCTTGCTTTTTCTTTGCAAAAACCTTTTGGCAATCTTGAGAAACAGTAGACCTTCAAGAATATCCTTATTTCCAGCAAGGTATAATTATTTTATTAAGGGTACTAACCTCGCTAATCAGATTATGATGAGTTATGTATGAAGGGAGTTTTCAAGTGTGCGAGGGAAGATGATGAAAAGATTCAGGAGTGTCAAGCGCTCAAGCTTGGGGATGCCCCCGTGCACCCCCAAGAAATATTCAAGGAGACTCAAGCGTCTAAGCTTGGGGATGCCCCCGTGCATCCCCTTCTCCATCAACATTATCAGTTCGTCTTTCGTTTCGCTATATTTTTATCACTTCAAGTGTTATGTGATATGCTTGGAGCGTCTTGCTTTTAGTTTTCTTTTTAGTTTTTCATAACGAGTCGGAACTCAGCGTTCTTTATGTGGGAGAGAAACACGCTCCACTTCTACCTAGAACATAACATAGAATTTTCATGTCTATCTTTGCTGTGTGTGTTCTTTGTCTTTTAATAGCTACTATCATGCTCTGCTCTTAGTATTCATGCTTATCTTTTCAAAGAGCTTTTGTTTAGTTGGTTGCTTGAACTCTCTTTAATATCATGCTCATCTTATTAAGAGAGTTTGCTTCCGTTGCATTGGTTAATATGTCTATGATAAAGATGCTACGTGCATAATGGCGCTTAGTAGTTCAGGTTTTCTTATGGTTAGTCTCAAATAGCTGGGGGATTCCCAATGTGTTATTGGAGTACCAACATGATTTGTATACCTATGATGTGGTATGGTTTAGTAATATCTTCCTTCGAGAATTTATTTTGATTGACTTGGCGTATGCTCACGCATATTTAAGACTGTAAAGAAAGTCTGTCAAGCCTTGATGATCTTTTATTTCTGAGTAGCGATATAACTTCCATGCCTGATTCAATATTGCTTTGTCACTCTGCATGATTATGACCGTCATTGCTCTCTTAGTTGGTCGCTCCCAGTCTTTTGCTAACCTCCACCTGTACTAAGCGGACTGACTGCTTGTGCATCCACATCCTTTTAAACCAGTTATGCCATATGAGTCCACCATACCTACCTATATGTTGTATTTCGCCGCCACTCCAAGTAAATTTACATGTGCTACCTTTAAAACCTTCAGTTGCAATATATAGCTCATGGGAAAGTAGCTTAAAAACTATTGTGGTAAAGAATATGTTGCCTATGTATCTTATTTCTTATAAGTTGCTTGCTGAGCGGTAACCATGTTTCTGGGGACGCCATCAACTGTCACACTTTTGTTGAATATCATGTGAGTTGCTATGCATGTTTGTCTTGTCTGAAGTAAGGGTGATTTGCCATTGAGTTGAATGAGTATGCATATTGTTAGAGAAGAACATTGGGCCGCCAACCAAAGCCATGTATCATGGTGGAAGTTTTAGCTTGGACATTAATCCTCAATCTCTTATGAGAAGATGCTTATGCATTAAAGAGGAGTCCATCATCTATTTTCTATGTTGTACCGGTATGGATGTCCTCAAGTTGAGATCTATCAAAAACGAGAAATCAAATGCGATTTATCTCCTTGAACCTTTGTACAGGTGGCATAGAGGTACCCCTTTGTGACACTTGGTTGAAACATATGTAATGCAATGATAACCCATGGAAATCCGAGCTAATTAGGACAAGGTGCGAGCACTGTTGGTATTCGATGCATGAGGCTTGCAACTTATAGGATGTCTTATGCATGACACATATGAAGTACTACTACCGTTGACAAAATTGCTTCTATGTTTTCAAAATAAAAAGCTCTAGCACATAACCATTCTTTTACTTTTATGTTGAGTCTCCACCTTCTTTTAAAGCACCAACTACTGAGAGCATGATTGTCATTGTGAGTGTAATGTGCATTGTCCCAAAGTAGCATTGTCTTTTGCATGATTGTGATATCGTTTATTCTGAAATCATTGTATCTAGTCATCACTTAAACCTTGAAGGTGCCCCTGCATTTATGTTTTGCTTCACTAAAGGGGGCAAGCTAGATATCACTCTATCATATTTGCACACCATGTTCATTGCAAATCTTTTTGATGTTTCAGTTTCATATTGTAAAACTTTCAGTCATTTGTGATTTTCTCATGAGGCAACTTAATTACTATAGAATCATTGTCTCAGTAAGCTTTTGTCATATGACTATAAAAAGTCCTAAATGGTTAATAGCATGTCACCACAGAAATTATTCTTGTTATCATTTACCTACTCGAGGACGAGCAGGAATTAAGCTTGGTGATGTTGATACGTCCAAAACGTATCTATAATTTCTGCTTGCTCCATGCCACTTTTGGGTGATATTGCTATGATATTTATACACTTTCATACACTTTTGATCATATTTGGACTAACCTACTAATCCAGTGCACCCCGGTGCCAGTTTCTGTTTTCGGCTGTTTTTGGATTTCAGGTTTTCACATTACGAGAACTGCCAGGAAAAATCCAGAAAAATTATATAAAAAATCAGCGTTCCAGAACCTACCTTGCGCCCGAAGTACAGCCGGGGGGGGCACAAGGGCTCCAGGCGCCCTGGCGGTGCCCCCCCCCGGGCCGCGCCGGGGGGGGCGCCTGGGCCCCCCGAGCCCCGTCTGGTGCCCCCCTTTGGCATATATTTAGAGCGTCCTTCGAAACCCTCGGGACGGGAACTCTTTTTCGCGGTCTCATCTCTGTTCCGCCGCCGCCGCCGCTTCCAAGATCAGGATGTAATGCCCCGGATGTAATACTTTCCCTTTTGGGCATATAATATATTTCTGGCTTCATCTATTCCATTTCGGGTTCTTTGTCTTTCGGGTTTTCGTCGTTTTGTTGTGTGCATGTGTGGCATTCATTCATATCATGTAGACATGTGCATCGCATTGCATTTGTGTTGTCGGTTGCATCCGGTTCCACGCGTTCCTTCCCGTTGTCCGTTTCGCGTTCCGGAGCTCCCTCATGTGTCTGTGGCGTCCCGTAGGCCTACTTTGTTGTTTGGCCGTGTAACGTTACCGGTTTGGCGCGAGACTTGTCGTGTGTTGTTGTTTTGGTATGTGTAACCCGCCTGTCAAATCTCGTCGCGTTTCGAGTCCGTTTGCTACCCCATCAGTTATTTGTGTGGGCTCAAAGTGCCTCCACTTTATGGCCCAAGACACCCCTCCAACAGCCCACCAAACCACTCCTAACCACTTCTATCATCTAGGCCATCCAAATCTGATCCGGTGGCCGAAAACCGCACTCCATTTGGGCAACCCTAGCTCCTTGTGCCTATATATTTGTCTACTCCCCCAAATTTGTGCCCCAAAACAAGGAAACCCTAGCCCCATCCCCTTCCTCTCCTTCTTCTACCTCCAGCCACCGCCACCTCGCCGGAGCACCTCGCCGGAATCCTCCACCTCACCACCTCCGGCCACCTTGCACCTCGCCGGCGCCGCCTCCCGCCGGCTAGGGCCGCCGCCGCCGTGCAGATCCGCCGCCGGAGCTCCATCCCAGGCCGCCGGACCACCTCCCGTCGCCGGCCCTCCCCTCGCTCGGGAGCCCCTCCGCTCGAAACCTCGAGCAGCAGCGCCGCCAGCCACCGCTGGATCGGTCGGGGAGAAGCTCCCGATCTGATCGAGCGCTTGCCGCTCCGTTGACCGGCGAACTGGGCCGAATCCAACCGCCTGGACCGGCGAGGCGCCAGCAGGCCCAGCCGCCACTTCGCCCGCACGCCTCGCGCCGGCCTCTTCCCCATCCCGCGGGCCTCCTCCATCCTCCGCTGCGGGCCGCCTGAGTCCCAGGTGGGCCGGCCCGTTCGGACGCCGCCATCGCTCGCTCGAGGGAGGAGCGAGTTCCCTCGATCCCGATCCGCCAGGAGGGCTGGATCCCCAAACGGGCCGGGGCGCCCGATCCGCTTCCCCGCCGGTCCGTTAGCCGCCCGCTCCGCGAAGCCCGATCCGCCTCCACCAGCCCGAAGCCCGCGTTGACCTTTTTTTCAGATCTGAAGTTGAACCCTAATTTCTCTAAGTCCCAGTTTTGTTGTGTCTGATGCAATATTCACATGCTGATAACTTTGTGTGTGTTGCTCCGTTTTGCGCAAATGAGGTGTCCAGACGTTCGTTGTGACTAGCACTACGATTCATTCCTTTGTGCCATGCATGTTTGAGATCATCAAGATGCTTATTTTTCTGTTGCAAGAGTGCATCCCGACATAAACTGCTGCTATGTGTTGTTTTTATGCCATCTTTGCATAGTGGTATCTTTTAGCTCATTTATCCGAATGATGCAAATGACATGTCCACGTGTTCGTCTTGCCATGCTCTACATATTGCTTGTGTTAGGTTGCATGATAGATTTATTCTTGCCATGTATATCCTCGTTGCAAAGTGCTATGTGGCTGTTTAGTTGATAAACTTGTTATGAAATGCCATCTTGTTGAGCTCATAGCTATCGTTGTGTTTATCTCCATGATGCATGCTTGTGTGTTTCGGAATCACCATCATGTGTACTTTGATGTGGTGCTTACCACTTGCCATGTTTAGTTTCGAGGTGACTTAAACTTGCTCTTATAGATGCCATGATGAAACTGCTGTTTTAACACTTAGTGGATTTTCACTAAGTCTGGAATCTGTTATTGTTCCGATGCCATGTTTGCTTGCTGTTCTTGGACAAACCATGATAGTTTTGGGGTGGATCTTGATGGTTCCTCGTAGTATATATTGTTGGCTATCCATTCATATTCTCACATGCTTATTTGAGTGGCTGTAGCATATTTAACTTTTGCTCCAAAGTTTCAATAAAATTCTGCTGTCAGGATTTTGTTGTCAAGTTCAATATGTCCAAGCTTGTTGCTATTGATCCGTGACTCCTTTGGGGGTGCACCTTTGGACTTATTTGCTGTAGGATATGTCTAGTTTCTGTTCATGCTCTTTGCCATGATGTTTGAGTGCTGTAGCTTATTTATCTAGTGCTCCGAAGTTGCTATGTTGCTGTAATTTTCAGCTTTCGCATGTTTCTTGTTTCGGGCATAACTTTTAGCCCGTAGCTCCGTTTTCAGCGAGTCTTATATGAAACTTGATTGATTTTCCGTGTAGATTCATAATATCCTATTGTTATAATGTTTTGAAGTGTTTTGCTTGAGTGCTATTTTCCGTGCTCCGTGTGCTCTCATAGTGCATCCATCATGCATCCCTCATTTTGGTGTGCGCATTGCATCTTGTTGATTCGTGCCTTGTGTGATTGTATTGTTTAGAGCCGGAAGCTGAGACCGAGTACGAGTATGAGCACGAGGTTACCAACGAGGTTGAGCACGAGGACCCTTCTTACGATCCGAACGACTACTCTTCAGGCAAGATGACCGAACCTCGATAACATTACTATTTTTGCCTATTGCTAGTAGTCTCGATCTATAGTTTTGCCTCGATGCCCATGTCTTCCTGTCAGCCTCCTACTTGTAACCATGACCATGTTTAACCACCCTACCTATGCAAACCGTTGCTTGGCTAAGTACGCTTCGCTCAGCCCCTCTTATAGCATTGCTAGTTGCAGGTGAAGATTGAAGATGCTTGCTTCATGTTGAAGTTTTGTTGGGTTATATCACACTATATAAATGCTTAAAATGAAATCATCTATATATTGGCAAGGGTGGAAGGCTAAGCCTTTTGCTTGGTGATTTGTTCCACTCATGCCGTTAGGAACCGTTTAAACCGGTGTTATGTTCCTTGATTATGCGTTCCTAACACGGTTGGGGTGTATGGGACCCCCTCGATAAACCGCTAAGTGCTAAGTCTTTTCCAGCAAGTCCCAACATTGGTACTATTTGCCTAATAACTAAATAAACTTGCATAGGGAGTAATTAACCCTCTTTCTTAATCAACAACCCCGGACCAGTGCTCCACATGAGTGTTGGTCCGAAACGAGCAGACTGCGGGGCCGCCTTGGGGAAATCCGAGGTATCTGGCATACACCTGTAGGATGTCTCATCCGGTCGTGGCCTGAGACGAGATACGCGCGGCTACTATCAGGGTGTCGGCACGCCGGGAGGATTTGCTGGATTAGCCTTACCTTAGTTCGGAGTATCTTGAGCACGGGATTCCGAGAATACTCGGGTCTTCCCACCTTGGAGTTGCGACTCCGCAGATCGTGGGCTTGTAATGGGTCAAGTTGGAACACCCCTGCAGGGTTATGAACTTTCGAAAGCCGTGCCCGCGGTTATGTTGCACATGGGAGCTTGTTAATATCCGGTTGTAGATAACTTGACACATTGTTCTAATACACTACCAGCGTGTGTACCGTGACTGTCAATTTCCGAATAGGGATTCGGGAGTTGAACACGGTGGGGTTATGTTTGTTGAGCTTTAGCTAGGATCACTTCGTGATCATATCTCGACCCAGGCACTTCCCTTCTCGCACTCTTTCACGTAAGCTAGTGCTAGTTGCTGCTGCAGACACTTATTCTTTTCCTCAGCCTTATCCTCTCCCAAGGTTTAAATAGTCTTGTTACCCGGGAACGGGAGTCCTCTGTGGCTCACAGTTACTTCACCACACCAGATGCAGGTCCAGTGGTGAGCTATCCAGGTGATGGCACCGAGCTAGACTGGGAGTACGACGAGGAGCGTAGCCGTTACTATGTTCGTTATCCTGATGATCAGTAGTGGAGACTTCTACTAGGATTCGATCCGACCTGTGGATTTAAATTATGTTTGGTATCTTGTCATTTGGATTTTACCCTTAGAGGGCTGTGATGTTTTATTGAATGATGATTTGGACATGTATTGTATTTGTGTGACGTGGCGAGTGTAAGCCAGCTATTTTATGTTTTCCATCCCCATCTTTTACATGAGTTATGCAAAGATACCAGACTTGCGATCATTCCAGCATGGGGTTATGTCTCTAAGTCGTGCCTCGACACGTAGGAGATATAGTCCCATCCTGGGCATTACACGGGAGCACCAGGAGAACTCTTCCCGGCACCCTGCCGGAGGGGAGGATCACCACCGTGAGCTTCTCCACCACCATGGACGCCTCCCGGATGAGTTGTGAGTAGTCTCCCTTGGACCATGAGTCCATGACCAGTAGCTATGTGATGTTATCCTCCCGTTCTTGTGCTTCACTAATTAGTCCTCGTGAGCTGCCCTACATGATCGAGGCACATATATAATCCTTATGCTGTTGCTATGATGAGTTTGCTGGGATCCGATGGATTATGAGATTATGTTCAGATTGTGATTGAGTAATATATTTGATCTACCTCTTTTATATTTATGTTCATAAGTAATTCTTGCATGTTCTCCGCTGTTATTTATTGCTTTGGCCAAGTAATACGTAGTGACTCCAAGAGGGAACGTTATGCTTGATTGTGGGTTCATGCCCCTCGATGACTAGCTTGAGTGACAGAAACATGAGTCTAGGGGATGTGCTGTTGCCACAAGGGGGAAAACAACGGTGCTTGTGCCCGCGGGTGCAAGGATTGTTTACTTTACGCAAAGTTCTTTTAATGTAGTTGTCTGTTGCATTGAGTTTACACTATGGGTGGGACTCGCAACTTAATACCAGCGAGATGTTCTGGATAGATATCTCAAGGTGGATGATTAGTAGTAGATATTGATGGATTTCGGTCTACTTACTTTGGCGTACCGCCCATGCTTTGAACCTCAACCTTTCTTGCAATGTAGTCAGCATTGGTTTGCGTTCGTGGTCCTGTCAATTGCCCAGCTATAATTCGTTTACCTCACATAGTTGCTTTATCGTCTTTTGGGAGAGAGACATCACTAGTGAACATCATGAGACTCCGGTCCATATTACCATCATTGATCACATCCGCTATTTACTTTTCGCTATTATTTACTATTGCAAACATTATCTATCACTACTATCATTTGCGTTTAATCCTTTGTGAACTACAAGGCCGGAGGGATTGACAACCTCTCTGTACTCGTTGGGAGCAAAGTTATTTGTATCTGTGTGCAGGTCCACGTTGATTGCTAATATCTGGCGCCGTTAGCAGTTGACACCTACTTGTTGAACCTAGGAGTCTCTGGGGATTCGATCCTTGGCATCTTTGCTAAGGGAAAAACTTCCACAACACTGCACCTCACATCTTCCACATGGGGTAACCAACGAGGGGTTAGAGGCCCATCAGACATCACCGAGGAAGAGTCCGAGTCGGAGAATGACTAGTAGTAGTAGGTCGTAGGAGAAGACTATGTGAAGTATCTATTTATCTATCTATTGTAGGGTTAAGATTATGTGAACTATCTATCTATCTATATATGTGAACTATCTATTTATCTATGTGAACTATCTACGACAACGTCGAGCCTGGGCCGTTTTGCGCCGGAAATGGGCTGAAAAGCGCCGAAAATGGGCTTAAAGCACCGAAAATGGGCCGATATCGGCGACTGGGGGCGACCTAGGGGGCCGGCGACTGGGAACGAACTGGCACCCAAGCCGAAACTAGCGCCGACTTGCCCCCAGGCAGCGGTTTTCGGCGCGTCCTGGGGGGCCAACGGCTGGAGATGCTCTTAGCTCTGGGCAGCGTGGTAGTGCGATAGAGGCCCTAGCTACAGTCACCGCTTTATCCTCCTCCAAAACAAATCTAGGGTTGTGCCTCTTGCCGGCGCCGCCATAGATCAGTCTCGTCTTGAGTGGCCCTAGGGCCATGGGGGCGCGGTGGATCTTGGCAAGGGCTGGCGAGAGGGCTTCGTTATTAGTCGTTCCTTCGAGTTTTGTTAGAGTTTGTGTCCTGTTCAGAAAGACGAGACGGCGTCGACTCTCTGAATATGGAATACAGGTCTTCTTGCCTAGCCCCCGTTCCGGTGGTGCGTCTAGCATCATTGGTGGACGTGTGGAGGTATGTCTTCGGCGGATCTATCCTCGGTGGATTTGCTCGGATCTGGTTGTTTTTAGTCTATATTTGGATCCTTTCAATCTACGTTATTCTTCATCAGCGGCGATTGTTGTTCTGGAGCGCTAGTCTTATGGGGTCTTAGCACGACGACTTCCCGACTGTCTACTACAACAAGTTGTGTCTGACTCCGGCGAGGGAGGGGTGATGACGACGGCGCGCCTTCGGCTCACTTCATTGTTTGTAGTCATCGCTAGGTGGTCTACGGATCTGGATGTAATTATTATTATTATTTTTGTTCGTTGTACCGCCATGATTGAAGATTAATAGATTGAAAGTTTTCTCGAAAGAAAGTAGCGTGACCCTTGCATGCATTTTCTGCTTTCCGATTCATGTGCTGAAGATACATGTGTGCGCTCACGTGACGCGTCACCTGCCACGGCCCCACGGCATATTCAAATCAAACGGCTGGCTAGGTAGTAGATGGACGGCTAGCGAGGCGAATGATGTTTCGCTCAAATCATCCGGCTGATTGCGCGTTCGCCATTTCTTTTTTGTGTTCATGCTTCTATTTTTATTTCCTATCGCCAACACGAGAGCTCCTGGTCACTACAGATCGCACAGTCTTGGGCCGGCCCAGCTGGAAGCTCTTTCTGCGCAGCGCATCGCGCATAGCAGCTCCCCGAGTCGAAAGTCAGACGCACACTCGCATCGCCGCCCCCCAGAACCCTCGCCGCCGCCGCCGCCGCCGCCGAGGATGACGTCCGTGCGCAGCGCCGCCGGGGTCGCGCTGCCGCCGATCCGGCTGGCGGTGGAGCGGGCGCGCCAGGAGGCGCTCCGGCGCGAGCTGGACGGGTGCCAGCTGCTGGCGGGCATCTGGTGCCACGGCTTCACGGTGGCGCAGCTCCGCAGCATCCGCGCGTCGCTCCCCTCCACGGCGCGGCTGCTGGTCGCCAAGAACTCGGACCTCGCGGCGGCGGTCGAGGGCACGCGCTGGGAGTCGCTCCGCCCCTGCGCCCGCGGCATGAACGCCTGGCTCTTCGTGCGCTCCGACGAGATCCCGCCGGCGCTCCGGCCCTACCGCGACTTCCAGAAGGAGTGGCGCCTCCAGCTCAACGACTTCACCGGCGCCGTCTACGAGGGCCGCCTCTACGGCCCCGACGACTTCGCGCAGCTCGAGGCCATGCCCACCAGGGTGCAGTCCTACCAGTACCTCCTCGGGTGCCTCCAGATGCCCGCCGTCTCCGTCCTCGCAGCCCTCCGCGCGCGCCAGGAGGCCATGGCGCAGGCCGAGAAGCCGCCCGCGGAGGAGGCGGCTCCTGCTCCGGCGCCAGAGAAGTGATCCCTCCTTCAACGTCGAGGTTTCTCAGTTACACTTGCAGCTTAAAAGCTCCTCCTTTATTGTTTTTGCACATTTTGAATTCAGTGTAGTAGAGAACACCCACAAAATCATCATAAGGATGCATTACTCTGATGTATCATCTTGTCATGAACTGAATTTCAAATGGGAAGAAATGTGATGCTCAACTGCCATTGATGTTGATTCAGACTTGAGTTTGCCCCAGCGTTGTAGTATTATTTAACAGTTGGTATGTTTCGATTGTGATTATGCACTAGAGTGATTTGCAAGGATGCATTGGATATTTGTATACTGACATGGTGCAATCTGACTTTGGAATAGGGAAGAAATGCGACGTTGAACTGGCATTGATGATTCAGACTTTAGTTCGCACCAGCATTGTATTACTAAACACTTGATGCTTTTCAATTGTTAGTGTTTATGTCATTATACTGAGCTGTTGACACCGCCAAAGGTTTCATGTGTTTCTGTTACAGTTGCGGGCAAAAGGCAACTTTTCCCGTTTCGGTAGGTTTGTGCTGCAATTCATTTCGATTATTGGAAATCCATAAATCATTATGATACGCATTGCTCTGATGTACTCTCTACTCCCTCCGTCTTCTACAAGGCCGCTTAGTAGAAGTAGACGGAGGGAGTATCATGTATCGTCACCTGTTGGTGAGCTTCTTTCTGATTTCGTCTGGGAACAAACGTGATGTTGAATTGCCACTACTGATGAGATGCATGAGCTGCTAATGCACTCATATTGCATTTTATTTCAGGTGCAAATGGGCGACCCTCTTCTAGAAATTCTTGTAAATTCCAGACTGCAGTGTCAGTGACATCTGCAGTTGCTTGCTCCATCACTGCATACTCAGTAGCCGACTTATTCACTAGCGATTGGTGTGCTAGAGATTTGTTAGATATTCTACATGTGCTGAATCACTGGTGTACTAGACAAAATTAGAAAGAAGCTTAGGATGATGATGTATGTTCTTGCTTGGTTGCTTGTTTCTTGTTGGAGTAGGTGAGGGGGGCAGAATGAAGAACTTATCAGCATTTGAGCTATACTAGCTATATGGTACACTAGACATCAGCTAAGAAAAGACTCGAGACATGAATTCCAGCCAAGAGCTCTCAAATTCCCAGGTAAGTACTCCCTCCGTCCGGAAATACTTGTCATCAAAATGAATAAAACGGGATGTATCTAGATGTATTTTAGTTCTAGATACATCTCTTTTTGTCCATTTTGATGACAAGTATTTTCGGACAGAGAGAGTAGCAAATTGGTACATTCAGTCAGGGATTAGTTATTTTTTTGGCAGCTATGCATTCCCGGGAAAAAAATAAGGAAGTTCTGCAGCTGCACAACACATGCACAACCCCAGAGGGATTTTTTTTTTCCTGATGAACTAACGCTGGAAACCATAAAAAACACAAGTTAACAGCAACCTATGCCTATGAGTCAATTAGCAATTGAAAATCCTGAATCGAGTAGGAAGAAGATAGCCAGAGGAGGAGGATCCAGGTGAGCAGGGAGGCAAGAGAAGTGGAGTACATCCTTTGGCTCTAAGAATTCTCTGCAGCCGTGTTTTTACTCAGCCCATGGAAAACTTGAAGCACCACTCTTGTGTTATTTTTTAGGGAAGCGCCATTATTGTGTTGGCTGATCAGTGATCACCATTCTCTCCCATTTGAATGTTGAGCGTAGTTGCATGCTTATTGCTGGTTGGTTCAGTCTTGGAATACCGTAAGCATCATTACTTTGTTGCAACTTGTATCAGTTATCGCATTGTTTCAGTTTGATTAATAGATGATGGCTGGGGTGCGTTTCCAAGTTTGTTTTCCCCTTGATGATCTTTCACCTAGGTTATGTGCTTGTATGTTGTGTGGTATTTTTCTAACTTAATTTAGAGGACTTCACCAGGTCAATGGTGATGCATGTTCTGGGCATTCTAAAACTGAATTCAGCACAATGTTCACCAGGTGATGTGTGTGCCGAATTATCCATTAAGCTATATGTATGTAAGATGAAAAACATTATGAGCTAACACCATCTTAGGCCATATGTAAAGATGGAGTGATGGATGATTGCTTGGGCGCGTTTTGAAGTTTGTTTTCCCCTTGATGATCTTCCCACCTAGCTTATGTACTTTTGTGATGCGCTGTCAATTACTTTGGAGGAATTCAAACTAAATTCACCCAGTGTTTCATCAGGTAATGTAGTGGCGATGCAGAACTATCCATTAAGCTCTATGTATAAGAGATGGAGAACATTACGATTTATGAGGTCACATCAGTTTTTTTTTTTTACATCAGGTCACATGAGTTATGATCCAGCTTCACCAAATTACATTGTTCGCATCGCTGTGTTGAGGGTGAGGAAGCCCAACAAGTCGACCTTTCAAATTAATTAAATTTGTTTACAATCTGCAGGATTCATAAACTTTTAACCTAAAGCAAAAGACTCGAACTGCATACGTACGAAATCAGTTTGTTCAACTTGCTGTTCGCATTTGCTGTGTCGATGGTGAGGAAACCTAGTTCTCTCTC
>LR738709.1:48620629-48636218 GCA_902687465.1 Secale cereale | reverse complement strand
AAAAAAAAAAAAAAAAGAGGATGCGCTGCCGTCACCGGCACCACCATACTGTCCCGTGCAACGTTGCTCTGACCTTCTCAACGCTGGCTAGCTAGCGACGACGACCACGAGCATCCTCCGGCACGCTTCCACTCTCTGACTCCTTCCCACCATCCTCTCGCTATCCATCGCTCTGCCGCCATCACTCTGCTCCTCTTATCTGTGCCCCCGGTGAGACATTTTCCTCAGAATTTTCAGAGCTATCTCGGCCACTCGGTTTTCTGTTATTAAGACGATGCGGTTGGGACTTCGGTGTCGGCCAGCGACCATATGCGCGGTCGGTTCAGCTCAGCCACATATTTAATTCCTCAAATTGATGACTTAGAACTACGTGAATGACTTATTCACCTAGATGGAGGTAGTACTTATTTCCCATTGGCGAATGCTTTTGCTTGCTGAGCATGATCGACCGGCTCACGATCTAGCCACAACTAGGAGACGAGAAGCAACTCCAATCTTGCAGAGACTCCATTCCCCTTCCATCTCCTTCCATCACTTGGGTATTCAGAAATGGATGGATACGAGTTCGAGAGGGCGGAGCTAGCTGCACTGGAGCGCGCCGTAGGCGATCCAAGCGCAAAGGCGATGAGTCTGACATTTTCCCTTCTCAGGCGCCTAACAAATGATTTCTCCCGTGATCATCGAATTGGCTGCGGTGCCTTTTCAGTGGTTTACAAGGTATGATTAATCCCTTCCTTTTTATTTACCTACATACCGCATGTTTTGATACAGATTAAGCAATTATACAGGGGGTTCTTCCAAGCGGGTCACGTATTGCTGTCAAGAAGCTTCACTCGGCTATTGGAATGGCCGAAGATGAGTTTGAAAATGAAGTATTTATCACGATGAGGGTTGCTCACAAGAACGTAGTGCGACTCATAGGCTATTGTAGTCACACGCAATCTGGAATCTTCGAATGCGACGGAAAATCTGTTTTCGCAGAGGCCAGACAAAGGTTGATCTGTACGGAGTATGTGCCTGAGGGAACGCTTGACAAATATATCACCGGTAAGATCGACAAGACGGCATGCCCTAGTGTTTCTTTCCCCTCTTTATTCCTTGTTTTCTTTTGTATATATGGTTGTTTTTCTGCTCCAAACATTCCTCTCTGTCCGTAAGCATTTCTTGTGTTCCTCTCTATGTCCGTAAGCATTTCTGTATTTTAATGATCACCTCCATGTAATGTTTGTTCAATGAGACATTTTCAAGTTTTCTGCAGATGAGTTTCATGGAGGGCTTGACTGGAACCATCGTTATAAAGTTCTCAAAGGAATTTGCCATGGTTTGCGTTATCTACATGACGAAGTGCGCATTATTCACAGGGATATCAAAGAATCAAATATACTACTAGGGGATAACCTCGTTCCTAAAATATTCGACTTTGGTTTTTCCACGAGCCTTCGTGAAGGAGAATCTTTAAGTGTTGACGAAAGAATCCATGGAACCATGTAAGGTGTTGTGATATCCAAATACGTTAGAATTTGTGTGCTGAATATCTTAAATCTAACATTATATTGTCATGCAGAGGATATATGGCGCCGGAGTTGGTTACTGACAGAACATATTCCTGTAAGTCCGACATATTCAGCTTTGGCGTTGTGATGATGAAATTGTTGATTGGATCGACTTGGGCCAGTGAGAACCGCAATGTTGAGCTAGTAAGAAATTTTCTGATCACAGTTGCATATACCGAGTGCGTTTGGGGGAAAAAAATCTGGATATATGGAGCGCTAACTTTTTTTTCTGATCAGTTATGAAATCAATGTGAGTGAGTGGTGCTGATTTCTGGAACCTAATATTGCGACCGTCCGTTAAGAAGTACACCAGAAGAAACATGAAATCGAGAGAGACAATCCACTTTACGTTTTCTTGGTTCTAGTGAACCTAAATGACAACCTTGGCCATGCACAACGCATGGTGGGGTGCTTCTCTTGGGGCTAAAGAGCATGCCACTATTTGGGTTCTATCAACCTGTTTGTTTTGTACAGAACAAAAACAAATACGATCATATTTTAGCACATAAAACATCGATAAAGTGTTTCCAAAAAGTGCTCCACTTTTTAGAGTGAGAAAGGAGTAGAGAAGATATAGGAAGGAAATCGAGTGAATTGCAAGAAACCACCACATTACCGCATAGTTTTGCAGAAAACACCGGTTTACGAATTTGGGCCAAAACCCACTAATTATCAGCTTAATCTTTTGCAAAAAACACTGATCGGTCTATTTGGGCATTTTAACTGCGATTATGACAAGTGGGTCCGAAAGAGCTGATGTGGCATAACTGTTAGTCCCTGGTAGTTTTGCAGATGCACCCTTCAATCAGAAACTAAAAATGCAATTAGGCCCTTGCCATACCCAGCTCGGCTATACACTGCCGCCGGCCATCCCGCGCTCGTGCGCTCCTGCCCACGTCGGTACCCCGGTGGCGGCGGAGCTCATCGGTGAGGTTTCTGCTTGACTGCGCCCGTGCTGCGCGTCCCCTGCTGCTTGCTTGCGCCCGTGCTGTCCGCCGGCGTGCCGCTGCTTGCTCCGGTGATGCGCGCCGCCGCCGCTACTCGCGCTCGTGTTGTGTGTGCCCGCGCCGCTGCTTGCACCCGTGCTGCACCCCGCCGTTCCTGCTTGCTCCGATAATGCCGTCGTTGCCGGGAGGTCGCAGCTGCTCCATGCGCCGGCCGGTGCACTATCGCCAAGCCTGATGGAGGGGGCGAGGTCCGTTCTGTGTGGTGATAAGGCCAGAGCCGCCGCTAGCCCCCCACTCCATCTTCCAGGAGCAAGGCGCCGGCCGACCCATGCGCCTCAGCCGTGGCCGCCGACATCCACCTGGACTAGGCCGTGGCCATGGCAGGCGCGAGGCCAGAGCCGCCGTTGCGCAGCAAGGAGGCGGTGAGCACCTTGGCCTGGGCCGCGGCTGCGGTAGTCTGTGGGAACGGCGGCGGGGGGCTCGATCTCGATTGGATCGGGCAGGGAAAGGGAGATTTCTTTTTCTTGGAGGGAGGGTTCTTTTTGAAAAAAGACCGGTCTAACATTTTCTATCATGTCATCAATGCGGGGCTCACATGTCATAATCCCGGTTAAAATGCTCAAATAGACTGATCAGTGCTTTCTGCAAATGATTAAGCCCAAAATCTAGTGTTTTTTGCCACAAATTTGTAGAAGAGTGTTTTCTGCAACCCTACGCTTCAATGTGGTGGTTTTCTGCAATTCACTCAAGGAAATCGGAAGTGGGTGGAGAAAATCTAATTTGAATGTACATTTGATGGAGATTGATAACTACTTCCTCCGTCTGGGTTTATTAGTCATCCTCATATTTTGGGTCGACCTTTGACTTGCAAAATATAAGTGATAAACAAAATCATAATGTTGGATTTGTATTTGAAAGAGGTTTCTAATGGTAATATTTTTGCTACATATAACTCATTATTATTATTTTGTTAAATTTCTGGTTAAAATTTGACCCGGAATACGAGGAGCAGTAATAAACCATGAAAGAGGAAGTAGAAGCAATGTGTACAACCCCTAGTTGTATGTGTCTACATTGCATTAACTTCTTACAGTAAGTATTCATATCCATTCTGACTCATATTGGTGTAAATTTATATAGATACTTGAAAAGTTGAGAAAAAGGTTGGTGAAAGGAGCATTTTCATCATGGAAAAATAATTACCACCAAGTTAGAACATGTCTGGAAATTGTGTATAGCTGCATGGACATGGACCCAGATAAAAGGCCTACTGCATTGGAAATTATCCAGCGGCTAGATGAAACCGAAAGTACGGACTATTCAGTTAGCAGTGGTCATGCACCACCACTTTGGCAGGTACAGCTAATCGAAAGCATATTTTTGTTTGAGAATCAGCTTCAACCTGGACAAAACCTAGGATACACATTTTCTAAGAGAATGCTGAAATCACACTATGTCACTATATAGATGCTCTCGAATTGATTTCTATATACATGCAGCCAGGAGATGAAGAATCCGATTCATCGGACGTAGATGCTTCTGAGCTTGAGAGAACACCATCAAACGACATTCTTCCAAGTGACGAGGAACCAACCTCAGCAGACACGACTGGAGAATCGAGCACACAAGAACATAACATGTCTGCCCTTGTAAGTAAACTTTCAGGGTCCACGGAACTGTCCTCGTTAGATTTCCTTGAGAGAATCACAGATGGTTTTTCATACGAACGAATAGTTGGGAAGGACAATCTGGACGCAGTTTATCATAAAGCATTTGTGTATGAGGTATGCAGAGTTAATGTTTGCCTTGATGGAAGTTTTGATGCACTGCTTATACCATCCTTAGATTTCCACCTATTCATGGATCTTAATTATGTATAAGCACATACTAAACGTATATATATTTTAACAGGGAAACATTTCAGGCCAAACAATGGTAGCTGTGAAGAGGTTAATTGGGGTAGAAATTAGAGTTAAAAAGTTTGAGATGGAGGCTAAACGGCTGATGAATCTAGATCATAAGAATATAGTAAAGCTCCTTGGCTACTGCCACGACGAATCTAGAGGGCATAAGCTGGTACAGTTTAAAGGAAAACCACCGCAAGACTTTAAAGGAGCCGAACAATTGCTCTGCTATGAATATATGCACAATGGAAGCCTCCGTGAGTATCTTATCGGTATGATACCGACTCCAATCACAAATCAGTTACTGAATAACTGATCTTTGATGATACTGGTCAATCCATTTCTAGCTTGCTAAACTAACTCCTTAATAATTCTCCCTGTCTACTTGTTGTTTCTTAGGACAAGGATCTCATGAAGTTGATTGGCACATGTGCTACAAATTGATCAAGGGGACATGTGAAGGTTTACTTTACCTCCACGAGGGTTGTGGAGATCGCCCAATTGTTCATTTGAATCTAAACCCGTCAAATATACTGCTGGATGAACACAACGAACCACGCATCACGGGTTTTGATTTTTCAAAGCTCATTGGTGAAAAGAACACAAAATCCGTGTTTTTTCAGATGAATGGACCATTGTGCGTAGGATCTCGCTGCTATCGGTTTATAATTACCTTTCTGTTCACCATGCAATGTTTACATTTTTACAGGCTTGGGACTGATCGATTTTAGCTGGCTAGTTTATACACTAGTGTTCTAATTGAACTGATATGTTTGGATGCATCTCCTTTCTGTATTTTTCAGAGGTTACCTGCCACCGGACTTCCTGTATTCAAAGGGTACTGACCTCAAATATCTAACTACGGTGGACATATACAGCTTGGGTCTTATAATTTTAGAGATCGCAGCACGTCAAGAGATCAAGGGCGACCATGATATAATTATTAAGACTGTAAGATAATTTGCTCAAACCTTTGATTAATGGCAAATAAAAAATAATAATTCATCCTTTATGTTTACATAAATAGGAAAATGTTTTGTACTCTGCGAGTATGTATTCTCAGTTTCTCATTCCTCATATATCACTGTGTTGCACACTCATACTTCCTTACCACTCTGACAATACTTCGTTAATAGTTAGTAGATACCCTGAAATGAATTATATGCAAATTTTCATTCAAGTCTATATATTTCACATTGTTTGCATATATACTGCATACATGTAGATACAAATATTGGACAACAAAAATTAAGGGTCCACATGTTACTTTATAATATTCACGTGGGCTATCGTAGGACAATTAGTTAAGTACATTTAAAATAATAAAGTGATATGATGTATTCTTTTAAGTGGTATATTGGAATGTGATAATACATCATTTAAGTGGTATATTAGAATGTGGATCAGCGCATACTCTTGGGACTTTGAGAGTATATAACAGGTGGCATTAGTTTGTCTTTAAATCTTTGCTCTGATATTATGTAGGTCGAGACAAACTGGAGGCAAGATTCACAAATAGCAACGTTGTATGGCTCACTAGAAGATAAATTCCGGGGGCAAGTAAAAATGTGCATTGATATTGGCCTACATTGTGTAAAGTCAAAGCCTGAAAAAAGACCTACTGCTGGAGAGATCGTACTCTGGCTTGACAATGGGAGCAAACCGGTCCTAGGTCAAAGACCAGCAGTGGCCGGACCTCCACTCCGTGATAATGTCACCCATGCAGATGGCCACATCCAAGGTATTCCGATCCCATAACTCCAAGTGCTAAGTCCTTCTTTTACATGTAATTAATATGCTCAAACAAAAAACAAGAATCTGAAAAATAGAAGTGTAGTGCCTTCATCTACTTTTAAGTCGATTGGTAATGCAGCCACGATGATTACACACACCATTTAGTCTTTTTTATTCTCTCTCAAAAGTGAACCGTAGTTTCGATCTGGAGAAGCTAATATATATATGTTGATCTCACCAGTTTTGTGACATTTGTATGTTGTCAGAAACGGAGAAACAGACGCCATTGAGGAGATTTTTCAAAAGAAAGTAATGCTGAAGTTACAAAAGACAAAAATGAATGGACGGAGTCTCATTCATTCATTTGCGCGGCAGCTGCAATGGTGAAAGTTTCTTCCAGATGATCACTTGCAGTCTCGGTCAGTGGTGCCATTCAGGCTGCTGGAACATCGGGTGCTCTGTTTTCCGCTCTTAGTTGTCAGTGCTCTGTTTTTCCTCTGTTTCAGAGTTGTAACTTTCAAGGGACAATTTTTTGTGTATAGTTTATGCAATGCATATAGTTTATGTGGGGCTGGAGAAACGTTCGTTTGTCCAATGAACTGGTGCAACCTTATTATGAATCAAGGATCCGAAGTAACCACCTGAGGTGGCTTGTATTCTGGTGAATAT
Source organism: Secale cereale (assembly GCA_902687465.1). NCBI lineage: Eukaryota > Viridiplantae > Streptophyta > Magnoliopsida > Poales > Poaceae > Secale > Secale cereale. Next base: position 48,629,411 of record LR738709.1, on the reverse strand, counting down.
TATAGATGGTTCAACAAAGTTAACGGTTTTTTTTTTGATATAGCAAGAGATCATGGACGAACTAGCAAGAGAATAAACGAAGATGCGCTGGATCTCAAGCTCCGGCAAAAAATAACAGGATTTTTAACACAAAAAGAGATTAACCTTCAGAACAGAAGTCTTCAGATTTCTGATGATCGACTTTCTCCCGCAAACTAGCTTTTCTTTCTCCAGCAAATATGCAACCTTCAGAACAGGTTTCCATATAGAAACCGCTTGATTTATGCAGATGAACCAGATCATGGATCTTGACCAGCAACCATGTAAACTACTTAACACTTCTACCCATTTTTTCTTTCAACCAACAAAAACAATCAGTTCTTACAAAGCAGCAAAAAGAACATGGAAAAGAGAGCTGTGAGTTGAGGCACTAGAAACCCGCTGTGACTGCAATTGGTGTCAAAGCACTCTACAGGGCAAAAACCTACTAACACCGAATACATTCAAGTTTAGGATCACATATAGGCAGACGCTAGAAAGCCAACAACAAAAGAGACCTTAACACTTCTACATAATGCAACATTGTGAGACTGCTTTGTCGATCCAGAAGAACTAGGTCATTGATCTTCTGCATCAGATAGGGGCCCCACCAAATCGGGCAACATTTTGAGGGTGCTAACCCATGCTGGCAAGTTGTCAGTGTGCCCATGGAGTTTGAGCCTCCGTAGCTTCTCTGGAGGCTTGAAGTCATCATTGCTCGGCGAACAAGGGTCAGCAATCCTCTCGGTGTCCTTGTCAAGCCATATCGACAGGGATTCCAGATGGCCGTGGCCGGAGACGATGTCACAGAGCTCTTTGTGGTTTCTCCGGTTGATGCCAGACACCCCCAGCTTGCGCAGCTGGGTAAGCTTCTTGAGCTCCTTGAGTCCTGCCACAGTGGCTTTGATAACGCCCAGCGTGTGCAAGTTGGTCAACTTCTCAATCCCGCATGGCACCTCAACTCCGACGATGTGACCGCCAACAGGGCCACATGAGAAACAGGCGGATACCGAGGTGCTAGATTCCATGTTGTCGCTGCCGGCACATTCCTCTGGTGTGTTACCGGCACGAACATACTGCAGCTTCTGTAGCTTCACGACGGTCGCTGGCAGCTCGGCTATGGCAGTGTGCCTGACATCCAGGGTCTGGAGCTGCCTCAGGCGACCCAGGGATTTCGGCAGCCGAAAGATGTTTTTGCATTTTCGCAGGGAGAGGAATTTCAGTCGAGGCAGCCGTTTGACGATGTTCTTGATGTCGTCGTCTGTCAGACCTTCAGTGCCTTCCAGATCAAGCACCCGGAGCACCCTCATCTTGTCGGAGGCCAGGAATGGCTTCCAGGGTCCAAACACCGTCACCGACCGCAGTCGCGAGAACTCGATCCTGTTGAACACGTTCTCGTCTCCGTCCCAGCTTTGGTCAATGACCAGGTGCCGCCCAGTGCGCCGTGTGGTCTGGCTGCACCTCCCCTCCAATGCAAACACATGGTTCTCCTCCATTCGCCGCGACACAATGTACTCCCGGAAGAAATCGTTGACGTTGCACATGGCCATTCTCCTCCCAGTGCCAGTCCCAGTCCCTGTCCCAGCCACATTGACACCACGCTCAGCATCTGTGAGCATGCTGAGGTTGACGAGCCTGGAGAAGTAATTTTCCCCATTCACTTCTGCAAGATTCCCGTCAGTGTCTCTTGAGTAGCCCTCGGCAATCCACCGCCTCACCAGACGCCTCCGACGGATGCCATGGCGTCGAGGGAAGATTGACAGATAGAAGATGCATGGCTTGAGTTCATCAGGACAGTTGTGGAAGTAGGAGTCTAGCCAACTAAATAGGCTATGTATACTAGCCAGCTCCGGGTTGTTTTCCAACTGGTGAATAAAGTTAGTATTCATGGCCTCCCAATTCAGACTCTTGGCCAAGAAACGACCAATGGCAACTATCACCTTGGGTAGTCCGCCACATTTATTTAACATTAGCTTCGACTGCTTGATCATGTCCTCATCCCGTGTGATGTGGTTAGGCACGCTGTCATATACCTGAAAATAAACTGTGGTTTTAGGAATTGTCCAACTAAACTTCTCTATCTATGACCACTGATTAATAAAAAAAAAGACTCCTACTTCTTATCACACAGAATGATATCATTAGTTTTTTAATGAAAACTATTTTTCTGTTAACTTACATAGCCTTCGAAATGATAACAATCAAAGTTGTGTAGAAACATTGAATCATTGATAAAGTCATTTTAGAATGAATAATCTATTTTAGAACAGAGAGAGTAGCGCTGGTATCCTAATCTTATTTCTTGGCATCTGACCTTGATATGCTAATTAAGAGCAATGAGCATTGTTTATATTTCTAGAATTCAGTCATAAGGAGAGTTCTAAATAGCTAGGGTCATTTTTCTTTCCGAATGGTCATGGGGCATAGAGAGGGTTACCTACCTGAATTTTATTGAAAAGTGGCTACAACTGCATAGAAGAATTCTTTTCCTATAAATTTGGAAGGCACTTTAGAAATATGCAACTGTTTTTTCCCTGAATCATTCAAACACCACTTCTGGCTTATTCATGCCTTCATTATTCCTATATGATCCTGCTAACCATCACATAAGTTCCTGTACTGGTTGTATGTATACCATGTTGTTTTGCCGCGTTCCAAAAAGTATGACTTAAGTTTGATACATTTTTATATAGTCTGACAAAGAAGTTGGCAGTCAATACTTTGCCCCCAGTTTTGCGAAAGTATGAGACTGGTAGAGGATACAGGCTGCTATATAAGACAGTGACAAAATTAGACATGGTATGAGTATGACTATGAACCAAACATGCTCTATAGCTACATCTGGGTGTACTGAAGATCCGTGCTGTGGTATATAGAAAACTAAATATAGGACTCTAATAAAAAGGAGTTGAATTTGCAGGAATGGTTATTTTAGAGCAGCGAGTACCGTGTTGAAGAGGTGGAGGGCGTGCTCATCACCAAGACCTTTGACGTTGAACATGAGTTGTTGATCTTGCCCTGAACAATATTTGGCAACGCTTGAATCGTTTGTAACAATTATGACACAACACCTTTCACCAAATGACAAGGCTTGTTTTATCCTGTCCCATTCTTCGGTGGACTGCAGGTCATCGATAACTATAAGGCACTGATTTTGTTGTTGATCATCACTGAGAAGCCTACGGCAGACGTCAACTGGATTGGTCATGTTTGCCAGTTCAGCGACGGCGTCCTCTTTGGTTTTAGCAGGCACAGAGTGCAGGTTCAGGAGCAAGCTGCGGCAGAACTCCCTCAGATTGAAAGGCTGGGACACGTTCACGCGCCCGTGTATGAAGCTCAGATTTAACCCTGAAAGGTTGGGACAATCCTGCAGATAATTGTGGTAGGCACTTCTGACGAGTGCCGATTTCCCCACACCAGCAATCCCCCATACGGAGATCACTCGGGAAGCCTCATCAATCTGCTCGATAAGCTTCCCCTTTTCTGTGTTGCGCCCAATTAGTTCAGGTTCGTCATGTCCCTCCAGCATTGCATTTCCAGGGTCATCACCTCCAGAAACCTGAGAAATCATCAAAAGTTACATAAAGACACACTGTTAATTTTTTTCGATGAATGAATAACTGACAAGTGAATAAAGTGTCACGGTGTGCTTAATTACATACCTCTTTGAAAAAGACACACACAGAGTGGTCAGCTGTGAATTTTCTCAACTCTGAAACTTTGTGCAGCTGCCCAGTGCACAAGCTCGCGATGTCAAAATGCTGTGTGGATACGATGATCTGGCTCCCATTACCCATGTCTGGCAGGTACATCCGGAGGGCATCCCACTCCGCCATGGTTGACAGGCCTTCGAGGACGACGAGGAACCTGTGGGTGCTCACATGAGTCACAAACTGCTTGACCAGCTCCCCTTCTTCCACCACCGTCTTCTCCATCCTTAGAAGGGAATCTACATCCAGAATCTCCCCTTGTTTTTGAGGAGCAGCAGTGCTTGTGCAGAACTGGATGAGCAAGCCCCGGAGGATCTTCCGCGGATCGAAAGGGTGGGTCAACTTGGCCCAGCCACGACTCTGGAAGTTCTTGCGTATTTCAGGGTCGTCGTAGGCCTTCCTGACAATGGACGCCACCCCAAGGTCGCCGCCTGTGCCCCACACCGAGATCACGCCGAGCTCAGGCCGGTCTTCCATTTTGGGGATCAACTCGGTCAGATCCACCAAGCTACGCCCTTTCCTCGCCGCCGCCTCCACGGCGATGTCGAGCGCTGCGGCCGTGCCTGCAGCCCGGTCAAGCTGCTGCTGCACGGCGGACTTGGCGCCGCCGAAGTCGGTGATGAGGTTGTAGCGCATGTTCCTCTGGCTCACGAACTCCACCCTGTCCTTGAGCTCCTTGATCTCCGCCGCCGCGTCGTCCATCGGCAGCGACACCGCCGGCAGGCAGGGCAGGACCAGCAGGCGGCGCCACCATCTGGGCTTGGGATCCAGGTGGACGACCAGCTCGATGCAGTCCTCCGTGTCGTAGGCCAGGTCGCGGAGCTGCCTCACCCACGTCTTGACGGCGTTGTTCTTGATGCGCTCCGCGTCGGCGACGTTCAGGAACGACTGCATCATCTCGAATTCCCCCGTGATGAACACCAGGTCGCTCTGCACCGCAAGCTTCAGCTTCGCCTCCTCGTCAATCGCCGCCTTCACCTTGACCAGCGTCCCCTCCACCACCGTCTTGGACAGTCCAAGAACGATCTCCTCCATTGCTGCCGCCCTCACGCCTGTCTTATCCTGTCCCGTGTGTGTGTTCGTGGTCAATGGCTCAATCAAGACTCACAGAGCAGTGTAGAGTAGGTCTGCTAATTAGTGCCTCTCACAGAGGCAACGTCTCGAGATCTCAGATCTGGTTGAGATGGGATTAAGGGTTTGTTTGAGGTTGCTTCTTTCAACTAAAATCAGCTCCACGCCATCAAATTCATTACAGAGTAATTTGATTCAGAAGTTGTATATCTCCACAAAGAAGCAATTTATTATGTTTGCTTTCCAGCTAGCTTCAGCGTTAAGAATAAAATAAATTGAAGGAAAAAGTCTGTTTATTTGCGGGGCCGCGCTACGCCTCGGACACGCTGGACATCTACCACTTCCACTTGATTGGCCGTCGGATGAACGCGTTGATGGCCGTTAGATGTACCGTCCACGTTTCACACCTCACTTTTGCAACAAGCGTCGTGTTGCAATCCATGCGTTGTTGCCCCTCGGGCTTGACAGAGAAGCGTTGAACATGTCGTCGCCCCAACCACTGCAAAATCAGCTGCAAGCCGGTGTGCGTGGCAACTCCTACTTCTACCTCACTCATCTGCAACACCATGGCGCACCATATCACGCGCTAAATGCTTGGATCCGACGCAAACCGGCCCGTTGAGGGGCCCTGCTTCGAGAACAACAACGACAATCGTTCTCAGCTCTGGCCACCTCCGAGGAGCTTTCGTCGTGAGGTGGAGTTGCAGCCTAGTTGACAACCCCCTCCCCGGTTGGTGTTTTCTAAGCTGCTTTAACCAGATCGCACCAAGAAGGCTGGGTGAGTTTTCTGTCTCTGAAACATGAACTATAAAAACATGAAGCCCTATCTAGAACAGAACTAAAATCATTTGTTCGCGTGTGTTGTACAACAAAGGCACATCTCCAATCTTTCTTGTGTCTACGAAATATGAGCCCCTCTATTTTAATTGCATTATCCCATGTTTTTTTCGTGTTGTTGATCAACATAATTGATGAAAATAGAACAAAATATTCATAAGAATAGCAAGCCTATTAGTAAGGAATTTATTAAAAATATTAAAACTACAATTTTGAAGACTAATGGGTCTTAATTTCTTTAATAGTAGTGGCATCTTTTTCTTTAGGGACGGGAAAAATAACAACAAAATTTAGCCTATACATGTCTCGTTTTCTATCATGAAAATCATGGAAGGAGCCATCAAATCATCCTTGATGTTCTCGATAGAACATAAAGGAGATGCCATCAGAATAGGATATAAATATAGCATGCTTACCTTCTTCTTTAGTAAAGGAGCTTCTAAAGAGGTGTTATCTAAATCGAAGAGTTTATCTCCCTTAGAGAAGAAGTCAAAATTGAGGTTAAAGCCTTTCTTATCCTCTTTTTTAAAGAGGTCCTTAGAGAAAGGGGAGGCAATGTACATCATCTCATTGAGGTAAGAAGTACACCCATTAGAGCCTTCTAAGGAATGGGTCAAAGTTTTCCTCCTTTGGTTAGCTATAGTGTGAAAATATTTAGTGTTTCTATCTCCTTACAGGATATCCCTATCTTTGGATCTTTGCCTAGTCTTAACTTCATCTTTTAACCAAATTCTATTAAGATATTGTAAAATCTGTTTAATCCTAGCAAGATCAATGTCAGTGGCAACTAAACTATTATACTCGTCCCTTTAGAGACACCATTTTTGAAACTTGTAACTGGGAGGGTTTGGAATAGATCCAAGCCTAGAGTCCCAAAGAAGTGGATTGTGGTCACTACCTACCCCTAGGAAGAGTATGGTGGGATTCAAAGGAAACGAGGTATCCAATTCAGTATTAAAATATCATATCTATTGTGGACATGACCAAGTTAGACTAGTTGTTGGCCCAAGTAATTTGTCTCCGACATATCTTGATCTCAAGGAGACTCGAGATTCATATCTAGACATTAAATCTATCACTCCAATGGTGGTCAATGTTCCCATTACTTTTGTCATGCTGGTATCTAATTAGGTTTAAGTCACCAGCTATCAAAGTGTGTTGGAGTGTGACGCCCCTGATTTGACTGTACATTAATCATGCACGCAAATGTGTACGACCAAGATCAGGGACTCACGAGAAGATATCGCAACACAACTCTACACACAAATTAAAATAATACAAGCTTCATATTACAAGCCAGGGGCCTCGAGGGCTCGAATACAGAAGTTCGAAAGCAACAGAGTTAGCGGAAGCAACAATATCTGAGTACATACATAAGTTAAACAAGTTTTTCCTTAAGAAGGCTAGCACAAACATCAACGATCGAAGAGGAAAGGCCTCATGCCTGGGACCTCCTAACTACTCCTGGTCGTCAGCGGTTTTCACGTAGCAGCAGGCTCCGTCGGGGTAGTAGTAGTAGTCGGCGATGGCATCTCGCTCCTGGGATCCGCCATCTAGTTGCAACAACCAGAAAGAAAAAGAAGGGGGAAAGAGGGAGCAAAGCAACCGTGAGTACTCATCCAAAGTACTCGCAAGCATCAGATCTAGACTAAGTATGCATCAGTATCAACAGAATGAGTTGCATCTGTGGACTGAACTGCAGAATGCCAGAATAGAGGGAAATGCCTAGCCTATCGAAGACTAGCATCTTCAAGCATCTTCTGAAAACCACCATCTTGCAGTAGTAGAAGGGAGTACAGAATAGCATTCTAATTAACAAGCATGTTGTAACAATATCCATCACATATCTTAAGTATTCATTTGTAGTTGTAATAGATCAGGATATAAGACTGAACGTCCATTACCCTGGACACGGCTATTCAAATAGATAACTTCCCTGCAGGGGTGCACCACGTTACCCTCACGCTCGATCATCTCTGGCCGGACACACCTTTCTGGATCAATGCCCGGACTCGGAAAATCAACACGTCGCAGCCCTACCTAGGCTCAGCAGAGAGGTCCCCGCCGGTCTACATCCTAAGCACTCCGGGGTTATGGGCCATCGCCCGTTGCACTCCGGGTTGTTACGGCAGGATTAATACCAGTACTGCCTCGGATGGCCAGCACAATCCGACCGTGCCGCAATGCTGAACTGGACGTCTGACAAAGCTTTGGCTGATACCACGACGCTGAGGCCCATAACTATTCTTGCGTGGCGGTTAGTGCATAAAGGCCAGAGGCCGATTCAGAACAAATACCCAAACCAATTGTGTATTAGGGGCTCACAAAGACAAGCAGAGACTCACGATAACATGACCCCGTTGCCCCGTCTCGAGGAAATACGGCAAGGGCTAGCCCAGCCCACTTGGGGGCAGCCTGCATGCCCAACCGTGCCTCGTAATTAACTCACGGGTGCTCCACGGGCCTGCCCGACTTTCACATCAACTCGTGGGTAACCCTCAGGGCCGATCCGACTTTAATAAAGGTCTCAAGTAAAGTTAAGGTAACAGTGTGTCCAAACATCAAGGGGGAAACCCCGAGGAATCACCCTCGATGGATTCCACTCGATATAATCATCAGGGTGAACTAAGGAGGAATCACCCTCGGGGTTCATGATCAACCTTCTTCTTGTAGACGTTGTTGGGCCTCTAAGTGCAGAGGTTTGTAGGACAGTAGCAAATTCCCCTCAAGTGGATGACCTAAGGTTTATCAATCCGTGGGAGGCGTAGGATGAAGATGGTCTCTCTCAAGCAAACCTGCAACCAAATAACAAAGAGTCTCTTGTGTCCCCAACACACCCAATACAATGGTAAATTGTATTGGTGCACTAGTTCGGCGAAGAGATGATGACACTAGTAGAAAACGGGCCTATTGTCCTGGTTCGTAAAGGCCTTTTGTCCCGGTTCTTGAACCGGGACTAAAGGGTCGGTACTAATGCCCTAGCCCTTTAGTCCCGGTTCAAACAAGAACCGGGACAGATGGGCCTGCACGTGGCCTGTGCGCGGAGCCCAGGTAGGAGGGCCTTTGGTCCCGGTTGGTGGCACCAACCGGGACCAATAGGCATCCACGCGTCAGCATTTCTGTGGCTGGGGGTTTTGTTTTTTTAA
>LR738709.1:48601435-48614914 GCA_902687465.1 Secale cereale | reverse complement strand
GCCGGCGGCCGGACCAAGCTGAGGAGAGGACCGCGCGTGGGGTCGGCGGCGAGGATGGCGTCGGGGCAGGGGCGCGGGCGACGGCGACGGGGGCGGGCCGGGGCGGCGCGCGTCGGGGTAGGGCCGGGCCGGGGCGGTGCGCGTCGAGACAGGGGCGCGGGCGACGGCGGGCGACGGCGACGACGGGCACGGGCGAGGCGACGGCGACGGCGGGGGCGGCGTCGGTGTCGGGGCAGCCTGGCGGCATCGGCGTCGGGGCGAAGATGAGACTGAAATTTCCTAAGTGTGTACTTATATAGTAATCCCTTTAGTCTCGATTTGTGCCACAAACCGGGACTAAAGGTGGGCATTAGTCCCGGTTGGTGCCACCAACCGGGACCAAAGGACTTTTTCAGCAGCCCAAAGGGCGGGAAGCGGCGGCCTTTGGTCCCGGTTGGTGGCACCAACCGGGATTAAAGGTGGGCATTTGTCCCGGTTGGTGCCACGAACCGGGACCAATTCCCCCCTTTAGTCCCGGTTGGTGCCACCAACCGGGACCAATGGCCTTGCGCTCGCGCTGTGGTGGGAGTTTAGTCCCACCTCGCTAGTTGAGAGCGGCAAGCACCTGTTTATAAGCTGCGCTGCCTCTTTCCTCTCGAACTCCTCTGAAATGCAGGCTTACGGGCCTAATTGGACACTGCAATGCCTGTGGGCCTACTGGGCCAGCTGCGGGCCTGAATCCTGGCCCATGGTTGGGTTTCTAGTCGTATTCAGGCCGTGCTGGCCCAATAGGTGGCATTTTTTTCTTTTTTCTATTTATTTTTTCATTTCTACTTAGAACTAAATACTTATAGTTTTTTAGTGATTTCTTTTTTCTTTTTGGTCACAAAAATTATAAACTTTCTGTTAGTGCCATTAGTTTTAAAATTTGAATAGTTTAAATTTGAATTTTTTAAAATTTGTGTGAATCACTAGTTTATGAATAACTTTACTATAAAAATTGATTTTTGAATCATTCTTTTTCCTGCTATTTAATATTACTGTGTTTTATCATTATACTCAATTTGATAATTTTAGTTAGTCATAACAAATATTATAGGCATTTGTTTTTCTTTTTAGCTATTTATTTTTTCATTTCTACTTAGAACTAAATACTTATAGTTTTTTAGTGATTTCTTTTTTCTTTTAGGTCACAAAAATTATAAACTTTCTGTTAGTGCTATTAGTTTTAAAATTTGAATAATTTAAATTTGAATTTTTTAAAATTTGTGTGAATTACAAGTTTGTGATTAACTTTACTAAAAAAATGAACATAGATGCACCTATAGAGAAAATTCGACCTAAATTCATAATCAATTTCTATGAATTTCAGAGAAATTCATTGTGAATTTAGGTCAAATTCCCTGTATAGGGGCATCTATTTTCACTTTGAGAGGAGCTCAACAAGGCAGAGAGGGATGGGTTTATAAACTGGTGTGGGCGCCCTTCGGTTGGCGAGGTGGGACTAAACTCTCAGCGCAACAGGACCAACCCTTTAGTCCCAGTTTGTGGCACAAACCGAGACTAATGGTCTTGGGCCAGGGGCGAGCCCTATTTTTTTTCCAGTTTTTTTGTTTTGTTTCCTGCATTATTTATTTTCTTTTGTTTTTTGCTTTATTTTTTAATTCTTTTTGTTTTTAGTTTTAGAAAAATTATAAACTTTCTGTTAGTGCCATTAGTTTTCAAATTTGAAAACACTTTTTTTGTTTTCTTTGTTGCTTTATTTATTTTATTTGTTTCTACTTACAACAAAATACTTATTGTTGCTATTTTTTTTATTTTTTTCCAGTTTTTTTGTTTTGTTTTCTGTATTATTTATTTTCTTTTGTTTTTTGTATTATTTATTTTCTTTTCTTTTTTGCTTTATTTTATAGTTCTTTTTGCTTTTAAGTCAGCAAAATTATAAACTTTCTGTTAGTGCCATTAGTTTTAGAAAAATTCTGAACTTTCTGTTAGTGCCATTAGTTTTCAAATTTGAATAGTTAAAATTTGAATTCTTTGAAATTTGTGTGAATCACAAGTTTGTGGTTAACTTTAGTAAAAAAATGAACATAGATGCACCTATAGAGAAAATTCGACCTAAATTCATAGTTTTCAAATGAACTCTGAAAAAGTTGGCATAGCATGTGCATGTACAAAATAGACAATGGTATCATACTCATTTGTTACAAAGTTGGCATGGTATCATCATAATAGTTGCGGAAGAAAGTCTTCACTTTTTCTTCGCTTGTGTCATTTGCTTATTGCGCCGTAACCATTGATAATCTTCATCGTTTATCAGGATGCTTGGGTCAGCCTTGACTTTGAAGGGAGGAATTTCATGAAACTTTTCATAATCTTTAGATATGTCTGTCTTGCCCTCCACTCCCAGGATGTCCCTTTTTCCTGAAAGAACTATGTGGCGCTTTGGCTCATCGTATGATGTATTCGCTTCCTTATCTTTTCTTTTTCTCGGTCTGGTAGACATGTCCTTCACATAGATAACCTGTGCCACATCATTGGCTAGGACGAACGGTTCGTCAGTGTACCCAAGATTTTTCAGATCCATTGTTGTCATCCGTACTGTGGGTCTACCTGTACCCCGCCTCCTGACAGATTGACCCATTTGCACTTAAACAAAGGGACCTTAAAAATCATGTCCGTAGTCAAGTTCCCATATGTCCACTATGTAACCATAATATGTGTCATTTCCCCTCTCGGTTGTTGCATCAAAGCGGACACCGCTGTTTTGGTTGGTGCTCTTTTGATCTTGGTCAATCGTGTAAAATGTATTCCCATTTATCTCGTATCCTTTGTAAATCAATACAGTCAAAGATGGTCCCCTAGACAACAAGTACAGCTCATCACAAACAGTGTTGTCACCTCTGAGACGTGTTTCCAACCAACTGCTGAAAGTCCTGATGTGTTAACATGTAATCCTGTCGTCGCACTGCTCCGGGTGTTTGGAGCGCAGACTGTTCTTGTGTTCATCGACATACGGGGTCACCAAGGTAGAGTTCTATAGAACTGTGTAGTGTGCTTGAGACCAACAATATCCGTCACTGCATATTATTGAGTCCCTTCCAAGCGTGTCTTTTCCAGTCAGTCTCCCCTCATACCGCGATTTTGGGAGACCTATCTTATTAAGGCCAGGAATGAAGTCAACACAAAACCCAATGACATCCTTTGTTTGATGGCCCATGGAGATGCTTCCTTCTGGCCTAGCGCGGTTATGGACATATTTCTTTAGGACTCCCATGAACCTCTCAAAGGGGAACATATTGTGTAGAAATACGGGCCCTAGAATGACAATCTCGTCGACTAGATGAACTAGGATGTGCGTCATGATATTGAAGAAGGATGGTGGGAATACCAGCTCGAAACTGACAAGACATTGCGCCACATCACTCCTTAGCCTTGGTACGATTTCTGGATCGATCACCTTCTGAGAGATTGCATTGAGGAATGCACATGGCTTCACAATGGCTAATCAGACGTTTTCCGCGAAGCCCCCTCAATGCAACCGGAAGCAGTTGCGTCATAATCACGTGGCAGTCATGAGACTTTAGGTTCTGGAACTTTTTCTCTGGCATATTTATTATTCCCTTTATATTCGACGAGAAGCCAGTCGGAACCTTCATACTGAGCAGGCATTCGAAGAAGATTTCTTTCTCTTCTTTCGTAAGAGCGTAGCTGGCAGGACCTTCATACTGCTTTGGAGGCATGCCATCTTTTTCGTGCAAATGTTGCAGGTCCTCCCGTGCCTCAGGTGTATCTTTTGTCTTTCCATACACGCCCATGAAGCCTAGCAGGTTCACGCAAAGGTTCTTCGTCACGTGCATCACGTCGATTGAAGAGCGGACCTCTAGGTCTTTCCAGTAGGGTAGGTCCCAAAATATAGATTTCTTCTTCCACATGGGTGTGTGTCCCTCAGCGTCATTCGGAACAGCTAGTGCGCCGGGACCCTTTCCAAAGATTACGTGTAAATCGTTGACCATAGCAAGTAGGTGATCACCGGTACGCATGGCGGGCTTCTTCCGGTGATCTGCATCACCTTTGAAATGCTTGCCTTTCTTTCGACATTGATGGTTGGTCGGAAGAAATCGACGATGGCCCAGGTACACATTCTTCCTGCATTTCTCCAGGTATATACTTTCAGTGTCATCTAAACAGTGCGTGCATGCGTGGTATCCTTTGTTTGTCTGTCCTGAAAGGTTACTGAGAGCGGGCCAATCGTTGATGGTCACGAATAGCAACGCCTTTAGGTTAAATTCCTCCTGTCTGTGCTCATCCCACGCACGTACACCGTTTCCATTCTGCAGCTATAAAAGTTCTTCAACTAATGACCTTAGGTACACATCAATGTCGTTGCCGGGTTGCTTAGGGCCTTGGATGAGAACTGGCATCATAATGAACTTCCGCTTCATGCACATCGAAGGAGGAAGGTTATACATACATAGAGTCACGGGCCAGGTGCTGTGATTGCTGCTCTGCTCCCCGAAAGGATTAATGCCATCCGCGCTTAAAGCAAACCATACGTTCCTTGGGTCCTTTGCAAACTCCTCCCAGTACTTTCTCTTGATTTTTCTCCACTGCGACCCGTCAGCGGGTGCTCTCAACTTCCCGTCTTTCTTATGGTCCTCACTGTGCCATCGCATGAACTTGGCATGCTCTCCGTTTCTGAACAGACGTTTCAACCGTGGTATTATAGGAGCATACCACATCAGCTTCGCAGGAACCCTCTTCCTGGCGGGCTCGCCGTCAACATCACCAGGGTCATCTCATCTCATCTTATACCGTAATGCACCGCATACCGGGCATGCGTTCAGATCCTTGTATGCACCGCGGTAGAGGATGCAGTCATTAGGTCATGCGTGTATCTTATGCACCTCCAATCCTAGAGGGCATACGACCTTCTTTGCTGCGTATGTACTTTCGGGAAATTCGTTATCCTTTGGAAGCTTCTTCTTCAGTATTTTCAGTAGCTTCTCAAACCCTTTGTCAGCCACAGCATTCTCTGCCTTCCACTGCAGCAATTCCAGTATGGTACCGAGCTTTGTGTTGCCATCTTCGCAATTGGGGTACAACCCTTTTTTGTGATCCTCTAACATGCGATCGAACTTCAGCTTCTCCTTTTGACTTTCGCATTGCGTCCTTGCATCGACAATGACCCGGCGGAGATCATCATCATCGGGCACATCGTCTGGTTCCTCTTGATCTTCATCAGCTTCACCCGTTGCAGCATCATTGGGCACATCGTCTGGTTCCTCTTGATCTTCACCAGCTCCCCCCATTGCAGCATCACCGTATTCAGGGGGCACATAGTTGTCATCGTACTCTTCTTCTTCGCCGTCTTCCATCATAACCCCTATTTCTCCGTGCCTCGTCCAAACATTATAGTGTGGCATGAAACCCTTGTAAAGCAGGTGGGAGTGAAGGATTTTCCGGTTAGAGTAAGACATTGTATTCCCACATTTAGTGCATGGACAACACATAAAACCATTCTGCTTGTTTGCCTCAGCCGCATCGAGAAACTCATGCACGCCCTTAATGTACTCGAAGGTGTGTCTGTCACCGTACATCCATTGCCGGTTCATCTGTGTGCATTATATATAATTAAGTGTGTCAAAAACCATTATAGAACATCATAAATAGATAATTAAGTGACCAAATTAATAGAAGTTCATCATCACATTAAAACCAAAGTACATACATAGTTCTCATCTAACAACATATAGCTCTCCAGAGCATCTAACTAATTTTCACCATACATTGAAACTATGTAAAACATTTCAATGCGAAAACAAATGCGATCATAATCGCAACCAAGGTAACAATTGATCCAACAGCATAATGATACCAAGCCTCGGTATGAATGTCATATTTTCTAATCTTTCTAATCTTCAACCGCATTGCATCCATCTTGATCTTGTGATCATCGACGACATCCGCAACATGCAACTCCAATATCATCTTCTCCTCCTAATTTTTTTTATTTTTTCCTTCAAGAAATTGTTTTCTTCTTCAACTAAATTTAACCTCTCGACAATAGGGTCCATCTTGATCTTATGATCATCGACGACTTCCACAACATGCAACTCCAATTCCATCTTCTCCTCCTCTATTTTTTCCAATTTTTTCTTCAAGGAAATGTTTTCCTCTTCAACTAAATTTAACCTCTCCACAAGAGGGTCGGTTGGAATTTCCGGTTCAACTACCTCCTAGATATATAAAAACATCTATGCATATCAGGTTGGTCGGCATAATTTTCATAAACACTAAAACAAATAGTTATAAATCAAAGATAATATACCACATCCGAATCATAGACAGGACAAGGCCCCACGTGGGAGGATATCAAAACCATCGCACTATATAATAACAAGCAATAATAAACGTAAGAAAATTAGACAAATATCTATCTAAAGCAATAATAAAAGTAAGAAAAGCATGGACATAACAAGAGGCTCACCACGGTGGTGCCGGTGATGAGATCAGGGGGGCGATCGACGGCGGCGAAGACGGGGACGGGACGTGACGGAGAGGAGAAAGCTTAAGTAGTGTGGCTCACGCATTCCATCGAACACGTGATACGTCCAAAACGTATCTATAATTTCTGCTTGTTCCATGCCTCTTTTGGGTGATATTGCTATGATATTTATACACTTCCATACACTTTTGATCATATTTGGACTAACCTATTAACTCAGTGCACCCCAGTGCCAGTTTCTGTTTTCGGCTGTTTTTGTATTTCAGGTTTTCACATTACGAGAACTGCCAGGAAAAATCCAGAAAAATTATATAAAAAATCAGCGTTGCAGAAACTACCGTGCGCCCGAAGGACAGCCGGGGGGGGGGGGGCACCAGGGCTCCAGGCGCCCTGGCGGCGCGCCCCCCTGGGCCGCGCCGGGGGGGCGCCTGGGCCCCCCAAGGCTCCCCCGATGCCCCCTTTGGCATATATTTAAAGCGTCTCGAGAAACCCTCGAAACAGGAACTCTTTTTCGCGATCTCATCTCTGTTTCGCCGCCGCCGCCGCTTCCAAGATCGGGAGCACCAGGAGAACTCTTCCCGGCACCCTGCCGGAGGGGAGGATCACCACCGGGAGCCTCTCCACCACCATGGACGCCTCCCGGATGAGTTGTGAGTAGTCTCCCTTGGACCATGAGTCCATGACCAGTAGCTATGTGATGTTCTCCTCCCGTTCTTGTGCTTCACTAATTAGTCCTCGTGAGCTGCCCTACATGATCGAGGCACATATGTAATCCTTATGCTGTTGCTATGATGAGTTTGCTGGGATCCGATGGATTATGAGATTATGTTCAGATTGTGCTTGAGTAATATATTTGATCTACCTCTTTTATATTTATGTTTGTAAGTAATTCTTGCATGTTCTCCGTTGTTATTTATTGCTTTGGCCAAGTAATAGGTAGTGACTCCAAGAGGGAACATTATGCTTGATTGTGGGTTCATGCCCCTCGATGACTAGTTTGAGTGACAGAAACATGAGTCTAGGGGATGTGCTGTTGCCACAAGGGGGAAAACAACGGTGCTTGTGCCCGCGGGTGCAAGGATTGTTTACTTTACGCAAAGTTCTTTTAATGCAGTTGTCTGTTGCTTTGAGTTTACACTATGGGTGGGGCTCGCAACTTAATACCAGCGAGATGTTCTGGATAGATATCTCAAGGTGGATGATTATTAGTAGATATTGATGGATTTCGGTCTACTTACTTTGGCGTACCGCCCATGCTTTGAACCTCAACCTTTCTTGCAATGTAGTCAGCATTGGTTTGCGTTCGTGGTCCTGTCAATTGCCCAGCTGTAATTCGTTTACCTCACATAGCTGTTTTATCATCTTTTGGGAGAGAGACATCACTAGTGAACATCATGAGACTCCGGTCCATATTACCATCATTGATCACATCCGCTATTTACTTTTCGCTATCATTTACTATTGCAAACATTATCTATCACTACTATCATTTGCGTTTAATCCTTTGTGAACTACAAGGCCGGAGGGATTGACAACCTCTCTGTACTCGTTGGGAGCAAAGTTATTTGTATCTGTGTGCAGGTCCACGTTGATTGCTAATATCTGGCGCCGTTAGCAGTTGACACCTTCTTGTTGAACCTAGGAGTCTCTGGGGATTCGATCCTTGGTATCTTTGCCAAGGGAAAAACTTCCGCAACACTACATCTCACACCTTCCACTTGGGGTAACCAACGAGGGGCGAGAAGCCTAGCAAGAGTTTTTCTGGCGCCGTTGCCAGGGACTCCACTCTTCAAGATAGGGGAGTTGCACGCTATCTTTTACCTTTGCTTTTAGTCTTGTTAGTTTACCTTTCAGTTTTTTGCTTTAGTACCTTTTTATCGAAAATCACAAAAATAGTTATCTTGCTTGCTTGCTACTACGGGTTCCACCGAGAACACCAAGTTGTGTGACTTCACTAGTCACAACAACGATGACTTTATCAGCACACCTATCACTACACCTGCCACTTCAGCACCTTCATATGAAATTAAACCTGCTTTACTGAACCTAGTCATGAGAGATCAATTCTCTGGTGCTGGAGATGATGCTGCTTTACACTTGAACAACTTTGTTGAACTTTGTGATATGCAAAAGTACCAAGAAATAGATGGTAATATTGTTAAGCTTAAGCTTTTTCCTTTCTCCTTGAGAGGAGGAGCTAAAATTTGGTTTCAGTCTTTGCCTAGAAATAGCATAGATTCATGGGACAAGTGCAAAGATGCTTTTATTGGAAAATACTATCCACCTGCTAAAATTATCCAACTAAGAAGTAACATAATGAATTTTAAACAATTGGATAATGAACACGTTGCCCAAGCTTGGGAACATATGAAATCTCTTATCAAGAACTGCCCTACTCATGGTTTGACTACTTGGATGGTTATCCAAACTTTTTATGCAGGCTTGAACTTTACCTCGCGGAATTTGTTAGATTCAGCCGCGGGAGGAACCTTTATGTCAACTACACTTGGTGCTGCCACGAAGCTTCTCGATGAGATGATGACCAACTATTCCCAATGGCACACCGAACGCGCTCCAATAGGTAGGAAGGTAAACTCTGTCGAGGAGATTTCCTCCTTAAATGAAAAAGTTGACTTAATCATGTCTCTACTTTCTAAGCAATCTTCTGTTGATCCTCGTGATGTTCCTTTAAATTCCTTGATTGCTCAAGCACTACTAGGAAAAGGGCTATAGATGGAATTGATACTAATGGCGCACCAGACAGGCAGTGCGCCATTAGTATATAGTAATGGCACACCAGCAATAGATACGCCATTAGAGTTCGAAGTACTAATGGCGCACCTTGCCCGGAGTGCGCCATTAGTATCAAGAAGTTTTTTTTAACTAGCGCGCCTGTTCAAACATACTAATGGCGCATCCATGCATAGTGCGCCATTACTAGTTGTAAATAGTAATGGCGCACCTGCAGTAAAGTGCGCCATTAATGCTCTTTTTTTTATGATATTTTTTATTCTTTTTTTTACAAAACTACTAATGGCGCACTGTCCCAGAGTGCGCCATTACTAGTTTGAACTAGTAATGGCGTACTATGCGACAGTGCGCCATTAGTATGTTTTTTTTTGCAAAACTTGTAATGGCGCACCAACTGTAAATGCGCCATTAGTAACCTTGATTACTAATGGCGCATTTGTAGTTGGTGCGCCATTAGTATGCGGGCAGCAACAAGATATTTTGGACAGCCTCTCTACCACACTCACTTTCCCCCCCACTTCTTCATTCTCTCCACCTCCTCTCCTCTCGGGTCCCTCCTCTTTTTCACCACATTTCCACCATATATTCATTCAAATTAAGTGGTTAAATTACCTTGTTTTGGTAGGTAAGTATGGGGGGAAGCTATATTTATGTTGTTCTCCATACAACAATGTGCACATGCACTTTTATGGCCTAGCTAGATCTATGTATGTTTGTGGTGTTGCATAGGTTTGTTGTGTTGCATATGTGTTTGTGTTTGGAGGTGTACCGGTATTTGAAATGCGATAGTTGCCAATATTTTCCCGGAATGTTGATTCATTTCCGTTTCGGTGAGAATTTTGGCATTAAGCATTCATTTTTGTCCTATTTTTAGGGAAAGTCATGGCAAATTTTTTCTTGGTTCTAAAATATCGTTTTGTCTACCCCGCAGGGTGACCATGGTGTGCACGATGACCGAAGGCATCGTGAATAGGTTTTTGAGGTCCGCGAAGGCCGAGATGCTTCAAAAGAACGAGACGGAGATAAGATGTCCGTGTCGAAGATGCAAGCTGAAGAGCCTTATTGCGGACCCGGATTCCGGGCAGGTGCGGGACCACCTGCTCTTGCGTGGTTTCATGGATGGCTATCGGTGGCAAGGTGATGAAGATGACTACGAAGTCGTCCATGGGGGCCGGGCAAGAAATGAGGAAGGGCAGCAAGACAACCACCGCGGCTCGGGCGGGCGAGAAGACGAAGAATCCCCAGGAGATGATCACGACGGTGATGCTGTACACAGTCATCATGTAGAAGATGCAGGACATGATGATGAGGAAGATGCCGGAGCAGACGACGGGCATGATCATGAAGATGATGATGCCGGCGGAGCAGACGACGCTGAACCATCGATGGGCTGGGTGCAGGGCCCTCATATTCAAGAGCTGCTTCTCAAGCAGACCGATAACGCAAGAGCTGCCGCCCGAGAGAAAGCCAAGATGGATCAACTTGAGTTAGACGCGGTTACTCCATTGTATGAAGGATGCAGGCCCGAGGATACCCGCCTGAAAGTAACGCTCATGGCTCTGGAGATGAAGGTAAAACACAAAATGACCGACGCATGCTTCGACGAGAACATGTCATTCTGGCACGAACGTCTTCCCAAGGGGAACAAGTGCCCCACCAGTTTGGAGGAGGCGAAGAAAATTGTGTGCCCTCTGGATTTACCGCACGTGAAATACCATGTGTGCATGAACAATTGCATCATTTATCGGGACGAGCACGCGGAGTCTACCATATGTCCGGTGTGCGGCGTCACTCGATACAAGAAGAGGAAGAAAGCTCCTCGAAAAGTGGTGTGGTACTTTCCGATCACTCCTCGTCTGCAGCGGTATTTCGCGGACCCTAAGGTAGCAAAGCTTCTGCGTTGGCACGCGGATAGGGAGGAGAAGAAGCGAGAAGATGACGCAAATGATCCGGAGATAGATAAAAAAGACAAGATGCTGAGTCACCCTAAGGATGCGAGCCAGTGGCAAGCGTTGAACTTCGAAGACCTAGAATTTGGGAACGATCCAAGGAACATCGTGCTGGGCGCGAGCACCGATGGAGTCAACCCGTTTGGCAGCCAGAGAAGCACACATAGCACCTGAATTGGAAAGATTGCCCACTGCCGGGAAAGAAGCAAAAGGCGCCAGAGCCGGGAAATAAGCGAAAGGCGCCAAAGCCGCTGCTGAAGGTATGGAAAACGAGGTCTGTTTTCTGGGACTTGCCGTACTGGAAGATCCACCGTGTGCCTCACAGCCTTGATGTAATGCATATCACGAAGAACGTGTGCGAGAGTCTGCTTGGTACCCTGCTCAACATGCCAGAGAGGACCAAAGATGGGCCGAAAGCAAGGGCAGACTTGAAATCAATGGGCATCAGGCAGGAGCTTCACGCTATATATGATGATCATGATGATGATGATGATGATGAGGCGAAGCAGGACACGGAAAGTCGTCGCAAAGGCAAAAAGGCCAAGAAGACCGGAAATGACTACCCTCCCGCATGCTTCACTCTAAGTCAGGAGGAGATCGAGCAGTTTTTCACCTGCCTCGTAGGAGTACAACTTCCTTACGGTTACGCGGGGAAGATAAGCAGATACCTAGACCGGGCGAAGCTGAAGTTCAGCGGGATGAAGTCTCACGACTGTCACGTGCTGATGATGCAGATACTTCCAGTTGCAATCCGTGGTATCATGGACGCGCACGTCCGTGAAACCCTATTTGGCCTATGCAACTTTTTCGACGTCATCTCTCGAAAGTCTGTTGGCGTGAGGCAACTCAGAAGGCTATAGGAAGAGATCGTGGTGATACTATGCGAGCTTGAGATGTACTTCCCGCCCGCATTCTTCGACGTTATGGTGCATCTGCTGGTCCATATCGTGGACGATATCATCCAACTCGGGCCGACGTTCCTGCACAGCATGATGCCGTTCGAAAGGATGAATGGTGTCATCAAAGGATACGTTCGCAACATGTCACGTCCAGAGGGAAGCATAGCCAGGGGCTTTCTGACCGAAGAGTGCATCTCGTACTGCACGAATTATCTAGGCATCGAGAACCCCGTTGGTCTGCCCGTCAACAGGCACCTCGTCAGGCTCGCTGGATCGGGTCACCGTGAGGGTCGCCGCGAAATGCATGTCGACTTCGAGGGTCGACTCGCCGACTTTGAAAGAGCAAACCTAGTCGCGCTACAACACATAGACGTGGTCGATCCTTGGGTGGTTCAGCACAAAACCTTTATTGAGAAGACATACAATGACCGAGGCCAACAGAGGACGGACGGAGATATAATCAAAGAGCACAACTCATGTTTCACGCGTTGGGTCAAGCAGAAGCTTCTGTCGTACCCTTTACATGATGATTCTTCCGCGGAAGAACAACTCATATTCGCCTTGTCACAGGGCGCCGAGCACAACCTGATGACCTATGAGGCGTACGATATCAACGGCTACACATTCTACACCGAGGCCAAGGAGATGAAGAGCGATGGTTATCAGAACTCCGGGGTAACGATGGAATCCTACACCGGTAATGACAAGGACAGATACTACGGAAGGATCGAGGAGATCTGGGAGCTGAGCT
The DNA here is from genome assembly GCA_902687465.1 of Secale cereale. NCBI lineage: Eukaryota > Viridiplantae > Streptophyta > Magnoliopsida > Poales > Poaceae > Secale > Secale cereale. The sequence goes on along the minus strand of LR738709.1, from coordinate 48,602,077 downwards.
ACGCTGGAGAGAAGGTCCCGATGTTCCGTGTCAGATGGGCCAAGAGCGTCCTAAAAGAAGACCGGTATTTCACCACCATGGTTATACCCGAAGCCAAATCCAAGACCGCGGGCGCAAACGTCACCGCGAAAAATGAGCCATGGGTACTGGCTTCCCAAGTTGACCAATGCTTCTTCATTACCGATCCGTCAAAGCCCAGTCATGTTGTCGTGAGGAGAGGCAAAAGGAAAATCATCGGAATGGATGGAGTAGCCAATGAGCAAGACTTCGACAAGTACGGCGACCTGAGGATCGAACATGACGACGATGATGAAGTAGCAGCTTACACCACAAGAAGAAGCAGGACCACCCTTCCTAAAGGACGTCCGTTCCACAGAAGAACTCCATTTGTGAAAAAGAAGGGCAAGAAGATTGTGAACAGATAGCTAGCTAAGATCGATTGTATTTAAATCATACCCTTCATTTCTCGATTGTATTTAATGGGCACTTTTTGAACTATCATGAATATTTTTAAATTTCATGGACACTCGATCTCGACCCCCCCTCCATCTCGATCGCTATCGCACCTCGCCAGATCCGGCCCCCCTCGCCGCCGAGCACCCCCCGGTCCACCGGCCGCCGCCGCCGACCCCCCGCACCCTC
>LR738709.1:48590255-48600283 GCA_902687465.1 Secale cereale | reverse complement strand
ACTAGTTAGACTAGTTTCAGTAGTTAGACTAGTTACACTAGTTAGACTAATTTTTCTGCTAAGCCATAGTTTAAATTTTTCTACTAGGCAAACTGTTGTTGCTTGGAGTAATTGACATGATGAACTTGCTCTAGTAATAAAAAAGAATATGAGGAAAATTGGCTCCAGTAATAAAAGAATATGAGGTTTGTATGGTGGCTCTAGTAATAAAACTGTAGATATCTAGTGACAATGTTAGTCCTACTAGCATTGTCAAGATTCACTAATGTAAAATTCAGTTAAAACTTCTGTAGCTCATATATATGTGTTTTAAGTTTGCCAACTCTCGCTTACAGCATTTGTTGTATTTGTGTGGCCACACTTTTGTTTCTCTTTCGAGGGAGCTTTTGTACTACATCATGTGTTTTAAGTTTGCCAACTCTGGCTTACAGCTTTTGTTGTAAAACATGTTCATGTACTGAACTACTAATGCCTTGTGATGCTTGTGATCACATTGAGAAAGACTTGCAAAGATGATGATCACATTGAGAAAGACTTGTGATCACATTGTGATAGTTTTGCAGGTACCCCGAGAGGCCCTTGAGTTTGCTGGAATGTTGATTAACTTCCGTTCCGGCAAATTCGGGTACTCCATATGTCCTATTTTCAGCAAAGGTCATGCTGAAATTTTCCGTGAATTTTAGCATGACTTTGCTAAAAATAGGACATATAGGGTACTTGTGACTAATGCATGGGCCGGGGTATCTTAGTGGTTAATTAGGTAGGATCAAGTGCCCCTTTATTCTAGTTGCATTAAACCATAGGCGGCAATAGAGCCAAGTGATTAGGCCCAACTTACAATTCTCCTTCCTAGCTTAGCTTTTAGGATGCCTCGGTGTCGACAAACCATAAATTATGAAACCTTGGCTTTTAGGGTGCCTCGGTGTCGATAAAAACCGAAATGATGAAAGCTTAGGCTTTTAGGGTGCCTGTGCGTCGAAAAACCCTCAATTATAAAAGCTTAGCTTTTAGGATGCCTCGGTGTCGACAAACCCTAAATGATGAGACCATGATCTTGTTCCTTGACAATAACCAACTTTTTGACCAAACTTTGTTCCTATTTAGAGAGAAACATGGCCAACAACGATGAGGCCGGCGGTTTGGGCGGGAAGGCATTCTGGGAGCTGTCCCAGGAGATGGAGGAACAACCTCACTTGTATGAGGACGCCGCCTTCCACACCGATCCTGAGACCACTGATGGTACCGCGGAGGATGACCCCACTGATGCCACCACTGATGGTGCCGCCGAGAATGCCACCACTGATGATAGCGGCGCACGCACAGATGGCAGCCAACCGAAGAGGCAACGGAAGGACCGGCGCCCGACCGTGCTCCGCACCCTCAAGGAGGAAGTTACTGAAGTGGACTCCGACGGGAATCCAACGGCGCCCGAACGAATAGTCAAGGGGTACTCGATTCAGCTCGGGTGCACTCTCCGGAGCACCGTCTCGATCAACAGCGAGAACCTGAGGCATCCTGACAACGGGAATTACCGCAACCTCCTCTTCACGAAGCTGCACGAACGATACAAGTTCCCCGCTCAATTTGATAACACAAGCCTCAAAGGGAATAAAGTGAACAGTGCTGCCCTCACGAAGATGAGCAAGGCCCTGTCTACTTGGAAAACCAATGTGAAGATAATGATCAAGAAAGGTGAGAGTTATGAGACGATCAAGGAGAAACATCCTTCGATCACCGAAGATGACTACAACGAATTCAAGATCACTTGCTCGAGCGCCTCACACTCCGAATCAAGTCAGTGGGGGAAAGAAATGCGGCAGCTCAACTTAGGGGAACACACACTCGGTCCCGGCGGTTACAGAGTGGCGGAGCCTATATGGGACAAGGAGGAGGCGGACCGTGCCGAGCAAGGCCTACCACCCCTCTTCGATAAATACGGTGACAAGCAGACCAGGAACTTTATCAGGGCCCGGTACAAGAAGGACCCGAAAACAAAGGAGCTGACCACGGATCCGAAGACCAGGGCGCTTGAGGCTGTTCTGGTAAGGAATACACCCCCGCGTAATTAGCTCCATATGGTTGCATTCTAATTAATGAAGCCAAATTTCTAAATGATTCACATTCCTTCCGCAGGCGACTGAAAGCAGTAGCGCGGGGTCGACTAAGAGCGGCCCTTGGGACACGACTCTAAATAGGGCGTTGAATGTAATGAAGAACAAGGATAAGCTTGAGAAGCCGACGTCAGCTGGTCGTGTGGCCGGCAAAGGCTTGTCGACAAAATGGTCGTCATACTATAACGCTGGTGGGCGAAAGGAGAAAAAGACCAGCTCGGAAAGCCAGGCGCGCGAGGTTCAAGAACTCAAGGCACAGGTGGCGCGGATTCCGGAGATTGTCCAAGAGCAAGTGCAACAACAGATCGGAGCGACGATCACCGCCATTGTGCCTAGCTTGATCGAGGGGTTGCAGGCGTGGATTGCTGGCGGCCAACAGGGGCTGCCCCCGATTCCCAGCTTCACGGCCAGCAACTCGCAGAACGCGATGGCGGGGCCATTGGTGTCTCCGGCGGAGGCGGCATTGGTGTCTCCGACGCCGGCACGGGAGCTTAATGCACCCGTGTGTACGCCGGCCGGCACCTCTGCAGCAAGCGGCCCCTCCGTCAACTGCACGCCCGCTGTTGGCGGTGCCTCGACATTAGCCGAGCTCGACGCCATCATCACGGTAACTAATTAAGCCTCTCTCGGCCGAGGACTTCATCTCCTTGCCTTTGACTGGGCATCCCTGACGCCCTACATGTTTTCGCAGGGCGCCGCCGATGTTCCGTGCACTCTCCTCCACTTCGTGAACAACGAGTTGGTCGATGTCGCCAAGGGCAAAATCGTTCAACCGGGCCAGCCCTTGTTCCACGGTACCCAGATGCCACCCAACTTGTTTAGGGTTCAACTGGTTCGGGTGCTGCCAGGCTGCGACGACGTGTTACCTCCGATTCGACCCGTCGGGGCCGACGATGATGACGTCATGACCCTCAGCGCCTGCCTGAGCTGGCCCCTGCTTTGGCCGAAGAGCCAGATTCGTTTGGGGGCGGGGGAAACCACACCAAAGACAACACCGCCAGTCGTGCCGGCGCCAAGTCGTCCCCATGGCAAGTCCGCCGCAACAGTGCCGGACATCCCTATGCCACTGGATCCAAACATGCATATGGCACAGGATCAGAACGACGACGACGACGATACATTTTCCAACGTCGATCATTACTTTGCCGATCATGGGTACAGTGACGACTTCATGGGGGCTCCTTCTCAAGAACCCAACCCAACAAAAGACGTGCGCGATCAAGCCGGTACCGCGGAGAAGCCAAGTTGCAACAGGCGTCGTCTGCCGTTCAGCTCTCAGGAGACGCCTCCAGCTGCCGACTTCACCGAGCCTCAGATAGGCGAGGTGCGAAATATGATCAGCCCCAACACACTAAAGAAGGCGGTCTCTGAGCAGAACTCGGTCCCAATTCAGGAGATCAAGAAGAAGGCACGCAAAAGAAAAACTAACAAGGGTGCGAGCCAGCCGGCACCGAGTACGATCCATGCTCAGGACGGGCCACCTTCACCTGAGGATGTAATGAGGAGGGTGCATGTGGCGGGTAGGCCGATGCTACCGACAAATATGCTCGATGCTGCAACCGGTGCCATGCGGAGTCTGCATGACAGTGTTCTTTCTTTGGAGAAGCGGCGTCTCAGAGAGAAGAATGTGGCATACCCGGTTTTCGCGGCCAAGGTGCCGGAGGGCAAGGGCTTTGTGGATAACTCCATCGGGGGTACGATCGTCCTGCGGTTTGATGACATCCACGCTATGTTGAACCTTCATCCACTGCACTACACCTTCGTTCGGCTATTTTCGCTGAGTATGGAGATGCGGATCATTCGCGACAAGACCCCGGACATCGTGATAGTCGACCCCTTCTACATGCGTGCCAAGATCTTGGGCAGCGCTGGGGACCGGCAAGTCGCGAGTTCTTACCTCGAAGGCGTCATTCTGGCAAACCGAGATAAGGATAACTTCCTCGTGCCTTACTTTCGCGAGTAAGTCCTCCGCCTCAACCGCCCCTTAACATATGAATTCTTAGATTTCGATCGTTCTTCTTTTAACATTCCGTGTTTTCTGCAGTGACACACAGTGCACGCTCATCCTACTAAGCCCCAAATATTCCATGGCCACGTATTTCGACCCGGACCATAAGTCGGCTGTAGACTACACAAATGTCAAGAAGGTTCTTGATGATGTTCTCGCCGGCTACGCCAAATCTGGAGGCACCTTCACCAGGACAACTCGTAAGTACGGCAAGCACGTGTTCTCCCACAACACGACGTTCTGCTGCGTCAAGCAGCCGCCTGGCGGTCAGAAGGGTGCCTACTACGCCATCCATCACATGCGGGCGATCGTACGGGACCATCATCAACTTCTGCTACCGAGTAAGCTCAAAGATTGGGCCGCGCGCGTGTCGGCAATCCAGTACGCGGACATCAGACAAGATTTCTTTCGCATCCAGTCGGAGTTTGCGGAAATCATCCATCAAGATGTCCTTCGTACCTCGGGGCAGTTCTACCTCAGAAATCAACCGTCGAACAGTGACATCGACACAATGCTACAAATGCAGGCTGACAACGCCCGTGATTTCATGACTCCCACGATAGATGGCGGCTTCATCCACGCTCCGGTGCATTGAGTCGAGTCGAAAGCAGTGATGCTGTGTCTAGTTCTGAAACATCGATTGGCTCTTGTTGTAATTAAACTTTAATGAACTTGTAGTATGTCTCTTTGGTTTCGAGAGTCGTTCAACTTAGATGTAATCGATGCTATTAATGTCTTGCTTTTCTCTTTCGATCGTTCTGTTGCATACTTATATATTGCTTATGAATTGTCTGTGAATTGGTACTAACGTTTCGTTTGGCTAGTGCATATATAGCGATGCCGTCGTATGTCGTGTACAAGGGTAAGGTTCCCGGAGTCTACGACGACTGGGAGGAGTGTCGGAGACAGGTTCACCGATTCAGCGGTAACAGTTACAAAGGGTACACCACTAGGGCCGAGGCCGAATCTAGATACGCCCGCTATCTAGCGGGAGAGGGGAGGGAGAGTTGGAGGAACCGGATGAAAACGAGTTTCATCGTGATGATGCTCATCGTGACGACCGCAGCTCTCTTCTATGTGATGGTAGTTTAGATGATCGATATCGACTTGTAATGTGAAGACAAACTCGCTACTCGCGGTCTTGAGACTTGTAATATATTGTTCTATCTTTGTTCGGTCTTTTCAATTCGGAGACTAATATGATGAATTGTATTCGGAGACTAATATGATGAATTGTATTCAGAGACTAATCTTCTATTGTATTCGATGAATGTGTTGTTGATGTGTGCTGTCTATATTCTGTGCAATTATACATTTTGTAATCTGTGCAAAAAAACAGAAAAATAATATTAAAAAAAACCTAATATTCATACTAATGGCGCATCAGAGCACAGTGCGCCATTAGTGTGCCAAAGCATACTAATGGCGCATTATCAGCCAGTGCGCCATTACTATGCGGACATTACTAATGGCGCATCATACCTTAGTGCGCCATTAGTATGCCAAAGCACCTGGGTACACATGGCCCCTGGGAGGCATACTAATGGCGCACTACGATGCACACTAATGGCGCATCCGCGGTGCGCCATTAGTATACCAGATACTAATGGCGTGCTAGTAATGGCGCACCTCTAATGCGCCATTAATGGCCAAATGAGGTGCGCCATTAATAGGCCTTTTCCTAGTAGTGAAGAACAAGTAGATGTGAACTTTATCTCTAGAAACAATTTTAATAATAATGCTTATAGGAGTAATTTTGGTAATAATCCTAGACCGTTCCCCTCTAACTCTTACGGGAATAACAATGCTTATCCTAGCACCAAGAACTCCAATACTGAACTAGAGATTATGCTTAAAGATTTCATCACTACCCAAAAAGCCTTTAATAAGAGTGTAGAAGAAAAACTGCATAAACTAGATGATCTCTCTTTTAAGGTAGACCATTTAGCCAATGAGATAGAGTTGCTTAAAATTAAAACTTCTCCTCTTGAGGAGAGGAAGGTCACTCCTATAAATGCTATTCAAGTGCAAATTAATGAAAACATTAGGATGATGGCTAAACTTAAAGAAAGATGGGCTAGAGAAAGGGAGGAAGAAGATAGAATTAAGAGCCTTCCTACCCACCACACTGTTGCTACTATCCAAGTTGTTGAGGATATCCAAACTCTTAGCACCCAATGTACTCCTGGTCCCGATGGACCTATTAATGGTGATGCTATGACTATAGAAACTACCAAACAAGTGAACCTTAAAGACACCACTACCACTTTACTTGATGCTAGTGATCTTGATTTTGATAATTGCACTCTTACCGAAGTTATTGATTTCCTTCAGAAGATGTCTAGAGATCCCCGCACTAGCACGCTTAACCTTGCCTTCACAGAGCATATCACTAATGCTCTCATCAAAGCTAGGGAGGAGAAACTTAGAGTAGAAGCCTCCATACCTAGAAAGCTAGAAGATGGTTGGGATCCTATGATAAAAATTAAGTTGAATGACTTCTCTTGCTATGCATTATGTGATGTTGGAGCTAGTACCTCTGTTATGCCCAAAAGAATATATGATATGCTTAAATTGAAACCTTTTGATTCTTGTTCTTTTGGTGTTCGTCTCGTTGATTCTTCCATAAATAAACCTTTGGGGAGGATCGACGATGTTCTTATCGTTGTCAATGACAACTATGTTCCCGTTGATTTCACTATTATGGATATTGAATGTGATCCTTCGTGTCCAATTATTTTAGGACGTCCCTTTTTACGCACCGTTGGTGCTATCATTGACATGAAAGAGGGTAATATAAAATTTCAGTTTCCTCTCAAGAAAGGGATGGAACACTTCCCTCGAAAGAAGATCAAGTTACCTTTTGAGTCCGTTGTACGGGCTAGCTATTCTTTTACTCTTGATAAGACTTGATCTCTATGCATTATGCCTAGCTCAAAGGCATAAAAGAAAGCGCTTTTGGGAGGCAGCCCACATGAATAAATTTTTATTTTGCTTTTTTTGTGTCTTGATGTTGTTTACTACAGTAGCATCATCATTGTATCTTTGCTTTTCATATTTGTGCCAAGTGTAGCCTCTGATTGCTAGAAAGTTCAAAAGTTGTGAGGTGCTGTCCAGGAAACAGATTCTGTCCTTGGATAGAAAAATTCGTATAAAATCACCAGATCATCTTTTTGGTCTGAATTTTTTCTACAGCGTTCTCTATATAATTGTCTTTCGTGCGTCTGTTCTGAGTTTTTTGATTAGAGTTGCAGAAGTTCCCCGAACAAATCAATTACTACCTGCTGTTCTGTTTTTCACAGATTCTGTCCTGTTTTGCCTTTCCTTCATTTTGCAAACCAAGAGCTTGCTTTTTCTTTGCAAAAACCTTTTGGCAATCTTGAGAAACAGTAGACCTTCAAGAATATCTTTATTTCCAGCAAGGTACAATTATTTTATTATGGGTACTAACCTCGCTAATCAGATTATGATGAGTTATGTATGAAGGGAGTTTTCAAGTGTGCGAGGGAAGATGATAAAAAGATTCAGGAGTGTCAAGCGCTCAAGCTTGGGGATGCCCCCGTGTACCCCCAAGAAATATTCAAGGAGACTCAAGCGTCTAAGCTTGGGGATGCCCCCGTGCATCCCCTTCTCCATCAACATTATCAGTTCGTCTTTCGTTCCACTATATTTTAATCACTTCATGTGTTATGTGCTATGCTTGGAGCGTCTTGCTTTTAGTTTCCTTTTTAGTTTTTCATAACGAGTCGGAACTCAGCTTTCTTTATGTGGGAGAGAAACACGCTCCACTTCTACCTAGAACATAACATAGAATTTTCATGACTATCTTTGCTGTGTGTGTTCTTTGTCTTTTAATAGCTACTATCATGTTCTGCTCTTAGTATTCATGCTTATCTTTTCAAAGAGCTTTTTAGTTGGTTGCTTGAACTCTCTTAAATTACCATGCTCACCTTATTAAGAGAGTTTGCTTCCGTTGCAGTGGTTAATATGTCTATGATAAAGATGCTACGTGCATGATGACGCTTAATAGTTCATGTTTTCTTATGGTTAGTCTCAAATAGCTGGGGGATTCCCAATGTGTTATTGGAGTAGCAACATGATTTGTTTGCCAATGATGCAGTATGGTTTAGTAATATCTTCCCTCAAGAATTTATTTTGATTGACTTGGCGTATGCTCACGCATATTTAAGACTGTAAAGAAAGTCTGTCAAGCCTTGATGATCTTTTATTTCTGAGTAGCGATATAACTTCCATGCCTGATTCAATGTTGCTTTGTCGCTCTGCATGATTATGACCGTCATTGCTCTCTTAGTTGGTCGCTCCCAATCTTTTGCTAACCTCCACCTGTACTAAGCGGACTGACTGCTTGTGCATCCACATCCTTTTAAACCAGTTATGCCATATGAGTCCACCATACCTACCTATATGTGGTATTTCACCGCCACTCCAAGTAAATTTACATGTGATACCTTTAAAACCTCTAGTCTTTGCAATACATAGCTCATGGGAAAGTAGCTTAAAAACTATTGTGGTAAAGAATATGTTGCTTATGTATCTTATTTTCTTATAAGTTGCTTGCTGAGCGGTAACCATGTTTCTGGGGACGCCATCAACTGTTACACTTTTGTTGAATATCATGTGAGTTGCTATGCATGTTCGTCTTGTCTAAAGTAAGGGTGATTTGCCATGAGTTGAATGGTTTGAGTATGCATATTGTTAGAGAAGAACATTGGGCCGCCAACCAAAGCCATTTATCATGGTGGAAGTTTTAGCTTGGACATTAATCCTCAATCTCTTATGAGAATATGCTTAAGCATTAAAGAGGAGTCCATTTTCTATTTTCTATGTTGTCCCGGTATGGATGTCCTCAAGTTGAGATCTATCAAAAATGAGAAATCAAATGCGATCTATCTCCTTGGACCTTTGTACAGGTGACATAGAGGTACCCCTTTGTGACACTCGGTTGAAACATATGTAATGCAATGACAATCCGAGCTAATTAGGACAAGGTGCGAGCACTATTGGTATTCGATGCATGAGGCTTGCAACTTATAGGATGTCTTATGCATAACACATATGAAGTACTACTACCGTTGACAAAATTGCTTCTATGTTTTCAAAATAAAAGCTCTAGCACATGATTAATCCCTGCTTCCCTCTGTGAAGGGCCATTCTTTTACTTTTATGTTGAGTCTCCACCTTCTTTTAAAAAGCACCAACTACTGAGAGCATGATTGTCATTCTTAGTGTAATGTGCATTGTTCCAAAGTAGCATTGTCTTTTGCATGATTGTGTTATCGTTTATTTTGAAATCATTGTATCTAGTCATCACTTAAACCTTGGAGGTGCCCATGCATTTATGTTTTGCATCACTAAGGGGGCAAGCTAGATATCACTTTATCATATTTGCACATCATGTTCATTGCAAATCTATTTGATGTTTCAATATCATATTGTAAAACTTTTAGTTCTTTGTGATTTTCTCATGAGGTAACTTAATTACTACAGATTCATTATCTCAGTAAGCTTTTGTCATATGACTATGAAAAAGTCCTATATGGTTAATAGCATATCACCACAGAAATTATTCTTGTTATCATTTACCTACTCGAGGACGAGCAGGAATTAAGCTTGGGGATGTTGATACGTCCAAAACGTATCAAAAATTTCTGCTTGTTCCATGCCTCTTTTGGGTGATATTGCTATGATATTTATACACTTCCATACACTTTTGATCATATTTGCACTAACCTATTAACTCAGTGCACCCCAGTGCCAGTTTCTGTTTTCGGCTGTTTTTGTATTTCAGGTTTTCACATTACAAGAACTGCCAGGAAAAATCAAGAAAAATTATATAAAAAATCAGCGTTCCAGAAACTACCGTGCGCCCGAAGGACAGCCGGGGGGGG
>LR738709.1:48574803-48590245 GCA_902687465.1 Secale cereale | reverse complement strand
GGGGGGGCGCCTGGGCCCCCCGAGGCTCCCCCGATGCCCCCCTTTGGCATATATTTAAAGCGTCTCGAGAAACCCTCGAAACAGGAACTCTTTTTCGCGATCTCATCTCTGTTCCGCCGCCGCCGCCGCTTCCAAGATCGGGAGCACCAGGAGAACTCTTCCCGGCACCCTGCCGGAGGGGAGGATCACCACCGGGAGCCTCTCCACCACCATGGACGCCTCCCGGATGAGTTGTGAGTAGTCTCCCTTGGACCATGAGTCCATGACCAGTAGCTATGTGATGTTCTCCTCCCGTTCTTGTGCTTCACTAATTAGTCCTCGTGAGCTGCCCTACATGATCGAGGCACATATGTAATCCTTATGCTGTTGCTATGATGAGTTTGCTGGGATCCGATGGATTATGAGATTATGTTCAGATTGTGCTTCAGTAATATATTTGATCTGCCTCTTTTATATTTATGTTCATAAGTAATTATTGCATGTTCTCCGTTGTTATTTATTGCTTTGGCAAAGTAATAGGTAGTGACTCCAAGAGGGAACGTTATGCTTGATTGTGGGTTCATGCCCCTCGATGACTAGTTTGAGTGACAGAAACATGAGTCTAGGGGATGTGCTGTTGCCACAAGGGGGAAAACAATGGTGCTTGTGCCCGCGGGTGCAAGGATTGTTTACTTTACGCAAAGTTCTTTTAATGCAGTTGTTTGTTGCTTTGAGTTTACACTATGGGTGGGGCTCGCAACTTAATACCAGCGAGATGTTCTGGATAGATATCTCAAGGTGGATGATTAGTAGTAGATATTGATGGATTTCGGTCTACTTACTTAGGCGAACCGCCCATGCTTTGAACCTCAACCTTTCTTGCAATGTAGTCAGCATTGGTTTGCGTTCGTGGTCCTGTCAATTGCCCAGCTGTAATTCGTTTACCTCACATTGCTGTTTTATCATCTTTTGGGAGAGAGACATCACTAGTGAACATCATGAGACTCCGGTCCATATTACCATCATTGATCACATCCGCTATTTACTTTTCGCTATCATTTACTATTGCAAACATTATCTATCACTACTATCATTTGCGTTTAATCCTTTGTGAACTACAAGGCCGGAGGGATTGACAACCTCTCTGTACTCGTTGGGAGCAAAGTTATTTGTATCTGTGTGCAGGTCCACGTTGATTGCTAATATCTGGCGCCGTTAGCAGTTGACACCTTCTTGTTGAACCTAGGAGTCTCTGGGGATTCGATCCTTGGTATCTTTGCCAAGGGAAAAACTTCCGCAACACTACATCTCACACCTTCCACTTGGGGTAACCAACGAGGGGCGAGAAGCCTAGCAACACGTTGTGTGCATAGGAGGTGAGCTAAAGCACCACCAAGCCCTCTCCCCCTCGGCCAGAAAAAACAGAGCAGTGTGCTCTGCTCTTATGCGAGGGGGTATATATAGGCACCTCATTGGTCCCGGTTGGTGACATGAACCGGGACTAAAGGGGAGCCTTTGGCCCCGGTTCAAGTCACCAACCGGGACCAATGGTGGTGGGCCAGGAGCAAGGCCCATTGGTCCCGGTTTGTCCCACCAACCGGGACCAAAAGGTCCAGACAAACTGGCACCAATGGCCCACGTGGCCCGCCCGGCCCCTTGGGCTCACGAACCGGGTCCAATGCCCCTATTGGTCCCGATTCTGGACTGAACCGGGACTAATGGGCTGACCCGGCCTGGACCTTTGCCCGGTTTTCTACTAGTGTGATACAACTGCAATATGGATGGTAGATATAGGTTTTTGTGAACTAAAAATATAAAAACAGCAAGGTAGCAATTGGTAAAAGTGAGCATAAACGGTGTTGCAATGATAGGAACCAAGGCCTAGGGTTCATACTTTCACTAGTGCAAGTTCTCTCAACAAGGATAACATAATTGGATCATATTACTAGCACTCAAAATGCAACAAAGAGTCACTCCAAACTAACTAATAGCGGAGAACAAACGAAGAGATTATGGTAGGGTACGAAACCACCTCAAAGTTATTCTTTCTAATCGATCTATTCAAGAGTCCGTAGTAATGTTCAATCTATCATAGAGTTCATACTAGAATAACACCTTAAGACACAAATCAACCAAAACCCTAATGTCACCTAGATACTCCATTGTCACCTCAAGTATCCGTGGGCATGATTATACGATATGCGTCACACAATCTCAGAAACATCTATTCAACCAACACATAGAACTTCAAAGAGTGCCCCAAAGTTTCTACCGGAAAGTCAAGACGAAAACGTGTGCCAACCCCTATGCATAGATTCCCAAGGTCACAGAACCCGCAAGTTGATCACCAAAACATACATCAAGTAGATCACATGATATCCCATTGTCACCACAGATAAACACGTGCAAGACATACATCAAGTGTTCTCAAATCCATAAAGACTCAATCTGATAAGATAACTTTAAAGGGAAAACTCAATCCATTACAAGAGAGTAGAGGGGGAGAAGCATCATAAGATCCAACTAGAATAGCAAAGCTCGCGATACATCAAGATCGTGCCATCTCAAGAACACGAGAGAGAGGGATAAACACATAGCTACTGATACATACCCTCAGCCCCGAGGGTGGACTACTCCCTCCTCGTCATGGAGAGCACCGGTATGATGAAGATGGCCACCGGTGAGGGTTCGCCCCTCCCGCAGGGTGCCGGAACGGGGTCTAGATTGGTTTTCGATGGCTACAGAGGCTTTCGGCGGCGGAACTCCCGATCTAGGTTAATTTCTGGAGGTTTCAGAATTTATAGGATTTTTTGGCGTAGGGCACAAGTCAGGGGGGCCTTCGGGCCGTCCATGAGATAGGAGGGCGCGCCCCCCAACCTCGTGGGCAGCCCGTGGCTCTCCTGGCCCAACTCTTTTACTTCGGGGGCTTCTTTTGGTCCAGAAAAAATCGTCAAAAATTGGCACGTCAATTGGACACCGTTTGATATTCCTTTTCTGTAAAACCCTAAAACATGAGAAAAACAAAAACTGGCACTGGGCTCTGGGTTAATAGGTTAGTCCCAAAAATCATATAAAAGTGTATAATAAAGCCCATAAAACATCCTAGAATGATAATATAATAGCATCGAACAATAAAAAATTATAGATACGTTGGAGACGTATCAAGCATCCCCAAGCTTAATTCCTGCTCGTCCTCAAGTAGGTAAATGATAAAAACAGAATTTTTGATGTGGAATGCTAACCAACATAATTTTCAATGTAATTCTCTTAATTGTGGGATGAATGTTCAGATCTGAAAGGTTCAAGACAAATTTCTATATTGACATAAGAAATAATGATACTTCAAGCATACTAACAAAGCAATCATGTCTTCTCAAAATACTATGGCTAAAGAAAGTTATCCCTACAAAATCATATAGTCTGGCTATGCTCCCTCTTCATCACACGAAATATTCATATCATGCACAACCCCGGTTTCAGCCAAGCACTTGTTTTCATACTCTATTCTTTCAAACCTTTCAACCTTCACGCAATACATGAGTGTGAGCCATGGACATATCACTATGTGGAATAGAGTGGTGGTTGTGGAGAAGACAAAAAGGAGGGAGATAGTCTCACATTGACTAGGCGTATTAACGGGCTATGGAGATGCCCATCAATAGATATCAATGTGAGTGTAGGGATTGCCATGCAACAGATGCACTAGAGCTAAATATGTATGAAAGCTCAACAAAAGAAACTAGTGGGTGTGCATCCAACTTGCTTGCTCACGAAGACCTAGGGCATTTGAGGAAGCCCATCGTTGGAATGTACAAGCCAAGTTCTATAATGAAAATTCCCACTAGTATATGAAAGTGACTAAACATGAGACTCTCTATCATGAAGAACATGGTGCTACTTTGAAGCACAATTGTGGAAAAGGATAGCAGCAATTGTCCCTTCTCTCTTTTCTCTCATTTTTTTGGGAGGGGCTTTCCTCTTTTTTTTAGCCCCTCTCTATTTTTTTGGGCCTTCTCCCTTTTTTTGGCCTTTATATATTTTTTGTTTCCTCACACGGGACAACGCTCTAATAATGAAGATCATCACACTTTTATTTACTTACAACTCATTGATTACAACTCGAAGCTAGAACAAAGTATGACCTATATGAATGCCTCTGGCGGTGTACCGGGATGTGCAATGAATCAAGAGTGACATGTATGAAAAATTATGCATGGTGACCTAGCCACAAATACGATGTCAACTACATGATCATGCATGGCAATATGACAATATGAAGCGTGTCATATGAACAAAACGGTGGAAAGTTGCATGGCAATATATCTCGGAATGGCTATGGAAATGCCATGATAGGTAGGTATGGTGGCTGTTTTGAGGAAGATATATGGTGGTTGTTTTGAGGAAGGACATATAGTGGGTGTATGGTACCGGCAAAAGTTGCGCGATACAAGAGAGGCTAGCAATGTTGGAAAGGTGAGAGTGCGTATAATCCATGGACTCAACATTAGTCATAAGAACTTATATACTTATTGCAAAATTTTACGAGTCATCAAAACAAAGCAATCAACGCATGCTCCTAGGGGGGAGGTTGGTAGGAGTTAACCATCGCGCCCCCCCGACCTCCACACAAAGGTTGACACTTTACAAATACCTCATGCTCTAACTTCGTCACATAGCGGTTCACCATACGTGCATGCTACGGGAATCACTAACCTTAACACAAGCATTTATCAATTTCATAATAACTCCACTAGCATGACTCTAATATCACTATCCTCATATCTCAAAACAATTATCAAGCATCCAACTTCTCATCATATTCAATGCACTTAGTGTGAAAGTTTTTACTACATTGATCTTGGATGCCTATCATGTGAAGGCTAGTTATATAGCCAAAGCACATTACAATGATGTTTTAATAGAATCTCAAAAGGATATAAGTGAAGCATGAGAGTTCAACAATTTCTTCAAAATATAATCACCACCGTGCTCTAAAAGATATAAGTGAAGCACTAGAGCAATAACAAACTACTCCGAAAGATATAAGTGAAGATCAATGAGTAGTTGAATAATTATGTAACTATGTGAAGACTCTCTAACATTTTAGAATTTCAGATCTTGGGATATTATCAAACAGCAAGCAAAACGAACTAAAATAAATTGACGCTCCAAGCAAAACACATATGATGTGGTGAATAAAAATATAGCCCCGAGTATAGTTACCGATAGATGAAGACGAAAGAGGGGATGCCTTCCCGGGGCATCCCCAAGCTTAGGCTTTTGGTTGTCCTTGAATTTTACCTTAGGATGCCTTGGGCATCCCCAAGCTTAGGCTCTTTCCACTCTTTGTTCCATAGTCCATCAAAGCCATACTCAAAACTTGAAAACTTCACAACACAAAACTTAGACAAAAATCTCGTGAGCTCCATTAGTATAAGAAAGCAAACCACTACTCAAAGGTACTGCAATGAATTCATTCTTTGTTTATATTGGTGTTAAACCTACTGTATTCCAACTTCTCTATGGTTCATACTTCCCAATACTACTCATAGATGCATTGAAATAAGCAAACAACACATGAAAAACAGAATCTGTCAAAAACAGAACAGTCTGTAGTTATCTGCAGGTCTCGCATACTTTTGTAACTCCAAAAAATTCAAACTAAATTGGTAAACATGAGGAATTTGTCTATTAATCATCTGCAAAAAGAATCAACTAAATAGCTGTAACACCCAGTATGAGATTATACCTCCTACGTGTCGAGGCACGACTTAAAGGTATAAGCTCATACTAGAATGATCTCAAGTATGGTATCTTTGCACGACTCATGTAAAAGAGGGATGGAATTGCAAAAGAGTAGTTGGATTACACTCGCCACGTCACACAATTCATTACATAAGCAAAATCATCATCCAAATAACATCACAGTCCGACTACGGACGAAGATCCAAATGAAAGATACCAAATAAATAAAGCCACAAGGTCCAAATCGCCCCTACTAGAAGCCACCACTGATCCTCTAGGTAAGACACGTAGTATCGCCCACGTTCTTCATCGAACTCCCAGTATAGTTCTGTGCCGTCACCTGTGTAGTTCACCATAGTACCTGCATCTGGTGTTGTGTAGAATCTGTGAGCCACGGAGGACTCAGCAATCCCGTTCTCGGGTAGCAAAACTATCTAAGCCTTAGGTGTGGAACAAGGCTGAAGAACAAAGGTTGCGGCTGCACTAGCACTAGCTTACGTGTTTAGAGCGAGAAGAGAAGTGCCACGAGCGTCAAAGTGATCACGAAGTGATCCTATCTAAGAACGTCAAACATAACCCCACCGTGTTCACTTCCCGAACCCCTTCGGAAAATGACCGTCACGGTTACTCACGCTGGTAGTGTATTCTGAACATGGTGTCAAGTTTTCTACAACCGAATATTAACAAATTCCCATCTGCCACATAACCACGGGCACGGCTTTCAAAAGATCAAACCCTGCAGGGGTGTCCCAACTTAGCCCATCACAAGCTCATGATATACGGAGTCACAACTCCAAGGTGGAAGACCCGAGTATCCTTGGAATCCCGTGCTCAAGATATTCCGACTAAGGTAAAACTAATCCAGCAAATCCTCCCGGCGTGCCGACACCCTGATAGTAGCCGCGCGTATCTCGTCTCAGGCAACGACCGGATGTGACAAGCTACAAGTTTTTACCAGCCCTTGAGTTTCCTCGAGGTGGCCCCGCAACACGCCCAGTTTGGACCAACACTCATGTGGAGCACTGGCCTGGGTTATTGATTAAGAAAAGGGTTTATAACTCCCTATGCAAGTTTTAGTTGTTAGGCAAATGTAGAACCAATGTTGGGACTTGCTGGAAAAGCTTTAGCGCTAAGCGAGTTATTGAGGGGGGCCCATAAACCCCAACCGTGTTAGGGACGCATAATCAAGGAACATAACACCGGTTTAAACGGTTCCTAGGGAGGCATGGGTGGAATAAAATACCAAGCAAGAGGCTTAGCCTTCCACCCATTGCCAAGTATATAGATGATTTAGTTTAGGAGTTTATATAGTGTGATATCCCAACAATAACTTCAACATGAAGCAAGAATCTTTAAATCTTCTCCTGCAACTAGCAATGCTATAAGAGGGGCTGAGCGAAGCTTACGTAGCCAAACAAATGTTTGCTAGGTTGGGTGGTTAGAGAGATTCATGGCTACAATAGGAGGCTAACAAACAATCATGGGCATCGAGGCAATAAGCTAAAGAGCGAGACATCTAGCAATAGGCAAAGATAGTAATGATATCTAGGTCAGGTCATCTTGCCTGTCGAGTCGTCGATGGGATCGTAAGACGGCTCCTCGTACTCAACCTTGGTAGGAACCTCATACTCAGTCTCGACTCCCGGCTCTACTCAACACAAGAACACAACATGGCACAACATCAAGCAAGGTGCAATGCACAATCAACATGATGCAAGTATGATGATGCGTATGCATGGCATGGGATGAAGCACACAAGAACAACACAAAACAACAAGTTAAATGAGGCCGAAATCAACATATAGCAAATCCGGTAAGTCCTCATATGTATATTTTGAAATTGGTCCAGATCTGAACAAACCTTAAGTTAAAGTTGTTAAACAGCAAGTTAACATGCACCATGATGATCTACACGAAATTCTAGTCAAGTTTCATATAAAGTTTGTTTAATTCGGAGCTACGGTCTAGAAGATATGAGCAAAACAAGACAAGCAAGGCAACGGTGCAAGATGCACCGAAACATCAAGCAAACACACTCCAAACATGTAAACAACATGATATTATGATTCTACATGCAAAATCACACAAGTTTCATATAGGGTACGCTCAAAACAGAGCAACGGTTCAACACATACACACGAAACAAGATACAATGCAAAGCTGAAGTTAATAGCCACATAGCAACTTTGAAGCAAGAGATATACACGCTACAGCACCCACACATGATGACAAGAAGCATGGACATGAAGTAGACATATCCTACAGCAAACAACTCCATTGGAGCAACTCCATAGGAGGCATGGATCAATAGCAACAAGCTACACCAAATTGATCATGCTCATAAAAACCTGACAGGCATAATTTATAGCAACTTGAGAGCAATAAATAAATAAGCTACATCAAGCCATATGTGCAAGTGAGTGCATGGATGGATAGACAAAAACATGGAAAACAAGGAATGATCATTGGCCACTCCAAAACAAGCATGGAATTGAGTGGGGCATCAAGCAAACATAGCATCAGGTTAAAACAGATTCCAGACTTAGCAGTTTTTTCACTAAGTATAAAACAGTAACGTTGGCATGGCATGTTTACAAGCTTGTTTAAGTCACCACAAGGCATATCATGGAAAGTGGTTTGCACCACAGCAAAGAGCATATGATCGTGCTTCTAAAATATATTGACATGTGACATGGGGACAAACACATCAATAGCAAAGAGCATGTCAAAACAACATCTCATAACAAGTTTCAGCACTTAACTGCCACATGCACTTTTGCAACAGAGATTAACATGGCAATATGATACCTAACATGAATGCTACAGCAACCATCATGTAGAGCACTTCACAATGAACATTTTGACATATCATATGCTCCATTTGGATAAACATGCACCAAGTTATCATATCTCAAACATGGCATCAAATTAACAAGTAACATCAGTTTATAACAAGTAGCACTCTTGTCATGATGATTAGGTCATCTAGATGAACTCAAACAAACATGCCACAATGGAACAAAAGAAGAGGACATCACCACGATCATTTTGATATATCACATGCCCAAAATGGATCTACGAGCACGAAGTTACGGCCATGCAAAGGAGGCAACAAAATATAGCAGATCTGGGGACTTAGTGAAAATATACCCCTCTACGAAAGTCAAGGGGACGGATCCGTGCGGGATGGATGGATCCGGGCTGCGGGGCAGTGTTTGGTTCGTCTCCCGGTGGATCTGGTCCCGATCCACCGGATCTCGCCGGAGTTGGAGGAGATCGCCGGAGAAGCTCGCCGGAGAAGCGACAGGGCGGCGGACGGAGGTGCTCGGGACGGTGGAGGCACGGTCCGGCGGGGAGCTCGCGCCGGAGCTCGCCGGAGTAGGGGCAGGCGGCGGCCGGCGGGGTCGGTGCTGGAGCTTGTGCGGCGGCGCGCAGCCGGCGGTGGCGGTGTCGGGCCGCGGCGGCGACCGGCGGCGGGCGTGACGGAGATGGCGGCGGCGGCGTCTACCGAAGGCGGCGGGGAGAAGGCGTGGGAGGCGCGGCGACTCGGCCCGGGGCGGGCCGGATGCGGGCCTCGGCGGGCCCTAGCGGCGCAGGCGGTGGAGAGACCCGACGGCGACACGTGGCGCGCTCCGGTTGGTCCAGCGCCGTCCGGACGTGTCCAGCGGCCGGAGGTGCTGCGGGGCAGGGGAAAATCAAAAAAAGGGAAGGACTAGGGTTTCGCCCGAAAATGGAGGGGATGGGGCCTTTTTATAGGCATAGGGAGCTAGGAGACTCCAAACGGGGTGCGGTTTTCGGCCACACGTTTGTGATCCGACGACCGAGATGATGGAAGTGGTTGTGCTGGGTTAGTGGGCTGTTGAGGAGGGGGTCTTGGGCCAAAAGGAAGGGGTACTTTTAGCCCACTAGGTTTACCGTTGGAGTACCAAACGAACTCCAAATGCGATGAAACTTGACAGGCGGCCTACACGTATCAAAACAACAACGCACGACAAGTCTCACCTCATACCGGAAACGATACACAGCCACACACGAAAGAAGGACTCGGGGATGCCACAGGCACGTGTGTGAGTGTCGGAACTCGAAACGGACAACAGGAAGAGGCGAGTGGGACCGGATGCAAGTGACAACACGAATGCAATGCAATGCACATGATAACATGACATGGATGAAATGCACACACGCACACAACAAAACAAAGAAACCCGAAATGAAAGAAGAGCCCAGAATGGAATTGATGAAGTCAAAGTTTCATATATTGCCATAATTGGAAAGTGTTACATCTGGGGCATTACAAACTCTCCTCTACTACGAAAAGATCTCGTCCCGAGATCTAGGACTGAAAGAAGGAAGGGTACTCGGAACGAAGGTGATCTTCTCGTTCCCACGTAGCTTCTCGGTCGGTATGGTGTGACCACTTAACTTTCAAGAACTTGATTGACTTGTTGCGGGATAGAGGGATCTGGGCTGCGGGGCGGTGTTTGGTTCTCCCGGTGGATCTGGTCCCGATCCACCGGATCTCGTCGGAGTTGGAGGAGATCGCCGGAGAAGCTCGCCGGAGAAGCGATGGGGCGGCGGCCGGAGGTGCTCGGGACGGTGGAGGCACGGTCCGGCGGGGAGCTCGCGCCGGAGCTCGCCGGAGTAGGGGCAGGCGGCGGCCGGCGGGGTCGGTGCCGGAGCTTGTGCGGCAGCGTGGCGGAGATGGCGGCGGAGGGCGGCGGCGCGCAGCCGGCGGCGGCGGTGTCGGGCCGCGGCGGCGACCAGTGGCGGACGTGACGGAGATGGCGGCGGCGGCGTCCACCGGAGGCGGCGGGGAGAAGGCGCGGGAGGCGCGGCGACTCGGCCCGGGGCGGGCCGGATGCGGGCCGCGGCGGGCCCTAGCGGCGCGGGCGGTGGAGAGACCCGACGGCGACACGTGGCGTGCTCCGGTTGGCCTGGCGTGTCCGGGTGGACGTGTCCGGCGGCCGGAGGAGCTGCGGGGTGCGGGGAAAATGGAAAAAAGGGAAGGACTAGGGTTTTGCCCGAAAATGGAGGGGATGGGGCCTGTTTATAGGCATAGGGAGCTAGGAGACTCCAAATGGGGTGCGGTTTTCGGCCACACGTTCGTGATCCGACGACCGAGATGATGGAAGTGGTTGTGCTGGGTTAGTGGGCTGTTGAGGAGGGGGTCTTGGGCCAAAAGGAAGGGGTACTTTTAGCCCACTAGGTTAACCGTTGGAGTACCAAACGAACTCCAAACGCGATGAAACTTGACAGGCGGCCTACACGTATCAAAACAACAACGCACGACAAGTCTCACCTCATACCGGAAATGATACACAGCCACACACGAAAGAAGGACTCGGGGATGCCACGGGCACGTGTGTGAGTGTCGGAACTCGAAACGGACAACGGGAAGAGGCGAGTGGGACCAGATGCAAGTGACAACACGAATGCAATGCAATGCAAATGATAACATGACATGGATGAAATGCACACACGCACACGACAAAACGAAGAAACCCGTAATGAAAGAAGAGCCCAAAATGGAATTCATGAAGTCAAAGTTTCATATATTGCCATAATTGGAAAGTGTTACATCCGGGGCATTACAATAACACACTCCAGTAAAATCTGATGACCATTCTAGCGAGCGCTAACGATTTTGTTTTTCACAGCAAGATCATATAAACTTCACACAAGTCTTCCCAAAGGTTCTACTTGACACAAACACTAATTTAAACACAAAACCACATCTAAACAGAAGCTGGATGCAATATTTATTCCTAGACAGAAGCAAAAACAAAGAAACTAAAATAAAGTTTGGTTACCTCCCAACAAGCGCTATCGTTTAATGCCCCTAGCTAGGCACAATGATTTCAATGATGCTCGCATAAAAGATAAGAATTGAAACATAAAGAGAGCATCATGAAGAGTGTGACTAGCACATTTAAGCCTAACCCACTTACTATGCATAGGGATTTTGTGAGCAAACAACTTATGGGAACGATAATCAACTAGCATAGGAAGGGAAAACAAGCATAGCTTCAAAACTTTAAGCTCATAGAGAGGAAACTTAATATTATTGCAATTCCTACAAGCATATGATCCTCTCTCATAATAATTTTCAGTAGCATCATGAATGAATTCAAAAATATAACCAGCACATAAAGCATTCTTTTCATGATCTACTTGCATAGAAATTTTACTACTCTCCACATAAGCAAAATTCTTCTCATTCGGAATAGTGGGAGTATCATAAGATACTTGGATACTATAGATTGTTTCCACATTAAAAGAGTAATGTTCAGAGAAAGGGTAATCATAATCATGACAAGTTTGATAAATATAATCATCACTACTTTTTATAGCATAAGTGTCATCACAATAATCATCATAAACATGAGGCATGCTTTCATCATAATAGATTTGCATATCAAGACTTGGGAGGCTAAAAAGATCATCTTCATCAAGCGTAGCATCCCCAAGCTTGGGACAAACATTAATTGCAGCAAATAAATTCTCAAATATATCATTCTCATCATACATAGCATCCCCAAGCTTGGGCCTTTCCATATCATAAGCATAATCACTCTCATCGTTAATAGTATGGATAGTACCAATAGTATAGCAATTATCATCATCATAATGAGTAGTAGGAGCAAAATCATTTTGGAGAGGTACCTCTTTACCTTTGCTTCTTCGTCTTTTCTTTTTCTTCTTCTCATTATGTGTGGGGTTAATCTTCTTTTTGGAGCTCCTTACTACTGAGATTGGTAGAATAGGAGGCTCCTCCTCGTTACCTGATTCATCATAGGAAATAATAGGAGAATATTGGGTAATCTCTTCCCTTTCATTAGTATTCTCTTCATCTCCTATTTGTTTTCCTGACTTAAGGTAATTGGCAATATAAGGATTTTCAATGCAATTCACCGCACAATACGTATATATTTCCTCTATATCAAAATCAAGAAGTTTATAAATGGCAAATCCTAGAAGAAACTTAGTTCTACATTTAATTTCTTCATAACCCAAAAGCACGATAAGTTCATTATGATGTCCAAGGGAAATCAAGTCATCACAATTTTTGGACACGATTCGATCATGAAACAATTCGCATTGGGTAATGAAATGACCACGTTCATTGTAAAGTTCACAAGTACGGCTAAGATATTTTAATTTTTCAGCACAATCATCTAGCATCTATAGCAACCATTTAGTTTCTAAATACTTATGCCTCTTGTCTTCCCTATTTGGTATGTACTTGCAAACTCTATGCACTCCACAAAAATCAACATGCTTATAAGAGATATTTTCATCATGACTAGTGCAATCATCATTAGTGCTATGGATATTCAAAGGATTCACACTAACAATATTGCAAGCATGCTCATCATTCAAGCCTTTAGTGCCAAGCATTCTATGTAATTCTTCTTCTAGTACTTGAGCACAATTTTCCTTTCCATCATTTTCACGAAAGATATTAAAAAGATGAAGCATATGAGGTAACCTTAATTCCATTTTTGGTAGTTTTCTTTTATAAACGAAACTAGTGATAAAACAAGAAACTAAAAGATTCGATTGCAAGATCTAAAGATATACCTTCAAGCACTAACCTCCCCGGCAACGGCGCCAGAAAAGAGCTTGATGTCTACTACACAACCTTCTTCTTGTAGACGTTGTTGGGCCTCCAGGTGCAGAGGTTTGTAGGACAGTAGCAAATTTCCCTCAAGTGGATGACCTAAGGTTTATCAATCCGTGGGAGGCGTAGGATGAAGATCGTCTCTCTCAAGCAACCCTGCAACCAAATAACAAAGAGTCTCTTGTGTCCCCAACACACCCAATACAATGGTAAATTGTATAGGTGCACTAGTTCGGCGAAGAGATGGTGATACAAGTGCAATATGGATGGTAGATATAGGTTTTTGTGAACTGAAAATATAAAAATAGCAAGGTAGCAAGTGGTAAAAGTGAGCATAAACGGTGTTGCAATGATAGGAAACAAGGCCTAGGGTTCATACTTTCACTAGTGCAAGTTCTCTCAACAAGGATAACATAATTGGATCATATTACTAGCCCTCAACATGCAACAAAGAGTCACTCCAAAGTAACTAATAGCGGAGAACAAACGAAGAGATTATGGTAGGGTACGAAACGACCTCAAAGTTATTCTTTCTGATCAATCTATTCAAGAGTCCGTAGTCACGTTCAATCTATCATAGAGTTTGTACTAGAATAACACCTTAAGACACAAATCAACCAAAACCCTAATGTCACCTTGATACTCCATTGTCACCTCAAGTATCCGTGGGCATGATTATACGATATGCATCACATAATCTCAGAAACATCTATTCAACCAACACATAGAACTTCAAAGAGTGCCCCAAAGTTTCTACCGGAAAGTCAAGACGAAAACGTGTGCCAACCCCTATGCATAGATTCCCAAGGTCACGGAACCGACAAGTTGATCACCAAAACATACATCAAGTAGATCACATGATATCCCATTGTCACCACAGATAAACACGTGCAAGACATACATCAAGTGTTCTCAAATCCTTAAAGACTCAATCCGATAAGATAACTTCAAAGGGAAAACTCAATCCATTACAAGAGAGTAGAGGGGGAGAAGCATCATAAGATCCAACTAGAATAGCAAAGCTCACGATGCATCAAGATCGTGCCATCTCAAGAACACGAGAGAGAGAGGGAGAGATAAACACGTAGCTACTGATACATACCCTCAGCCCCGAGGGTGGACTACTCCCTCCTCGTCATGGAGAGCGCCGGGATGATGAAGATGGCCACCGGTGAGGGTTCCCCCCTCTGGCAGGGTGCTGGAACGGGGTCTAGATTGGTTTTCGGTGCCTACAGAGGCTTTCGGTGGCGGAACTCGCGATCTAGGTTAATTTCCGGAGGTTTCAGTATTTATAGGATGTTTTGGCGTAGGGCACAAGTCAGGGGGGCCTCCGGGCCGTCCATGAGATAGGAGGGCGCGCCCCCACCCTCGTGGGCAGCCCGTGGCTCTCCTGGCCAAACTCTTTTACTTCGGTGGCTTCTTTTGGTCCAGAAAAAATTGTCAAAAATTGGCACGTCAATTGGACTCCGTTTGATATTCCTTTTCTGTATAACCCTTAAACAGGAGAAAAACAGAAACTGGCACTGGGCTCTGGGTTAATAGGTTAGTCCCAAAAACCATATAAAAGTGTATAATAAAGCCCATAAAACATCCTAGAAGGATAATATAATAGCATGGAACAATAAAAAATTATAGATACGATGGAGACGTATCAGTTCATACTTGAGGTGTTGCACGATAGAGTCGTATCGGGAATGGTGAAAGAGGAATCACCCCCGATGACCACGACCGAATAGGTACACTATAGAATTATCATCAGGAGTGCGTTATGAGGTATCACCCTCGGCACTCGATAGTAGCCCTACAGAGAAGAGCAACAAAAGGGGCATGCTGTGATGTGAGGTGTCGGGCTCTGGTCTTCGATCCTATTGATTGAGTTGTCGATGATGAAGCAGGGGCAACAAGGACAAGGTGGGGTTCACTGACGGATCACTACCAACCTATACTAAGCAGTTTAGGATAAGCAGGTATGGTACAACAGCAGGTACAAAAGCAGGCTATGCATCAGAATAGGATCAATCAATAATAGTAGAAAAATCTAATGCAAGCATTAGAGATAAAATAATGGGCGATATCGGGATGATCAAGGCGGGGGGG
>LR738709.1:48539635-48574673 GCA_902687465.1 Secale cereale | reverse complement strand
GTTGCCTGGAAGCTCCGTTGAAAAAGTCTAGTCATTAGAGGCGTAGTCGTACCCGATTGCAGCATCGGTCTTGGAGTCTACCGGAGAGAAGAGGGGGAAGAAACACTAAGTATAAAGCACACAGGTGCAGCACAGATGCAAAACATGACAATAAGCGGTGCTAGGTGTGACGTAACGCGGTACTACACGATACCGGCGAAGGGGGATACATCCGGGAATGTCTTTCCGGTGTTAGGCATTTTCAGACAGATGAATCGGAGGGGGAAAGTTGCATGTTCGCTGTGCTAGGGCATGTGACAGATGAACGGACCGCGTATTCGGATTCGTCTCGTCGTTCTGAGCGACTTTCATGTATCAAACTTTTTCATCCGAGATACGGATTATTTTATATGATTTTTCAAAGTTTTAATAATATTCTGCAATTATTATTAATCCGAAATTAAATAATAAACTGCTATGGGTACCCATGGGCATGGGGCATGCCCATGGGCGGCTGGGCGCCCACGAGTGTGGCTGCGATCACAGAGCTCTGGTGGCCGTGGCGAGCGCGCACTACAAAAAAATACACTTCCGTGATGATACGTGTTTGTCGTAGTAGGTCACGTTTTCTGTCATGCATGTACATCCATGACAAATTTATGACAGAATGAAGATAGTCATACCTGTGCTGTCGTAGAAGTGTTCCGTGACATTACCAAAAGGATCATCACGGAAGCGTCCACTTCCATGACGATAAATCGTGCGTCACAGAAGTGCTTTCGTCAAGGGTGACCGACACGTGGCATCCACCGTAACGGAACGCCGTTAAGCTATCGGGTCCGGTTTTGGATCCGATAACCCGTTAACAGCCCCGACCAATGGGGATTTTCCACATGTAAAATCATCATTGGCTGGAGGAAACACGTGTCGGCTTACCGTTGGGACAGATGTCATCCACTCATTGGACCAAAAGCGCCTATGATACGTCGACACGTGGCATGGTCCAACAGAAGCCCATTCATGTGAAAAGGCCGGCCCGTTTGACTTGGTCAAATGGTGGCGGCCCGGCCCACGGCAAGCCTGTTAACGGCCTGTTCGCATATAGCCCATTTACAACCCGGTAACCCAGGGCCCGTTTACGGCCTATCCGAATTAGGCCCAGTAGCGTCATGTGGGCTGTCCAATATAAATCCAGCCTGTTTTAACTTTCGGCCCATGTATGGCCCATGACGTCTTTTGGCTCATATGAGGCCCTTAGTAACCCTCGGCCCATTAACGACCCGTGGTAAAACTGGCCCGTAATGAATAGTGTATCACTTTATACCCATTAACGACCCATTATTCCGTTGGGCCATTTCCAGCCCATGTTATCTTTCGGCCTTCTCAGGGCCCATTTATTCTTGGGCTCATTTCCAGCATTCGTTTACTTTCGGCCCGTTACTGTCATTTTCTGCTTGTGGGCCAAATACAGCCCGTGGTTATAGTCGGCCTGTTTGTGGCCCGTTAATACGTTGGGCCGTTTTCATAGCGTCATCAAATATGACCCATTTATTCTTGGGCTCATTTCCAGCTTTCGTTTACTTTCGGCCCGTTACTGTCATTTTCTGCTTGTGGGCCAAATACAGCCCGTGGTTACAGTCGGCCCGTTTGTGGCCCATTATTACGTTGGGCCGTTTTCATAGCATCATCAAATACGACCTATTAATGACGGCCCGTTATGGTCGTCCCATGAACGAACGATTTCAACTCTAGCCCATTTACGGCCATAATGTGGTCTGTTATTGGCCCATGTTTGGCCAACCGATCATACGGCCCGTAGAAGGCCCATTGATGATACGACCCGTAGAAGGCCCATTGCGTCTACGCCCTGTAGAAGGCCCATTGTTTCTACGGCCCGTAGAAGGCCCATTGTTTCTACGGCCCGTAGGAGGCCCATGTTAACTACAGTAAATATGTAGCCCATTGTTAATGTGGCCTAGTTTAAAAAAATAGGTTATTGTGGCCACTAGAAAAACACAGAAAAAGAACTGCAGTGACTACAAGCAAACAACTAAACAAGACAATAAGGAAATAAATAAGCAAGCAATTAACGCTAGCCTATTACCGCTATTACACATATTACATCCACTGGGCATCAAAGTTCGCCACCAGTGCAAATATAGGGAACAAAGCAGCATATTACATACAGTGGCCGTCAAAATTGGCCACCAGTGCAAATAAACGCGGCAGCAAAACATGAGCATCACTGAAACAACTTTAGAAGAGCTCAAGAAACGTGGTATCCACCATGCTAGCAATAAGCTTAGCAAGCTTATTAGCTTTGTCCTGTTTGGAGCTAAAATCCACCAACGCTTGCTGTTGCACCAGAAAGTATGTATCTGAATGCTCCAGGGACTTCCGCAGTCCTTCCGCTTCTTGTCGCAGCACAACTGATCGATGTCTATCAGCTTGTAGTTGAGACTCAAGAAACCGAACTAATTCAGACAGTGAGTTTGAATAGCTTGTGCAAGCGGTAGTGGCCAGTAACTCCAACACTGAACCAAGACAGGACTTTGGGGTTGTCTCACTGTCTTCGAGACAGTCTTCCTTAGCTGTTTTATCAGCTTTGTTGGAGACCAACAAGGATGGGTCACTATCCTGAACCTTATCTGCATTACTTCCTTTACCATTGCTTAATAAGGCACTCTTCCCCAATATTCTATCAGCATTCTAAAAGAAGAAACAAGCAGACACATAACAGTTTAGCATGTACTAGTATATGAAACTCATTTGGGTGAACCAGTTCATTAGTAAGGCGGATAGGATTAAACTACCAATTCTTCTATTGCCAAGTACTAGTACACAATAAAAGCATCAAACAAACATATATCTATGTCCTATGGTCACTTCATTGTCTTGCCAAATCAAAATAGAGACATGGTTCAAATCATATCAGTTCAAGACAAAGCAGCAGTGAAAGAATACAAAGCATGGGAAACTACACGGCACAACAAGATTTCAGATGGGTACCGCGGGTCTACATGTACAACAACACTATTTGCTTTGTTGTGATGCTAGTAATGTGCATGATATGAGAAGTCAACTGTATAAACAATTGAAATTGAAATCAACAGAGCTATTGATAAGAGCAAGCCTGTTAAAGAAACATGCGTGAACATACCTGCTGTGCCATTGGAGTTTTGATTAGACCCTTCAATTTAAAAATAAGTTTGTATGAGTAAATACAGTGATACAAGAGCAAAGCAGTATGCACAATAGCAATCATAGTTAAAAAAAGGCGCGCCTAAGCGAGCGCTTAAGCGCGACTAGGCTCTAGGCGTTGGTGAAACGCATTGCGCATAACTATGCTTAATCTGTGCATAACTGCGCATAAGCATGCGCTTTGGTCAGTAAAGCGCAAGGCGGTGGCAAAACGCACAATTAACGCCTAGCGCTTTTTGGAACTATGATAGCAATGGAATCATAAATTAGAACAGTTGTTCTTCAGGTTTATGCACTTGTTCTACATGAACAGAGTATAGTAAGACGCAAGAATATAATACTTAAAATAGAAAATGAGCTCATAGACCTTACCACATTCTTGGTTCGGGACCAGTACAGAACAAGGCATTCCCAGTCATCGTGCAGTAAATGTGTCTCAGGAGAATGTAAGAGAATTTGATGAGTTTCTTTGCCGGTGAAGTATGTTTTCTTCAGGTAATTCCGATACTGCCACCAAGCATTCTTGAAGATAGCAGAGGTATTAGCACAAGTTACCTCATCCTGAGTTTCCAAATCGGTCCTTCGCTATAGAGAAAAATGGGAAATTTTGCTGTATTATAACCATCATGGAGGATGTATGGGACAAAGCAAAGTAATTGCCATGAATAACATTACTTACACATAACTCCTGGACAAACACCTGCAACTGGCATTTTCCTTCATCTTCAGTATAATATTTCCAAGATGGGAAGATACGCACATACGATTTAACAACATCAAATGCGATAGATGCTAAAGTACGACTAGCTGGTTGTGCTTCCACCACAGGAATAGGCGTACTAACTGGTGGAGTTGGGGTTCGCCGTGGTAGTACTGGCCCTTTGGCCACTGGTGCTGCCTTACTAACTGCTCTTGTTTGGGAGCTCTGTGGTGGAGATGGTGCTGTGTCAACAGGAACTGGGTTACTATCTGCTGGGGTTGGGGTTAGATTGGGTGAAGCTGGTTCTCTGTCCATCGCAGTAGGGGTACAATCTGTGAGAGTTCGGGTTATGTGTGGTAGGGCTGGTTCTCGTGCATGTACAACCGGGGTGCTATCTCCACCAAGTGGTAGCACTGTTTTATTTGAAGACCGTATTTTTAGTCCGCTAGATGCTGGCATCACCTGCTCCAATTCAAATGGCTGATAAACAGGAAACATAGTTGAATGTACATACATTGTATGAGAGACAAATGCAATAGATAGTGTGGAAAAAAGAGGACATGAAATAGTTGACATGTATATTGTTTAACTAAAACGGATAGCATGACATAATTTCACATATATGATGTCTATCTAAACTGGATAGCATAGCATAACATAATTCAAAGATATGATGAATAACTAAAACGCCGTGCCAAGTTAGAGCATACACCTCGGTGGGGGAATAGGACTGGTCATCTGTCTCTGAATCCATCTCTGAGGAGCTATCGGGACCCAACAAGAGATCTGTTTCGACAGGTAGCAATGTCTGCTCTGAAGGCCTTGTTTTCACTCTAGATTTTTCAATATCACACCCAAATGGTTGATTCACAGGAAGAGTAGTTTAATGTACAAACATTGTCAACAAAGGGAAATGTAATGAAGAAAAGGATGGGCAAGATATCATTCAAATATATGATGCCTGGTTAAAAAGGATGGCATTGCACATTTCACATATATTATGGCTGGCTAAATTCCCATATATGATATAGAAACTAAACAGGTGGCGACAAAACATGTCTAAACTAAGCAGACGACATATATGATGTCAAAAGTAGGCACTGCAAGGCAACATATGCATGATATGGCTAACATCATCATGCCAAGGTAGAGCAAACACCTTGGGGGGTAAATAGGAGTGGTCAGCGGCGTCTGAATCCGCCTCAGAACAGATATCTTCCTCTGGATTACAATGTGGAGAGGGGTGGGGAGCGTTTTCCATTGAACCCACCATGGAGCAATGTCTGCATGACATTGTATTGCCGCACAAAACTCTTCTCTTTTTCTCTACATGTTCAGCATGACCGTGTACAATATCTGACATGCATACGAAAAAATATGGTGAGATTATATAAGGAGAGCATGCAGAAATTTAGAGTGATGGCAACAACCAGTGGATGGATCCAAAAATAATGATAGCAGGCTGATGATTGCTTTAATTCAATAAAAAGACACATGATGATTGCTTTACTATTTGTTTCCCACCCAAGATGAACAACATAGGCATACCCTAGGTGAACCAGATATTAGACAGAGATACTATTCATTGCTTCCTAGATATGTGCCCCACAACTAATTTAGAACTCAAGTTTGAACATTAATTTGGACCTGACTTGGAGTCCAAGAGGTGAACAGGACGATAAAGTAGCAGGAAATTTTAAGCAATGCATAACATAAGCAGAATCAAAAGAGTGCGACCTCTCTTGTGGACCCGTGTACTCCTCAGGTTCATCTGCTGAGTCGATGATGGTGATGCCGCTGCGGTGGGTGTCGGCGGCAGGGAAGGAGATCCGAGGCGGCGAAAGACGGTCAGGAGTCGTGATGTCTGGTTTGGTGGATGTTTCTGTCGATGGAGCACCTCAGGTGAGGTGGACGACGTCGCAGCAGGAGCAGGACAAACCACACAAAGTTCCATTCGACACCTACCTGTAACAGAAGTAAATATGTAAGGGCTTATTTGTCTTGCATGATTCTAAAAATGCAGGGATAGGAAAAACACCGGAATAGGATAGGAATGCACATGATAAACAGAGCATTTGTAAACATAGGATTTCTGTCAACTTGGGTGTTTGGTTTACAGGAATTGGAAGAGCAGAGGAATGCAAAGAAACATGACCAAAATAAAGTGAAACCATATGAAAGCATGTATAGTTAGAATGTTATTCTGCCACTAATGCACCTGGTCTTCTTTTCATGCATAGGATTTTGAGAAGTAGGTCCAGGTGGATGCTTTGCTTAATTGAAATCAACAAAATGCATGAATAATTGAATAGTAGAGTGCCATTGGAAAATTCCCTATTGCTATGTTTTTCCGTCGAACCAAAATAGCCCTAATGGATCGACATGAATGTATAGTAATAAGTGATGCAACAAGTGTATAACCTCTTTGCCGTAGCCGTGTCGACCTCAGCATCATTGGGTTGGTCGCTGAAGCAGTTGAGGAAGAGGTGGCTGTCGGAGGTGTGGAGGAAGATCTGAGGAATCTGTAGACGGCTTCCAGGGCACTGCTCTGTTGTGATGGATCGTTCTATCGTTGGAGCAGCCCCGGTGAGCCGTAAGATGTCAAGGTTGAAGCAGCACAAGACATACATTGTCAATCTCAAGTGGGATTCTAATAGCATCTCCAATAGATGATGTAAAATAGATGTAAAATTTACATCACCAAAAACCACCTGACTACAACAGATGAGGTAAAAACTGTTGACTCTGAACTTAACTGTCGAAACTGAAATTTACTGTAGAATCTGAATGTTACTGTCGAAACTGAATGCAATGGTAGCAGAGAGGGACCTGACATGTACTTTAGGGAGGGCCTGCAGTTCATCTTCAACCTGTACCCCCCTTAGCCGCCAGCCGCCACCGGCTGCTACTTCTCGAGCTTGCGTTGTATTCCCTCGAAGAGGAAAGGGTGATGCAGCACAGTAGCGTAAGTATTTCCCTCTGTTTTTGAGAACCAAGGTATCAATCCAGTAGGAGACCACGCGCGAGTCCCTCGCACCTACACAAACAAATAAGAACTTCGCAGCCAACGCTTGAAGGGGTTGTCAATCCCTTTACGGTCACTTACGAAAGTGAGATCTGATAGATATGATAGTTTGATATTTTTGGTATTTTTGGATATAAGAACAGAAAGTAAAAACGGAAAAGTAAAGTAGATTGTAGATTGATATGTTGAGAATAGACCTGGGGGCCATAGGTTTCTCTAGTGGCTTCTCTCATGATAGCAGAATTCTACGGTGGGTAAACGAATTACTGTCGAGCAATTGATAGAAAAGCAAATAATTATGAGAATATCTAGGCATGATCATTATATATAGGCATCACGTCTGTAACAAGTAGACCGAAACAATTCTGCATCTACTACAATTACTCCACACATCGACCGCTATCCAGCATGCATCTAGAGTATTAAGTTCATAAGAACAGAGTAACGCCTTAAGCAAGATGACATGATGTAGAGGGATAAACTCAAGCAATATGATATAAACCCCATCTTTTTGTCCTCGATGGCAACAATACAATACGTGCCTTGCTGCCCCTACTGTCACTGGGAAAGGACACCGCAAGATTGAACCCAAAGCCAAGCACTTCTCCTATTGCAAGAACTATAGATCTAGTAGGCCAAACCAAACCAATAATTCGAAGAGACTTGCAAGGATATTATAATCATACATAAAGAGTTCAGAAAAGAACCAAATATTTGTCATAGATAATTTTGATCATAAACCCACAATTCATCGGATCTCGACAAACACACCACAAAAAGAGATTACATCGAATAGATCTCCTCGAAGACCAAGGAGAACTTGGTATTGAGATCCAAAGACTGAGAAGAATCCATCTAGGTACTAACTATGGACCCGAAGGTCTGTGGTAAACTACTCACAACTCATGGTGAGGCGATGATGATGATGTAGAAGCACTCCGTGGTAGATCCCCCCTCCGGCGGAGCTCTGGAACAGGCCCCAAGATGGGATCTCACAGGAACAGAAGGTTGCGGCGGTGGAACTAGGGGTTTCTCTCTGTCTCTGATGTTTTCGGGGTACATAGGTATATATAGGAGGAAGGAGGGCACCGAGGGCCAGACGTGGGGCTCACGAGGCAGGGGGCGCGCCCTGTAGGGGGGTGGGGTGCCCCCACCCTCGTCGATGCCACATCAACCCTATTCCGTGGTTCTCAAGTCTCCCGTGCAAATATCGCTCCAAAAATATCTCTCCCAAAGGTATCATTCCGTTTGGACTCCGTTTGATATTCCTTTTCTGTAAAACCCTGAAATTGGCAAAAAACATCAATCTGGACTGGGCCTTTGGGTTAATAGGTTAGTCCCAAAAATAATATAAAAGTGTATAACAAAGCCCATTAAACATCCAAAACATCATAAATAATAGCATGGAACAATAAAAAATTATAGATACGTTGGAGATGTATCAAGCATCCCCAAGCTTAATTCCCGCTCGTCCTCGAGTAGGTAAATGATAAAAACAGATTTTTGATGTGGAATGCTAACCAACATAATTTTCAATGTAGTTATCTTTATTGTGGCATGAATTTTCAGATCTGAAAGATTCAAGACAAAAGTCTATATTGACATAAGAAATAATAATACTTCAAGCATACTAACAAAGCAATCATGTCTTCTCAAAATACTATGGCTAAAGAAAGTTATCCCTACAAAATCATATAGTCTGGCTATGCTCCCTCTTCATCACACAAAATATTCATATCATGCACAACCCCGGTTTCAGCAAAGCACTTGTTTTCATACTCTATTCTTTCAAACCTTTCAACTTTCACGCAATACATGAGCGTGAACCATGGATATAGCACTATGGGTGGAATAGAGTGGTGGTTGTGGATAAAACAAAAAGGAGGGAAATAGTCTCACATCGACTAGGCATATCAACGGGCTATGGAGATGCCCATCAATAGATATCAATGTGAGTCAGTAGGGATTGCCATGCAACGGATGCACTAGTGCTAAAATGTATGAAAGCTCAACAAAAGAAACTAAGTGGGCGTGCATCCAACTTGCTTACTCATGAAGACCTAGGGCATTTGTGGAAGCCCATCGTTGGAATATACAAGCCAAGTTCTATAATGAAAATTCTCACTAGTATATGAAAGTGACTAAACATGAGACTCTCTATCATGAAGAACATGGTGCTACTTTGAAGCACAAGTGTGGAAAAAAAGGATAGTAGCATTGTCCCCTTTTTTTTTTGGAGGGGCCTTCTCTTTTGTTTGGCCTTTCCTCACATGGGACAATGCTCTATAATGATGATCATCACACTTTTATTGATTTACAACTCAATATTACAACTCGATAATAGAACAAAGTATGACTCTATATGAATGCCTCCGGCGGTATACCGGGATGTGCAATGAATCAAGAGTGACATGTATGAAAAATTATGCATGGTGGCTTTGCCACAAATATGATGTCAACTACATGATCATGCATGACAATATGACAATATGAAGCGTGTCATATGAATGGAACGGTAGAAAGTTGCATGGCAATATATCTCGGAATGGCTATGGAAATGCCATGATAGGTAGATATGGTGGCTGTTTTGAGGAAGATATATGGTGGCTGTTTTGAGGAAGGTATATAGTGGGTGTATGGTACCGGCGAAAGTTGCGCGGTACAAGAGAGGCTAGCAATGGTGGAAGGGTGAGAGTGCGTATAATCCATGGACTCAACATTAGTCATAAAGAACTCATATACTTATCGCAAAAATTTACGAGTCATCAAAACAAAGCAATCAACGCATGCTCCTAAGGGGGGGAGGGCGGTAGGAGTTAACCATCGCGTGCCCTCGACCTCCACACAAAGGATGACACTCTACAAATACCTCATGCTCTAACTTCGTCACATAGCGGTTCACCATACGTGCATGTTACGAGAATCACAAACTTTACCACAAGTATTCCATAATTTCATAATAACTCCACTGGCATGACTCTAATATCACTATTCTCATATCTCAAAACAATTATCAAGCATCCAACTTCTCATCATATTCAATGCACTTAGTATGAAAGTTTTTACTACATTCATCTTGGATGCCTATCATGTTAAGGCTAGTTTTATAGCCAAAGCACATTACCATGCTGTTCTAATAGACTCTCAAAAGGATATAAGTGAAGCATCAGAGATCAACAATTTCTACAAAATAAAATTTCCACCGTGCTCTAAAAGATATAAGTGAAGCACCCGAGCAAACTATTTAGCTCAAAAGATATAAGTGAAGCACATAGAGTGTTCTAACAATTCCTAGGCCATATTTATCTCTCTCAAAAAGGTGTGTCCAGCAAGGATGATTGTGGAAAACTAACAAGCAAAGACTCAAATAATACATGACGCTCCAAGTAAAACACATATCATGTGGTGAATAAAAATATAGTCCCGAGTATAGTTACCGATAGATGAAGACGAAAGAGGGGATGCCTTCCCGGGGCATCCCCAAGCTTAGGCTTTTAGTTGTCCTTGAATTTTACCTTGGGGTGCCTTGGGAATCCCCAAGCTTAGGCTCTTGCCACTCTTTGTTCCGTAGTCCATCAAAGCAATACTCAAAACTTGAAAACTTCACAACACAATACTTAGACAAAAATCTCGTGAGCTCTGTTAGTATAAGAAAACAAACCACCACTCAAAGGTACTGTAATGAACTCATTCTTTGTTTATATTGGTGTTAAAGCTACTGTATTACAATTTCTCTATGATTCATACTCCCCAATACTAGTCATAGATTCATGAAAATAAGCAAACAACACACGAAAAATAGAATCTGTCAAAAACAGAACAGTCTGTAGTAATATGTAACTTTCACATACTTCTGTATCTCCAATTTTTTTGAAATAAATTGGTAAACGTGAGGAATTTGTCTATTAATCATCTGCAAAAAGAATTAACTAAATAGCACACTCCAGTAAAATCTGGTGGCTATTCTAGTGAGCGCTAACGATTCTGTTTTTCACAGCAAGATCATATAAACTTCACACAAGTCTTCCAAAGGTTCTACTTGGCACAAACACTAATTAAAACACAAAACCACATCTAAACAGAAGCTAGATGCAATATTTATTTTTAAACAGAAGCAAAAACAAAAAATATAAAATTGGGTTACCTCCCAAGAAGCGCTATCGTTTAATGCCCCTAGCTAGGCACAGTAGAAAGATAGATCTAGGTATTGCCATCTTTGGAAGGCAATTCATAAGTGGTTCTCATAATAGATTCATATGGTAATTTAATTTTCTTTCTAGGAAAGTGTTCCATAACTTTCCTTAACGGAAATTGGAATCTAATATTTCCTTCTTTCATATCGATAATTGAACCAATCGTTCTAATGATAGTTCTACCAAGAATAATAGGACATGAAGGATTGCAATCTATATCAAGAACAATGAAATCTACGGGCACATAATTCCTATTGGCAACAGTAAGAACATCATTAATCCTTCCCATAGGTTTCTTAATGGTAGAATCCGCAAGATGCAAATTTTAAAAACAATCATCAAGCTCGTGGAAACCTAACAAATCACACAAAGTTTTTGGGATAATGGAAACACTTGCACCCAAATCACACAAAGCAAAGCATTCATGATCTTTAATTTTAATTTTAATAGTAGGTTCCCACTCATCATAAAGCTTTCTAGGGATAGAAACTTCTAATTCAAGTTTTTCTTCATAAGACTGCATCAAAGCATCAACTATGTGTTTGGTAAAAGCTTTATTTTGACTGTAAGCATGCAGAGAGTTTAGTAAAGATTGCAACAAGGAAATAGAATCAATAAAAGAGCAATTATTATAATTGAATCCCTTGAAATCCAAAGTAGTGGGTTCATCACTATGCAAAGTTTTAATCTCTTCAATCCCACTTTTAACAATTTTAGCATCAAGATCTAAAAACTCCGAATCAATGGGACACCTTTTAATTAAAGTAGACTCATCTCCAATCCCATCTTTATCAAGATTCATACTAGAAAACAAGGATCTAATAGGAGACACATCAATAACTTTCAGATCTTCATCTTTATTTTCATGATAACTAGAAGAACACGCTTTTATATAACTCTCCTTTTTATCACGCATCCTAGCGGTGCTTTCTTTGCATTCATCAATGGAAATTCTCATGGCTTTGAGAGACTCATTGATATCATGCTTAGGTGGAATAGAATTAAGTTTCAAAGAATCAACATCAAGAGTAATTCTATCCACACTTCTAGCCAATTTATCAATCTTAAGCAATTTTTCTTCAAGCAAAGCATTGAAATTCATTTACGAATTCATAAACTCCTTAACACTAGTTTCAAATTCAGAAGGCATCTTTCCATAAGAGTTATTGTAGGAATTACCATAATTATTAGAGGAATTACTAGGAAAAGGCCTAGGATTAAAGTTTCCTCTATAAGCATTGTTACCAAAATTATTCCTACTAACAAAATTCACATCCAAAGATTCATTATTATTTTGAATCAACGTGGATAAAGGCATATCATTAGGATCAGAAGAAGCACTCTTAGCAGCAAATAATTTCATAAGTTCATCCATCTTTCCACTCAAAACACTAATCTCTTCAATAGCATGCTCTTTTTTACTAGTAGATCTTTCGGTGTGCCATTGAGAATAATTAACCATAATATTATCTAGGTTTCGGTAGCTTCTCCTAAGGTAGTTTCCATGGAAGTGCCTCCTGCGGCCGAATCTAAAAGATTTCTAGAAGCAAAATTCAAGCCAGCATAAAGTTTTGAATAATCATCCATAAGTTCAAACCAAGTGTAGGGCAATTACGTATCATTAATTTCATTTTCTCCCAAGCTTGTGCAACATGCTCATGATCTAGTTGCTTAAATTTCATAATATCGTTTCTAAGAGAGATGCTCTTAGCAGGAGGGAAATACTTAGAGATAAAAGCATCTTTGCACTTATTCCACAAATCAATACTATTTCTAGGCAAAAAGGAAAAGCAAGTTTTGCACGATCTCTAAGTGAAAACGGAAATAACTTCAATTTAACAATATCGTTATCCGTATCCCTCTTCTTTTGCATATCACACAAATCAACAAAGTTGTTTAGATGGGTAGCGGCATCTTTACTAGGAAGGCCGGAAAATTGATCTTTCATAACAAGATTCAACAGAGCAGCATTGATCTCACAAGATTCAGCATCGGTAATAGGAGCAATCAGAGTGCTAATAAAATCGTTATTGTTGGTATTGGAGAAGTCACACAATTTGGTATTGTTCTGAGCCATAGTGACAAGCAAGCAATCCAACACACAAGCAAACAAGAAGCAAGCGAACGGTAAACACATGGCAAAAAGAAGGGCAAATAAAATGGCAAGGGTGATGTGGGGGAGAGGAAAACGAGAGGAAAATAAATGTAATGCGAAGGATAAGGGTTTGTGATAGGTACTTGGTATATGACTTTTGCGTAAGCCTCCCTGACAACGCCGCCAGAAATTCTTCTTGCTCTCGAGCTTGCGTTGTATTCCCCCGAAGAAGAAAGGGTGATGCAACACAGTACCGTAAGTATTTCCCTTAGTTTTTGAGAACCAAGGTATCAATGCAGTAGGAGACCACGCGCGAGTCCCTCGCACCTGCACAAACAAATAATAACTTCGCAGCCAACGCGATAAGGGGTTGTCAATCCCTTTACGGTCACTTACGAAAGTGAGATCTGATAGATATGATAGTTTGATATTTTTGGTATTTTTGGATATAAGAATAGAAAGTAAAAACATGAAAGTAAAGTAGATTGTAGATTGATATGTTGAGAATAAACCCCGGGGCCATAGGTTTCTCTAGTGGCTTCTCTCATGATAGCAGATTTCTATGGTGGGTAAATGAATTACTGTCGAGCAATTGATGGAAAAGCAAATAATTATGAGAATATCTAGGCATGATCATTATATATATGCATCACATCCATAACAAGTAGACCGAAAGGATTCTACATCTACTACTATTACTCCACACATCGATCGCTATCCAGCATGCATCTAGAGTATTAAGTTCATAAGAACAGAGTAACACCTTAAGCAAGATGACATGATGTAGAGGGATAAACTCAAGCAATATGATATAAACCCCATCTTTTTATCCTCGATGGCAACAATACAATACGTGCATTGATGCCCCTACTGTCACTGGGAAAGGACACCACAAGATTGAACCCAAAGCCAAACACTTCTCCTATTGCAAGAACTATAGATCTAGTAGGCCAAACCAAACCAATAATTCGAAGAGACTTGCAAGGATATTATAATCATACATAAAATAGTTCAGAAAAGAACCAAATATTTCTCATAGATAATATTGATCATAAACCCACAATTCATCGGATCTCGACAAACACACCGCAAAAAGACATTACATCGAATAGATCTCCTCGAAGACCGAGGATAACTTGGTATTGAGATTTAAAGAGAGAGAAGAAGCCCTCTAGGTACGAACTATGGACCCGAAGGTCTGTGGTAAACTACTCACAACTCATGGTCAGGCAATGATGATGATGTAGAAGCACTCCGTGGTAGATCGCCCCTCCGGCGGAGCTCCGGAACAGGCCCCAAGATGAGATCTCATGGGAACAGAAGGTTGCGGCGGTAGAACTAGGGTTTTCTCTCTGTCTCTGATGTTTTCAGGGTACATAGGTATATATAGGAGGAAGGAGGGCACCGGGGGCCATACGTGGGGCCCACGAGGCAGGGGGCGTGCCCCCACCCTCATGGATGCCACGTCATCCCTATTCTGTGGTTCTCAAGTTTTCCGTGTAGATATCGCTCCAAAAATATCTCTCCCGAAGATTTCATTCCGTTTGGACTCCGTTTGATATTCCTTTTCTGTAAAACCCTGAAATAGGCAAAAAACAGCAAATTGGACTGGGCCTTTGGGTTAATAGGTTAGTCCCAAAAATAATATAAAAGTATATAACAAAGCCCATTAAACATCCAAAACATCATAAATAATAGCATGGAACAATAGAAAATTATAGATACATTGGAGACGTATCACCGGCCCCAGCGTCGCCTCGCCGCCCTGAAACAACTCCCCACCGCCGGTTCGCCGCCACCCCGGCCAGCCCTATAGGCCCCCGCCCCCACCCTGAACCCTAAGATAGATGGTGGGGTACCTCTCCGGAAAGCCCCCGTCCCCGCTGCGGGTGTTTCTTCCTTAACTCTGACGAGGCCCCACCCCCTGAAAATTGACTGACCCAAAAGTCGTTTCAGTCGACTGAAGTGTAGCTAAATCGGAGCAGAGCAGCAGCACGAGAGAGGGGGAGAGTAGCAACAGCAGTAGAGCGAGCGAGCGAGCGAGAGCCGGAGCAGCAGCAGCAGGGCGAGCGAGCGAGAGCCGGAGCAGCAACAACTGGGCGAGCGAGCGATCGAGCGAGAGCCGGAGCAGCAGCAGCAGATCCGACTGGTATGGCCGCCGCCGCCGAAGGGGCCTCGCACTGGGGGAGAGCCGCCGTGGAGATGTCGCCCGCGGCGCCGGCTTCAAGGTAGCCGCTCCATGGGGGTGCGGGATGGAGCACCGTCGGTGCCGGGAGGTCGAGCTAAGGAGAAGGTACGATGCGATGAGTGTACAACCTCTTTGGTGGCGCCGAGTAGGCCTCGGCTTCGTCCGAGGAGTCGGTGATGATGCTACGGTTCCGGTGGAGCAGGTTAAGGCGGCGCTGTGGGGATGGAGCAGCCGCGATAGACGAGGCGATCATCAGAGCAGCTCCTTGGAGGTGGAGGACGAGGTGGCTGAACCAGTGGGACGACGAGATGGACGACAGATCCTCAGCCGGGGAGGTGGATGAGGGACGTCGAGCTGTTGCGCTGGACGACGTCGTCGGGGAAGAGGCTCCGACTAGGCAGCGGTGGGGTGGCGGAGGAGAAGGGTGGGGTTTCGCGGCTGGAGCGGAGAGGTTATGGCGGCCTGGGATTTCGAAATGGCAAAAAGGAGGCGTTGGAGATGCGCTTGTCCAAAATGTACGGTGTGTTACAAAAGTACCCCCACCGATTTGAACTAGCGACCCTTTCGGCTCAGGGTTAGAAGGGGGATTTCGTGTGTTGGGATTTGGCAGTTGGAGGGAGTTTTCGCGCGCGTTGTAATTTTGGGATAGCAAGGCGCGGGTTGTGAAGGCGCCAGTTCTGGGAGCATGATATCTGAATTTTCGGGGCGCGGGTTGAATTTTAGGGACAAGCCTAACGTGTAATATTGTACTTGTACATACCAAATCAATTCGCACTTCCCTCAACCAAAAAGAAACGAAAAAATAAAACTATTCACACCACACAAAGAGAGAGTCTTGCCCCGTATTACTATAAAATGCTATTTAAAGCTACTCATACCAACAATTTAGTGCAATTAAATGCTATTCGGTAGTATGAATCTATGTTATGTCCCATTA
The DNA here is from genome assembly GCA_902687465.1 of Secale cereale. Taxonomy (NCBI): domain Eukaryota; kingdom Viridiplantae; phylum Streptophyta; class Magnoliopsida; order Poales; family Poaceae; genus Secale; species Secale cereale. Next base: position 48,558,355 of record LR738709.1, on the reverse strand, counting down.
ATTTTTTTCGCTTGCTGTATAATGCATGTAACCTACTCACACCAACATTTTAGTGCATTCCAAATGTCTATACTACCGCTGCAATTCGAACTGAATTTAAATTCGTTTCTCTATTTCAATAACAATCTACAATCATGATTGTTGCCAACTTCAACCATCATTCGTGTATTACCTTAATAACACACCACATGATTACTATAGAGATAGATATGAACTATGTGTACTACATGAACTTGAATTCTATTTTTTTTAATACACTTGATGTTGATTCCAAATAATAGTAGATTTGATGTACTAACTATAAATTCATAATCTAAACCATGTTCCATACGTGTACACCGTGTTTATCACACATAATATTGTGCCCCGCCCCCTACATTATGACAAGTATTTAGACCTGAGCTGCAAAAGCCACACATTAGCCCAAATTATGATCAATGTTCTATATGTTATACGTAGTACTAGCAAGATGCCCATGCGTTCCACAGAACATCAACATGATCAAGGGGAGGCCTAATTGCAAATATGGAGAGGGGTGTGGGTATCTTTTTTCAAAATTGCCATAGTTTCCTTCCTATCCGTCAGATATAAATCGGACGGTCTATATTGCAGGATGGCACCATCATCAACAACTCTGTTTTTTATAAGAGTAGAGATAAAATATATTATATGTAGTATAACATGCTCATAACCACACCATGTGTATCACCGTTATATATATTCACACATGCGTCGGTTTAAAACACTATGATAAATTCTTCAAATATTTGAATTCACTGTTTATAATGAAGTATGATATCTATTCGTCTTTTACACCCACACAATCCTCTTTGTAGCTAGCTAGAGCTAACTTTCTCTCATACATGCACACGCCCGCATCCCTCTCACCCTCCCTCAGCATTCTCTAGCTCCATCGCGCAAATTCGTCTTTTCACTTTAGGTCGTTCACCCACGGTGTGTGTAGGCCCCCCAGCTCCTTCTTTACGGCACACATCGATCGATATGCCTCTCTAGCCAGGTGTGCCTAGCAAAAAACACAAGCTTGCCCTCTTCTCTTATCACCGTCCATGCCTCACTCCCACCACTCTCTTCATCGATCTCGTACTCACACACTCCTCCCCCCTCGATATAGTATGACTCTCGCACCACCTCCTAGATGCATCCCTCTCTCTCTATCCTTCTCCCTGTGCCTCATTTGCTTCTAACACACACATGCATGTATACCGATCGATCTTCCAACATATACCTAGGCCGACTTTAACTATATTCCCCCCCCATCGATCGACGTACCTCACAAGTTATGTCTCTCCTTTCTCTGACAAAGGACGATTGATCTTCCTATGTAGTTATGTCTTCTTACCACATCCATATCACCCCCTCATCATTCGTGCATGCCTCCTGACCCGTCTCTCACACGCACGTGCACAAACAGGAAACCATCCCCTCTCTTATTGATATTGCAGGCGTGCCCTCCGGTTGTCTAGCAAGCCTATCCCACCATTTATTAGAAGCAACTCCACTACCACCCCCTCCAACACTCTAGCTCTGTCTCTCTCCCAACCTTATTCCTCTCCTACACATATGCATGGATGCCGATCGATCTCCCTTAATACATGAGGTAGATCGATCTCCCTTAATACATGAGGTAGGCCTCTCTCCTCCTCCACACATATACCAGCCATTGTACCTCTATAGTTAATTAGGCCTCCCCCACCACACACCGATAGTCGAGTGCTGTAGGTAGGTATCCATGCCACATAGACAAACTGCACCTGTCCCCTCTCACGTTCCAGTAGGCCAGCCACTCTATACTTTGACGCGGGTACACACAAATTCGATGGCACTCTTTATCGATCACGCGCGCGCACACACACACACACACACACACACATCATCCCTCTCTTCGATTCTATGGACACCTCAAGCCAATGATACCTCCACTCTCTTCTCGTGGATCGCCCCCTCTATATATATGACATATCCAGGACTCTATTTCACACACATTGCATATGTTACATTTTTTGATTGACCCCACCCCAAAAAAAACTCTCACGAACCCACACACTATATCTCTCTACGTTTGTATCTCTCTCACACAACCCCACGTATGTGGTGTACGTACACAAGAAGAGAATAGGTGCACCATGCACGTACTCACGCTTCGTGCCCAGCCACACCCGCGCGGGTACACGATGGAGCTCATTTCTGTACGAAATGGCAGCCCACGTGCTAATTTGAACGCGTGTAGCGGTTGTTTACCTATGGAGCTTGTGTACCACGCGTGCACGAAACAAAGTTCGACTTGATGCGTTGGCGCGTTATTTTTAAATAAAGTTATGTCGCTCAATGGCACGTACACAGAATATAAAACGATTTTTATGGAGAAAAAGATAGTCCGCTCCACTATATACAATAGAGCCTCCCTGCCTGGTTTGTCTCTCTTCAAAGTATCTCACACAAGGCTGCGGTGGCCTCTCTCTCTCTCTCACCGTTGGTCACTGATCCGGCCGCATCCTGTCCACCGGCGGAAAGGGAGGACGTGCGTCGTTTCTCCGTTCGACGGCGCCAAGGCAGCACGTCCCGATCTGCAGTACACGCCATTCTCTCAGACCAAGCTCCGGCATGGTAGGGCCTACGCCACCTGCTCGCTGCCGTAGTATGGGCAGATTCCGGCCGCCGCCGCTCACCTAGTTACGTCCCGACGACCTCCGGGTATCCCCTCCGGCCTTGCTCCACTGCCCGTCTTCCCACTTCGCTGCATGTGGATCTTCCATAGTTCTTTGCCCAAAATGTAGCTCGTCCGACGTACTTTCCATATTACAATCTCGTCCTCACACCGTTTTAGACAAACACAACCGTGTTGTTATCTTCCCTTAGGATAAGGGATATGCTTCTTTTTTGTCGTCGCATGTGTCATCAACTGTTATTGGCTAGTAATTGTTTCCTTTCTACCTCTTCTTTGCAAACATGACTATCCATTTCACCTCGTTGCTATTGCGACCTTTTGGTGGACTGCACAAATCACTTTTTTCTTAAGAGTGTTTTCTGCAGTTCTACCAAAATGTCACAGGGGAACGTCTCTACATTTCAGTGCGACTGCACAAAAGGAGATTGGTTTTGCTCTATCCTCCTCATCCAACTCCAAGCCTAATCTTCTCCAACTAGTTAGTCTTAAGAGAGACTGCAAAGGTGATCGACTTCTATTTGTGTGTTTATTGTTTCATCAGCAGTCCTCTATTATCGTAATCACACTTAATATCTTTAGAACTGGGACGCTCAGCTCTATTTTAGTGGAACTGCACAAAATGATCGGAATGTTGCATGCTCCAGACAGCTACTTTTTTCCCCAACATGCCTTGTTGATTTAGACAGAGCTGGGGGGACGTTGCTGCCAATGAAAGCATGGATCAATTTTAATTTAACACCTTCTCACAACTTTGTCTTCAATTTTGATGTAAATATTAGCTCTGATTAGCAAAGAAGTTAGTTTTTTATTGTTTCCGAAAGAGCATCGATGGCAAGACACATGAAACAAAAGCTGAAAGCTCACACCATTGTACAATTTCATGCCGCTGGAGAATTATTTGTATAGTACATCAATTATGTAAACAAATGCTGGAAGCTTGATAGCATTCCCAGAAGCCTCTTCGGCATTCGGGTCCATGTGCCATGCACAAAATTATACTCATTCTTTCCTAAATATTTGTCTTTTTACAAATTTCAAATGGGCCTATTTTAGAGTGTAGATTCACTCATTTTGCTTCGTATGTGTGCTCCCTCCATTTCTAAATATGTGTCTTTCTAGAGATTTCAACAACTGACTACATACGGAGCAAAATGAGTGAATCTACACTTTAAAATATGTCTATATACATCCGTATGTAGTAGTCCATTTGAATCTCTAAAAAGACAAATATTTGAGTAGCCACTCGTTGAAATCTCTAGAAAGACAAATACTTTGGAGTATATTTAAGAACCGAGGGGGTAGTGCATAGCCGCATGGGAGACTCAGACCGGTCGTTGCACCACATTAATAGTGAGTAATGAGCAGTCAAATCATAAGCCCCACCTTTCCCACTGTAAGTTGCTCGGAAGAAGCAACCATCAATACGCTCTTCTTTGAATCCGCTCATACTACTCCATCCGTCACTGTTTATAGAGCACGCTTCAGAAAAAGAGAAAATCATTGGGACCAAGGAGACTAGCGATCGGCCTGAAAAATAACATTGGTAGTTATAGCACGGCGTCTATTACTAGAGGAAATAATGCGTACACACATGCATGCAGTGCTTCCACCCCGGGTACACACATGCATGCACTTACTCCACTCCGTAGTACTACATCGAGAGAAAATTGATGTTACCACGCCCTAATTAATTGAGCATTAAACCAAACGCGTCTAAAGTCTCTCTGGTGGTGGAAATGCATTGAGAGAAATGCATCATAATGAAGTGCGCCTTGTAAACTGTGACGGAGGGAGGAGTAGTATGAAGGTGCAAAACCAAGTACGCGTATGGACAGTCGGTCAACGCACCTCCTCGTGGCATATCACCGACATGTGGGACCGAAGTGTGAGAAAACTGATCTCAATTGACGGCAAAATGGCCAACCCGCCGTTCCTTGAGAGAGACGAGGAGCGAGAACACACAGACGGGCTCGCACGGAGGCCAAGATATATTCGAGCATGGTTGATCGATATCATCATTACATGTTGGGCTGCCGTTATCCGCCCTTCTCCGGAATAAATGTGTACTTTATCAGAGATTAAAGAAAAATAAGAGTACAGAGGCTCCACCATGCGGTTCTAGTAGTAGTACTACTCGTACTACTAAACCTTGCGCTTGGCTCTTCGCCTCTTCGTGAAGTCGAACAATGATGGTACTCCACATGTTCGGTATGCCACTGGAAATATGACACCGAATGAACTGATGCATGTCCACCGCCTGTGCGAGGGCACGTTGCATTAGTCAAAAGGGGTAAGCGAGCTTCACCTTGTCCTGCAAGCTTCTCCTTGTTTTGCGAGTTGACGGGACACACCAACAAGTAGTGCTAGTCCATACTCCCTCCTTTCCGGTTAATATGGCTTAATCTTTTTTTGCGGGTAAATGAGAGAGCTTTATTCATATATAAGCATTCTTAGGACGATCAGCCAAGACACTGGTCACTAGCAAGCGAGGTACCCCGCAAAAAAAGAAGTAGGAAGCGAGGTGTTTCATCAAGCCAGCTCTTGGCCACATTCAAAGTGCAGCAAGCACGGCTCGCACAAAGATGCGCCGCAAGGTTTGCTGACCTATTTACATGCTGAATAACAAAAAAAGAGGAAATATTACCGAGTGCTCCTATTTGTAACAGGATATGAGCCAGAATTAAGCGAGAATTGTGGCGAGTGTTCCATGCAATCAACGTCCATTATCACATGCGAGAACCCTCGAAGAGAACCAAATGTGTTGAAGATTGCTTTATCACATTTTAAAAATATAATAAGAGTGCAGACGCTCCTCCATCCGGTTCCTAGTGTACCTCTATAGACTACTATAGTAGTAGTACTAGTATTAGTACTAGTAAACTTTGCGCTTGGCTGTTCGCCTCTTCGGGAAGTGGAACAATAATAGTACTACTAGTATAGTGTATGCTTCTGGCAATATGAAACCGAATTAACAGTTGCACGTCCACCGCCTGAGTGAAGGACAGCTTGCATTAGTCAAAAGTTTCTCCTTGTCCCGCGAGCCACCGCGCGCAAGCTTCTCCCATCCTGCAAGCTTCTCCTCGTTCGACAAGTTGACGGGACACAACAAAGTAATGCTAGTCCATACTACCTCCTCTCCGGTTAATATGGCTTATTCATACGAGATAAATACACTGTCTGTCACTGTATATTTGTAAAAATACGGTCAATGGACTTCATAATACGCTCATTGCACTCAATATATACAATTTCCGGTGTTTATACGGTCAGTAGCTCACCCTGGCTGAGTATGTGTCTGCATGCACGTGTAGGTTGAGCACTCGAGCGTGACCATGTGTGTTCCGTCGTGTGCTCGGACATGCATGCATTAGGGCGTCACGCGCATTTTTGCGTCCATGTGTACGTGTGACTGTTGCATACACGTAGGGGGAGTACGTGTAGGGGCCACTAAAGGAGCAGTCAAATCACACAGTAAGTTAGTCGGAAGAAGCAACCATCATTTCACTCTTCAATGACACGTACGCAATATAAAATGGTTGATATGGAGAGAAAAAGAAAACCACTATATATACACTAGCAAGAGCCTAAGCTACAAGCCTGCTTGCTTGGCTTGCTCTCTTCACAAGCATAGAACGACGGTGGCCACACTGCTGGTCACATATCCGGCCTGATCCCGCAGCTAGGGGAAGGGAACAATGTTCTGCGTAGACGCGGTCGACATTGGCGAGGGAGAAAATCCACAGTCTGTGCGTCCCAATTGAGGGTCACCACCGAATGGGCCGATGCCGCATCCCAATCGCCCTTCTAGCTACAACCCGACGTCCGTTTCGAAAATATTAGTGCATGTCAACAAAAATTATACTAGTATCGCTGTTTTGTTTCGAAAAAAGCATATAAGCTGTTACTTCTTACCCAAAGGATCTTTATATCCAACCGACACAATATTATCCAACAGACACAAAATATCCATTTGAATGTTCTAAATTACTTTCACCGCTGATCTGATGTTGAGGTAATTGCTGCATCGCCACTAAAACCGACCATCTCTTAAGCTAAAGTAGACCGAGCTAACCCTATATTAGCATATTACTAAGATAAACAGAAGGCACTGTAGAATCATTTAGGACCTACGCTTGTCAATCTGAATGTGGAGGGAAACCAGCTTAGCCCCAGCCAGCAGCTTGGGCGGAACTGTGAAGAAGGTCAGCTCCTGCACGGCAATGTCGTGGGACCCAGGCTGCATGTCACCTCCATTTCCACCTTGACGGCGTCGGTCCTGCCTTTGGGCTCCCCCGACAGGCCGTTCGCCCACAACTTGGCCATGTAGTGCGGCAGTGGGGACGCCCCCGCTCTGATGTAGACGACCGACACGGCGATAGGCGCGCCGATGTCGAGCATGCCGTCGACCAAGAAAAACGCGCGGTCGTCCTCCTCCGCGAACAAGAAGAGCCGTGGCTCCGACAGTGGCACTTGCAGCTGGAGCGCCTTGCCGTACTGGATCCTGTGCACGAGCATGGGATGCACGGTGCTGATGTGGTGGGAGAGCACCGGCGGCAGGCCTTCGTAGCCGCAAATGGGCATGGGGCATTTGCAGGGCGCGAGCGTACACACGCTCTGGTGATCGGCGAGCTTGTGGTAAGTGACGTAGAGCCCACAGCCTTCATGCGGGCACTCCACCCTCACCGAGGAGAGGACGGCGAGCGTTCGCACGTCGAAGCCACTGCCACGCTCGCACTTCTGGCACTGCCACTGATTCCCGGGGCGGTCGACACGGCAGTCTGCGCAAGCCAGGTGCCCTCCCTTGCACTGCACAAATTAATCGAACAACACATCAATCAAGAAACCTGCACCTTGCTCGATCAGCCGAACGGACGAGGTGTTTCGAACCTCATACACTGGAGGATTCAAGGGGCGGAGGCACAAGGGGCAGTGAAGCAAGGTGAGGTCCATCGAGACCATAGAGAGCTCCATCGTCGGGTCCTGTTCCGTCTGCATGATCTCACCCTCCTCGTGCACAACCATCTCTCGCTTTATTAGGGCTGGGGCATTACAAAGCTTTACCGTCACATATTCATAGTACTTCAAGGTGCATTAAATCAACACATGCAAGTATCAAAAGGAGAGTCACGGCATGCATGCGTGCGTTGTAATTAATGCATCGGTAAATGCAAATTATTGAAATATATAGAGTGTAGTGCTTTGATGTGTCGCGTCAACTCGTACAAGACCGAGAAGTTTGATTACTACATCGCCCTCTCGCCTTAACCGCACCGGCCTTTGGCTGCATGCCAGGTGGGCCACCGACCTGTTGGGCCCACCTGTCATGGACGCAAAGGCAGAAGCAGTAAGTCAATGAAGCTGCGTCCCTCCCTCGCCCATGAGCGTGGTGGCTGGCAGGACTAGGAGAAGCTTTCGTTCGCTACACGCTCTCCCTTCCGTACGCGGTGGACATGCAGCAGTTCAATCGGTGTCAGATGGCTAGAAGCATACTGTAGTACTCCTCCACTGCAGTAGTACTCCCGAAGAGGCGAAGAGCCAAGCGCAGCCCGGACGCTCGTGTGGCAGTTTCATGTGTAGAGTAGTCTAGGATAGCGTGTACCGTGCGTGTAAGCTTAAAATCGTTGGGGTCGGCTACTCGGCTCCATGATATATTTATTTGATTAAAATAATCTTCTGGCCCTACCTGTCATCCTGGTGATTCTAGTTTGCACGCTCATCTGGTCAAGACAGGAATATATATTTTAATTTGTGGTGGGGTAAATGTTAGAGGTTGCAGCAAATGGAGTATTGTACACTGCGAGTCTTTCAGCCAAGTTTAGAGGCAACCATGTGGGGCCAGTGCTATGATGTGTCCCGTCAACTCGTACAACGAGGAGAAGCTTCGTTTTACTACTACACGCCTTCTCCCTCGCCCATGCGCGCGATGGCTCGCTGACGAGGACATGCTTTTGCTTATCCCTCCCACTCGCGGTGGACGGAGATGCAACTATGGATTCAATACTGTAGAAGCAGTAGTGCAAACCGAACGTGGTAGTTGCGAACCTTGGAGCACACATATAGCCAGGCTCTTGCATGAGACAAAATTGCTATGTGAGCCCACTATTGCAGTACTACTTGCTAGTATAGCCCTGTAAACCAGTAAGGAGTATTTGCCTTTCTAGAGATTTCAACAAGTGACTAGACTACACCGAGACGGAGTACACATGGAGCAAAATGAGTGAATCTACACCGTAAATAAATACGTAGTTCTCTCGTTTTCCTCTCGGCCTTGGTCACGGTGCACAATATTGAGTATACTAGTATCATCTTGAAATTTACGAAGTCACCATAGGCACCTCGTCGTCGACGGGAACGTCTCCTGACACGCGATAGACGCGAGCGGCAGTCGCCTCCATAGGTGCTTGAATGCCAAGGAGGGAGAGGGTAGTGGTTCCCGAGACGTTGAACGGTCAATGATGCATCCTCAAATTACTCTACATGCAGAGGGAATTAATTGGAGAAGCAGAATAGAGCCAGCACGATGTGAATGCAACAGAGTTTGGATTCTCATATAAAGGCGCCCCACCACTCCAATTCATCTACTCCTTAGTCTCTGCGCAACACTACTGACTCCAATCCAAGACCAAGTGACCAGAAGCCAGAAGCACCTATGGAGGCGATGGATGCGAGTGGCAGTCGGCTGTGCCAAATCATCCAAGGCGCCAGCGTGCAGCCCTGCACCGCGCAGCGTTTCCAGACGGTGCTGGCGACCGCCGACGTCGTAGCCCTCTCCGATGCCGGCTTCGCCTCTCGCATGGACTCCATCCGCAAGTTTGCCGCCATCAAGAAGCACGCGGACGACCTTGCTGTACTGCTTGAGCCCGCGCGCCCAGGCTCCTCATTGACTGCCACCCTCATCGGCCTCCATGGTGACGAACTCTTTCAAGCCCTGGTGGCCCTGCAGTTGCCGAAGGTCGCGATGAAGAATGTGCACCTCGAGGCCGCGCTCGTCGCGCAGTGCCTCACCATGCAAGAAACCGTCGACCTGCACATCCACGTCTACGAGGAAATCATCTACATAGGCCACTACAAGGCCAGCGAGGACAGAAAGACGTTGGCCTTCTTCCAGTGGCCGGAATCTTTGGATGCCATTGTTCAGAAGCACGTCAACCTGGCCAGGAAAGCCGCTGCTACTTAGCCGCTGTTCGGTGTTCCGGCGCCCTAAGTCGAGGAGGTGGACGTCGTCGATGGATGCATCTCTTCTTCTTGCCTCCTCTAACCATCAATGCATCGCCTCGTGGCCTTAATGTTTTATTAGTATAGGAGTATATGGCATTTTTATTCCAGTACTAACGCTTTCACTGTGAGGTCGGGCCGCAGTTGAGCAAACCGACCATCGGCAAATCCCCACCCCGCCCACCGGGCGTCGGCTGAGTTTAGAATTAGAAGAGAGAAACGAGGGAGAAGAGCTAGCTGTAGCATAGACGCTATTGTCAGATGGGACTCGCATTGATAGAATAGGAGTACTGAGCATAGAATAGGAGTACTGAGCACTCGTACCTCTTTTTTTAGGGAAAAAGCAGTCGTATGTCTAGTACTACCACTAGTTGGGTGCGTGCGACCTATACCTGTCATCACTTTAGGTCTCCTTTTCGAACCGCAGCTACGCTTCACCGTACATATTTTTTCACGCATTTATCCTCCTATATGTACTCCTAGGCTATTTCCACGTGCTCCCTTTCGCCAACATGTGGGACATAGTGCATCTGGGTCGTAGTGCATGCACGACTCGGAGCAAATGCTGAGGTACTTTACATTTCAGACCTCACGAATTACATACAAACCCCCTACAGAAGAATAAATAAATAAATGAGTTACTACATGAAACTGGATTATTTTCGTAGAAACCGGAGCACGTTCATTAAATTTTGGACATAACACATTTATAAAAAACTACCGGACCTAAACCAGTGTAAGGGCCTCTTTGATTCACAGGATATTGAAAACACAGAAATGGGGAAAGTATGATGGTGATGAACCGAGACGAGGAGAACTCTACTAACTCAATTAGAGGTTAGAGTTAGATTCTAACCATGAACTAACTCTAAACCAAAGAGGTGTACGGATGGTAGGGTTAGATTGACAATAAATGTTCTTTCTCAATCACTGCGCAACACTGCTCACTCTAATCCAAGACCAAGTGACCAGAAGCCAGAAGCACCTATGGAGGCGATGGTCGTGAGCGGCAGTCGGCTGTGCCAAATCATCCAAGGAGCCAGCCTGCGGACCCGCACCGCGCAACATTTCCAGACACTGCTGGCGACCGCCGGCGTCGTAGCCCTCGACGACGCTGGCTTCGCCTCTCGCATGGACGACATGATGGTCAAATCCATCCGCAAGTTCGCCGCTGTCAAGAAGCGTGTAGCGAAAGCTCCTACTAGTCCTGCCACCCACCACGCTCATGCGCGAGGGAGGGATGCAACTTCATTGACTTATTCCTCCTGCCTTTGCGTCTATGACAGGTGGGCCCAACAGGTGGTTGGCCCATCTTTCATGCAGCGAAAGGCAGGTGCAGTTAAGGCACCGGAGCTCAGTCCGCGAGGGAGAGGGCATTGTAGTAATCAAACTTCTCGGTCTTGTACGAGTTGACGCGACACATCAAAGCACTCCACTCGATATAAGTCTTTTTACACATTTCAAATGGACTACTACATACGGATGTATGTAGACATATTTTGCTTCGTATGTAGTCACCTGTTGCAATCTCTAAAAATACTTATATTTGGAAATGGAGGGAGTACAATGCATGCATGCATGCCATGACTTCCCTTTTGATACTTGCATGTGTTGATTTGATGCACCTTGCCAAATTTTGACTATAAATTTAACTAACCAAATTTTCATGCATGTCACAAAAAATTACGGGGCTGTTTGGATTGTGACTATGTTTGTCTTATGTTTCCACATTATTTTTTCCACACTTGCCACACTTGCCTAACTTGAGTTGCTCAAATTGTTAGACACACTTTGGCTTGCCTATGGGACTTGTACCAGACTTGAACGATACAAAGTGTGACATGGCACACCATAACACCACTTGGAACAAGCGGGTAGCTATCTCAAAAAACAATCAACAACTAAAAAAACGGCGACCTGGCACGTAGTACACAATTTTAAACGATTGTTTTGATGGAGTGAAAAAGGAAAACTACCCCACTACCTATATATAGGCCGGAGCCTCCGCGCTTGCTTGCTAGGGTTGCTCTATTCACGCACTCTCATCCTCTCCAGATCTAAACAAGATAGGGGTGGTAACACTATCTTTCTCCCTTCAAAAAACACTGTCTTTCTATCCTCACCGCTGGTTACAGATCCGGACGTATCCCCCTCCGCCAGTGAAGGGGAGGAGGGGCAGAGTTTAGGCCGTCGTCGACAGTGAGGGAGGAGACCCACTGCCAGCCGCACCGTTATCTCTGGCCGAGCGCCGGCGCGGGAGGTCCTCCGATCCCTTCGTCGTTGCCCTAGTGTGGGCAGATCCGGCCTCCCTCCGCCCACCTATCCACATCCGGACGACCTTCAGGTATATCTTCCTTCGAAACCACCTTAGCTCTACTTCCCCAGCTCGCTACGTCGCTGCATGTGCATCATTTTCTACCTCTCAGCCCCTCTCGATCGGATGGTCCAACGTCACCTATTTTTTTCTTCTATTGTTAGAGGTACAGCTACTTCATGGAGTCGAATCATGTACTTGGTTCAAACAAGAAATAAAGTGGGGGTGGGGGAATTTAGTATGTAGTACATCGGACTTGGTACAAACAGGAAGGAAAGGGGGTGAAAGTAGTACAGACTGCTCATCCAACCGGTCTCTTGGTCAAAAAGGGAAATATAGGGGTAACGCTGAACATAGTGGTATGACCAGGACTAGATTTGCTATCCACACATAGGAGTAGGTGGCTAGAGTGAACAAAAATGGGACCAACCCAGATATGTTTCTTGGATGTTTGTTTCTCGAGGCAAAAAACTATGAATCACCACTTTATGCCCCTGTTTAGCTACATGGTGCAACAAATTTTCGTGTTTTGACCCTTTTTGGATAGAAATTCAGGATCTGACCCCGGTTTGATTTTTTTTTCTTTCGGGATTTAACCATTTTTCTTACCGCCACCGGCTCTGGCGGTAGGGTTAGACAGGCTACCGCCAGGGCCCCTGGCGGGTAGGGTGCTTATACACGTCAGCACTTGGTCAGACGAGTTCCTACCATCTTGATATATGTATTTTATTTATTTGATCTATATGTTTAGGTCTGCAACAGTGGCGCACTTGCCACTTCCGTACGTGTACGACTCCTTCCCCAAGCTTCTACAACCGGTGGGAGATTTTTCAGACGAGTTCCTACAGGAGACGAGGGCAGTGCGGTGGCACGAGAGGGTAGAATGGATCGCCGACGATGTGAAGTGTTGGTCGCAGAGTGTGAAGGAGTTCAAGAGAGTGACTGTAGAGATGGAGGGAGATCCAACTATCTCCCGTGAACACCGGGAAGGGACAATTGAAGTTGCCAAGCAGCACTCCAACTGGGAGCTGCCCAATTTGGGCCGGAGGATCTACTTCGAGAGCAATGCGGAGGAGAGAGCCAGGATGCTGCCCGCAAGTGCATCGGCGTTCGATATCATCAGCTGGGGAAGGGCGGAGGTGAAAACTCCAGCGGGCAAGGCAAGCTGGGAGTGCTTGAACGGTCGGATGCCGACCAGCGTTCCGCCTCCGCCTGAACCGGTGGATCCGCTGCCGTATCTGTCTCCACGGCCAGGCATAACATACGAGGGGGGAGGTTTACCCACCCTATAAACATGTCTATTGCATATGCATCTATGTTTTAGTAGGGGCTGTCAAACTATGTGGACAAGTTTGCTATTTGCTATTTCCTACTTATGAATCTATGTGTAAACTATTTGATATTTGCTATGTGGAACCTTTATCAATATGTGAGTTCATATTTTGCTATTTGTGAAACTATGTGAAACTTGTGACAAAACAAACAATCAATAAAATTCGTAAAAACCTAAACCCACAGGACCCACCCTATAAACTTATCTTAAGAACTTGTTGTACCGTTTGTTGGCTTTCTTTGTGAGCTCATATTTTGCTTTCTTTGTGAAACTATGTGATAAAACTTTACAAAAGAAACAATCACTAAAAAAATATGTGAGCTCATATTTTCGGGACTATATCATTGCTGTGATATTGTTTTGGAAAAGAAGCAAAAATTAAACTTGGAAACCAAAAGAAACTTTACGAGGCAAAACCCCAGCCACACGCCATGGACCCTGGCGGTAGCCTGTGTAAGCCTACCGCCAGAACCCGTGGCGGTAGCGAAAGGGTCAGATCACGTTTTTTTTTGAACTGGGGTCAGATCCTGAATTTGTATCGCAAAAGGACCAAAACAGGATAATTTGCCACATGGTGCTGGACTGCTGGTGCACCCACTGTCCCATGCCCTTATACCAAATATTTATCTGTTCTTAATCTAATGCCCCTGGTAGAAATGAAGCCATGCCACTGTTATAAGCCATGATAAGTTTAGCCAAATGTTTTTGCCTGTAATTGTTTGAGACTCTGACTGTTTCCTCTGTAGCTTTTTGTGTAAACAGGGATATCCATTTCACCTGGTTGCAGTTGTGACCTTTTGGTGCACTGCACAAAACTCTTCTTAAAAGAAGTGACTTTTGTGCTGTTTAACTGGAATGTCAGAACGGAACAGTTGGTTCATTTCGGTGGAACTGCACAAAGGGAGATCTGTGTTCCAATTCTCATCATCCATATTGGCACCATAACCTTCCTTTAGGTAAGAATGATATTTAATGCATGTGTTCATCTCTATTTTCGACTGCCATGAGAAAATAATGCTATTTTTACTAGTACACTTGTACTCCCTCACTGACAAAACCAATTTTGAAATAGAAGGCCAATCATGTACTTGGTTTCACCAACTGGTGAGGAGAATGAGAAACAGAGCATGAAGAAAAAGAAGAAGAAGAATAAACAGTGCCAAGGCGATCTTGCTGAAGCCAGAGGCCTCAGTCGAGGCCATTCAAGGATTCCGGCAATGACTATGTTACATGTGAGAAGATCCTCCAGGGAGCCCTTCCACTTCTGCTGTCTCACTTAATTAATTAGGAGTACTTAAGTACCACTAATTTATTGCTGCCTAATTTTCCTGTTGGAATTAAAAAAATCTTTAGTAGCACCCTATGCTGAATCATGTACGTGTGTATGTATCGGGGAAACTGATCCACAAGCACCTATGGGGACCGGCGGACCGAGCCCCTTTCGGTTCGGCGGGGGGCGGAGATCGCACGAAGAGCGGATCGAGGCGGAACACACGAGCAGTTTACCCAGGTTCGGGCTGCACGGATGCGTAAAACCCTACTCCTGCTTTGTGGTTTGTATTGAGTTCTTGCTCGGGAGCGCTGAGTGCTAAAGTACACACCCGCAGCTAACGAGACCGAGCGTGAGTGTTCTCTCCTGTTCGAACCCCTCTCTACGTTGCGCATGGGCCTCCTTTTATATGCTCAAGGGGTCACCGACAGGTGGCAACGTAGACAAGGGTAAAAATGGAAAGGTGTTGCGGTTGGTACAACTACCTGTACAGTGTATCATACCTAACTCTGACGGCAGGGGACAAGGGCATTGAATGCCCGTCTGCGTCGCCCAAATAGTGCAAAAAGGGACCGTCAGGGACGCCACCGCTCGCCACGATGGCGATCTTGTCAGCGCCGGTTGCCACCGCGTACCGCTGGCTGCACAGCCTCCCGCCACGTACGCTTGGAAGGGTCCCAGAGCGACACATTGGTGGATGTGCTGGAGCGCGGGTACAGAGTGGTAGCTTGCCGCGGCAAGCGCCTTGCCGCGGTCGTTGTCTTGTCGCGTCTGGGAGCTTGTCGCTCACCGGGCCTTGCCGGGACACGTGGCGCGTCGCGGCAAGTTCCTTGAGATGCCTTGGTTGGCCTTCCCGGCAAGCTCCTCTTGCCGGGGTCTTGTCTCCTTGGCTTGAATACTTTGTTCTTGAATGGCTCCAAAGGAACCACGGAGGACCTTGGCGGTCACCAGGCAAGCCTTGCCGCGGGATGCTGCGACTGCCCGTGCACAAGTTCGGGATACTAGGGTACCCCTACTCTAGTACACCGACAGGAGCCCCCGGGCCTGGGCCATACACGGTGCCGAGCGCTATTGGGCCAGGCCCAAAACAGGGCACGGGCACGCGCGGCCTGGGTCACGCCGTATCTCACTCCGTATCCACCGCGCCCTCCCCGAATGGCACGCGTTGAATGCGGCGTCGTGGGAGAGATCGTGGGTGGTTTCTTTATTCGAAAAAGGCGGAACGTCCGCCCCCTCCCTCCTTATAAGCAGGGGAAACAGGGGCAGTTCGCGCATTCGCCGGTGCTATTCCTCGGCTGCTCCCCTTCTTCCCAAAGCTGAAAGAGAGCAGCGCCCTGCCCCCCATCGCCACCAGCACCACCAACGCCGTCGACCTCCCCCACCACTTCCGCCATGGCTCCGAAAGGCGACAAGGGGAAGGTTGTGAAGTCGACCGAGGCGTAGCGGCTCTCGGCGTTGCGAAAGGAGCGGGCAATCTTCCCCCCCAAGCTCGCTGCGAGGGAGCTGAGGGAGTATTACTACCTCTTCTGGTCGACGGAGACGCGGGCGCATCCGCGCACGAAGGTACTTCCGGCCGTCGCTTGGAAAATGGCTCCAAATGGATATCCGTTCTTCGCCTTCTTCTTCTACTGCGGGCTCTGCCCGCCTTTTTCTGAGTTCTTCTGTGATATTATGAACACCTACGGGTTCCGCCTCCTTGATTTCACCCCCAATGCTGTTCTGACCATGGCAGTTTTCGCACATCTCTGCGAAAACTTTGTCGGAGTCTATCCAAACGTAGCCCTTTTCCGCCACTTCTTTATGCCCCGAGTCGAGAGAGGAGAGCCTTTATCCAGCGGAATCGCCTGGATCTCGAGAGCCCATAAGAAGGAAGCTTATCTGGAGGGAGAGCTCCGCGGCAAGTGGGAGGAATGGAGAGCAGACTGGTGCTGGATTGTCGAGGAGAACCCGCAGCCATTTACCGCCCGGCGCCAAGCCCCAGTAGCGCGCGGCAGCAATTGGAGCAACGTGGCCCCGGAAGATGACAGGCTGAAGATTGCCGTCACCCGGATCCAACGCCTCAGGCTTGCCGGGCTCACTGTAGGCGCTGTTGGCGCAGATTTCCTTCGCCGCCGCATCGCCCCCCTGCAGGAGAGGAGGAGACCCGCCTGGGAGTTCAAGAATGCGGCGGACATCATGAGGCTGCGTCCGGGCCTCAACTTCAACTTCACTGTTCTGGAGCTCAACGTGATGCTCCAGGAGCTGTTCAAGTACGACCCTCAACATCCCGAAGTGTTCAGGTTGCCGAAGGACGTCGTTCTGCTGTGTAACAACTCCTCGCTCGACCGCATCCGTGCAATGATGCCGCTGTGCGACTCGCATGGAATTGTCCCAACTTGGCAAGAGCCTGAAGATGTCGTCGTGCAGGAGTTCTTTGATGGCTTGGTAGAAAAGCCGGTCCGCTCCGACGAAAAGAAAAGCCTCACTCGCGACACCACCGATCCGGAGATGAAACGCATCGCCACTAGGCTGGAAGAGGCGGCCGCAGCTGCAGCCGCGGGCGAGTTTGGATTCACCGTGGAGGAGGCAGAGGCAGCAGAGGCGGCAAGCCTTGCCGAGCGAGAGGGGCTTGCCGGCGAGGAAGAGCTTGCCGGGCATGACGTCGAGTCGAGCGAGCCCGCCGAGGATACGAGCGGCTCGTTGGAGATCAACTCCTCTTCCTCCCCATCTTCAGGCAGCTCGCCGCAAGCAGAGCCCCCAGCTCCACCAAGAAGGCGTCTCCGCAAGGCGGGGGACGTAGCGGAGCGGTAGACGAGTCGACAGCCGCCGCGCCGTGCGACGCGCTCCACCGCGACAAGTACTGTTGCCGCGGGAGCACCTCACGCTGCTGCGGCAACTGGAGCGGGGTCTTCCCGGACCACCGCTTCTGCTCCTGCCGCTTGTCACGCCGCGGCGGCAGCCGGAGCGGGGTCGTCTCGGACCACCGCCACTGCTCCCGCCAAGCGGCCAAGGGAACCTACTCCCCCGCCTCCTCGCGCCGGAGGCGAGCCAGACTTCGACTTCTCCACGCTCAGCTTCGACGAGGAAGAAGAAGAGTAAGATTCTTTGCTGTACTTGTAGTTCTTCAATTCTTGCTGTTTTGTCTTGTATCTCATTCGCTTTACTCCGAACTTATTCCTTTTTAGGACTCTGGCCCAGAGAGCGGCAAAGAGAGCCAAGGTCCCGGTGATTGTCATCGAGGACGAACCCACCGCGACAGCAGGGGGTGCGTCCGAGAGAACCTTGCCGGACCCGGCAACTGTTCTCCAGAGCAGCCCCCAGCGCAGCCCCCAGCGTAAGTACATGGTTCTCTTTCCGCTGTTAGGGGCGCATGGATACTCTTTCTTTGCTGACATCTGTTTGTTGGTTTGTGTAGGAGCAGAGCAGCCCCACCAAGAGCGCCCGGAGACCGCCCCCGACATGCCATCTGCTTCAACTACGCTGCCAAGGGAGAGTTCTCCGGCAAGGGACTCTCCGGCAAGGGAGAAGTCTCCGGCAAGGGAGAAGTCTCCGGCAAGGGAGAGTTCTCCGGCAAGGGACAGCACCAGCAGCTGATACGTCCAAAACGTATCTATAATTTCTGCTTGCTCCATGCCTCTTTTGGGTGATATTGCTATGATATTTATACACTTCCATACACTTTTGATCATATTTGGACTAACCTATTAACTCAGTGCACCCCAGTGCCAGTTTCTGTTTTCGGCTGTTTTTGTATTTCAGGTTTTCCCATTACGAGAACTGCCAGAAAAATCCCGGAAAAATTATATAAAAAATCAGCGTTCCAGAAGCTACCAGGCACCCAAAGCACAACCGGAGGGGGGCCACCAGGGCTCCAGGCGCCCAGGTGGCGCGGCCCCCCTAGCCGCGCCGGGGGGGGGGGGGGG